>CM066036.1:482456631-483056631 GCA_033557465.1 Ichthyophis bannanicus | reverse complement strand
TGTGCCCTTTTCAGAGATCGAATCTGAAGAGAGAAGAAAACATCCGAAAGGAGTTAGATACATTTCTAATTCCATGTATAGATATGTTCTGTTAAGAGAATTTCTTGTTAGATTTGGTGGAGAGTAGAAAAATCCGTCTTGCTGGCAAGGCGGAAGAACTGAAACTGGTTAGCTAGAGGCGGGCCAGGGGGCAGGGCCAGTTGGCCCATGCTCAGAAGGGCAAAAGCCCTTCTAAGCTATGGAGAGTACTTCCGTCTCGGCGCCGTCGGATGACGTCACCAAGTGTGGCTGACTCATCCTGCTTGTCCTAGGAGAACCAGAGAGCCCAATATCGTGTAAATGAGCTAGGAGGGTGTGGTGATCCACAAGGTCGAAAGCAGCAGATAAGTCTAGGGAGACGGCAATGGATATAAGACCGTGATCGTGGGCAATACACAGATCGTTAAGGAGTGAGAGCAAAACGGTTTTGGTACTGTGATTGGGATGGAAGCCGGATTGTCTCATTTGCTGGCATTGCTTCTTCCATAACCAACAAATGAGAAGGAAACCTCTGCAGACAATGCCAGAAAACAACACAGAAGAAAACCAAAGGAGAGACGATTGCTGGCAGGGATGAGTACTGCATTGCCCCCCTTTCCCCCTTCCCCCTTCCCTTTCCCTCCTCCCTCCACTGCCATATATGTTTATTCTTACCTCATATTTCTAAATGGACACGTCTGCTATTTGAATCCTCTTTTTTGCTCAGAGACAGCCTAATTTATGTGACAATAAATTGTACTTTGTCATTTGTCTAAAAAAGTGACAGTTTTGTTTCGATGGGATCCGAGGTTGAGCGGGAGTCCTGCTGAAAGCCCATCTCCCACGAGGCCATTTGGTCAGTCAGAACTCCTCAATGGCCTTGGTGCAGGGGGATGGGTGGGGAAATGCAGTGATTGTTATGCCAGGGGAGCAGACTATTTGGGTACAGTGCAGGGGTTGCGCTGGTTTCAGTGTCTTGAGTGCTCAGTTTGGGGACTGCTGCATAGCTGTGAATTTCACAGCTTTGAGATTGAAAAGATGCAAGCAGGAGCTGCAGCCAATTTGTTTCAGCATGTAGCTCTGGCAGCGCAGGGAGAATTTTTATCTTGGCTTTAGCATGTGAGCTGTGCTGTGGTTTTACCCTATGGGGCATGGGGTGAATTGGCCTTTTCCTCCAGGTTGTGTTTGGGGGTTCCCCCACAGAGGATGGACTACTGAAGCAGGGTACTCCTGCGGGTTCCCTACTGGCAGCATCTTCCTGTATGTGGACCTTTCCTTTCTTGGGTTAGTTCTCACTCCTCCCTTGGCTTGTCACATGCATGGGGCCACAGGAAAATCCCTGGGTCCTCACTTCTGGAGTAGGGCATTCCCATATCCACAGACTTGTAGGGTCTCTTCTCTCCTCTCTGCTGCCTCCCCTGAGCTCCCAGGGTCCTAGTGCAGTGGTACAAGCACATCGCTGGGGCCAAAATGCTTTGTGGTGCTGTCTTCAGGGGCAATTAGAATGAATTTCTACCTACCCAGTTTGAGCACATTGAGGTGTTGCAGGCTTAGCTCTGGTTTTTCCTGTGGCCTGTTCCCCTCTTCAGCTGGGGCAGCATGTTTGCAGGGCTGTGTAGGGCCAGCTAGCCAGTACGTCCTAAGCTTATTCTGTTTTGTACACCTTGGACCTATTGAGGATTTTTGTCTTGCTGCTGCGTGTGACACCTCAATATATAAGTTCCAACCCATTCAAATTTAGTCAAGCGGGAAAACCAGTCTGTAATTTCAATACAGTTTTTTATTATAAGGTCTGTAATAACAAGTTAGGACTTAAGGATGCAGCAAGCTAAAAAGTCTAACACCTTCAAGGTTCCTCCTGAAGCAGAGGTAACTTCAAGTCGTGTGAGCGTCCATCACTGTCTGCTCAGTTACAATCTGCCTTATCACACTTTTTATACACTTTTTCAATAGGCTTACATGACTGAGTGGTCATAGCCAATTTCTTTGTTTCCAGGTGCAAGTCATATTATACTTCCTTTTCTAATCCCACGATGGCTATTTTCCCTTCCACCCCCTTTGGTTCCCATATTCTTAGTACTTTATGCTGTGTTTGCAGTTTCTCATTCTATGGCTTATCATAAATGACAGTTCATATTGTACTGCCTGTACATCTGCCATCCTATTCCTGCTTATCTGGTTCTTCTTTTTCTTTGATCACATATTGATGAGATACAACTTGGACCAAGTATCTCTTTTCTCAGACGTGAATCCCCTTTTTCTTTTGCAGTTTGTTCCAAGGGAAGGGAAATAATAAGTTCCTAATTATACTTTTTCTATTCCATGGTGCAGGTGCTAATTGTTGTAGCCTATTTCAGGCTTTCATTCAAGGTCACTAGTACCAGACAATCTCTGTTAGTTTCTTCTCTTCTCTGCACATTACATGCAAGTAGGGCCTTAGCGTGAAACAAGTAGTCTAGACATGATTTCCATTTGTCCTTGGGAAACATAGCTTGTGCAAGAGGAGGGAGATGAATATGGCACTCCTTTCATAGTTATACAAAATGGTGTCAAGCAAACAAAATGGAGTTAGGATGAGATTCATTTCTCATCAGACCTCACTCTGGTTATCTGTGGATTGTCTGCCCTTTGCTCTCCATATTGGGCCCAGTCCTTGTGTCTTTGAATGTCCCATGGTTCTCATGGGCTGCTTTCTGGGTGTTCTAGAGAGACTTGGAGCATGGCACTGGGCTCTTGCCATAGGGGATGCTCAAAGGCTTGGTAGTTTATGCCGTTCAGTCATTATCTTGAGGTGCACATGGGCTTGTAGGCATGATGGTCTGTCTGCTTGGAGGGTTCACAGGATAGTCATGTCCTTAGGTGGACTCTGGAGTTATGGGATTTCGCAAGTGCTGGTCAAGCCTGGGCACCCTTGGACATTCCAGGTTTGTGCTAACATGTCACGGTTTGGTTTCCCCAGACAGTGCTGAAGCTGTGTGAGGGGCTCCAAAGCAGCCCCTCTCCTCCCATTGTAGCCCTTCAGTTAGCATGGGTTAAGCTTGGCAGCTGGTTGTTTGGGAGACTGCCTGGTTTGGGTAGAGTACTTCTTCCTCCTTCTGATGCTATGTGCTCTGAGTTTCCCTCAGGTTGTTATGAGGGCCTTGTGCTCTTCTGTCCTTAGGTTGGCAGAGAGAGTTTATCCTCTCTGTATTCTTGGGGTTGTTCTAGAGTTTGCACCCTTAGTGTGATCCACCTCTTTTTGATAGTAGTGGATGCACAGAGTACTTTACACTTTCTGGGGGGGGGGGGGGGCTGCATGCTCTGGAGCTCTACATCTTCCACTAAATATCACACGCTCTGGGTGCTTCACCTCTTGCTCTGGAGACTGCATGCACTGTGTGCTCCATGGCTTTCTCCAGAGGCCACATAATGGCTTGCTCAGGAGACCACATGTTCTGTGTGTTCCACAGCTTTCTCCGGATGTCGCATGCTCTGTGCACTCTACAGCTTGCTCTGGAGGCTGCCTGCTCTAATTGCTCCACATCTGGCTCTGGAGGTCCTTCTCTAGCCCTATTCAAATCCAGGCTAAAAACCCATCTCTTTGAAGACACTTTTGGATTCTGATGCTCCTCACTCTTATCCGCTGTTTATGTGTATCTTACCATACACTAGTCCCCACTTTCACCATGAGCCCAATTCCATAAAATGCATGCCCGGCCCGCGGACATGTCTAAATTAAAAATGGGCCCCGTTTGAACCTAATTCCACATCTGCGGGTCTAGACATGCTCGTGGGTCCAGAATCAGGGAGGTAGACATGTTCGGTCCAGCACGGGCAAACTGCTGTTCAGTTGGGCCATGCAATATAATGGAGAAACACATCCCTCGTGAATTTGATTGGACATGGGTAAATATTTTGGATGGTCCTACACCCACCGTATTCTGAAAAGTTACATGTTTTGGATTCATCCCATCTCTGCAATGTACCAGTGGATGCCACACCCCTTGGGAAAAACGTGCATCACCTAAGCTGCTCTTCACACTGACAGTAGTGTGCTGATGCAAACTAGACATAAATATCAATGAGAAATGACTACTGCTGCAACCTAGACCACATACTAGTCCTCTACAGACCCTGAAAAGTGCTGGATAATCTCAATGCACCCTAATGTGGTATAAGTAAATGTAAATATAAATATGTATGTCAGGACATATCTTGCATCAAATGGTACTTGGCATTAGAACCGGCCCCAGTGATTCCTGTCTTGGTCATCTCTACAAACTTCTCCTGCTGACCTATAAGTGCATTCACTCTGCAGCTCCTCACTACCTTTCCTCTCTTATCTCTCTCTACACCCCTCCTTGGGAACTCCACTCTTCTGGCAAATTGCTTCTATCTGTGCCCTTCTATTGCTAACTCCAGATTGCTCCTATCTCCAGGAACAAGCAGGAATGAGTCTTCACATATGGGTACGTCGGTACCTACGGAGCCTGCGCGGGAACGCTCCCCAGCTTCCCAAAAAGGAAAGCTTTTGGGAGCATCCCACAGCGCCTGCGCGCTGCCTTCCCGCCTTTCCTAACCATCTCTCCTCAGTTCTTCTTTGCCGCGGAGCCAGCAGGTCGAGCCCTGTCACCGCTGAAGAAGTTCTTTATTTTATTTTATTTCTTTGGTCGCGTGTCTGCCTTCCCTGACTCCGGACCGGTACCGCCGGTCTTTTTCTCTTTCTTTCTTTCAAAAAAAAAAAAAAATCTATATTTTCTTCACTTAGTGTATTTTTCCTCTTGGGCCTCAGGGCCTACAAGAAAATTTTCCTCATGGAAAAACCAGCCTCCGGGTTCAAGAAATGCACTAAGTGTAGCGTACTATTTCTGTTACAGATACCCATGAATGGTGCCTTAAATGTTTGGGTCCTGAACACTCCATTCCGGATTGTCCCTCCTGCTCTCTAATGTCTAAACAGGGTTTACAGAACTGAGCAGCTAAGCTCCATGTGCTGTTTCCCGCTGATGCAGCATCGGTAGCATCGACATCTTCCAGGTCTTCTTCTCCTGATGGATCTCAGGTAACCAAACATAAATCTAGCAGGTCCTCGAAGGGTAGATCTCCCTCTAAGCATCGAGATGCCTCCGGGCTTGCCCTCGAGGATCCTGCACCAGCAAAACAACCCCGGCGGGAAGCTCCGGCTTCCAAAGCTCCTCCTATGGGGTTACAGGTTGACATCGATGGCACGGCCTCGACCGATTACCTGTTGGAATGCTCTGGGGTACCGGCACAATCTCCCGGTACCGAATTCCAGGCATTCATGGCGTCGATGGATCAGAATGTTCTGTCCATGCAGCGGGCTATTACGGCCTTCATTCAAGCTGCGACGCCGCTGGAACCGAAACAAACTCCGTTGTCGGTATCGGCTCCAGTACCGGCACCAGCGCCGATACCAGTACTGACTACATCGACATTGACCAGGATACCGGCTGCTGCGGTTCCTTGTCCAGGGCTGCTTATCGGTACCGATCCGGTACCGGGGACGCCCGATGTCGATACTGCTCGATACGCGTATCGAGCGTTGGAAGAGCACCCTGACAGGCGATACTTTGATTCCTCTGATGATTCTGATACATCAGACGAGTCTCCTGAAGTATCCATAGCCCTTCCTGAAGAGCCTTCTTCTCCAAAAAGAAGAATGTCTGTCTCCTCCAGAGGACTTGTCCTTTCAAGACTTCATAAGAGAAGTAGCTAAAGGACTTTCTATTTCAGTAACCTCTGAATCAGAGCCTAGAGCAAAAAAATTGGATATTTTAGGCTATTCTAAGGCTCCTAAAGAGGCAGTCACCTTACCAATTCTTGAGATTCTTTATGAACACATGAAAGTTTTCCAACAGGGCAGCCTTTGACTCCTTTGAAGGTGCCAGCAGAGCTTCGGGCATTGCCATAGCTGCTCGCAGAATTGCTTGGCTCCAGGCTTCTGATTTAGAACCCTGGATTCAAGATGGCTTAGGAAATCTTCCCTGTACAGGTGAAAACCTATTTGGCAAAGAATGGCAAATAAAAGCCACTCAAATGGATGCAGAAAACTCTGCTCTGGATAGACTTTCAAAGTCAACCTCCATTCCTGCCAAGAAAAAGCCTTTTAAAAAGTCTTTCTTTAAAAAGGGCAGATTTCCTTCTACTTCTGGCCAACAATCTTCTACAGATCGCTTTACCACTAAGCGTCAGCAACCTAAACAGGCCAGGCCTAAGCCTACAGGGGCTGCTGCAACTCAGCAGGCCCAACCTCCTCAGGGTTTTTGACTTGATGCTAGAGAACTTAGCCTTTCTGGCTCTAAAGCAGCCAGAGCCTCTCGCCATTCCAGGAAGGTTGGCTCATTTTGCTCCCAGATGGGAGCAAATAACATCAGAGCAGTGGACCCTCTCCATCATAAGAGAGGGCTACAAACTTCATTTCTCAGACCTTCCTCCCCACACCATGGTGAGACACTTCAATTCTCCCACATCTCTTCTCGACCTTCTAGGTCAAGAGGTAGCTACCCTTCTTGCCCAAGGGGCAATAGAAGAAGTTCCTCTTCTTCATCAAGGGTCAGGGTTCTATTCCCCCTATTTTCTCATTCCAAAGAAGACAGGGGGATACAGGCCCATCTTAGATCTCAGAGAATTGAACAAATTTCTATGCAAGGAGAAGTTCAAGATGCTTTCTCTGGGCACTCTCCTTCCATACCTTCAAAGTCAGGATTGGCTTTGTTCTCTAGATCTCAAGGATGCGTACACACATGTCCTCATCCATCCCTCTCACAGAAGATTCCTACGGTTTCTTTTCCAAGGAAAACATTACCAATACAGAGTGCTTCCTTTCGGTCTGGCCTCTGCTCCAAGAGTGTTCACCAAATGCATGGCAATAGTTGCTGCATTTCTACGCACTCTGGGAATATTTGTCTTCCCATACCTGGACGACTGGCTCATCCGAGCTCCATCTCAGTCAGAGGCCCAGATTTCCCTGGACCGCACAAGGCGCATTCTGCAGTATCTGAGACTTGTGGTAAACCTCCCAAAGTCTCAGCTCACCCCTACTCAGTCCCTAGAATTCATAGGGGCCTGGTTGGATACCACTACTGCAAGGGCCTACCTTCCTCAGGCCCGTTGCCAACGTCTAGTGCAGTTAGCCTCCCAGATTCAGTCAAAGAGCCACTTAACTGCCCGGGAGATGCTACAACTGCTAGGCCACATGGCTTCCACAGTGCATGTGGTACCCTATGCTCGCCTACACATGAGAGCAGCTCAATGGACTTTGTCCACCCAGTGGACTCAAGCTTCAGGAGCTCTCTCAGACCAAATAGCAACCACCAAACGTCTCTTTTGGTCTCTCCAATGGTGGATGTCCACTCAAAATTTGTTGCTGGGGTCCCCCTTCCAACAGTTGTTGCCCCAAGCAACCCTCACAACAGATGCCTCCCAAACAGGTTGGGGAGCCCATCTACAGGACCTCTCCACTCAAGGCACTTGTTCCCCACAGGAGACCTCTCTTCATATCAACCACTTGGAGCTTCGAGCAGTTTTTCTAGCTCTCAAGGTCTTTCATACCCTCCTCAGCTACAAGACAGTCCTCATTCATACGGACAATCAAGTAGCCATGTTTTACATAAACAAACAAGGAGGAACTGGCTCTCTGTCGCTTTGCAACGAAGCTTTAAGATTGTGGGCCTTCGCCAGAGAGCATCAAATCCATCTCCTGGCAGTATACCTCCCAGGAGTCCAAAACTCTTGGGCAGACAGACTCAGTCAAGTTCTGCTTCCACACGAATGGTCCCTGCACATGGATCAGGTACTCAGAATCTTCCAAGAATGGGGAACCCCGGACATAGACCTCTTTGCAAGTCCATGGAATGCCAAACTTCCCCGGTTCTGTTCCAGAATTCTGTGTCAGGGAGTTCAGGCCAAGGATGCCTTCCTCCTTCATTGGGGTCAGGGCTTCCTGTATGCATTTCCACCCATTCCCTTGATTCCCAAGACTCTGTTCAAACTCCAGAGGGATCAAGGATCTATGATCCTCATAGCTCCACGCTGGCCACGCCAAGTGTGGTACCCTCTACTTCTACATCTCTCCCAAGCCCCCTCCCTGGACTTGGGAGCTGCTCCAGACCTTCTGTCCCAGGAGGAAGGGACTTTGTGGCACCCAAACCCCAAGTCCCTACACCTCAGAGCTTGGTTACTGAAGGCCTAGACCTTCAAGACTGGAATCTTTCTCAACAAATGAAGGATATCCTCCATGCTTCCAGAAAACCTTCCACCAGGCGTTCTTATGCTTTTAAATGGAAGAGGTTTTCCATTTGGTGTGCTGAAAAGGGTCTTGACCCTCTAGCACTACCTTTAAATTCTCTGTTAGACTATCTCCTGCATCTTTCCAATGCAGGCCTTAAAACAAATTCAGTAAGAGTCCATTTGAGTGCTATTGCAGCATCCCTTAAGCCCATCAATGGACAACCTATTTCCTCTCATCCTCTCATTGCAAGATTCATGAGAGGCCTAACTTTAACTAAACCTCCCATTAGGCCTCCTCCGGTGGCATGGGACTTAAATTTGGTTCTTGGTCAGCTTATGAAGCCACCTTTTGAACCCTTAGCCACTACCTCCTTGAAGTTTCTTTCCTGGAAGGTTATTTTCCTCATTGCAGTCACTTCAGCTCGCCGCATCAGTGAACTGCAGGCATTAGTGGCTAATCCACCTTATACAAGGTTCCATCATGATAAGGTAGTCCTTAGGACAAATCCACACTTTATGCCTAAAGTGGTCTCACCTTTTCATTTTAATCAAGAGGTATATTTACCTGTCTTTTTTTCCAGCTCCTCATGCATCCAGTGCAGAGAAGAATCTTCATACTCTGGATTGTAAAAGAGCTCTTGCTTTTTACTTACAAAGGACACAGCAACATAGAAAGTCTTCCCAGCTTTTTGTTGCTTTTGATCCTTCTCATTTGGGACTTCCAGTCTCTAAGAGAACACTGTCCAATTGGATTGCTCAGTGTATTTCTTTCGCCTACCAGAGTAAGAACCTTTCTCTGGAGAGCCATGTCACAGCTCATAATGTGAGGGCCATGGCCACCTCTATGGCTCATCTAAATTCTGTGTCCATCGACCAGATCTGTCGAGCAGCCACCTGGGCCTCGGTTCATACCTTCACAGCCCATTACTGCTTGGACAAGGACTCCCGCCGGGATGCCTTGTTTGGTCAGGCTGTCCTCAAACACCTATTCCATTCTTAAACAACTCCTACCCTCCTTCCCTGGATGGATGCCTGAGATCCATAGGAGGAAGTAGACCCCTTCCCAGGGTCTCGTATCCTTGGGGATCTCCCAGGCATCTTAGCTAGGGAGTCCCCATATGTGAAGACTCATTCCTGCTTGTTCCTGGAGATAGCACAGTTACTTACCTGTAACAGGTGATCTCTGGGAACAGCAGGAATAAGTCTTCACAACCCTCCCACCTCCCTTAGGAGTTGTATCTCTTTTTCTATCTTTCCTTTCCTCTCTCTCTATATTGTCTCAGCTTTAAACTCGAACTGAGGAGAGATGGTTAGGAAAGGCGGGAAGACAGCGCGCAGGCGCTGTGGGATGCTCCCAAAAGCTTTCCTTTTTGGGAAGCTGGGGAGCGTTCCCTCGCAGGCTCCGTCGGTACCGACATACCCATATGTGAAGACTTATTCCTGCTGTTCCCAGAGATCACCTGTTACAGGTAAGTAACTGTGCTTTCACCTTGCTGCTCCTTATGCCTGGAACAAACTACCTGAGTTTGTACGTCAGGTGCCTTCTCTGGCTATTTTCAAATCCAGGCTGAAAACTCACCTCTTTGCAGCCGCTTTTGGATCTTGACTCACCTGGTCTCCTTTGTGTTCCCTTACCATTCCCCTTAGATTTATCCTGTGTCTACAGCTACTGTATTGTCTTTCTTGACTAGATTGTAAGCTTTGATGAGCAGGGACCATCTTTTAAATGTGTCTGTGTAGCGTTGCGTACAACTTGTAGTGCTATACAAATGCTCATTAGTAGTAGTTGTTAAAGTGCTATGGATGGACACTTACCAAGTCCCCCAAACCCAAAATTAATATTGCAGTTCCCCAAAGGATGCATAATATTGTTGAGCAACAAATGTATGGCCTTTTTGTGCCTATGGCCTACAAGTGCACTCATTCTACTGCACCGCACTACATTTTTCTTCTTATCTCTCCCTACACCCCTCCTTGGGAGTTATGCTCTTTTGTCAGCTTGCTTCTATTTGTGTCCTTCTCTTCTACTGCCAAATCCAGACTTTGTTCCTTCGCCTTGCTGATCCCTATGCCTAAAACAAACTGCCTGAATCTATACAACAGGCTTTTTCTCTGGCCCTTCCCAAATCCAGGCTGAGCGCTTACCTCTTCGTTGCTGCTTTTGGATCTGATCCGCCTAAGCTCCCTTGTGTTTTCTTACCATTCCTCCTAAATGTATCCTGTCCACAGCTGCTGTGTCATCTGTCTTGGCTAGATTATAAGCTCTGCTGAGCAAGTGCCATCTTTTACGTGTGTCTTTGTAGTGCTGCGTATGCCTTGTAGCATTGTACAAATCAGTCGTAGCAGTCGTGGTAGTAGTATGGCCTTCTAGCTATGGCATCTGATTCCCACATATCTGGGTGCTGGCATTTCTCACAACATCTGTCCTATCGTGGTGTATGTCTGTCTGTCTGCATACGTCCACTATCTGTGGGGCAGCCCTGTCTGCCTTTCCACAGTCTGCTTTGAGGCACTGCTCTCCTGGTCAGGCCTGTATGGGCATGGCAGGGGGATCTCTGTGACATAAAAGAAATCCCACGCTCCCAAACCAAAGCTTAACTCAAACACTATCTCCAAAAAATTCTAAACAATTCCAACAATTACTCCACAAGGCAATAAGACCTCAGGGTGGCTAGTACCCCACATGCAGCGAGAAACTCACTGTAGGGAATAGCTGATGCTCACATCATAGGTCAAAGCCTTTCTAAATTCCCTAATGAATACAAAATTACTATCCAATTTCACATCATATCAAATTCACCCTGGGACCATAGAACAACAAATTACAACAACATACACATTCCACCCAATACCTATCAAAGTTCACACACACAACTTGAAAGCATCAGAATCAATCAATTATTACGGTGAGCAGCACAGGAACAGTCGGGAAATCTCCTACAATAATAAAAAATATAATCATTATCCAAAATAAATGAAGGACCAAAATAGCCCATATACACTTATCTTATCATGGGTTTTCTCCAACTTTCTGCTCTGTAGCCGCTTCAAACGTTCATCTCAATAGCCGCTTCAATGGCAGCTCAATGAAACATGACGAACAGCAACCAGGAACACTCCCCAAGTTCTATCATAGCAGGGAAAATACTGCACCTCCTTATGGATTTGTGACTAAGTAAAACCCTACAAAAGCTTTCGTTTCGCCAGGTACAGGCTTCTTCAGGGGTTAAAACTCTTCGTCTTCACCATAAATCAACTGACCCCGTCATCCGGGGTCAGTTGATTTATGGTGAAAACGAAAGCTTTTGAACGTTTTAAGCGGCTACAGAGCAGAAAGTTGGAGAAAACCATGATAAGTGTATATGGGCTATTTTGGTCCTTCATTTATTTTGGATAATGATTATATTTTTTATTATTGTAGGAGATTTCCCGACTGTTCCTGTGCTGCTCACCGTAATAATTGATTCTGAAGCTTTCAAGTTGTGTGTGTGAACTTTGATAGGTATTGGGTAGAATGTGTATGTTGTTGTAATTTGTTGTTCTATGGTCCCAGGGTAAATTTGATATGGTGTGAAATTGGATAGTAATTTTGTATTCATTAGGGAATTTAGAAAGGCTGTGACCTATGATGTGAGCATCAGCTATTCCCTACAGTGAGTTTCTCGCAGCATGTGGAGTACTAGCCACCCTGAGGTCTTATTACCTTGTGGAGTAATTGTTGGAATTGTTTAGAATTTTTTGGAGATAGTGTTTGAGTTAAGCTTTGGTTTGGGAGCGTGGGATTTCTTTTATGTCATTTAGAATTGCTACCATACAGCTTCATTAGGGGGATCTCTGTGCCATCATACTCAGGTAGCCAGCCTCCAGATAGATCACCACTCTCGCAGCTTCCATAGAACCTGGACTGGCAGAGGATGTAGGCCTCATGGCACAATCTGGGGGATGTTGACATAGCATTAGTCATGTCTCCCACTGCCTGGCACAGCTAATGTATGGCTGATCTATTATGCTGGCACCTGGTGACACTGGTCATCCATATGGTCCAGGTACCTGCCAGCCATTCATGGCTTCCCTGAATTGCAGATCAGCACACCAGATCCTCCCATACTACTCCCATACCACACACTCTCACTTGCATTGACAAAAGATATTCTGCCAAACCAAACCTATGACTAACAGCTGCTATGCCATAATGGCATGACATCCCAGGACTACACATATGCTCTCCCTTTCTCATTGCAAGATGATTTGTTTCCAGATACACTCACATACTATTCTTACATCAGCAATCCCAGTTTTCAGAACACAGGATTTGTTAGGGTCCCCTGGATCAGCTATTTTAGCACAAATAGCACATTTCAGCATAGTACTTCTACTACTACTACTGAACATTTGTATAGTGCTACAAGACATACACAGCGCTGCACACACACACACATAAAAGACGGTCCCTGCTCATCAGAGCTTATAATCTAGTCAAGACAGATAACACAGTAGCTGTAGACATGGGATACAGTTAGGGGAATGGTAAGGAAACACAAAGGAGATCAGATGAGTCAAGATCCGAAAGCGGCAGCGAAGAGGTGAGTTTTCATCCTGGATTTGAAAAGGGTCAGAGAACACACCTGATGTACAGACTCAGGAAGTTTGTTATAGGCATAAGGAGCAAGAAGGTGAAAGGAGCGAAGTCTGGAGTTAGCAATAGAAGAGAAGGGCACAGATAGAAGCGATTTGCCAGAAGATAAGAGTTCCCGAGGAGGGGTGTAGGGAGAGATAAGAGAGGAAAGGAAGTGAGGAGTTGCAGAGTGAATGCACTTATAGGTCAGCAGAAGTTTGAACTGGATGCAGAACCAATGAAGTGACTTGAGAAGAGGAGTAATATAAGCATGACAAGGGTGGTGAAAGATTAGCCGCAAAGCAGAGTGTTGAACAGTTTGAAGGGGAGACAGATGATTCAGAGGGAGACCAGCAAGGAATAAGTTACAGTAGTCTAGACGGGAGGTGACTAAGGAGTGGATAATTGTCTTAGTAATGTGTTCAGAAAGGAATGGATGAATTTTGTTGATGTTATAGAACAGGGGTTTCCAAACCTGTTCTGGAGGGCTGCAATTCTGCCAGGTTTTTGTGCTATCCCTAATGAATATCCATGGGATATATTTGCATGCACTGCCCTCATTGTATTTGAATTGATCTCATGCATATTCATTAGGGATATCCTGAAAATCTGACTGGTTTGCAGCCCTCCAGGACTGGATTTGGCGACCCTGTTATAGAGAAAGAAACGGCTGGTTTTAGCTATCAGTTGGATGTGTGTGGAGAAGGAGAGAGAGGAGTCAAAATTGACCCCAAGGTTGCGAGCCGAAGAGAGATGAGTGCACCAAGGGATTGGGTATAGAGTGAGAAAAGGAGTGGACCCAAGACAGATCCTTGGAGTACATCAACTGAGAGTGGGTTAGCAGTAGAGCAGGGGTTTTCAACCCAGTCCTCGGGGAACCCCAGGCCAGTCAGGTTTTCAGGATTCCCAGAATGAATATGCATGAGAAAGATTTGCATGTTCTGCCTTCATTGTATGCAAATCTATCTTATGCATATTCATTGTGGGAATCCTGAAAACCTGACTGGCCTAGGGTTCCTCGAGGACTGGGTTGAAAACCTATGCAGTAGAGGATGATCCACCAGAACCAATATTGAAAAAGTGATGGGAGAGATAAGAAGAGAACCAGGATAGCACAGAGCCCTTAAAACCAAGCCAGGACAAGGTATTGAGGAGAAGGTTGTAGTCAACAGTGTCAAAAGCAGCAAAAAAATTGATGAGGATTGGGTAAAGGCCCTTGGATTTAGCCAAGAACAGGTTTTATCTTTATCTTTATTGAGAAATTTAATATACCGCTCTCACTGGAAGCACTAGAGCGGTTTACAATAACAAATACTTTGAGACTGCTGAAAGGAAAAGAACGCCAAAAATTATAAGACAGAATAGAGAGGAGAGATAGAATAGAGATAGGAGAAACAGGGTAGAGACAAAGTATATATGCATGGCGTAAAGGGATAGAGAGTAACTGAATTCAGTGGGGGAGGGAGAGAAAGAGGAGCAGGAGAAGGAAGGTTGAAAGCAGAACAGAGCAGAGCAGGTGTGTCTTTAGCCTGGTTTTAAAAGTTGCTGGAGACTTTGGCAAGAACTGTTTCAGTAGAATGTAAAGGATGAAAGCCAGATTTTAAAGGATCCAGGAGGGCTTGAGAGGAGAGAAATAGCCTGAATAAACAAACTACTGCTCTTTTTAGCATTTCTGTAAGGATGTTTATAAATGTTTCTTTTCAACTCGGCTTTCTGTTCTTTGTAACTGCATCTTGTGTTTTTCCAGACTTCAGTCACACCAGTTCAGCGCAGTCTTGTCACAACCATTCTGTTAGGGAAATCAGAATCTTATATATATGTCCTTTGTAATAATAATGCTTAGTTTAAGTGCATATACAAGAGGCCTGCACAAGAGAAATTAGAATCTTATAGAAATCAGAATCCTATGTGTGTGCCCTTTGTACATTCTGGTGGGTTGGAAAAAGGAATGTGCTGTGTAAGCTAAACTGATTGTTCTACTCAAGGATGACTTGTTTTTGCATTAGTTACTGATAAACTATAGTGGGCCCCCAGAAGATGGGTGGATGACGTATGACTATGTCTCTGATAATGTATAAAAGTACTGACAATCCCTCCACCCTTTGGAATAAACTTGCATACTGTCCTTCTGTGTGGTCTGTGTGTTTATTCCCCTGGATTCCAGCCAGCCGGAACAGCACACCGCAGATGAAGGGTTCGGGATTTCCTGGCCTGGAGTGACCAATAACACGCAGACCCATTACACATTCTTCTATATGGGATGAATTGCAGAGCACATATTTTCTAAGTCCTAGACTTATTCCATGTTTCAGCAGGAATAACATGGACATTTCTGGGAAATACTTGAAATGTATTTGGACCTTTCCTGAATATGCTTTATATGTCTCCACATAAGAACATAAGATATGCCTTACTGGGTCAGACCAAGGTCCATCAAGCCCGATATCAATCACACCCCCCCCCCCCATTCCGCCCCTTCTTGGCACATTCTGAGATCCCCTTGTTAACGCCATGTACATGTATGATAGCAGCATTTCAGAATACGGTCGGGGATATTTTTGGCACATAAACGTCCTCGCCACACATACAAACCCTTATTCGTGTTCTGGAATGAACCTTAAGAACAGAGTAGACAGAGCTTAAAAATTCCAAATTACCCCTGTCTACCAATTTAACCAGATTAATATGAATAAAATACAACCTCTAAAATGCTTCTATGCAAATGCTAGAAGTCTAAAAAATAAGATGGGAAAGTTAGAATATATAGCACTAAATGAGAGGTTAAGTATGATTGGTATCTCAGAGACTTACTGGAAGGAGGACAACTAGTGGGATACTGTGATACATGAGTACAAATTATATCACAATGATAGAATAGATTAAATGGGTGAAGGGGTTGCACTGTAAGAGAGGGCATTGAGTCACACAGGATTTTGTTTCGCAGGAAACAAAATACACTATAGAATCTCTATGGATTGAAATTCCATTTAAAAAGGGGAAGGCAATGGCAGTGGGGGTGTACTACTGACCGCCTAGTCAGAATGAACAATTGGATGATGAAAAACAAAAGAAATCGGGGAAGCTAACAAAAATTACAACACAGTAATAATAATGAGTGATTTCAATTACCCCGGTATCGACTGGGTCAGTGTCACACAGGACATGCTAGGGAGATAAAGTTTCTAGATGAAATAAACGACTGCTTCTTGGAGCAGCTCGTTCATGAACCGACAAGAGGGGAAACCATTATGGACCTAGTCCTTAGTGGAACACAAGATCTGGTGCAAGAGAGAAGGGTGTTGGGGCCACTTGGCAATAGTGATCATAGCATGATCGCGTTTGATTTAATAAATGGAGAAAGGACAGCAAGGAAAGCCACAGTACTACCTTTTAACTTTCGAAAGGGAGACTATGATAAAATGAGTAAAATAGTTAAGAAAAAACTAAAAGGAGCAACTGCAAAGGTTAAAGATTTAAATCAAGCATAGGTGTTTAAAAATACTATCTTGGAAGCCCAGACCTGCTGTATTCCAAGCTTTAAGAAAAGTGGAAAGAAATCCAAAAAAACTGCCAACATGGTTTAAAGGTGAGGTATGAAAGGCTGTTGTAGCCAAAAAAGCATCTTTCAGGAAATGGAAAAAGGAGCCAAATGACAAAAACCGGAAACAACATAAGTACTAGCAAATTAGATGCAAGGCAGGCAAAGAGAGAATCTGAAAACAAGCTTGCTTTGGAAGCAAAAATATATAATAAAAAGTTTTTCAAGTACATTTGTAACAAAATACCTGTGAGAGTCAGTTGGACAATTAGATGAAAGAGGGGTAACAGGGGCACTAAGAAGGGACAAGGCCATAGCAGTGAGACTGAATGGATTCTTTGGTCTTTACTGAAGAAGATATAGGGAAGTTTTCTTTCTTTTAAGTGCCCTCAAGTCAATACTAACTCCTGACGACCCAGCAGCTCCTGGGTTCTCTTGGCAAGGCATGACTGGAAGTAAATTGCCAGTCCTTTTCTTCCAAGGCAAGGGAGGGAAAAGTGACCTGCCCAAGGTCACAAGGAATACCTGTGGGAATTGAGTCCCCATCTCCTGGGTGTTAGACTATTGCTCTAACCACTAGGCTACTCCTTCATGTCTGAAATGGTATTTAAAGGTTATGAATCGGAAGAATTGAAAGAAATATTGATAAACCAGGAAGATGTATTACAACTATTTGATAACTTTAAGAGTAGCAAATCACCTGGACCGGATGGTATACATCTGAGGATGTTGAAAGAACCTCAGTATGAGATTGCAATCTGTGAACTATTATTAAAATCATCTTTAATACCTGAAGATTTGCGAATGGCCAATGTAATGCCAATTTTTAAAAATGGATCGGGGGAGGGGGAGATCTGGGAAACTACAGACTGGTGAGCCTGACGTCAGTACCGGGCAAAATAGTAGAAACCATTATAAAGAATAAAATTACTGAACATGTCGATAGTCATGGTTTAATGAGAGAAAGCCAACATGACTTTAGCCAAGGAAGGTCTTGTCTTACTAATCTCTTATTTTTTTGAAGGTGTGAATGAACAGTTAGACAAAGGTGAGTCGGTTGATGTAGGGTATCTGGATTTTCAGAAAGCCTTTGACAAGGTCTCTCATGAGAAACTCTTGGCAGAATTAAACTGTCATGGGATAGGAGGCAGTGTACTATTGTGGATCAGAAACTGGTTAAAAGATAGAAAGCAGAGGGTAGGGCTAAATGGCCAATTTCCCAATGGAGAAAGGTAAATTAGTGGAGTACCCCAGGGATCTTTGCTCTGTCCGCTGCTTTTTAACATATTCATAAATTACCTGGAAATGGAAATAATGAGTGAGGTAATCAAATTTGCAAATGACACAAAATTATTTAAAGTTCTTAAAACCCAAGAGGATTGTGAAAAATTCCAAGAGGACATAGATACATTCGAAGACTGGACGTTCAAATGGCAGATGAAATTTAATGTGGACAAGTGCAAAGTTATGCACTTAGGAAAGAACAACCCAAACTAGGGTTACACGATGCAAGGTTCCACTTTAGGAACCACCACGCAGGAAAAAGATTTAGGCATCATCATGGATAACACGTTGAAATCCCAGTGTGCAGTGGCAGCCAAGAAGGCAAAAAGAATGCTAGAAACTATAAGGAAAGGAATGGAGAATAAAATAAAGGATATTATAATGCCTCTGTATCGTTCCATGGTGTGACTGCACCTTGAATATTGTGTGCAATTCTAGTCGCCATATTTTAAAAAGGATATAGCGTTATTAGAAAAGGTAGAGAGAAGAGCCACGAAAATGGTAAAGGGGATGGAAGGATACCCCTATGAAGAGAGGCTAAAAAGGTTAGGGCTCTTCAACCTGGAAAAGAGACGGATGAGGGGAGATATGATAGAGGTCTATAAATTAATGAATGTAGTGGAACGGGTAAACGTAGATCGATTTGTTTACATCATAACAATATAGAAAGACTAGGGGACATGCAATGAAGCTACAGGATAACCCATATAAGACTAATAAGAGAAAGTATTTTTTCACTCAACGCATAATCAAACTCTGGAATTCCTTACCGGAGGATGTAGTAAAAGCTGTTAGTGTAGGTGGGTTTAAAAAAATTTGGACAAGTTCCTGGAGGAAAGGTCCATAAACCATTATTAAAGAGGATCCAGGAAATCCACTGCTAGTCCCAATACAAGTATTGTGGAACCTGTGTGTTTTTTGGGAAACTGCTAGGTACTTGTGACATGGATTGGCCACTGTTGGAAGTATGATACTGAGCTTGATGGACCTTGGTCTGACCCAGTATGGCATATCTTATGTTCTATTAAATTCCCGTCCACTTCTTCTCCCTATGATGGAGATCTGTGCATCACAGCAATGGAAATTGATTTCCCTTTCCCTCTTTATAGTTTAACCCACAGTACCTCCTTGCTCCCTTTTAAGTCCTGTAATTCTATAGCTTTAATAATATTTTTTACATATAGTGCCACTCCTCCTCCCCTGGCCTTCCTGAATAAAATATAACCCAGTATAATTACATCACAGTCATGGCTGTCCATGAACCATATCTCCATAACTGCCACTAAATCAAGTTAGCCTCTTCCATTAAAGCCTCAATATCTGAGATCTTATTTCCCATGCTATGGCATTTATACACACCGCTTTCTAGATGTTGCCCCTTTTACCAATTTCCACAGAGGTATTTAATGTTTCACTTGCCTGGGGGCTTTCTTCACCCATCCCCAATTAATCTAGTTTAAAGCCCTCTTCAGTAGGTTAGCCAGTCTGCTGTGGAAGACACTTCAACCCTTTTTTGGACAGATGGACACCATTTCTGCTCTGCAGCCCTTGGAGCAACATCCCATGGGCCAGGAAACCAAACACTCTCGATGACACCATCCACACAGCCATGCATTCCTCTCCAGGATGCAAGCTTCTTTGCCTCGGCCTTTACCTTCAACAGGAGGATTAAAGAGAACAGGATCTGTGCACCTATCTGCCTAGCAGTATCATTTGTTCTGACCTGGATGAGCAACATCGGATAATAGTCATCCATATCGGCACAAATGATACTGCTAGATATCCCTCTGAGCGTATCAAAAGTGACTTCAGGACTCTGGGACAGAGGATGAAGAGAGGTTCACAGGAGGTGTTCTCTTCAATCCTCTCTGTTGAGGGTAAAGACCGAGCCATACATATGCGCAAGCAGCAAGTACAAAAAAGATAAACCTATAAAATGGATATGCTTGTACACACACACATACATGCATGCAAAGCACAAAACTGATACACATACAAAATAGCAATACACACACACGCACACAGAAGCGCTCTGGATCGGGTTGGAAAGGAGATGGCACTGTCATCCATACTGCTGTAGTCTACAGACCTCCGACTCAAATTGAAGAGATAGATAAAGAATTGATTATAGATATTGCCAAGATAGCAACAAAGGGGGAAGCGATCATATTGGGTGACTTTAATCTACCTGATGTGGATTGGAGTACTCCTGCAAATCTGGAAAGAAGCAAAAAAATTGTGGACGCTATCCAAGATGCGTTACTTAGATAAATGGTGATAGAACCAACCAGGGAAAGCTCAACACTGGATTTAGTGCTCACCAATGGTGATAGCGTGTCGAATGTCTGGGTGAGTGCCCCTGTGAGCAACAGTGATCATCACACGGTGTAGTTTGAGATAAAAGCCAAGGTGCAGTCCAATCATAGCAAGCTCAAAGTCCTACACTTCAAAAACAATGACTTCAATAAAATGTCCGAGTATCTAAAGGAGGAGCTGACAGGGTGGAAGGGGATAAGGGAAGTGGAATTGGAATGGGCTAAACTAAAAGGGGCAACAGATAAATAAGTAAGAAAAGTAAATAAAAACAAGAGGAGAAGGAAACCTATTTGGTTTTCCAAAGAAGTGGCTGCTCAAATAAAGGCAAAAAACACAAGCTTTCGCAAAATTCAAAAGCTTGCAAACAGAGGAACACAAAAATTAATACCAGATCAAACTCAAGGAGACAAAAAGAGAAATAAGTATAGCAAAATCAAAGGCAGAGGAAAAGATGGCTAAAGATGTTAAGTGCGGCGACAAAACTTTCTTCAGGTATATTCGGGAAACGAAGAAGATCAGAGGTGGAATTGCAGGACTCAGAAGTGCTGGGAACGGACTCGTGGAAAGTGACATTGAAAAAGTGAAATTGCTAAACAAATACTTCTGCTCTGTTTTTAGTAAAGAAAATCCTGGAGAAGGACCACCTGTGACTCCCAAATATAAAAATGGGAATGAAGTAGATACCACACCATTCAGAAAAGATGAGGTGTTAGAACAGCTTGCAAAACTGAAAGTGGACAAGGCCATGGGACCGGATGGGATACATCCCAGGATACTGAAAGAGCTCAGAGAGGTTCTTGCAGGGCTGTTAAAGGATGTTTTCAACAGATCCTTGGAAATAGGAGAGGTTCCTCAGGACTGGAGAATGGCTGATGTCGTACCTCTACACAAAAGTGGTGACAGGGAAGAAGTGTCAAACTACAGGCCCATGAGCCTTACCTCGGTGGCGGGAAAAGTAATGGAGGTGCTCCTGAAAGATCGAATAGTGAACTTTCTCAGAACCAGCGGGTTACAAGATCTGAGGCAAAATGTTTTTTACCAAGGGACAATCTTGCCAAACAAATCGGATTGAGTTCTTTGACTGGGTGACCAGAGAACTGGATGAGGGGCATGCGATGGATGTCATCTACCTGGATTTCAGCAAAGCCTTTGATACTGTCCCTCATAGGAGGCTTATCAATAAACTCAGTAGTTTGGGGATGAGTACCAAGGTGGTAAATTGGATCAGAAATTGGTTGACTGACAGAAGACAGAAGGTGATGGTAAATGGAGCTCACTCAAATGAAAGGAAGGTGATTAGCTGGGTGCCTCAGGGTTCGGTCCTGGGTCCGGCACTGTTCAATGTATTTGTGAGTGATATTGCTGAAGGACTGAATGGAAAGATTTGTCTTTTTGCAGATGACACAAAAATTTGCAACAGAGTGGACTCCCCCGAGGGAGTGATTAACATGAGGAAAAATCTACAAAAGCTGGAAGAATGGTCTAATGCTTGGCAATTAAGATTTAATGCGAAGAAGTGCAGTGTCAAGCACTTGGGTAGCAGAAATCCAAGGGAAATGTACGCGATAGGGGGCGAGAGGTTGGTGTGCACGGAGCAGGAGAAAGACCTCGGTGTGATTATTTCTGTAGATCTCAAGGTGGCAAAACAGTGCGACAAGGCGGTGACAAAAGCCAGGAGGATGTTGGGCTGCATTCGAAGAGGAATTACTAGCAGAAAGGAAGGGGTACTAATGCCACTGTATAAGTCTCTGGTGAGGCCTCACTTGGAATACTGTGTTCAGATTTGGAGACCGTATCTTGCAAAGGATGTAAAAAGAATGGAAACTGTTCAGAGGAAGGTGACCTAAATGATTTGGAGCCTGTGTCAGAAGCCTTATGAGAAGAGACTTGAAGACCTAAATATGTACACTTTGGAGGAGAGGAGGGATAGGGGAGATATGATTCAGACCTTTAAATACTTAAAGAGAAATAATGAACAAACAAACCTCTTCCAAAGACGGGGAAGCTGTAAAACTAGAGGGCTTGACTTGAAGCTGCAAGATGGTAAATTGAAAGGCAATGTCAGGAAATACTTTTTCACTGAAAGGGTGGTAGATGCTTGGAATGCCCTCCCGATGGAGGTGGTGGGGGAAAACACAGTGACAGAATTCAAAGTGGCCTGGGACAGACACAGTGGATCACTTTACAGCAACAGGATAAAATCAAAATAAACTGAACTATCTAATTTCTCAACGAATAGGGGTGTTCTACATGGAGCGATGGGGGGAGGAGCGGTGGGTTCACCCCTAAACAAAGATATGGGGAGGGGTGAAGACATGGGGAGGGGTGCACTTACTCCTGGTGGGTGCACCCCTAAACAAAGACATGGGAAGGGGTGCACCTACTCCCTAAAGACAAGGGAAGGGGTGCACCTACTCCTGCCATCTTGCTGGGCAGACTAGATGGACCATACTGGTCTTTATCTGCCGTCATTTACTATGTTACATATGCAAGCACAAAAAAATAATAAAACATTCCAAACAGAGAGATGCACATACATGCACACACATACAAACATAAAACAGATACGCACCCCAAACTGAAATATGCACACATGCACGCAAGAACAAAGATAATCATACAAAACAGAGATATGCACATGCAGGCACACACACAGGCAATACAGATACAAACAGATGATATGTGCATGCACACGTGCACTCTCACAGGGGTTGGAAAGAATTCCACAAATCATGCTTTGCATCTTTTCCAATTTGGATCAGTTAATTTTATAACCAACAAAATCACCACATTTGTTATTGTGTGTAACAGGACTTAAAATATAGACTTTGGCTTAGTGAGGTATAGCATGATATCATTCGCGTAAGCAGATATTTCATACATATTATTCTTTGAAGGAATACCACAATCTCGTCATGTCGCAGTCATCAGAGATTCTAGGATCAGGTTAATTAATAATGGGGCCTTACTGGTGCCTTACTGCAGAACATAAAAAGCACAGAGAGTAAATTATTTGTATACAACCTGGTGAAAGGATTCTAACCATCTGGATGAAACTCTGCCCAAACCTACACCATTCTAATACCTGGAATATGTACAGGACAGCCATTTGACTCTGTCAAAGACCTCTGCTTTTAAGGACCCGAAGAAGATGATTCCTCCATCAGCTTGGCTGCAAAGATAGAAACAGAGCCGAGCATTGTGCGATTAATGCTAATTAGCAGCAAAGCCTGTTTGATCAGGATGTATGAAATTTATTATTTTTTCTTTGCTGGTGTCTAATTCTTGCAATAAACTTTACAGTTGATATTAGAGATAGGCCTGTAGTTGGAAACCTCTTAGAGATCCTTTTTGCTAATCATCTTGATGTTATGCACACACGACTGATCCAACTAGGCTAGGCTGTCACCTAGGGCGGCAGCTTCTGGGGGATGGCAAAGAACAGGGAATTCAAAGCTAAAAAATAGATTCTCTGGGAACAAGCAGGAAGTCAGTCCTCACATATGGGTGACGTCGGCACTGACAAAGCCCTTGCGGAAGCATCCCCCCAGCTTTCAAAAAAAGCCTTTGGGAGATGCCATCACGCATGTGCAGTTCCCTTCCCGCCCAAGGGTGACATCTTGCTCAGTCTCCTTTTTTCCTTTCCCCCTGAAAAAGTTGATTTTTGTGCATGAGTTTTTAACTCGACTCCGGTCTTGCACCATTTTTATAATCTTCGTTATTTTTCTTTTCTGGCGCCTTTTTTCCCTGCTGGCAGCCCAGAGAGTCTTCAACCTCGCAGGGGTACTTTTTTCCCCCATGGCTACTGATGGCTTTAAGAAGTGTGATCGGTGCTCTAAAATAATGTCCTTAACCGACATACACGACTGCTGCCCCCGTTGCCTCGGGCCAGACTATGACCCGGTGGCCTGCGGTCTCTGCAAAAGGATGTCCAGCAAGGCCCTGAAGAGCCACCAGCAGCAGCATGATAAGTTCTTCCCCGAATCCGCAATGCCTCCGAAGGCTAGGGCCTTGTCTGAGGCCCCAACATCTCGGGAGGAGCTCTCCGAACCCGAGCGTTGTTGTGGGTCCTCAGATAGGGGTCTCCCTTGAGGGAACACAGGAAGAAGAAGAAACCCTTGAAGGCAGTGTCCTTGGATGGTTCCAACTGGCCGGGAACCTCCTGGGCCCGGTCCCGCAGTCTGAGGTGCTCATCCAAGGCATCAGAAAAGGAGAGACCTGCCAAGATCTCCTGGAAGGACCTGGCTGCGGACTGGCCTCGGTCCCCAGACACTATCCTCGTCGAGGATTCCCCTTCGGGCGAGCTGGTGTCAGGCCTGAGTCCCTCGGTGCCTGTGCCGAAGGCTGCGGAACCTTCTGGCCTGGAGTCCAGAATGGCGGCCCTGGAGCGCAGTTTTTCTGCCTTCCTGGGCCATCAGCAGGTGCTGTTGTCCAGCACGTCCGGTTCATCCACCCCGAACACCACGCATTCGACGTCCAAGACATTCCCGGAGGCCGAGCCGATCCTCCAGGTCTTGCAACTTTGAGTCGATCCTCGGCCACGCTTGGCGTCTCGCTCGATGGAACCTCGGTCATCCCCGGCGAGTCTACCGGGTGTTGACCGCAGGGATTCAGGGACCTCAAAGCCCACGGAGCAGCCTGCCTATGAGTCATCCTCAGAGTACTCCGAATGGGAGACGGAGGATGAGGAGTCTCCTGATACCTGTCGCCACTGCAATGTCCCTTCCAATTCCCCAGTCTCAGAACCTTGTAGGTGGTCCCCGCCAGAGGACTTGGGCTATTTGGACTTTGTCAAGGACATGTCCAAGGCCCTGGTGTTACCGACCAAGTCAGAGGAGGACCTTCGGGCAGATGAGCTGGCGATCCTCCAGTATGAGGCCCCTCCTCGGGAATCACTCGCATTCCTCCCATCCTGGAACGGCTCATGCTCCGCATGTGGGAGACACCGGCATCGGTGCCAGTGGTGAGCAGACCGCTCAACTTGATGTATCAGGTCCTCCGGAGCCCAGGCTTCCAGAAGTCACAACTGCCACACAACTCCATGGTGGTGGAGTCAGCCATGCATCAGCTGAAAAGCCAGAAGACACACTCTTCGGTGCCCGCATCTTGGATGCCCTCGGCAGGAAGTGCTCGATGCTCATCTGCCGGGTCCAGGCCTACCAGCTGTACATGGGCATGTACTTGAGGGACCTGGTGAAGGAACTCGCCAGGTTCTCGATTGGTCTCTCCGAGGAACTTTGCAGCAGTTCAAGAGCCTGTCCAAGGCCGTCCATGAGTGCTCCAAATTTATGTCTCAAGCAGCCTATGACTGGTTCGAGTCGGCAGCCCGGGTAGCCACGGCGGGCATCGACCTCGAGCAGTGGGTTCAGGACAAATTGGTCAATGTCCCATGCCAAGGGGAGAACCTCTTCGGCAAACCCATGATCGACAAGGCTGCCAAGCTGGAGACCGAGTTCATGATGAGGACCAGGCTCTCTAAGAAGACTACTGCCCCTCCCCGACAGAAGGGCTCGGGTAAAAAGCCCTTTTACTTGAGGAAGGGGGCTGCTTACCGAAACTACCTACCCTATCAGGCCTCCCCAACTCCCCAATAGGGTCAGCAGGCCAAGGGACATGGGCATGGCCTGCGTAAGTAGAAGGCTCCAAAACCCAGGCACCAGCACCAGCCCCGGCCCAGCCAGGGGGGAGTTTTTGACTCCTTGAGCATAGCCTCTCTACCTCAAGGAGATCAGCAGCCCACAGGGGGATGTCTGGCCCTCTGTGCCCAGAGGTGGGTCCTATCACCACCAATTCCTGGGCACTGAGGGTAGTCGAGGAGGGTTACCTCCTCCACCTAACTCAGACACCTCCCCTTTATTTCCCGGGAGAGCCCCTCAGGTCTCCACTCCACTGGGACCTTTTACTGAAGGAGTTGGCAGGTCTTCTTGAGGACAAAGTGGTGGAACCAGTGCCCCACCACCTCAAGGGTAAAGGGTTCTACTCAAGATACTTCCTCGTCCCAAAGAGGACAGGGGGCCTAAGGCCCATCCTTGACCTGTACAACCTCAACAAATTCCTAGTGAGGGAGAAGTTCAAGATGCTCTCCCTTGGAACATTGCTGCCATACTTCCAGCAGGGAGATTGGCTATGCTCCTTAGACCTCAAGGATGCTTATACCCACATCCTAATCTACCCCAACCACAGGCAATACCTGCAGTTTGTGGTAGGGGGCAAACACTTTCAATACCGGGTGCTTCCCTTCGGCCTAGCCTCTGCCCAGAGGATCTTCATGAAATGCCTGGCAGTCGTGGCCACCTTCCTAAGGCTCCAAGGTACCTTAGTGTTTCCCTACCTGGATGACTGGCTCATAAGGGGAGGCACAGCCTCCGAGGTGCAGCAGGCCACTGCACGCACCATCCAGGTTCTGCAACACTTGGGCTTCATCATAAATTACCCCAAGTCTCACCTCCTCCTGGAACAATGCCTGGAGTTCATTGGGGCAAAACCCAACACCCTCCAGGCGAAGGCCTTCTTGCCCAAGGACTGGACCGATTGTCTCAGATCTCTGGCTCGAGACATACCGCACCGTCCCTCAGTGCCTGCCCGGCACCCTCTGTGTCTCCTCGGGCACATGGCCTCCACAGTCCACGTCACCCCAGATGCTTGCCTCCACATGAGGGCGGCACAGTGGTGTCTCCGGGACCAGTGGTCTCAGGCCACAGGCTGCCTCCGAGACAGGGTTGCAGTGACCCGCCAGTTGGTGGATTCCCTGGTCTGATGGCAGTCGCCCCAACACCTAGAAGCGGGCATGCCCTTCCAGACTCCCAGTCACTCGAGGGTCTTCATCAAGGACGCATCCCTGCTCGGCTGGGGAGCCTAATGCGGAGCCCTCCGCACTCAGGGCAGCTGGTCGCCAGACGAGAGCACCGAACAGATCAACCTCCTGGAGTTCCGAGCGATACATCTCGCTCTGAGGGTTTTCTCTCACCACCTGTGCCACCAGCCGGTACTGGTCCAGACGGACAACCAGGTGGCAATGTTCTACATGAACAAACAAAGGGGCACAGAGTCCCGTGTCCTTTTGCCAGGAGGCACTGGGTCTCTGTTCGTACGCAATCCAACAGGGTATCCTCCTGAGGGCAGTGCACCTGCCAGGCCAGGACAACCTGCTGGCTGACAGGCTCAGCAGGATTTTCCAGCCGCACAAGTGGCAGCTGGATCCCAAGATAGCCAGTCGGCTTTTCTGGCTCTGGGGGGAACCTGTGATGGATTTGTTCGCCAGTCCGGACAACTTTCAGTTGCCCCACTTCTGCTCCCGGCAGACCCACCCCTTCAGGATGGCAGCGGATGCGTTTCTAGTCTCATGGTCAGAAGGCCTCATGTATGCCTTCCCTCTGACACCGCTGATTGCTAAGACCTTGTTCAGGACCCTCCGCGTCAGGTCCTCGCTCATCCTAATAGCTCCCAGGTGGCCCAGGCAGCCGTAGTTCCCGCTGCTTCTGCAGTTGGCAGAGGAGGCCCCCATCTCCTTGGGCACCGCCCGGGACTCTTATCTCAGGAAGGGGGCTCTCTTCTGCACCCCAACCTGGGGTCCCTCTCGTTGGCAGCAAGGCTGCTGAGAGGGTGACTCTCGCCCCCCTCAACCTTCCGGTTGAGGTCAAAGACATTCTGCTGTCCTCTCGCAAGGCCTCTACTAGGAAGGCATACACCCTCAAATGGCACAGGTTCCCTGTTTGGTGCGCTGATCATGGGGCTGATCCCTTCTCCTGCCCGGTGGTTTTGATGTTGCAGTACCTTCTCCACCTCTCCCAATCCGGGCTCAAGTCTAACTCCATCTGAGTGCACCTTAGTGCCCTGGCGGCACTCCACCACCCGGTGGATGGTAAGCCCCTCTCAGTTCAACCTTTGATGACCCGCTTCCTTTGGGGCTTGCTCCTGTCAAAACCCCCAGTTTGCCCTCCAGCGACTGAATGGGACCTCAATGTGGTGTTGGGGCAGCTCACTCGCCCGCCCTTCGAGCCTCTGGCAACTTGCCACCTTCGCTACGTTTCTTGGAAGGTGGTTTTCTAGGTTGCACTCACCTCCACTCGCAGAGTTAGCGGGCTTCAGGCCGTTGTGGCAGAGACGCCCTATACCAGGTTCTATAAGAATATGGTGGTGCTTCGCACACACCCCAAGTTCCTGCCGAAGGTAGTGTCGCCCTCCACCTTAATCAGGAAGTGGTGCTTCCTACCTTCTTCCCAAGACCTCACTCCAGTCGGACGGAGATGGTCCTTCACTCATTGGACTATAAGAGGACCTTATCCTTCTACATCCAACGCACCCAAGGTCATCGCAACTTTTCATCTCCTACGATTCCAGTAGAGTGGGGGAGGCGGTGACCAAGCGTACGCTGTCCACTTGGGTGGTGGACTGTATTGCCTTTGCTTATGGACAGGGGAGGCTCCCACAGAAAGGCCGCGTCACGGTGCACTGTGTCTGGGCCATGGCAGCCTCGGTGGCAAACTTGCGCTCTGTCCCGATGGTGGACATCTGCTGGGCCACCACCTGGTCTTCAGTCCATACTTTCTCAGCCCATTACTGCCTGGAGAGAGAGTCTCAACGGGACAGTGCCTTCGGCCAGGCTGTGCTCCGTATAATTTACGGGATCTAGGCAACTCCTACCCTCTGACTCTTCTGTGTTCAGGCTACCGGAGCGCTAGTTTCATCAGACACAGACAACGTGTACACAGACACTGTGGTCTGTGTACACAGACTCAAATTGCTGTTGCTTGCGGCTCCCCTCGCGGGAGCCCTGTTTTTGCTATGGGTTTTCGATAGCCTGTAGCTGGGGAGTCCTATATGTGAAGACTGACTTCCTGCTTGTTCCCGGAGAAAGCATAGTTACTCACCTGTATCAGGTGTTCTCTGGGGACAGCAAGAATCAGTCCTCACAATCCTCCTTCCTCCCCTTGGAGTTGCTACTGAACCATCTTTTATTTTTGCCGTCTTTTAGCTATGTCATCTGACTGAGCAAGATGGCACCCTTGGGTGGGAAGGGGACCGCACATGCATGGTGGCATCTCCCAAAGGCTTTCTGTGAAAGCCGGGGGGATGCTTCCGCGAGGGCTCCATTGGTGCCAACATCACCCATATGTGAGGACTGATTCCTGCTGTCCCCGGAGAACACCTGTTACAGGTGAGTAACCGCTTTCTCACAGCTGGGGGGGGGGGGTGTGAGGGAGGGCATAAGGCTTATTGTTTGCCTAGGGCACCAATACCTTAAATCAACTCTGGGGCTGGCCCTGTATGCCCACACAACGTTTCGTAAATCTCTCTTACCACCCTTTGTTGTTACAAAAAGGTTTCCCTTTTAGTGCTCTCCCTATGTTCATGCTGTCAGTTTTCAAAGAATCTGCATGATTTTTCCTGGATTATTATCATGTTTGGGGGGGTGTGACCTTACATTGGTTCTCATCTCCAATCCAGTCTTTCCATGTCTTCCATATTTTCACTTGTATGATATGACAGCTTAGCTGCACTTAAAAGATGTCACTGCTTGTAAACTTTTATTTTTTGTTTTCACAAATTGTTTCCACTGTGGATGTTGCATGCCCTCGTGCTTCTGATAATCATTTCCAGTTTTATATCCAAGGTCATGCATTTTCATTCTCTTTGCGCTCTTATGTTCTTCAAATAATGGTTACTTTCCAGGCATCTCCATTTGCTTTTGCTTTGCTACAGGATGAGCTAGAGTGCCGCTTTGGACTGTGGCCAGCATTCTGCATTGCAAAAGTGTTCCACACATCTGTTTTGCATGGTTCAGAATAAGAAGTCATTGGAGCAAGCTCGACAGGACAGGAAGAACACTGACAAATTTCGCTTTTAGTGAGACTCTGTAGACCATATATTGAATTCAGGTTCCAGTATATACATTCCTTTATTGTAAATTCCAGTAAGGAGGTTTCCATATAAGGGGCTGCTGTATTTAATGATACTGTTGTACTGTAGCTCTTGCTTTTCAGTAGTGGCTCCCTCTATAAAATTCTTCAGTAAACAGATGATTTGCATAATGAGAATATATAGAGATATTGTCTTATAGTTCTCTAAAGTAGATCACACACTAAAGAAAAATTCATCTACATATAAAAGCCTTAGGTGTGCACAATGGTGGTTCTCTGTCTCGATGTCCACACACATCCCTAATTATGCACATACCTGACCCTCACATTGCTCACCTATGAGCACAAGTTGGTAGTGCATGTGGACATTTGGACAGAAAACCATCACTGATGTACCCTGGACTAAATATATACTCACCCGCACACCATTTCTTCTATAGTTGTTAACATTATTGGCACCCTTGCAGTTCATCCCCTTAAGGGCTCATTCCTTTCCAGATGTAGATCCCCTCTGTATGTCTAGTCTGAGCCGGACGTACAGAGGGGATTGTGATTCTGATCCTGCAGGGCACGTCTAGCCCCGCAGGATCAGAATAGTGAACAGTCCTGTACATGCAGGCCGGGACTGCAATTCAGCCCGGCCTGCACGTACAAGACTGTACCTAGTGAAGGCTCTTCAATGGAGCTGCGGCGCCATGATATCATGTTGCCATGGCACCGCAGCTCCATTGAAGAGCCACGATGCCGGCTGCCAGAAAACAAAGCTTATTCCCTGCAGCCCAACCCCCAATCTGGCCTCCTAAGGCCAGGGTCGGGCTGCGGGGAATGTCCTCTGGCCCCTCCCTGCCCCATCCATGCCCTGGCATTGAACAAAAAACACGTCCATGGAAGTTATTCCACCTCAGTGGTGGAATAACTTCCCCGCACGTGTCGCCAGCCCTGGACGTACAGGTCCGACAGAATCGGCCCTGTACATCCAGGGCCAGCAACCGGCCACTGCCTGCCCAGTCTCCACCCCTTCCCTGCCCTCATCTAACTTCCCCGCACATCCGGCGGGGAAGTTAGACATGGCGGGGGAAGGCACAAATAGCAGGGAAAGACTTTCCTTTGGGAGGTCCATCCCCGCTATTCATGGCACAGAATCGGGCCCTTAATGTCCAATATCTCCTAAAAAATGACCAGTGACTATATATGCACACATTTGACAAACAAAAGAATCAAACAAAACAAGACCATTAAAAAGGAAATGCTACAGGACATGATTATTGGCACCCTTATAAATAGTCTATTTATTATTTATTACAATTTCTTAGATACCGCACTATTCGATATCAGCGCGGTTTACATTATAACAAAATGACCAGAACAACAAGCTGTTTGGTTTTACATAGAACAGGAATACAAACTTGGATAACAGGGGTGAACTATATACATGAAATAATTACAAAGAACAAGATTGAAGGCAACGGTCACATAAGGAAAATATGTGCGTCATCTGCAGGCGGGATGTTGGCACTATCTCAGAACTAACAATGGTTACTTTCTTAGGTGGGGTTACCTAGATTTCGTTGCTGACCGGGTAGTATTGGAGGAAAAGGTGATATTTGAGTGCCTTCCTGAACTGAGTTAGATCTACAATGGCCCGAATGTCGGGTGGTAGATCATTCCAGCATTTGGGGACGTAGAGACTGAAGGCCCTATTTGCCGTTGTACTGTTGCATTTTGTCAATGCTTTCGGGGTTATTAGCAAGTTTACAGCAGTTGCTCTTCTGGATCTGTTGGGGGGCACTGTGTGAATGAGTTCTGTGAGTGAAGAAGATGAAAGGCCATTGATGGCCTTGAATGAGAGGAGTAAGGTTTTAAAGATAAGCCTTCCGTGGATAGGGAGCCAGTGAAGCTGCTTCAGAATAGGAGTCACGTGGTCACTTCTGGAAGCTCCGTGGAGGACCCTTGCTGCAGCATTCATGGCCAGCTGTAACGGGCTCAGTGTAGATTGGGGGAGACCTTGTAAGATGGCATTGGCAAAGTCGAAATGAGGTAAGATTAGTGCTTGGTATATAGTCCGGAAATCGTCTGGGTCCAGTAGGGAGCGCAGATGCCTGAGCGTACGGATTTTGAAATATACAGCTTTGACTATATTGCCTATGTGAGATTTCATATCCAGACGTTGGTCCAAGGTGACTCCAAGGGATTTTATTGTTTCTTTAGTTTGCAAGTCAGCTTCCTTGACTCTTACATGGGATGGAGGGTGAAGCAGGTAGGTGCACAGGTGGTGTTCTCTTCAATCCTCCCTGTTGAGGGTAAAGGCCAAGGCAGAGAGGCTCGCATCCTGGAGATTAATGCATGGCTGCGTGGATGGTGTCTTCGAGAGCGTTTTGGTTTCCTAGACCATGGGATGCTGTTCCAAGGGTTGCAGAGCAGAGATGGCATCCATCTGTCCAAGAAAGGTCAACACATCTTTGGTAGTAGACTGGCTAATCTACTGAAGAGGGCTTTAAACTAGATTCGTTGGGGATGGGTGAAGAAAGCCCCCAGGTAAGTGAAAGCCCACAGGTACGTGATACATTAAATACCTTTATGGAAATGGGTAACAGGGGTAACATATGGAAAGCAGTGTGTATTAATGCCCGTAGCATGGGAAATAAGATCTCTGAAGTTGAAGCTTTGGTGGGAGTGGCTGACTTAGATTTAGTGGCAGTTACAGAAACATGGTTCACAGAAAACCATGACTGGGATGTAACTATACCTGGCTATACTTTATTCAGAAAGGACAGGGTAGGAAGAAGGGGAAGAGGAGTAGCACTATATGTAAAAACTACTATTAAAGCTTTGGAATTACAGAGCTTAAAAGGGAGAGAGGAGGCATTGTGGGTTAAACTAGAAAGAGGGAAAGAGAAATCTATTTGCATTGGTGTGATATACAGACCTCCCTCACAAGAGGAAGAGGTGGACAGAGAGTTAATTGAAGACATACGCAGCATTGCTAGGAAAGGGGAAGTGCTACTGCTAGGAGATTTCAATATGCCAGATGTTGATTGGCACTATCCTGCTGCAGTATCATCTAGGAGTAAGGAGATCCTGGATTCTCTACAGGGAGAACTATTCAGGCAATTGGTAACAGACCCCACACGTGAAGGGGCCATACTGGACTTGGTGCTTACCAATGGTGAAAGTGTTTCTGATGTTGTAGTGGGAGATCATTTTGCATCCAGTGATCACCAGATGGTGTGGTTCAGTATTAGGACTAGGGCTGTTAGAATCCATTCCAAGATGAAGATCTTAGACTTTAGGAAGACTAACTTTGCGAAGATGGGCCAATACCTCAGGGAGTCGTTAGTGGGATGGGAACAGCTGGGGGATGTAGAACAACAGTGGGCAAAACTGAAAGGGGGTATTTTAAAGGCAACCAACCTTTTTGTTAAAATGGTAAATAAAGGCAAAAGGAACAGGAGACCGCTATGGTTTTCGAAGGAAGTAGCTGAAAAAGTGAAGAAAAAGAGGGAGGCCTTCATGAAATACAAGAAATCACAGAGAAAGGAAGACAGGCATCTGTATTTGGAACAACTTAGAGAAGCTAGCAAAGTAGTCAAGAAGGCAAAGATTCAAAAGGAGGAGGAAATAGCCAATGCAATAAAATGGGGAGATAAGACATTTTTCAGATATATTAGTGAGAAGAGGAAGGGCAAAAGTGGTATTGTCAGACTCAAGGGTACAGGGGGGGAATATGTAGAAGCTGATAAGGATAAAGCGGAATTGCTTAACAAATATTTTTGTTCTGTGTTCACAGATGAAGAACCAGGAGCAGGACCTCAGAAAACACCCACAAATAAGAACAGAAGCGAGGGACATCTTGAACAATTTTCAGAAGACTGTGTTCGTGAGAAACTAGCTCAACTTAAAGTAGACAAAGCGATGGGACCGGATGGGATACACCCTAGAATACTGAGGGAACTTGGGGACGTTCTAGCAACTCCACTGACTGACCTTTTCAATGCCTCGTTGGAGTCGGGAGTGGTGCCAAAGGACTGGAGAGAGGTTCATGTGGTGCCTTTACACAAAAGCGGAAGTAAGGATGTGGTTGAAAACTACAGGCCGGTTAGTTTAACTTCGGTGGTGAGTAAATTAATGGAAACGCTGTTGAAAGAGAAAATAGTGAGGTTTCTGGAGTCCAGCGGATTACAGGATTCGAGGCAGCATGGATTCACCAGAGGCAGGTCTTGTCAGACAAATCTGATTGATTTCTTTGACTGGGTGACCAGGGAGTTGGACCGAGGGAGAGCTCTAGATGTGGTGTATTTAGATTTCAGTAAAGCCTTTGACACTGTTCCTCACAGGCGACTTATAAACAAACTGAGCACCCTAGGGATGGACCCTAAAGTTACTGCTTGGGTTAGAAATTGGTTGGGTGGGAGGCGACAAAGAGTACAAGTAAATGGAGCTCACTCTGAGGAGAAGGATGTTACCAGTGGTGTGCCCCAGGGATCTGTCCTTGGTCCGATTCTTTTTAACATCTTTGTTAGTGATATAGCGGAAGGGCTGTCGGGTAAGGTTTGTCTCTTTGCGGATGATACCAAAATCTGCAATAAAGTAGACACCCAGGAAGGTGTAGATAACATGAGGAGGGATCTAGCTAAGCTTGAAGAATGGTCTAGAATTTGGCAGCTGGTATTTAATGTTAAAAAATGTAAGGTCATGCATTTGGGCTGCAGCAATCCAAGGGAGCAATACAGCATAGGAGGTGAAGTACTTTTGTCCACTAAAGAAGAGCGGGACCTAGGCGTAGTTGTGTCCGATGATCTTAAAGTAGCTAAACAGGTAGAAAAGGCGACGGCAAAAGCTAGAAGGATGCTTGGGTGCATACGGAGAGGAATGGCTAGCAGAAAAAAAGGAGGTGATAATGCCTCTGTATAAGTCTTTGGTGCGACCTCATTTGGAGTATGGTGTGCAATTCTGGAGACCGCACCTTCAAAAGGATGTGAACAGGATGGAGTCGGTGCAGAGGGTTGCTACTAAGATGATTAGTAGTCTTCATTATAAAGCATATGAGGACAGACTTAAGGATCTTAATATGTACACCTTAGAGGAAAGGCGGGATAGAGGTGATATGATTGAGATGTTTAAATACCTCCGTGGCATAAATGTTCAGGGAGAGAGCCTCTTTCAATTGAAAGCAAGTTCTGCGACGAGGGGACATGGGATGAGGGTGAAGGGAGATAAATTCAGGAGTGATATGCGGAAATATTTCTTTACGGAAAGAGTAGTGGATCCGTGGAATAGTCTCCCAGTGGAGGTGGTAGAGATGAGGACAGTAACTGAATTCAAAAAAGCATGGGACCAACACAGAGGATCTCTAAAGGTAAAAAGTGGACTGTTGTAGTTGTTGTTATGGAAGGACAGACTAGATGGGCCTTGTGGTCTTTTTCTGTCATCATGTTTCTATGTTTCTATGTTTCTATGGAGGAATAAAGTTGGGGTCTCTCGCGATGAAAAGCACCTCCGTTTTCTTGTGCTGAATGCGGAGGTTTTGAGATTGGAGCCATTCTGAGACCGCATTGAAACAATCTACCAGTGGTGTAAGGTCCATTTGAACTGTAGAGAATGGCATGTATAAGAGTATGTCATCAGCATATATCAAACAGTTCACGTTAAATGATCCAATGATATTGCAGATGGGTTGCATGTATATATTGAACAGGAGAGATGACAAAGAGGAACCTTGAGGCACACCTTGTGTTTGGTGGAAGCGTTTTGATTCTTCTGATCCGGATTTTACATATTGCCATCTTCCATCCAGATAAGACTTGCACCATTCGAGCGCGGTGTTGCAAATGCCCTTCTCTTTCAATCGCCCGAGGAGAAGTTCATGACTTACCGAGTCGAAAGCCGCGGTGATGTCTAAGAAAATGAGCACAAAACCTTGTCGGATGTTATCAATGCCTGTGATTATATTGTTGAATAGGATAGTGAGGAGGGTCTCAACTCCATGATATTCTCTGAACCCATGTTGGCAATGATCTAGGGGAGCTGCAGAGTCTATATGGTCTTGAATTTGCCTTTGTACCTCTTTCTCAATTATCTTAGCTAGGAGAGGAATACTAGCTATTGGCCTATAAGAATCGACTCTTTGGTGGTCTAGTTTGGAGTTCTTCAATAGTGGCCTAATGGAAGTCTGTTTGAGTGCTGTGGGGAAGGAACCCGTTGTGAAGGAGAGGTTCATCAGTTTTGCGATGAAAGGACTGAACTCACCGCGTAGCTCCTTAATCCAAAAAGCTGGGCAAGGGTCAGTCTGCGCTGTGGAGGTGTTGAGAGACACTATTGTATCCTCAATACATTTAGTGGATGGTGTGGAAAACTTAATTAGAGGGGTTAGGTCGGTTGGTTCTTGATACGAGGCTGCTGAGACCTTGTCAGTCTGTACGATCTTGGATTGTAAGTAGTCCGCAAATTTTTGTGGGTGAATCTCATCGTGTTGTTCAGGAGATGGTTCCTTCGAAAGAGATTTGACCAAGCTGAAAAGATCCCGTGGTTTGTTCAGAGATCTCTTTAGAGTGTCGGTGTGATATTGTCTCATTTTAATTGTGATTGCTTCTCGGTGCATTGATAGATGGAGTTGGTAAGCGGTCTGATCTTCCATGGAGAGCGATCGGCGCCATCGTCTCTCAAGTCTGCGTAGATGTGTGAGAGAAGATCGCAGCTCAGGAGAGAACCATGGGGCAGAGCTTCTTTTTATCCTTGATGTGTTATTGGAGTGCGGGCGTTGTGAGATGGCATTAAGGTTGAAGTTCCAGGAGGAGATTAGTTCTTCAAGATCAGGCGAGTATTGTTGAGGAGTGAGTGGGTCTCAGACAGGATGAGTTCCCTGTTAAATGGGCGAAAGCTTCTTGTTGACGTTCGTGATGTGTTGTTAATCTTTCGGTTGCTATACAGCTGCTTATCGCTGATGGGTATCTGGAGATTGATCAGTTTGTGGTCCGACCAGGGTACATCAATAACCGACATCATTAGGTCGTGGTTTTGTTCAAGGACTGACTGAGGAGCGAACACCATATCAGGAATATTACCCTTTATATGTGTGGGTTTGTTGATGATTTGCTTGAAACCCAAGTCCTCAATGGCATCGAGGAAGGCAGTTGCATGGTTTTGAGGTAATGATGGGAGATTGAAATCACCCATTATCCAGTTTGGTCTATTGGGATTGAGGGTGTTGGCCGCTAGGTCAATAATGGTAGGGAGGTCCTCTGGAGAAGCAGACGGGGTTCTGTACAATAGGTTGATAGAGCATTGCTGGTTTGCAATGGAGAGAATGTTCAGGTTGTTAGTGCTAGAGGAGTCGGTTATGTGGAAATGAAGGTCTGATTTGGTGAGTATGAGCACTCCTCCTCCTTTTTTGTTTTCTCTATGTCTTGTGTGTATAGAGAAGTTGGGGGGTAGGAGTTGGTTGAGGAGAACGTTGTCGTCCGATGATAGCCAGGTTTCCGTGATCATAAGTAGATCCAGGTCATAAAGGGAGATTATGTCTAGGACAACAGGCCATTTCTTGCGTATTGAATGTGCGTTTATGATGGCACATTTTAGGCTTCGGCAGTTCTGAGGTTTTTCCAAGTTGGGTGTCTTGGATAGCTGGAGTGCTATGTGTATCAAGTGAGAGCGGCGCGTGTAGGTGTCGCTTCCTGGGTGGGAATACTGGGGTCCTGACCATCTTTTTCCATGGTTATTCAAGATGGGGATATGATTGTGAGATGGAGAAAGGGCATGGCAGGTTCCAAGCCAATGTGAAAGGAGGGAAAAGCTAACAATGGCAATGAAGTGAAAGGCCATTTTGGATGTTGTGTTTGAGCGTGTTTGAGATAGTGTGATAATGCAACAGTAGGTGGTGAAGTAAGGAGGTAAATCATGCAATAATGGGATCATGCAATAACGAGACCAAGTAATAATGCAATAATGCAGTAATGGGGTAGTGCAATAATGAGATAATACAGCAATGAGAAGTTATAATGAGAGAAAACAATAATGAGATAGTATACTGAGATTGTACAATAGGGAGATATGTAATAGTGTGAGTATTCTAAGGTACATATAAGTAGGCCTATATGAAAAGTAAGTGTAGGTACTCTAACAGATTACATACATTAATACAATGACGAGATGATACAATAATGAGATGATGCAATAAAGAGATACTACTCTAACAGGTTACCTACGTACGGGTATGCCACCTTGATAGATCAACATAGTAATGGATTATATAGGCTATGATGTTTAGTACCTCGAAAGGATGTATTCGGACCCCTAGATTGGATTGATCTTCTTGGGCAGTGCGAGGGTTCAAAGTTCCAAAGTTCCATTGTTATATGTAGCTGGGGTGAGCTTGTTGTTGGTGAACGTCTTCTGGAACTGGGTGGTTGTCGGTTTAGCGTGTCCTTCCTCCTGGTCCACGCCTAAGGGCCACGCCAAAGGGCCCTCTGGCGAGGCCTTCAGGCGCGGGCCCACCAGGCCCGGGCGCGCCTGATGGCGCGAACCTTTAAAGTCCCCGATGTGCGCCCCGATTGGGCGATGAAGGTGCCGTTGCTCCTCCCGCTGCTGGAGGCTCGATCCCCCGACTGGGGAGAGCAGATGATGGTGGCGGGGGCACAAGGAACAAGCGCCCGATGGCGCGAACTTTTAAACTCCCCGGTGTGCGCCCCAATTGGGCGATGAAGGTGCCGTTGCTCCTCCCGCTGCTGGAGGCTCGATCCCCCGACTGGGGAGAGCTGATGATGGTGGCAGGGGCACAAGGAACAAGCGCCCGATGGCGCGAACTTTTATGTTTAAATCTTTTTATTCGTTTTAACTAGCATACATATTAAAACATTGTAATCAGCTTACATATTGGAACATTGTAAAATTCGCTTACATAATGAAACATTGTAAATGGCAAACCTATTGGACCATTGTAAGCAGCATACATTTTGAAACATTGTAAACTGCATGCATATTGCAACATAGCATACATAGGTAAAGATATGGAACAACAATAGTCTATTCCGCTACGGGGAATATTCTTACTGTTATGTTTAAATCTATTTATTCAAACCAAGCAACAAAGATACAACTTAGGAGGTTAAACATGTAAACGTACAAGCCAAAGCAACCAACAAACATGCATATCATACTCCCCACCTCAGAAGGCGTGTTCCACTGAGCAAGAAGCTCCCAGAAAAGAAAAAGGAAAGACAGAAGAAGAAGAGAAAGGAAATTATAGACGACACTTAGTGGTACAAAGCCAAGAGTCCTCTTGGATGAGCTACCACTGCATACCACCCTGCAACCCATCCAACCCGGGAACCCCCCCCTTTTTCCCACCCCCCCTTCCCCCCCTAAACCCCCCCAGTACCAAGGCCAGTGTGGATCCCACCCCGCCCACTCGCCCTGCAATCTATCCAAAAGCACCAGCACCGGCAGACCCAGGGTTAAGTCTTCTCCCGAGCCTACCCACCCCTCAGCGAGTCGGCTAGGCCGTGTTACACCCGCCTTGGCGACTTTCCTGCCTACCCCCCCTACTATCCCCCCCACCCCCAAGAAACAGAAATAAGGAATTGCAGCCGAGTTTAGCCTGTCCCTTTGACGCGTGGGACCAAACAGACATAAGCAGATCAACAGCCCCCTTAGCCTATCCCATAGCCAACCCCAAGAATTCAAGGTTCCCCCAGAATGCGGCGGCGCGCCCCTGCAGGTAATAATTGCACATGGGGTCCCCACATCTGCAGAAAGCGAGCCCATCTTCGCCCTGCCCCAGCAGCGTGTAACCGGTCCATAAGCAGAACTTTATGAAGTCTGAGTCTCCAAATCCCATAAATGGGCCCCCGCTCATCCAACCACTTTTGCAACACCGTCATTCGCGCAGTCATCAGCACCAAACGCAACCATCGCAGTCCCATTGTCCCCAGTACACCCCCCATCCATCCTCCCACACATCCAGCACAGCATTCCGCGCATTGAGGGGCTCCAACTGTGATAGGCACCGACGAAGATGACCAAACACCCGTCCCCAGAAAACCTGAACCTTGGGACAACACCAAAACATATGACCCAGAGTCGCCCGAGCTTCGCCGCATCGAGGACAGCAGTGACTCGTACCTACCCCCGCTCTCCAGGCCCTCACAGGGGCAAAGTATAAACGGCGCATGATCCGATACTGGGTGTCCCGATGGAGTACCTGCACACTTAATGACGGGATTGCAGCCAGCCCTCCCAGGAGCTGCTCTACCCCAACCTCCTCCCCTAAATCTGCAGACCAGGCCGTCGCAAAGGCTTCTACCTCCAGAGGCAACACTCCATCCCATAACATTTTGTGAAGCCCGGACACCCGAACTCCCGTATCCCCCCCCAGCAATGCCAGTTCAATCTCCGAACAGACCTCCCCACGCATCGCATCCACAGGAACCGTGCGGAGATAGCTCCGAAGCTGGGTATATTGGAAAACATCTCGATCTCCTAACAGATAGTGGCGACGCAGCTCGGAGAAGGGCACCATAACCCCTTCAGGGGTCAGCACATGTTCCAGATTAACCACCCCGAGAGTCTCCCAGAACTGGAAGTAAGACCGCCCCATACCCGGTATGAAATCCGCATTACCCCTGATTGGAAGATAAGGCATATAAAACGCCGAGATCCGACATCCAGCGCAAAAGGATCGCCAAGCCTGCCGAATGGGCTTTAAGAGAAATTCCTGAATATCCCCGGGCACAGCCCGAATCGTCTTAGCATGCAACAAGTATCGCAAGCGGATAGGTGCCAGCACGGCCTCCCACATCACCGTCGGGGAACAATCTGCCAAGTCCCACAGCCAGTCTCGGACATATCGCAGCAGACACGCCACATTGTACCGCCTTATATCCGGGAAACCCCTAACCCCCAGACCCCAAGGTTGCCGCAATAGCGCCAGACGCACCCGAGGCCTTCGCCCCCGCCAAAGAAGCCGATTGAACAGTCGCTCCAGTTGCCGAAGATCTGATCGCCTTAAGAGCAACGGGAGAATCTGAAGCGGGTATAGTATTTTAGGAAAGATCGCCATCTTGCATAGGGCTACTCGGCCCCCCAGAGACAACGGCAAGTCCCGCCATCTATCTACACAAGCCGACACCTCCCCCAGTATCTTAGACACATTGAGATGATAGAGATCCCCCAACCGCGTCGGCAAATAAATGCCCAGGTACTTAAAGTGCCCCGTCGCCCACTTCAAAGGAAAGGGACCCTGCCACCCCGGATGCCCCTCGGGAGCTAAAAACATCGCTTCCGACTTATCGAGATTGAGACGGAGTCCCGAAGGTTCTCCGTATTCCTTAATAAGCTGTAACAAACAAGGCAGTCCGGCCAGGGGATCCCCCAGATGAACTAACAAATCGTCCGCAAAAGCAGCGAGATGAAACTCCTCCCGTCCCATCCGAATGCCCCGAAATTGGGAAGAGGTCCTAATAAGAGACAGAAGAGGCTCAAGCGATAGTACGAATAGAAGAGGTGACAGTGGGCAGCCCTGCCGAGTCCCCTTCTGGATGTCGAAATCAGCAGACATAGTCCCATTAACCATAATAGCTTCAATTGGATGGGCATAGAGCAAGCGGATCACATCCACAAAGAACCCAACAAACCCCATTGCCTCCAGGACCTGATACATAAAACCCCAGTTGACCCAGTCAAAAGCCTTCTCGGCGTCAAAACTAATAAGTAGAGAGGGGTCCCCTGCCAATCGCCCTGCTCCGAGAGACAGCAAAATCCGCTGCAGACTGTACGCGACCTGACGCCCGCGCACAAAGCCCACCTGGTCCCTATGAATCAAAAGTGGTAGGTAATTCGCTAACCGATCCGCCATTATTTTGGCTAGAAGTTTAATATCCACATTAAGCAAAGAGATGGGACGGTAGGAGCTCGGCAGAAGGGGATCCCTCCCTGGCTTGGGTAGAATAGTAATCAAAGCTTTGCTGGCTTCGAACGGGAACCTACCCCGCTGCACCAGATCCTCAAAGTACCCCACCAGGGGGAGCACCACAGCATCACCCAGGGCTTTATAAAACTCGCTACGGTACCCATCTACGCCCGGAGCCCTCCCATTCTTCAATTTCCCTATGGCAGCTTGAACCTCCTGTCCTGTGAGGGGTTGATTAAGAGACTCCAAATGCTCCACTCCAAGTCGTGGTAGCCCACACCTCTCGAGAAAGAGACGCCCCTCTAGTTCTTTAGCCCCATCGCTGGCATAGAGTCGCTGAAAGAAGTCGGCAAATACCTTTTCTATTGCTGCGGAGTCTCGTGTGATGGCACCATCTGCCTGCCGAATAGCCCCGATCTGCCGGGACCCCCCGGCGGGCCTCAGCAACGAGGACATCAACTTACCAGCTTTATTCCCGAACTGATAAAGCTTATACCTGTAGCACAGCATCGATTTCTGGGTCCGCCGATGAAGTAGCATCTCCAGTTCAGCCTGCACCTCCCGAAGCCTACGCTGATTTACTGCAGTTTTGGAACCCGCCACCACCCTGCGTGCTTTGCCCAAGTCCCGTTCCAGCTGAAGTATCCGCTGGTTCAACCGCTTGCGCCGCTGACTTTGATAGCTGATTATATCCCCATGGAGCACAGCCTTTCCAGCCTCCCAAAAGAGGGCCGGAGATATGCCCGGGGTTGCATTCAATGTCTCATACTCCTTCCATCTCTCCCGCAGAAACGTTTCAAAATGGACATCCCCACATAGCTCCAAGGGGTAGCGCCACATTCTACCCAATGGTGGGCTGCTCCCCCTCAGCTCCAAGACTACCATCGCATGATCAGATATAACAAGGGACCCAATGTCCGCCTTCGAGACCCAACTGAATAACGAGTCCGTGATTAAAAAGAAATCGATGCGAGACCAAGTCCCATGTGCTCGGGACAGGTGTGTGTAATCCCGGTCTCCAGGATGCATCACCCTCCAAATGTCTAGTATGCAGTAAGCTTCACACAACCCCCACAAACGTTGTCGCGCCCGGCGACTCCCACTCCCCACCAGGCTTGACCGATCGAGACCAACATCCAAGACTTCATTGAAGTCGCCACCTAATATAACCTGATACCCACCTGCATCCGCAAGCAGCTGAGAAATATTCTGAAAAAAGCGAGCCTCGTAGACATTTGGTCCGTAAACCGAACACAACACCACTTTCCTCCCAGCAAGTCTCCCCCATACACCCACATACCTGCCCTCCACATCCGAGACAACCTTTTCTTCGACCCAGCTAACAGATTTGGCTACAAGGATGGCCACTCCTCGCTTCTCCCCCACCGCAGGAGCCCCGTAGACATGAGCGATACGACCTGAGCCCAACTTCATATGCTCCGCTTCCGACTGGTGAGTCTCCTGCAGCATGATCACATCTGCATGCTGACGCTTCAAGTACTGCAAGACTTTATAACGCTTCACCGGGGAGCCCAACCCGCAAACGTTCCAAGAGACTACTCGCAGACCCTTATCCACAGCACATTGAGAGACCACAATACCACAGAACAAGATCCCAGTTCATACGTGAGCGGCGGCCCCCCCAGCCAAGGGCCCCCCTCCATAGCATCCAGACCTGGACAGCCCAAATGAACCAAACATCCATCTTATTCAAGACAGTCTCACACACACTATCAAACATACATCCACCCCCAGCAATTTGGCTAGTTTCCTTTCCCCCCCCCACCCTCCCCTCCCCTGGACCAACTAACACCCACCTCCTTCCATCCTCCCCCCCCCCCACCCGCCCTCCCAACCGCCCCCCCCCCACTCAGACCATCCACTAACCCCCTGCCAGCTATTTCTGGCCCCACCTAGCCTTCCTGAGCATGCAGACCCCCCTGCTCCCCCCCCTTTGCTACCGCTCCACAGCCGCTCCCATCCCTCCCCCCCCACTCGTCAAGCTGAATATCGAGAGAGAAAAAAAAAAAAAGGGGGCCCCACCGTTCCACACCAAATCCGACAGATCCCAACAGACTACCACCCACATGCCCCCCACCATCCCTGACCCCACTCCCTCTGTGTCCCCTAGGAGCTAGATAACTCCACCCAGAATCCTCCCACCTATGATAGGGATGCAGCCAAATAAGGAGAACAGCGGGTAGTCAGCAACCTAATAAGGGATAGTGAGAATACCCCGTGTCCCGAGAAGGTGGAAAGGTTTAGAACATGCGAGGCCCGATAATACTGGGGTCGATGCCTCAAACACTTAATCCCCGCCTCCAACCTTCCCCCCCCTCCTTATGCCACACAATCCAACTTGCAGACCCACTAGCCCAAACCTAGATGACAGACAGCACAGATCTGGGAAGTATTGAGAAGGCCATAGAACACCCTGTGCCCCCCCCCCCCCCGAGGACATTCGTCGGGAGGGGCCTTCTCCATACGCGTAGGCCTAGTAGGGGATTAAGTAGATCCACCGAGCCCGGCAGCAGGCCCCACCACCAAGATTACCCAGTCTCTGAGAGTGGAGGGAAGAAAAGAGAAAACAAGAATAGGAAAACACCTTCCTGAGGTCTGACCTGGGTGCCAAAGGTCTGACAAATAGCTACAGTAGTAATAGATAGTGGTATCAAGCCATACAGGGTTACCCCTGCAGGCCATCATCGAGATTTAACATACTTAGCCTGTTATATCTTCACAGGGGCACCATGAGAAAACAAAAGGAAATACACACTGAGAAATAAGAAATTCTGAAAGATAGGAGATTCTGAAAAATAAGAGATACCGCCCCCCCCCCCCGAGACCTAACGGCAAAGAGCCCTCATACTGCTGCCCTCAGCCCACTAAACAGGCCCAGTTCGCTTGACACATTTATTGCCCAGAGAAGGAGGAGCAGATCAATTCCCTGTACAGGCTAAACAATGACCTAGCATATAATTGACATAAATGAGTATAATGAAGTATAGTAAATTCCATGCTGAGAGGCAAATACAATTGTCATAAGTAGGCATTAAACTACTACCACAGTAACAGTGTTCGTTAACGGATAAATAGGACCTACTCATTCATAAAGCGCCTGGGGACTCTAAACATCCATACAGGCCTCCTTGGCAGAAAAGTTTACTTGGTAGGAAACATCCCATCGGGCAAGCACTTCAATGTCCCGGCCCAGTGCTCTCCACCCCGAGATGAACGAAACAAGAGGGCCCAGACCACCTATGTCTCAGCGTGACCCCGGGACAGCCCCGCACAGCAAGCCGCTCCTCCGCAAATCTTCCTTTAGCCAAGACCATTACAATAGTCTCTCGCTTCTTCAGGGGAAGAGAACACTCGATTCCCCCCTTCACTGTACACCCGTAAGAGCGCGGGATATGCCAGAGTGAAGCGGATGCCCCACTCAATTAACTTCCTGCAAATGTCCTGGTAGGCCTTGCGCTTCAGGGATACCCCGGCCGAATATCCTGAAAGATAAGGACTTTGCATGCGGTGGCTCCAGTGCGTTTCAGTTGCTGCGAAGCCCTCAACACTCCGTCTTTCTGGGCAGCATTAAGAAAGCGGGTGATCACCGCCCTGGGTCTGTGCTCGCCGGACCGATAGGGCCCCAGCCTGTGCGCCCTTTCCACCACTACTTCCCCCATATCAGCAGACAATGGTAGGTTAGCAGGCAACCACTGCTCTAAGTGCCGCCGTAGGTCTTTTTCAGGCACGGACTCCTCAATACCTATGAACCGCAGATTATTCCGCCTACTGCGGTTCTCTAGGTCCTCCAGTTTATCTTGATGTTTCCGTAAGGCTTCCTCTAAGCTCCCGATCCGGGCCACATCTCGTGCTCTCATATCCTCCAAGGAGCCTATGCGGTTCTCCGCATGCTCGACCCGCCGAGTGAACTCAGAGACTGCTTGGACAACCTCCTGCATCTGCGTGGACAGACCCCCGAGCCGATCCTCCAGAGCCACCACCACCGCTTTGGATACCTCTGCTACCATCGACGAGGCCTCCAGCTGTCCCGGGGTCTCTTGCACGCCGTCCGCCATTTTAGCCTCTCCACCTCGTGTCCGGTCCCGGCGGGGGATTTTCGTGGCCATGCGACCCTGTCCCCAGGAGTTGAGGTCTGGGAGAGAAGCAGCAATCACTCACTCGGTCTTCCCCACTTTGCAGCGGTAAATGAACAGATATTACTTAATAATGTCGGCGGGGGGAAGGAGCAGGCTCCGGAGCCAAGAAGCACGCGTCTTCTCAGCTCACCATGCCACCGGAAGTCCTCTGGCGCGAACTTTTAAAGTCCCCGGTGTGCATCCCGATTGGGCGATGAAGGTGCCGTTGCTCCTCCCGCTGCTGGAGGCTCGATCCCCCGACTGGGGAGAGCTGATGATGGTGGCGGGGGCACAAGGAACAAGCGCCCGATGGTGCGAACTTTTAAAGTCCCCAATGTGCGCCCCGATTGGGCGATGAAGGTGCCGTTGCTCCTCCCGCTGCTGAACAGTTTGAACAGAAGAACCACATTCCCATTACAGTAAACTTAGGTGCACCTGTGATCAATTGTTAGTACTCACATGACTTGAATCAACCAGTGAATGATGGTTCTAATGTTTAAAATGGCTACATTTCACTCCCTGTTCCATTTTCACAATGGTGAAGACGAGAGCTGCCTGAGACCATCAGAAAAGCCATTATCACCAAACTTCAAAGGGGTATAAGGCCATCTTAAAAGACCTTGGGATTTCTGTGTCTACAGTTTGCAGTGTTATTAAGTTTTCTGCTCCTGGAATTGTCAAGAATCTCCCAGGATATGGTGGGAAGAGGTAAATTAATCCAAGAGGTTTTTGAAGGTTAATGCAAACTGTTGGAAAAACACCACGTACAACATCCAAAGAACTTAATGCTGACCTTGAGCAATAGAGAGTGGTGGTTTCAACTTGTACCACATGCCGCACACTAAACAAAGAAGGACTTCATGGGCAAAGGCCAAGGAGAATACTACTGCTCAAAGACAGGCATAAAAAGGCACACATGATCTTTGCCCAGCCCACCTTGAGAAACCACAATTCTTCTAGGAAAATGTTCCATAGACAGATGAAACCAAACTTGAGCTCTTTGGCAATGCAGACCTGCGATACATTTATAGGTGAAGAAATAAGCATATAAGGGGAAAAAACACCCTTTTACAATTAAATATGGTAGAGGTTCCATAATGTTGTGGGGCTATTTTTCTGACTCAGGAACTGGAGGCCTGAAACATATTAGAGCACTAGCAAGGTATTTTGGAGCAAAATGTGCTACCTAGTGTTAGAAAGCTAGGTCTTGGTCAAAGGTCATTGGCCTTCCAGCAGGACAGTAATCCAAAACATACATCCAAAGTACAAAAGAATGGTTAAAAAGGAAAAAATGTACTGCCAGCAATGAGTCCTAATCTCAATCCAATCAAGAAACTTTGGAAAGAGCTGAAATCTGCCATTGGTAAAAGGAAACCTGGAAACATTCATGAGCTGGAACAAATTGCAATTGGAGAGTGGGAGAAACTACCAGCAGACAGATGTATGAAACTTACAGGTAGCTACAAGAAACGTTTGGAGGCTGTCATCACTGCCAAGGGTTGTGCAACCAAATATTAGTGAAGGGTGCTATTAATCCTGTCCAGGTCGTATTTTTTGGGGGGGGGGTGGTTCTCAGAAATTACTATGTTTACGTTGCAGAGACATTTTTTTCTTGTTGTATACCTTTGAACATACTATTAAAATATTATACTGACATACAGTTGGAATATTTCCAAATATTTCTCAAGATATTGTACACAACATACCTAAAACGCAAGGGTGCCAATAATGTTGATCACAATTGTATGTCCACAGGTTGTTGGTATATATGTGGTTTGTGCTTAATACGGTTGAGGATTTGTGCACACTGATCTGTGCCTGTAAATGTGGTCGTATATGGTGTGGTACGGGCATAGGTGGGATGGTATGTTAACATATGTCTGTGAAGCTATGCACTTCACCAAACACTTAAATACAGATACGCTGTCTGTTGATTCTTCAGTGGGTGTCAGCTAGTTAAACATAATGAAGTGAATATTTAGCAGTCCAAGGAACATAAAGTTTAAACAGATAATTTATCCATACAGCTGGGGCCTATTTACTAAAATGTAATTAAGCTTTGCAGTTACTGAATGTTGCAAAAATTATCACACGGCAACTGCAAAGCCTGTGCAGATACTGTGGGGGGGAGGGGGAAGGGGTGGCAAGCATTTACCCATACAGTTACTGCACAGGGCATACCTTTACCACATGTTAAATACAATCTCCAGGAACAAGCAGGAATGAGTCTTCACATATGGGTACGTCGGTACCGACGGAGCCTGCACGGGAATGCTGCCCAGCTTTCAATCAGAATGCTTTTGGCAGCATCCCTCGCGCCTGCGCAGTGACTTCCCGCCTTCTCCACAGCCTCTCTTCAGTTTTCGTTTTTCCGTGGAGCCGGCAGGACGTCCTCCTGTCACCGCAGAAACTTTTCTTTTTAATTGCTTTAATTACTTAGTTTTTTTGTTTTCTTGTGGTCGCGGCTATATTTCCCGCTACCACCGGTACCGCCGGTGGTTTTTTGACTAAATTCTGTAAAACGTTTCTTCAGTTTTTTTGCCTTAACTTCTTAGGCCTACTAGGCCTTTTCATTATGGAGCCTTCTTTTCCTAAGAAGTGCATCCGATGTGCAAACACCTGTTTCTTTTTAGACACCAATAGTTGGTGTCTCAACTGTGTGGGTCCTGACCCTTTTTCCCCTGACTTGTCAGGAGATAATTTTGTGAGGAAACCTTCAGTATTTAGAGTTTCCCTCGATACCGTTTTTTCTTCGGCAGTGAGGGTACCCGGTTTCTCTACTTCACAGGATCAGGTAACCCAAAAACAGTCTATTAAGATTAGTCAATGCTTGAGTGGTATGTCCCATGCCCAGCATGGTGACGGCTCCGGCCTTACCCTCAAGAATCCATTGGCATTACCCCTGCGGGAGTCTTCGGGCTGCAAAGCATTAAAGGGGTTTCAGGATGTTCCTGGGGCTCACCCCTCACAGAACATGCCTGAGCCATGCGCGGGGGTGGTATCCGCTTCGAGCGGTACCGAGCCTCCGGCATCGGCACCGGTGTCGAGTATTCCACTCTTCACCAGGGATCATCATCGGGCATCCTCGGTACCTTCGGGACCGATCGATACGCACCGCATTGACTTCCCTCAATCTCAGCCATGCTCCGGGACGGTACCGGCGTCGATCGGTTCCGATACCCTAGCATCGGCATCGGGATGGATAGGTGCTCATCGGATATCCTCGGTACCGTCGGTATCGATCGATGTAACCCAGGCTACCTTAGTGGTATCGGCATCGCCGATACTGCCACCGGCGTCGGAACTGTCGAGACATGCATCGATAGTCTCGCTCTCTTCGATGCCGAGTCTTGAGTCGATATCGAGTCTCGAGGACTGCGTACCGTCGCGTCCCGGAACCGACTCCTGTCGTTTCCAGATAGGCAGTTCCGAAGATCCTAGCCATAACTCCCTCATGATCTCGGTACCACTACAGCAGTTCCCGATGACTACTTCACCTGCTAGTCCTTTATTAGTATCGATGTTGATGCCTGTTCCTGCACCGATGCCTAGTTTGGAACCGATACCTGGCATTGGTGCAGTACCCTGTACGTCCTCTGATGCTCAGGCTCTTTCTTTAGCCTTACCAGGGATGGTTCCCATAGGAGATCAGTCTTTCCAGGCTTTTCTCCGGGATATGGCAACCTTTCTTAATATTTCTATCCCTGGTTGTGATCCTACTCATGGCTCACCGGCACAAATGGAAAATATAAACTTTCCTTTACATCCTGCTCTGCAGGATCTCCTTCTCAGGGTTTGGAAATCGCCCTTATGACTTCCTCCAGTTTCTACAGACATTGAAGTTCGGTACCAAGTGCCACCCTCTCCAGGGTTCCAAAAGCCTCAACTTTCTCATCGTTCCCTTGTAGTGGAATCGGCACTGAGGAAAGTTAAGAGCAAGAAGAAGCATTCTTCTTTTCCGCCAGGTCGTTCTTCAAGAACACTCGATGCTTTTGGCCGTCAGGCCTTCCAAAACTCTATGCTGGCTTCCAGAGTTCTCTCATATATTTTTTACATGAGTCTAACACTCCAGGAAGTCACAGAGAAATTGTCTCTCTTGACCCCTTTTTTACTAGAACCCAAGGCTACTGATTATTCCTTGCTCATCAATCACAGCCGGAATATATCCTGGTTCCTGTCTCGTGCTTCTATAGATTCTTTTGAGTCCCTTAGCAGATCCTCTGCTATTGCCATTGCAGCACGTCGCAGAGCCTGGCTTGAGGCTTCAGACTTGAGCAAACGGGCACAAACTATACTAGCTCATTCTCCTTGTACAGGCGAAGGTCTTTTTAATAAGGAGGCTTTACGTCAGGTTGCTCAATGCTCCACTGACTCTTCTTCCACTAGAAACCATTCTACGCCACCTCCTTCTTCAAATAGTAGGAAATATCCTACCAAACCTTCTTTCCCTAAGAAAAGAAAGTTTTATTCATCTCCTGCCCATCATTCGGCTGTACCTAAACAAGGGACGCCTCAACCTAGTCTGAAGTCCTCCAGTTCTGGCCAGTCTCCGCATTCCCAGCAACCATAGGGACCGGGAATTGTAACTTACACTTTACTTCTACATCTTAGAAGTTTCTTCACTGTGCTTTTCTTTTTCAGTGTACTAACCTGTCAAAAATTTTATTTTGTTCAGGAACTACACACTTCTCCTCTTCTTACTCTCTCTAGAAGAGCAGTTGCAACTATCACCTGATAGTTTCTATCCCAACTGAACATTTTTTCCTTCAGTTGACGTACCCCATGGGTACGTCACCCTCCAACTACTTGAGGGCTACCATACTGAACTGCTTCTCTGGCAAGCTCGTTCCCCAGACAGGGAGAAGAGATATCCCCTCTTTTTTCTTGTCTGTTTTTCTTTATTCAGCACAGGACAATCTCTCTGCTGTTTCCGTCAGCAGCTCTGCCTGCAGGAGTTACAGTAATTGTATTACTGGGACTTTTTCCAAGTTCCAGTCCCTTGTTCAAAATTTTGTCTAGCCTCAGTAGTGATTCCAAGCTATCTTGGATCCTCCTACTCGTTTAGGCTTTCTCACATTATTCTAACCATCTCCTTTCCTAGGATATGGCAACATACCTGACTTTCAGTCAGTTTATCTCATAGCTCTCCTGCACAATGCTCTCTGCAGTCTTCAGAGAAGCTTTCTACTATGAGGGCCTTGCTATAGAGCTGGGGTCACCAACCTCCAGAGGGCCGCGGGCCGCACAGCCGACTACCGGGAGCCTCGCGGGCCGCACCCCCCTTCTCCCCGCCCCCGCGAAAAAAAACAACAAACGCAAAATTATGAAAACAATGGCTGATCACCTTTATTGAATTTAATGAGGTGGCTGATGATTCATGCTAGCAGACAAACGCTTAAAGTCCGGTTTCACAGATGACACTGACAGGAGAAGGGACGCTTGCAGGTGGTCGTCGGTGAGCTGCGAGCGCGTGGATGACTTTATCAATTTCATTCGGCTGAACAGCTGTTCGCAGCAGTAGGTTGAGCCAAAAAGAGCAGCGACCTTGCGTGCGTTGGCGGCCATGGACGGGTGGGTAGCCGCCTGTGTCTTCCAAAATGCGACAGGGCCCATAGCCATGAAGCGCGACTTCTGTGCGTCGTCACACTGCAGTTCAATCAAGTCCATTTGAAGGTCAGAGGGGACGTCGGTGGGGTTCATCTCGAAGGGGGCACTGAAGAGGGCAAAGTCTTGCGAGTGCTTGGTGAAGTCTTATTACTGATTGGTCCTCTAATTTGCGCGCTGCTCTTGGGAAACCGGTCACGTGCCGTTGAACCCGCCGAGCATGCCGCGGGCCGCAGATACAATGGCGGGAATCCTTGGCGGGCCGCACGTAATGTTAACCGGGGTAGAGCCTCGCGGGCCGCACGAAGGGACCTCGCGGGCCGCAGGTTGGTGACCCCTGCTATAGAGCATTGACCTTGTCTCTGAAGTTCCTCTATTATTAGAGAAAAACTTATAAACCCTTCCTATACCTGTGAGGGTTCTCCACACCCCCTCTAGCTTGGGGTGTTAACACGAGATATCAGTTCTTCTGCGTGAAAATCCAATGCATCTACTATGTCAGTGTTCTGTGGAACTCCCGCCTTGTTCCTTACAGACTCATATCTTCATCTGTTCTCACGCGAACATTACGGTTATCTCATTGGATTGCCTTCTTGCATCCCTCAACCCACGAAAATAGATTCTTTATACATATCCCAAGTGGGCTCACCCTCTTGTAGAACGCAGAATCTTTTTCTTTTATATTCCCCATGTACAATTATGGGGCTGGGTGGTAGACATGTATCTTCAATCTCTTGTCTTGTATATAGCATCTCCATATATGTCTACATACCTATATCATTACTCTGGTGGTGCTAAACCATGCCCCACAAATTTACATATATCTAGGTATATCATATCTCTGTATATATATATATTTGATATATATTTCACCACCCATATCCTAATATACACATCTGGACATATATATATATATATATATATGAATATATACATATATATTTATATATATATATATATATATATATATGAATATATACATATATATTCCAGCCACATATATATATCCCTATGTATATGTGTTTGATGGGGGGCTTCTTAAGGGTTGGTCTGTCTTATACACTATCACCCTTACTGTCTATACTACATGATTTACCTCCTAGAGGTTTTAGACAGTCTGTCGCCCTACGTCCCATACCATATTACGATACAGAAACTGTTAGGCACCAATAACCACTTTGGTGCTAACATCTTCCATTTTTTCTTTATGTCTTTGAAGCATCAAGCTTCAATATTTTTCCTATCTCTCGCCAGCTAGGAAAAACAGTGTACATCTTTATCTTCGAGTACACAACTGTTTTCCGTGGGAATAGGGGTTTTCCAGTCCCCCTCTTCCCACCAAGACTGGGCTAGTTCTCCAACTCCGTCAGTCTTCTTCCTTTAGTCCTCAATGTTAATGATGCCTAAAGGAGTTTTCAGCTTTTCCCATAAAGCTTTCCATTGAAGATCTGACGTCTACTCCTACCCAGTTGACACCTGGATCATCTACTACCTCCAGGTCTGGACCTTCATCCTCACTACTGAGAGGTCACCTTGAAGATTCCGCCACTGCTTATCCAGTAGACTCCATCATGCTTTCTACTTCCTACAATACAGTAGGTAAGCTGCATATTTTAAGTGTACATTAAATGTCTTTGAATGCTACTCATCATATCTACCAAGGACTCCTGTAGTCTGTAGAACCCTCTAGTCCTTGACTATGCTGTTTCTTTCCTCACAGCTCCTTTATTGTCAACTCCTACCCTCCATCCCACATTGGATGCCGGGGATTTCTGGAGACAAAATGCACCCCTGATCCAGGCACTTGCATTTTTATGGGATCTCCCCCTGGCATCTCCAGCTAGGGAGTCCCCATATGTGAAGACTCATTCCTGCTTGTTCCTGGAGATAGCACAGTTACTTACCTGTAACAGGTGATCTCTGGGAACAGCAGGAATTAGTCTTCACAACCCTCCCACCTCCCCTAGGAGTTGCATCTTTTTTATTTTTTTCCTTTTCTCTCCTCGCCTTTGTCTCAGCTCTGAAACTCAACTGAAGAGAGGCTGTGGAGAAGGCGGGAAGTCACTGCGCAGGCACGAGGGATGCTGCCAAAAGCTTTCTGATTGAAAGCTGGGCAGCATACCCGTGCAGGCTCCGTCGGTACCGACGTACCCATATGTGAAGACTAATTCCTGCTGTTCCCAGAGATCACCTGTTACAGGTAAGTAACTGTGCTTTGCTGATAACATAGATGCAGTACTCTTGGGGATGCCTGTACCATAGGTTCACACCCCCCGATACCCTAAACCAATTTCCTTGACACAATCTGATATGGAATACCAAGTCCCTACCTCTTGACACCATCCCCTGGCTCTTATTGGGTGTCCCTGGTGGCTAGAAGGGTGCAGAAGAGATCCATGGATACAGGGGCGACCCAAGGGGGGTGCAGGGCCATGTGTGGAGACTCTTTGCAGGGCCTCATTTGCATAAGAGGTCTCATTTGCATAAATATTTGCATAATGTTAATGTGCACTAACTTTTAGTAACAAAAAACAATACAATGTGTGCTTTTGAGTCGGTCCTGACTCCTGGCGACCAGAAGCTCCTGGGTTTTCTTGGCAGTGTCACCAGAAGTAGATTGCCAGGCCTTTCTTCCGAGGCCACAAGGAGTACTAGTGGGAATCAAACCCTGGTTGCTTGGTTACCAAGCCAGTGTTCTAACCACTAGGCTGCTCCTCCACTCCTAACTTTTAGTAAACATGCCTCTTAATGAGTGTCTGGATAAAGAAAGACTACCAAATTTCTACATTATTATGCTCCAGTGCTGTGGCAGGTGAAGGCCCGTGATCCACAGTGTCTGACATAAGCAAGCAAGCCTAACTAGCTTGACCTGTAAATGAAGCTTGTGAAGAGGCCCATAGGAATTGCACATCCCCCAATATGCTGCTGTAGAATTAGAACTCAGTAAAAGTATTGAATTAAGCTTAGACAAGCAGAACAGATGGAAAAATACAGAATTTATGTTTAAAACTGCTGACAGAGAAGTTACAGAGCCCTGCTTCCCTACACGTACGAACTGGCTCAATGGCCTTGAGAGAAGGAAAGTAACAAGTTGGTGAACTGGCCATTGTAATTGGGACTAGAAGGGCGGTAAGCAGGTGCTGAGCCCACTGAAAGAACATAATTGGATAATCATATCAGTACCGGGACCAATAGAAGGGGTACGGGAGGTTACCGGGACCAATGAAATGTTTTTCTATACCTAGAATGAAGCTAAAGTCTATAAAAGTTGTTGTATTGCCAGAGAATATCGCTCAGCCATTGTGAAATTGACTTTGCTTGAGACTTGTGCACAAATAAATGATTTGGACCTTCTGAACAGACTCCTGGTATCATTAGTTTGTCTGCGCTCTGCTGCTACATATTCTTGGTGCGTTGGCCGGGAAGTTGTGGAATCAGAGTGTATATAGGGCAATATACCATGACTTTCCGCCTCTATAGGTTTGGTCCTGCCGGGATCGCGCCCTTCCGACGGGGGCTGCTCCCTGGCGCCACCAGTCCCTTGCATCGGAGGGAGCTGGTCGGACCTCGGCGGGTGCCGAGCCCGGCTGGAGCCAACACCTCGAACCCGAGTGAGGGGAGTCCGAGGTCCAACTCATGCGCCTGCTTGGGAAGTTTGAGGACCGGATCCGGTGAGTAGAGTTTCGATTTGTTATGTCTAGACAGATAAGAAAGAGCAGTGCTGCCATTTGAACTTGGAACTTGGAAATTGGTAAGAGAGCTTGATTACCTCTCAAAGACGGGCCGAGTAACCCCGCATGAGTATTCGCAGGGCGAAACCCCCATCTTCTTGTATTTTGGAAATTGAATAAGACTAGTCAGAATAGATAGAAACGAATGCATTCTGGGATACGTTGCTAGCATGATTGTGTGAATGAAGTGTGAATGAGAGGTCTGGCAGCACGGACCAAGCGAAGGCGGACCCCTGAGTAGCGCATTTCCTGACCGGGCGACCCCGTTCAGGTCGCAAAAAGGGGGAAGCGATTGTCGTCTTGTCTTGTTATTTGTTCTCCTTATACGTTTCCAGGGCCGTGAGGACCCCTTACCCACGGTCCGCCCTCCTTTTCCCTTTCGTCTGTTGTTGCGCGCACACATCGAAATGGGAGGGGCGGGGTCTACTAGGAACACTCCATTAGAATGTATGATCGCACATTTTAAAGAAGGATATTCTGGAGACTATGGTATTAAAATGACTGCAGCCCGTTTACAGATTTTGTGTACTAGGGAGTGGCCCGATCTAGACCCTACCTGGCCCCGAGAGGGAACCTTTAATGTAGGAATTATCCAGTTAGTGCACCGTAGAGTGCGGATAGCGCACCCCGATCAGTACCCCTATATAGATTCCTGGTTAAGTATTTGTGAAGATCCGCCCCCTTGGGCGCAGCGCTGTTATGAAGAACAGTGCAGAATAATGTTAGCAAAGACAGATTATAGTCAGAAAATAGAACAGCCTAGAAAGAAAGGGAAGGATAAGAAGTCCAGGAAGAAGCCCATCCTGGTAGATCCTGATTCCCCAGAAGTGGTTCCCCGACAGCCTCAAACCCCGTGCCCAGTAAGAGCAGCCCGGCGTCCTGCCCCAGAACCCCCGAGACAGCGGGAACGGGACCCAACCCCTGAGCTATTACCCAGAGAGCAGGTAGATGAGCTCCCTTTAATTGAAGAAGATGATTCTACCGAGACAGAAAAAGGAGAGTCAGATACAGAAACAGAGAAGGAAGAGACTGAAAATTCCCTAAGCGATGCTGACAGTGTAAAAGTGGTTGCCAGTACTAGCTTGCCAGTAAAATGTACATCTAAAGTAAAGCACGTAGAGAAGAAGAAAATAACCCCTGATAGGACAGTTACGAAAATATCTCTCAGATCCCAAAAGACATCTACTGCCAAGATAATGCCCTTACGGCAAGTCCCGGGAGTGCCCGTAAGGAATGAAGATAATGAGGTGGTAGCGGGACCCCTAAGCTATGTGTATGTCCCTTTCTCTACAACTGATTTGTTAAATTGGAGGACACATTATGCCTCCTATACCAATAAACCCCTAGAGCTTACAGAATTAGTGAATACTATTATGGAAACCCACCAACCAACATGGGCAGATTGCCGCCAGCTCCTGACTACTCTATTTACGACAGAGGAGCGGGCATGAATTAGAAAAGCAGCTATTGATTGGCTGGCGGATAACCCTGTAGCTCCAGAACAAGGGGTGGAAAGAATAGACAATCGGGAAGCGGCCCAGAGAGAATTCCCGAATGAAGACCCCGGATGGGATCCAAATACAGAAAGAGGATCCAGAGCCCTAGCCCGTTTTCGCCAAGGCTTTCTACAAGGCCTGAAAAGGGGGGGCCAGAAAGCTATGAACCTTTCCAAAGTTGCAGGAGTTATCCAAGGTATAGATGAGAGCCCAGCAGAATTTCATGAAAGATTAACTGAAGCATATAGAATGTATACTCCCTATGATCCCGATGCACCAGGAAGTTTATGTATGGTGAATTCTGCTTTTGTAAACCAGTCTCAACCAGACATTAGACGTAAATTACAAAAACTAGATGGGTTTGCGGGTATGAATACAACTCAGTTATTGGAAGTCGCTCATAAAGTGTATGTGAATCGTGATAATGAAAGGCAGAGAGAATGTGATCGAAAGATGAAGAAGAAAGCTGATTTTTTGGCTGCGGCCATAGTTGAACAGAAAAGGGGAGGTACCCCTAGTCGACGGAGCAGAGGAAGGGGGCGGGGCCGAAGTGGAAGCCGGCCCCAACTAGGCGTAAACCAATGTGCCTACTGCAGGGAGGAAGGACATTGGAGAGATGCATGCCCGCAGCTCGAAGACGCCCAGCAAGATGACGAAAACAATCATCAGTGGAGAGAAGAAAGACGAGGCCGTCCCCGAAACCGCGGAGGAGCCAATCGAGAACAATTCCAGCGAGAAAGAGGAGGAGCCATACAAGCATTGGCTACGACAGCCCATGATGAAGATGACGTGGATTAGGACAGACCGGGCTCCGAGTTTGCTTTAGGTCTCCAGGAGCCTATGGTCGGAATACAAATAGGAGACCAAGTTATGAACTTTATGGTTGATACTGGAGCAGAACATTCAGTAGTAGACAAAAAGATAGCCCCATTTTCTACAAAAGCAGTCACCATTGTAGGAGCAACTGGTGCCAAAGCTACAAAACCTTTTCTTCAGAATCGTATATGCAGTCTAGGAGGACAGCAAATGACTCATCAATTCCTTTACATGCCTGAATGTCCAATGCCACTACTGGGACGAGATATGTTAGCCAAGCTACAAGCCCAAATATCCTTCTCCAAAAAAGGAGAAATGCAAATGACAGTAAATTCCCAAGCCAAACCAGCAGGAATAATGCTGCTTACAGTTCCCCGAGAAGAAGAATGGAGATATTACATTGATGATTCTGTCCAAGACACCTATTTTGAACAAACTTTGAAAAGCATTGATGCACCACCTGGAGTATGGGCAGAAGGCAGTCCTCCGGGCCTAGCCAAACATATAGCTCCAGTAATTGTAACCCTTAAGCCTAGTGCTACACCAGTACATGTCAAACAGTACCCTCTCCCAAGAGCTGCAATTGAAGGCATCCATCGCCACTTGCAAAGATTACTAGAACATGGCCTACTAAAAGTATGTCAATCCCCATGGAACACTCCACTTCTGCCAGTAAAAAAACCTGGAACAGATGACTACCGCCCAGTGCAAGATCTAAGGAGAGTGAATGAAGCAGTTGAAACCATACATCCAGTTGTACCCAATCCTTACACTCTTCTGGGACTGATACCTGCTGAAGCTACCCACTTTACTGTACTAGATCTAAAAGATGCATTCTTTTGCATAAGATTAGCCCCTGTAAGTCAGATATTGTTTGCATTTGAATGGCAGGACCCCATCTCTGGAAGAGGGGGCCAACTCACTTGGACACGACTACCCCAAGGATTCAAGAATTCGCCTACCATCTTTAGTGCTGCACTGAATCAAGACCTTTCAAGCTATCCAGTGGCCCCGGGGAAGAGAGTGCTTCTCCAATACGTGGACGATCTGCTGGTAGCTGCCGTATCAGAAAGTGAATGCATACAAGCCACTAAAGATCTCTTGCAGTTACTAAATGAAGCTGGATACAAAGTTTCCAGAGCAAAAGCACAACTATGCCAAAAAGAAGTGAAATACTTGGGCTTTCGTATAACCCAAGGAAGCCGAAAATTAGGCAGAGAAAGGAAAGAAGCAGTATGCAGAATTCCAACCCCAACAACCAGAAAGCAAGTCAGAGCCTTTCTGGGAGCGGCAGGATATTGCCGAATCTGGATTCCCAACTTTGCCCAAATTGCTAAACCACTGTATGAAGCCACAAAAGGAGAAGAAAAGTCGCCACTGGAGTGGGGACCTGAGCAGGATACAGCCTTCAAGACGTTAAAGGAAGAATTAATGTCATCACCAGCCCTTGGACTACCAGATGTTCACAAGCCTTTCCACTTGTTTGTACATGAAGCACAGGGAAATGCCTTAGGCATGTTGACTCAGAAATTGGGAAATTGGGAGCGACCTGTAGCATACCTATCGAAACAATTGGACACTGTGGCCAAGGGATGGCCACCTTGCCTGAGAGCAGTCGCAGCTACAGCATTGTTAGTGAGTGAAGCAGACAAGCTCACACTAGGACAGAATCTACGAGTCACTGTGCCACATGCAGTCCTTGCCCTCATGGAACAGAAAGCAAATCATTGGCTCACCAATTCCCGAATGTTAAAATATCAGAGCATGTTATGTGAAAACCCACAGATACAACTGGAAGTGAGTCATGCCTTGAATCCAGCCACATTGATACCCGTTAGTGAAGAACTCCCAGAACATGATTGTATCGAAGTCATGGACACTGTATTCTCCAGCCGACCTGACCTGACAGATGTGCCCATAGACAATCCTGACCAAATCTATTATGTCGATGGAAGCAGTCTCATCCTCAATGGACGACGCTGTGCCGGATATGCAGTTGTCACTCAACATGAAGTCATTGAGTCATCAGCTCTAGCCTCAGGCACATCAGCCCAGAAAGCAGAATTGATAGCACTTACTCGAGCACTATTACTAGGTGCAAAACTTGTGTTGAATGTATATGCAGATTCCAAATATGCCTTCACTACCCTACATGCCCATGGAGCTCTCTATAAGGAACGAGGGCTCATCACATCCGGAGGAAAATCAGTCAAGTATGGCCCCGAGATACTGATGTTACTTGATGCAGTTTGGGCCCCAACTCGTGTAGCTGTCATGCATTGCAGAGGACATCAAGCAGGAAAAGGAGAAGTTGCCCGAGGAAATAGGTTTGCAGATGCCTCAGCACGACAAGCAGCTATGACAGGACAAATTACACCACAAGCCATGCCAATGCAAGCAGCATTGTTTCCAGTACCTTTAAACTTATGGACACCACGATATACCACCAAAGAATTAGATTACTACTGTAACAAGGAAGATGGAGTACTGAAAGATGGATGGATTGAGCTGCCACCAGCAGAGGGCAGTCAACCCCCAGGACGAATAGTAATTCCCGAATTGTTAGGACCATCCTTTGTCAAAGCCTTTCACGAGGCCACCCACTATGGGAAAAGTGCTATGGAAAAAGCACTCAGACCACATTTCTACATTACCATGTTGACGACCATATCAGCTTCAGTAGCACGCCAATGTCTAATTTGTACCAAAAATAATGCCAAGCAAGGTCTCACACCAGCACCCCGAGTTCAGTCAGGAGGTGTAACCCCCATGCACCACCTGCAAATTGATTTTACTGAAATGCCAAAAGCCAATGGATATCACTACCTATTAGTATTAGTCTGTACTTTCTCTGGGTGGGTAGAAGCCTTCCCAACCAGAACTGAAAAAGCTCGAGAAGTTACCAAAGTTTTACTGAGAGAGATTGTCCCTAGGTTTGGAATTCCAGCAGTAATAGGGTCAGACAATGGGCCCTCATTTGTTTCCCAGATTACTCAACAGCTAGCAAAAGCTTTGCAGATACAATGGAAGCTTCACACTGCATACAGACCCCAGAGTTCAGGGAAAGTTGAGCGAATGAATCATACCCTAAAAGCCCAAATGTCTAAGCTTTGTCAGGAGACACACCTGAAGTGGCCCCAAGTGCTCCCAATAGCTTTACTCAGAATACGCTCAGCTCCTGTGAAGTCAACAGGTTTTTCCCCTTTTGAAGTTTTGTATGGTAAACCCCCACCAATAGTGCAGGGAATTACAGGAAGTCTAGCCCAAATTGGTTCAGAAATAACCAGGCAAGAACTCCTAGCTCTTAGTTTTGTTCTGCAGACTCTCCATGCGTGGATCCAAGACCAGTTGCCTATCAACTTGACGGAACCTTTGCATCCCTACCAGCCTGGTACTTCGGTGTGGATAAAAGATTGGAAGAAGATACCGTTAGAACCCCATTGGAAGGGACCATACACCATCATCCTGTCTACCCCAACTGCAGTAAAGGTAGCAGAAATCGATTCCTGGATCCACCACAGCAGAGTCAAGCCCGCAGCTGATCCTGGACCTGAGCAGTGGACAGCAGAACAGCATCCTGATGCACCTTTGCGAGTTACTCTGAGACGGCAACCAGCAGTTTAAACACTCTGTCACAGTGCCTTGCAGTAGCCAAGCCTTTCGAAGAGGATTGCTGTTTTCCATACAGCAAGAGTTTGTTTTTAACGAACCTCATGTGTGTCATTTTATACACTACTTTGATGCTACATTGATTGACCATACTTCAAAAGCCAACTGAAATTGCTAAGTTGGTTAATGTGTGATGGACAACTTGAGGATCTTCAATCAACACTCAGCACCCGTTGAATTGCTTTATTAGCGAACGGGATGAAGAAAAGAACGTCGTGGTCAAGATCTGCAAGCTGAGGATTCAGAAGAACTCCAATCAACATGTATCTTTACCTTTGCTTTGCCCTGGTTGCCTGTTTTGGAGGCTTTGAACTGACTCATGCCTTACCTCCATGCACTGCTTGCATTACTTCTACTCGAACTGGACTGAAAGTAACTCAGACTTTGATTTACCATTCTTACTATACCTGCACTGGTAAAGTGACTCGGTGTATTTATAACACCACTGAACTAAATGTTTGCACTAACGGTAAATCTAGAGTATGCTATAATCCGCATCAGAATCCATCCTATTACACGTTGGAAATACGATGGAAGGATGCAGATGGACCTATAATTAATGCCACACAACCACTTAGAGATACTAGTAGACCTGCTGTTTTGAATTTTGATGCATGTGATGTTATAAACAGAGATAGTCGCTCCAAATGTGGTACCTGGGAAAAAGCATATCGAAATGACCATAAGTATATGTGCCCAGAAGGTGCCACAGGATGGGGAAAGTGTACAGGTAAAAAGGATTCATATAGTACTGCCACAGCAGCAGATTACTATTGCCCAAATTGGGAATGTGTTTTTTATGCTACATGGAATGATGGTATAGTAGAAGAAAAGATAGATAAACGAGTGGCCACTCTAACTAAGTCAACAACAGACGACAAATGTAAGAAAGGTGCTTGTAACCCTTTACACTTACGGATACGTAATCCTAATGTATGGAAACAAGGATACAAGTTTGGTCTACGTATCGCAGGTACCGGATCAGATCCAGGAACCATTGTATATATAAGATTGAACCTCCTAACCCATTAGCCAGATTTCCTGAACTTGCTGATTTATGGACTAATCTTGCCAAAACCCATGCTTGGCAAGCCCCACCTGGCCTGTATTGGATCTGTGGAAACCGAGCGTATGCTCGACTCCCGCCACATTGGGGAGGAGCATGTGTCTTAGGGACCATCAGACCTTCTTTCTTCCTCCTACCCACAGAACATGGAGAACAATTAGGATACCCAGTATACACTACCCACAGACATAAAAGAGCACTGCGACAGAAGAGAGCACCCCTCCAAGTAGGCAAGTGGGAAAAGTGGAAGGGTGATGATTGGCCGCCAGAAAGAATCATTGAATATTATGGGCCTGCCACTTGGAATGATGATGGTATGTGGGGCTATCGAACCCCAGTCTATATGATTAATCGCATTATTCGCTTACAAGCAGTAGTTGAAATAATAACCAATGAAACTAGCCAAGCTCTTACACTTTTAGCTAGACAAAGTACTCAGATGCGCACTGCTATATATCAGAATCGCTTAGCACTTGATTATTTGTTAGCAGCTGAAGGAGGAGTATGTGGTAAGCTGAATTTAACCAATTGTTGTTTAAAAATAGATGATAAGGGTCAAGTAGTTGAAGAACTTGCTAAGGATATGCAAAGACATGCTTATGTGCCAGTACAGACTTGGCACTCACTGAAATTTCCTAACTGGTTTGCTAACCTTTTCTCATGGCTGGGAGGACTTAAAACTTTCCTTATATTAGTACTAATAATTATTGCTGTTATTTTGTTGTTACCATGTATAATCCCATGTTGTATGCGTTCTATTCATAGTGCTATTGAAAGTACAGTAGAGCGGAAGACCGCAACTAAGATTATGGCCTTATACCAACCAAAACCTCCTGCATATAGTCAGAATCCTATGACCATAGTATAACTATTTTGAAGTGATTTAATTCTCACACCTTATTAAGTAATAGGGTGAGAATAATCAAAGGGGGGAATGTGGCAGGTGAAGGCCCGTGATCCACAGTGTCTGACATAAGCAAGCAAGCCTAACTAGCTTGACCTGTAAATGAAGCTTGTGAAGAGGCCCATAGGAATTGCACATCCCCCAATATGCTGCTGTAGAATTAGAACTCAGTAAAAGTATTGAATTAAGCTTAGACAAGCAGAACAGATGGAAAAATACAGAATTTATGTTTAAAACTGCTGACAGAGAAGTTACAGAGCCCTGCTTCCCTACATGTACGAACTGGCTCAATGGCCTTGAGAGAAGGAAAGTAACAAGTTGGTGAACTGGCCATTGTAATTGGGACTAGAAGGGGGGTAAGCAGGTGCTGAGCCCACTGAAAGAACATAATTGGATAATCATATCAGTACCGGGACCAATAGAAGGGGTACGGGAGGTACGGGAGGTTACCGGGACCAATGAAATGTTTTTCTATACCTAGAATGAAGCTAAAGTCTATAAAAGTTGTTGTATTGCCAGAGAATATCGCTCAGCCATTTTGAAATTGACTTTGCTTGAGGCTTGTGCACAAATAAATGATTTGGACCTTCTGAACAGACTCCTGGTATCATTGGTTTGTCTGCGCTCTGCTGCTACAGTGCCAACCGCTAAGCACATTAGGAAGTACTACAAATACTGCCCATTTAGAACCCATAGCAAATCCGCCGTATCATAACATCTCTTCCAGGACTCACAAAGTACCAAACCCTACCTATCAAAAGGCAATACTGCAAATATTAAACTAATACATCTCAGAGAATACCAGGACATCTCTTACTGGGGAAAGAGAACAAGTGGGATTGTCAAATAGAAACTACATAAACAGAATACCTCAGCTCGGTTACACATGCAGAACATAGACTGTCACCAAACAAAGAACAAGAGATCACAATTTAGAAACAGGAAGACAATAATTAAACTGGGAACCCCAAAAGCCAAACTTGGAATGAACAACACCACACTGGAGAAATTTTATTTATTTATTTATTTAACTGCATTTATATACCGCTTTTCACCGGGTCAAAGTGGTGTAACACATAACATGAGGGGGGTAGTATTTTACAGGGTGGGGCCATCACCAGGGACAACAATTAATGATTTGGGTGGACATAGACATGTACACTTCTGCTGAGTCTAGGTATTAGATCGTGTGGATAGGGTGGAAATTCTGATCAAAGGTGTTCACGGAATAGGATTGTTTTCAGCTGTTTCTTGAATGATGTGATGTCATTGTTGTTTCTGATGTGGTTTGGTAGAGAGTTCCAGAGGGATGGGGCATAGAGTTCGAAGGCTCTGTTGCAGGTCCATTGTGTGGACTTGGTTCTTTTGTGGGGGACGACAATGGAGTTATTGGAGGATTGTCTGGTTGATCTGTTGTGAGATGGGCGAGGCAGAAGGTGGTGGAGTGAGGTGTTCCGTGTTTGGTGGATAGTCTTGTGGATGAGTAGGATCGCTTTGTACTTTACTCTTTCTGGAATTGGCAGGAAGTGGAGGTCTCTTAGGATTGGGGTGATGTGATCCCGTTTTTTTCGCATTCTGAATAATCCTTGCTGTGGTATTTAAGGCAGTTCGGAGGGGGTTGGTGTGTGAGGCGGGTAGTCCATGGTAGATTATGTTGCAGAAATCCAGATGAGGTAGTGTTTACCGCTTGCATTACTGTCCTGAAGTCGTGGGGTTCCAGAAGGGGTCTGAGACGTTGCACAGTTTTAGCTTTGTGGAATATTGTCCCAGCGGTTTTGTTGATTTGTTGTTTAAAGGTGAGGGCCTGGTCAATGATCACGCCTAGATACCTTATTTGGGGCTGGATTTGGATTTGTGTGGTTCCCATGTTGAGGTGGGTAGGTGGTTTGAAGTCATGTTCTTTTGTTACTATAAGGGCTTCGGTTTTCTTAATTTCCTCTTGTACCAAACAAAACACAAAGACGTTAACAATGCACATTTCCCAGAGCTGACATATTCCACTTAATAAATTCAAAATAAAAAAGTATTTTTCTACCTTTTGTTGGCATTTTATTTTTCAGTTGCAATTGCTCCAGTCACTTTCTTCTGGTTTCTTCGTGTCTTCTGCTAACTCTCCATTGTCTGCTGTCCATTTGTCCTTTCTTCTCTCTTCTAGGTTTTTTCCATTCTCTCCCTACATCTGCTTTAACATACTGATCTTTCCCCTTTTGCTCTTTCCTCCTTTTCTTTCTTTATTCCTTTTTCATCCACTTAAATTTCACCCCTCCATCCTCAATACCTATTTACTCTCCCAATACCCGGCCAATTGTAGATTTTTCTTCCCTCCCACACAAAATATCTTTCCCCCTCTCCATCTTCACTTCCCCAACCCCAACCACTTCTAGTCCTTCCCCAACATCAGCTCACTTCTAGTTCCAGCCCCACCCAGCATCCGCTCACTTCTAGTCCCATTCTCCCATCCCCCCACATCAGCCCATTTCCAGTCCTAGCTCCCCCATCAGCCCATTTCCAATCCTAGTCCCCCATCAGCCATTTCCAGTCCTATCCTAGCAGCCATCAGCCCCTTGCAGTCCAAACCCCCCGATCAGACCATTTCCAATCCTAGCCCTCCCATCAGGCATTTCCAGTCCTATCCTAGCCCCCATCAGCCTATTTCTAGTTCTAGCCTCCCCATTAGCCATTTCCAGTCCTATCCTAGCCCCCATCAGCCCTTTGCAGTCTAAACCCCCCCATCAGCCCATTTCCAATCCTAGCCCCCATCAGACATTTCCAGTCCTATCCTAGTCCCCCATCAGTCCATTTCCAGTCCAAGCCCTCCCATCAGCCCATTTTCAATCCTAGCCCACCCATCAGTCCTTTCCAGTCCTATTCTAGCTCCTCCATCATCCTATTTCCAGTCCAATCCCCCATCAACTATTTCCAGTCCTAGCCACCCCCCCCCCCGAAGGGCCCTGTGACTGTCCGACTGGCTTTAGAGGGAGCCAGAGAGGCCCCGACTCACCTCTGTACAGCCGCCGAAGTGGAGAGCACTGTTTTTCTTCACTTCGGCAGCAGTGTTCTAGTATAGGCTGCTGGCGCACTGAGTGCTGGGAAACAGGAAATGCCCTTTAACCTCCGGCGCACCCGTGGCCTACACTAGAACACAGCTGCTAAAGTGAAGAAAAACAGTGCTCTTCACTTCAGCAACTGTACAGAGGTGGACCAGGGTCTTGGGCCTTCCTGGCTCCCTCTGAATTCGGCCCTGCTGGCATCCAAATAGTATATGCGGGATGTTGTTGGCACGGGACCCTTTGAAGTGCGGCACCCTGTGTGAACAACATTCTCGTACAATGGACAGGCTGGCTCTTCATGGATGATCTTGCCTTGTCTGCTTCTTGTTCCAAAATGACAGCACTAACCCTTGTGATAATCTCTGTTGCTAAGGATCACCCTTCTCCCTCCCCCATTTCTGTAGGCTTCCACATCTGCTCTGTGCTTGCTGTATTTCTTTCCCTCTAGCTGTTGAAGCTCCCTGCCCCTCCACTTCTCACTTTCCTGGCACATCAGGCCATTCTGTTTCTCTCCCACCACTCTGAGCTGTCCTTTCTTGCACAAAGAATTCTCTCCTTAGATAAGTTATCAGTAACATAGATCAATTGCTTCTTCTTCTTTAATTCTTAGCTGGCGTTTAGGGAGCAGATCATCCTCTCAACCAATACGCTGCTGTAGGTGTCACTGGATTCCGTGTGTTGTTCACAATACGCTTCCAACCTTGGCGATCGGTGGTGATATTTCTGGTCTCATTGATGGTCAGTCACTAGTTCCTTAGGTCTTCTTTGGTGTGTTTGAGCCACGTTTTCTTCGGTACTGCTCATTGAACCCTCCATTGGACAGGTCGCGCTCGCCAGAGAAGTTTGTATAATACTACTACTACTACTGAGCATTTGTATAGTGCTACAAGATGTGTGCAGCACTGCAAAGACATGTAAGAGACAGTCCCTGCTCACCAGAGCTTACAGTCTAGTCAAGACAGACAACACAGTAGATGTAGACAGGGATACATCTAGGGGTAATGGTAAGGAAACACAAAGAAGATAAGGTGAGTTAAGATCCAAAAGCAGCAGGGAAGAGGTGAGTTTTCAGTCTGGATTTGAAAAGGGCCAGAGAAGATGCCTGACATATAGCAGCTGACTGGTGTTCATTCTGCAAACATGGCCAAACCATCGCAGTCTGCGTTTTGGATTTGTTCTTCGACTGAAGGCTGATGGTCGCACCTTGTCCGAATTGTCTCGTTGGCGATCACAAAGAAAGACACCCAAAATCTGTCTCAAGCATCGCATTTGAAAGATCTCGAGCTTGTTCATGTCAGGTTTGAGTAGAGTCCATGTTTCCGATCCGTACAGGAGAATTGGCAGAATCAGTGTTTGGAAGAGGTGAATTTTGGTCTTGGTGGAGATATTGGCCTTCTTCCAGAGGCACCATTTGAGCGAGGTGACTGCTATTGTTGTCTGGCCAATCCTGCTGCGAATGTCGGTGATAGATGCTACCTTCTTCTCCTGCACCAGCGATCCCAGATATTTGAATTCTGGGACCTGCTCGATTTGGATTCCAGAGGTGAACATTGGCCTGTGATCCATCTGTGGTCATAACGTTGGTCTTGTCCACACTGATTCTTATGCCATAAGATTGGGAGATGTGGTAAAGGATGTCGGTGGCCTCTGCATCTGTGTCAGCAAATGTGGCACTATTGTCTGCAAACATCAAGTCAGTCAGGAAGTTGTTCACATTGTGCTGGATCCGCATCTGTCCTCGAATGTTTTCCTCATAATGGCATCAATCACAACATTGAAAAGCAAGGGTGAGGCAACATCTCCCTGGCAGGCTGCAGTTTGGATAGGAAATTGCTTGGATTGCTCATTTTGGATCTGCACACTGCTGTTGAACCATTGTATGATGCTTGGAGAAGTTGGATGATCTTCAGTGGCACGTGTTCATTTTCCAGTGCCCTCCACAGGGCAGGCCAGTGAACACAGTTGAATGTGGATTTGAAGTCAATAAAGATAGTGATGGTTCGCTTTCCACACCTGATCCTTTCCTCCATCAGTTGACGAATGGTGAATATTTGATCGGTGCAGCTCCAATGTGGCCTAAATCCTGCTTGCTCTTCTCGGCTGGTCTGTTTATGATGTTTCTGCAGCCTTGATTGTATGATCTTCATGAACACCTTGCCAATGATTGAAAGGAGGCTGATGCCGCAGTAGTTCTTGCATTCCCGGCTATCGCCTTGCTTCAGGATTGGCACGATGATGGCGTTCTATGCACCAGATGAGTATTAGGAGAATGTGACGCCATTGCAGCAGGATGTCTCCCCCAGCTTTGAACATTTCTGCAATGACTTGGTAATGACTCCTCTTCATTCCTCCACAACTTGTTGCTAAAACTTAAAATTAAACCCTTCCTCTCTTCTCCCTTCCACTCCTGCCCCCCCCCCCCACATACTTTGGATAAGTGTCACAGATTCACCTGCAAAGAATCTGATAAGCCTATCCTTAGATTAAACACTGTCACCCAAACTCTCCTGTGACTTATTTCTCTTTTGAAACCCCCAACATTAGTATACACTACAGTCCTTTCATTTTGTGAAGGTACAGTTGCTTTTTTCTGAAAAGGACACACATGAAGTTTTGCCATGATGTGGATTTTCCTTTATTTTCTTCAGCAAATGCCACTGTTAAATACACACTTGTTGCCTTAGCAGTTACAGCAGTTTACATTTTCAGTCCCCACCCCTGTAAAAGAAAGAATGCTGAGGAAAATTTTATAAGGGGAAGGCTCGTTTAAGCATGTTTTCAGGTGCCTAGGTTAAGGCAATTTTATAAAGACAAATAGACACCACTAGTTTAATTGGCAGATCTCGTGCCTATATTGTAAATGCGTACCTTTACCCCAGCCCTGGAACCTGGACCCACCCAATCGTTAGGCAAACTAGGTGGTCACCTAGGATAGCAATGTCTTGGGAGGGGGGGTGCACAACAAAGAGCAGGGTAGTCAAAGCTAAATAATAGATTCTGACAACAAAGGAGGGTGCAAGGCTTAAAGTTTGCCTATTGCACCAATACCTTACTAACTCTGGGGCCAGCTCTTCCTGGAGCTGGTGTAAATTTCCACGGTTATAAGTTATACATTTGCGCATCAATTATAGTACTTTATAATCTTCATGCATACTTGTGTGCTCCGCACAGAATCTGGCCTTCTACATGCCTTCCGGCAAAGTGTGTACTTTTATGCGGGTTCAAATCTTATAAGAGGCTATTTATGCATATATGTGACCACAGATGTGCAAGAATGATTTTATAAAATTACCTCTATAAAATCAAGCATAGCGATAACAAAATAGTAGGAGAACGATCAGCATTTACAGAAAGAGGAGAGAAAAATGGATATAACAATCAGCCAAACTCTAAATAAGACGATTGGGCCAGATTTTCATATGTGCCAAGTTGGCGCATAATCCACCCGCTGTCTAACCTGGATTTTCAATGCCGGGGTCATATGTGGCCCTGTGTGATGGCGCAGCTGGGTTAAACGTTAGTGAAAGGAGGAGAAACCACTCTTTTTCCCCTGTAGCCAAGAGCAGTGTAGAAAGGGAAAGGGTTAAACCTTCAACTTATGAAAAAAACTCTGTGCACAGAAAGCAAGAGAGAGAGCCACACCTCAGCTCCATGGCAACTAGGGGAGCTGACGTGAGAGGCAGGGGGGCGGAGTCGAAGCCCATAGGACAGCCCCAAACATTTAGGCAGGAGGAAACAGTTAGAAAAGGACACGCTGAAAGACACGGTGAGAAACGTTCTGAGAGGGACGGTGAAAGAGGCTCTGAGAGGAGCTGTGAAAGGAAGTCTGAGGAAGAGAGAAGAAGGAATAGTCCTCAGGAGAAAAGGCTGGAAACTTGGTACAAAGGCCAGAGGAATTCTTCTCAGGAGTCTTCCATTGAAGCTGTTGTAAAAGGTGGGAAATTAAGCAGGAACAAAGCTCCATTTGAAAGGCTGCACAGACACTCTGATTGCAGGCAGCGTGTGTGTAGCTCCAGTTCAGAGAGAAGCACAGCTGACAGGGAGCAAGTTGCTGATTGGAAGCTGTGGAGACAGGAGTCAGAGTCAGACCCTGTTGAGAAGCTTAACGGCAGAGAGCAGAGGAAGCAGTCTGGGGACAAGAGGTTGCCTGTAAGCCTACCAGAAAGGGTAAGGAAGGCCAGGAAAAAGGTGAGCCCTTTTGAATCCATTAAGTCAGTGCTAAAGGAGACTGGTGTCCTAAGTTCCTCCCCATACCTCAGAGTAAAGAAGAGTCCCGTTGGAAACAGATTAAAGCTTTATTAGAGCAGTGGAAGCCTGCTCAGGAGAAGCCTGTAATTGAACAAGGCATATCAGACTCAGAGGCAGAGCCCATGCAGATTGAAGAAACTGTTATTGGAAGCGAGGGTTCTGATATGGAAACAGATTGTGCATTTTGCCAGAGAGGGTGAAAGCTGTAAAATGTTATGTTAATAGTAAGTGCTGGAAGAAGCCTGAGATTGTGCTGGTGGGATTTTACACGGGAAGAGGCAGAGAGCTGCCGAAGTGTAAAAGCCAGGCCAATTAGGCAATCGGGGAAGAACATTACTGTTTTATGGTTTGTTTTAAGAAAACATTTGTTGCTGGAGGAGAAAGCAGTGAACGTTTAGTAACAGAAAGAAGCTTGAAGAAAGTGCTTTGAAAGAATCATGCCTGTATGTCTAACAGGTGAATAATGCTGTATCAGTTAAAGACACTTTGGTTTGGAGAAGAATCCTTTATTTCTGTTTATTGGGATAGTAGATAGACACTTGTGCAACAATAACAATAAAACTTATTGTTAACCCAATTCCTTGCTGACTCCGTCTTTGCCACAACTACAAGGGAACAGAGACTGCAGCACTTAAAAAGGATAAAATAAATATGTGGTCCGTCCATTCCCACTAGGCAACCGCCTATACCAAGGGGTGGATGCGACAGCTGGCGTAGTTTTTCGGATTAAGCTACTACCTCACAGATACAAAGGACTTGTGCTACTATACCAAAGAAGTTTCTCTGGAAAAGAAACCAAGCAACACGCCCGTACCTCTGAAGAGCTGACCAGTTCTGCAGGAAAACTCGGAGTGGAGTATCGACGGAAGCGGACCGGATCGGGTGTTCCAGTGATACTGCTGTCCTGTGAAGCGAGACTCACCACTTGTAGCAGGTAACCCGTAGATGGGAAGGGGTTATTTTGGATTCTGCTACAAGGGGGTGGGGGTGTGCAGAACCAGAGTGGAAGCGGAGAGAGGGGGCGATTGTGTGTGAGCCACACTTGGGTTTTTGCTTTCTGTTTTGTTTCAGCTGAACTAACATGGAGACGGCAGAGCTGATGAAATGGATGACGGACAGATTCCGGCAGCAGCAAGAGATGGCAGCCCAGGCCCAGGAAAGAACTGCGGAGATGCTGAGGGCCCAACAGAAACCGCTGTTGGACATGCTAGGCGCCTGGATCGGCGAGCAGAAACAGACAGATGCCCTGAGAACTGTGTCAGGTTCTCTAGGAACAGTATCTGGACTGGGAACCCTAGGGAATGGGGTATTATCTCTGGGACAGTTGTCAAAAGATGATGATGTGGATGATTATCTTGAAGTATTTGAACGTTTTGCTCTCATAAGTAGTTGGCCGGAAGACCAATGGGCCATAAGACTAGCAACATCCCTCACGGGAGAGGCTCTCGCGGCCTACCGAGCTATGCCCAATTATCTTGCCTCCAACTACGAGGAAGCGAAAAAGGCCATAAGAGACCGGATGGGCTTAACTCCAGTGGTCTATCGCCGCCTTTTGCGGGCTTGCAAATTGAAGCCAGGCGAAACACCACAGGACTTATGCCACCGAATTAAAACACTTGTGTATAAATGGTTAACTCCAGAGGGAAAGAGTGTTGATACAATTCTGGATAATATTGTTCTGGAGCAATTTGTAGATGCTGTACCAGGGAAATTACAATCTTTCCTAATTCTGCAGGACTGCAGAAACACAAAGGATGCCATTTCCTTGGCCGAGCGTTTCCTAGAAGCTGGAGCAGTCGGCCAGAGGAAGGTGGGTGTTTCAGGTCCAGCAGTCCTGGGAATTTCGGAAAGGAGAGATAAGGTAATGCTGGGGGAATGTGTGCAAAGGAGGCCCCCAGGGAAAGCTGGTTGGGAACAGCGGAAATGTTTCTCTTGCGGAGAAAAAGGCCATGTAAAGAGAGATTGCAGAGCAAAGGTAGTGCTAGTGACCACCCAATCCAAGGAGGTTGGGGAGGGCTTTCTACTAGCCGTCGAGGTGGACAATATCCCGGTCGACGCCCTTTTAGACTCAGGGGCCGACCAATCGATGATTTCGGAAAGGTTGTGGAGGGATATTGAAGCTCAGGGTAAAGGTTCTATAAACCCAGTTGAAGGGAAAATAAAGATAAGGTGTGTGCACGGCGCTGCTTCGTCGTATCCATTGCACACAGTCACAGTAACAGGCCTAGGCTTAAGAAAGAAAATTCCTGTGGCAGTAGTACCCAGACTACCACATTCCTTAGTTTTAGGAAAGAATTGGCCACAGTTCAGGAAGGGCCTAGTTAAAGGGTTGATGTCCACCATAGCTGAAGCAGGAACCTTATGCCCAGAAAAAACAGAAAAGGAACCCTTAGGAGGGGGAATAAAGGAGAAGCAGGTGCCATCCTCTCAGAAGGGAAAATCTAGGTTGAGGATAATGCCTGCCCCTTTGTTTGAAGCCCAACAGGGAAAGATAGGTACTGAAACAACCCCGAAGCACGGCCCTGCCACTAAGACGAAATTTCTGTTGAAGTGTTGTCGTCTCACCCCAAATGCTCAGATTCCCAAGCGAGCCTCCGAGCAAGCGGCAGGCTATGATCTTTATAGCGCCGAGGATACTGTTATCCCGCGGCAGGGGAGAGCATTGGTAGAAACAGGTATACAGTTGGAGATACCACCCGGATGCTATGGACGGATCGCTCCACGGTCCGGTATAGCAGTGAAAGACTGTATTGATGTAGGTGCCGGGGTGGTAGACCCTGATTTTAGAGGAGCTATAAAGGTCTTGTTGTTGAACTTTTCTAAAAAGGATTTTAGGGTTACCACTGGGGACAGGATAGCACAGCTCATTCTTGAGAAGGTTGGGTTTCCGCCCGTAGAAGAAGTTACAGTGCTGAGCACTACGATAAGGGGGTCAAGTGGATTTGGATCCACAGGACAGGCCATAATGACAGGTTTGACAGCCACTAGTGAAGAGGAAAAGGTGGACGTAGACCTTGGTCCTCAGTTGGCTGAGTGCAAGACCAAGCCACTGCCCAGGGTAGGGGAGGAGCTCTCTTGGTATCAGCAGCAAGCTCTGCTGAAAATAATAGAGAAGTTTCCGGATGTTTTAACCCATATGCCCGGAGGGATTAGGTTTGTGGCCCAGGAAAGAGTGAACCCTCGAGGAGAAATTGTCCGGCAAAGGTCATATGGATTACCGGTAACTAAGCGGAAGGAGGTAACCCAACAGGTGCGGGAGCAGTGGGTGAAGCCCAACAGGGAGGAGGGTGAGAGACCCAAGTTTCGAAGTGTTTGGAGGGGGCGCTGGCCACATACATCCCAGGTAGTAGAAGGGAGTAGGATAGCTAGCCAAGCACGCCAGAAAAGGTATTATGACCGTCGGGCCCGACCTCGCCACCTGGAGGTGGGTGAAAAGGTCATTGTAATGGTGCCCGGCCAAAACCCGAAATTTGAGAATACGTGGAAAGGGCCCTACAGGATTGTCAAACAAGTAGGCCCAGTCACATACATGGTGGAAACTAGGAAAGGGAAACAGCAAATTTTTCACATGAATGTGCTACAGCCTTGGCACGAGCGCGTAGCTTTAGCTCGTTTGGCCATGAGAAGTGATACCACTGATAGCTACCATGCCCAAGATAGGATTCCGTGCTGTGCTGGAAAGGGCCAGCCAGCCCGGAATATCTTAAGGGGGGGGGGGGGTATGTGATGGCGCAGCTGGGTTAAACGCTAGTGAAAGGAGGAGAAACCACTCTTTTTCCCCTGTAGCCAAGAGCAGTGCAGAAAGGGAAAGGGTTAAACCTTCAACTTATGAAAAAAACTCTGTGCACAGAAAGCAAGAGAGAGAGCCACACCTCAGCTCCATGGCAACTAGGGGAGCTGACGTGAGAGGCAGGGGGGCGGAGTCGAAGCCCATAGGACAGCCCCAAACATTTAGGCAGGAGGAAACAGTTAGAAAAGGACACGCTGAAAGACACGGTGAGAAACGTTCTGAGAGGGACGGTGAAAGAGGTTCTGAGAGGAGCTGTGAAAGGAAATCTGAGGAAGAGAGAAGAAGGAATAGTCCTCAGGAGAAAAGGCTGGAAACTTGGTACAAAGGCCAGAGGAATTCTTCTCAGGAGTCTTCCATTGAAGCTGTTGTAAAAGGTGGGAAATTAAGCAGGAACAAAGCTCCATTTGAAAGGCTGCACAGACACTCTGATTGCAGGCAGCGTGTGTAGCTCCAGTTCAGAGAGAAGCACAGCTGACAGGGAGCAAGTTGCTGATTGGAAGCTGTGGAGACAGGAGTCAGAGTCAGACCCTGTTGAGAAGCTTAATGGCAGAGAGCAGAGGAAGCAGTCTGGGGACAAGAGGTTGCCTGTAAGCCTACCAGAAAGGGTAAGGAAGGCCAGGAAAAAGGTGAGCCCTTTTGAATCCATTAAGTCAGTGCTAAAGGAGACTGGTGTCCTAGGTTCCTCCCCCATACCTCAGAGTAAAGAAGAGTCCCGTTGGAAACAGATTAAAGCTTTATTAGAGCAGTGGAAGCCTGCTCAGGAGAAGCCTGTAATTGAACAAGGCATATCAGACTCAGAGGGAGAGCCCATGCAGATTGAAGAAGCTGTTATTGGAAGCGAGGGTTCTGATATGGAAACAGATTGTGCATTTTGCCAGAGAGGGTGAAAGCTGTAAAATGTTATGCTAATAGTAAGTGCTGGAAGAAGCCTGAGATTGTGCTGGTGGGATTTTACACGGGAAGAGGCAGAGAGCTGCCGAAGTGTAAAAGCCAGGCCAATTAGGCAATCAGGGAAGAAAAGAACATTACTGTTTTATGGTTTGTTTTAAGAAAGCATTTGTTGCTGGAGGAGAAAGCAGTGAACGTTTAGTAACAGAAAGAAGCTTGAAGAAAGTGCTTTGAAAGAATCATGCCTGTATGTCTAACAGGTGAATAATGCTGTATCAGTTAAAGACACTTTGGTTTGGAGAAGAATCCTTTATTTCTTTTTATTGGGATTGTAGATAGACACTTGTGCAACAATAACAATAAAACTTATTGTTAACCCAATTCCTTGCTGACTCCGTCTTTGCCACAACTACAAGGGAACAGAGACCGCAGCACTTAAAAAGGATAAAATAAATATGTGGTCTGTCCATTCCCACTAGGCAACCGCCTATACCAAGGGGTGAACGCGACACCTGGCATTGAAAATCCGATTCGCGCCGCACAACCAAGAAGCAACAGGAGCTAGCCGAGTAGCAGCGATTTTCGATGTTACCCGCTTAGCCCCTGTGCCTTAAAGGTAGACGAGGAAAAACCTCACTTATATTTAAGGCACAGAGGGCTAAGCAGGTAGCATCAAAAATTGCTGCTACCCGTTTAACCCTTTCCTCCACCCCAGAATGCCCCCAACATGCCCCGATGCTAACCACATATCATCTGGGTGCGTTGGGGACTTATCCGGGATTTTCAAAAGGCACTACCTGTGTAGATACCTTTTGAAAATGCCGGATAAGGCATTTACATGGGTAACTAGGGCAGTTACTCATGTAAATGCCTTCAAAAATGCTACCCATTGCCTGTACCAGGAGCATGTCTGACTCGCATCACGATTGAAAAAGCTCTGTACTGAGTCAAGCTCTGGCAGTTTATCTTTAATTAGTAATCTTTTCAAATCCAAACTTAAAACAAGTTACAAATTTAGGTGCAGCTCTTGAAAACTTCAGTGTTTCTTTAAAACACAGACATTTTGCTACTTTACACATTCAAAGGTTGCCCAAAACATTCCACCCATAATCAAAATGATTTTACCTGAGGACCACTAAGAGTTTAGAGCCCCATTTTGAACCCGAACACCTGATGGGCGACTGGGGATTGCACCTGCCACTCCTCGTTAGACACCAGGAAATCTATGGTAGGTCTTAGGTGGAGGGGGGGCATGTAGCAAGTGGCAGTTTATTTCAGGGGATAAGGGGATTTATTTCAAAGGAGGGTGTAGTTTGAAGGTACTGTAGATGGGAGGATCAGTTTAGGTGTGAAGCTTTGTTGAAGGGGATCTGTGGTGGGCAGATGGAGACCACAGACAGGACTGTACCAAGCTAAAAATGTGCCCCCCCCCCCAACACTCTTCCATGCACAAAAATTGCTCTTACTGGGTTTCCTGGAAGCCCTGTGATGACAATGGTACCACTTTCCATACTTGCACCACACTACTCGCACTGTCCTGGTATGGCCCTGACCACTGGCTCTTTTGACATGGCTTTTAGGCGTTAGCAGTCCAGTGCTCTTGCAGAGATAATATCCGTCAATTCAAAGTTGGTATTATATTTCCATAAAAACACATTCATGTGAAATTAAATACAAGTTGAGTTATTAAATTTGTATAATGATGAGATACTTTGGTTACCAATGCAATGTGTGCCTTTGAGTCAGTCCTGACTCCTGGCGACCCAGAAGCTCCTGGGTTTTCTTGGCAGTGTCACCAGAAGTAGATTGCCAGGCCTTTCTTCCGAGGCAATGGAGGGTTAAGTTATGTTATGTTTATTATGTTTATTACATTTGATATACCGCTCAGGCCAAGAAGTATCAGCGGTTTACAATCCTACATTTATGTTATGGAAAATAAGAAAAGAACACCATTAATAAGATAGGACAGAGTAGGAGACACAGATAGACAAAGAGATAGCTAAGATAGGAGAAAACAGAACAGCAGACTACCTTCACAAACTACAGTCATGACAAATAGACTCAATTTCTGTATGATTTTAATCCTTCGCCACGGACCCCGCCTAAGGGCCACGCCAAAGGGCCCTCAGGCGTGGGCCCGCAAGGCGCGGGCGTGCCTCTGGAGCGGCGGTTTAAATACCGGTGAGCAGGGCAGTTGCTAGGCAGTCTGTGAGGTGAGGAGAGGTTCCCGCCCACACACCAAGATGACATCAGCTGCATTCCCTGATTTTAAATGAGCCTCTGGAGCAGCGGTTTAAATGCCGGTGAGCAGGGCAGTTGCTAGGCAGTCTGTGAGGTGAGGAGAGGTTCCCACCCACACACCAAGATGACATCAGCTGCATTCCCTGATCTTAAATGAGCCTCTGGAGCGGCGGTTTAAATGCCGGTGAGCAGGGCAGTTGCTAGGCAGTCTGTGAGGTGAGGAGAGGTTCCCGCCCACACACCAAGATGACATCAGCTGCATTCCCTGATCTTAAATGAGCCTCTGGAGCAGCAGTTTAAATGCCGGTGAGCAGGGCAGTTGCTAGGCAGTCTGTGAGGTGAGGAGAGGTTCCCGCCCACACACCAAGATGACATCAGCTGCATTTCCTGATCTTAAATGAGCCTCTGGAGCGGCGGTTTAAATGCCGGTGAGCAGGGCAGTTGCTAGGCAGTCTGTGAGGTGAGGAGAGGTTCCCGCCCACACACCAAGATGACATCAGCTACATTCCCTGATCTTAAATGAGCCTCTGGAGCGGTAGTTTAAATGCCGGTGAGCAGGACAGTTGCTAGGCAGTCTGTGAGGTGAGGAGAGGTTCCCGCCCACACACCAAGATGACTTGCCCAAGGCCACAAGGAGTGCTAGTGGGAATCGAACCCTGGTTGCTTGGTTACCAATACACTTTAAATACCAATAATGGTATTTAAAGTGCAACATCCACGTGTGCAACATCCACCTCACGCTCTCCAAATTGGGTAGTTGGTGATTTCAACCTCCCATCTCTCCATCACAGCCACTCAGAAGCATTTCTAGACGCACTAGTGGATCTAGGCTACAAACAATACGTCGACTCTCCCACCCACACTAAAGGAGGTAAACTAGACCTCATTTTCGCACCCCATTCCAACACCTTAACACACCAAGCCCTTGCACTGTCGACTATACCAGTACCATGGTCTGATCACAATCTTATCCGATTCAATATACCCACTTATACTTCTCACATGAGCCAAATACCATCTAACTCACCTGGAACCCACACAGCCCGCTTTCAACCTCTTAACCGTGACAAGGTCCTAGATAACCTTCAACCACTCATGACCAACACCTCCCTCAACTTAGATGACCTTATATCCAAATGGGACGAGAACCTCAGAGCCGCCTCATGTCCATTGCACAATGATAAGAAAACAAGAAAACGAGAACACGCGCCATGGTTCTCTACTGACCTTCGTACATCTCTCATCCACTTACGCAAACTTGAAAGACAGTGGCGAAGAACCCACTCTCCTGAGGCCCTTGAAACATATAACTCACACTTAACTACCCACCGTGAGAAGATAACACTGAGTAAGAAGCTCTACCACACAAACCTATTGAAACGCTCCATCAATAAACCACATACACTATTCAGGTTAGTAAAATCCATAACAAGAGAGCCAGTTTCAGCACAACCTGCAATGCCGCAGCCACAGGACTACGCAAACTACCTGCAATCAAAAATGATTAAGGCCAGCACGAGCACAAGCACGAGCACAAATACCAACAACCCCTCTGTATCACCTAAGGCATCTCAAATAACTCCATTTTGCAATTTCAATACAATATCAACTAGTGAAATTGAGAACATTATTGCCTCCATCAATCCTAGCACGGCACCTAATGACCCATGCCCAGCCAGCTGGATCAAAGATTTGCGACATGATCTAAGCCAAATCTTGTGCAAGATACTGAACCAGTCCTTTCTAACAGGCTCATTCCCCCAGAGTCTGAAACACACCTCTATCAAGCCCCTACTGAAAAACAGTAAACTCGATCCATCCAAAGTTGAATCATTTAGGCCAATCTCGAGCATCCCCCAGCTTGCAAAAATCATCGAGAAAGCTGCCCAACAACAGATCCAACATCATATTGACACGGAAGCACCACTAGACAAATCACAACATGGATTTAGAGAAGCACATGGAGTCGACACAATCCTTACAACCCTATTCAATGATCTGATCACAGGAATAAACAGCATCAAACAAGGATTTGTCCTCATCTTTCTAGACATTTCCGCCGCCTTCGACTCTGTGAACCACGATATTCTTCTGCAACGTCTGATAGAGAAGGGGATTCGAAGCACAGCACTGGAATGGTGTAAATCCTACCTTTCCAATAGGTGGCAACAAGTTAAAACAGGCCAGAAATCCTCTGAACCATTCCTACAGTCTCAAGGTGTACCACAAGGATCTTCCCTATCGGCACTAATGTTCAATATATATATGCAGCCGATATGTGAATTGATCCGATCCTTCAACGTGCAATGCCTGGCATACGCAGATGACATCCTCATATACATGCCGTTCAAAACTGACCAACCAGTGTTTTCACCAATAAACACAGGTACACTAAAAAAATTTTTTTTAAACTGCCTCTAATGTTTCGATTGATTTTTACGTTTTTTGGTGCGCTGAATCCAAATCTGGTAACCAATTTGCTCCATCACGTACAGATTTTTTGCTACATTGGGTTAGCAGTTTGAGGTGAACGTTTCAGATTGAGTGCGATCGAGATAAAAGTTTCTTGGATGAATTCTTTATACTAATTGTTTAGTAGTTATTCAAATAAGAATAAAGAAAATTGTAACAAGGCAGCACATAAGAATAGAGTAATGTCAACAAAACACACTGTGATGGTAGCAAAATTGTCTGCACTTAAAACAGCCACATACATGTGCACAAACATTGAGCATATAAGAGCGAGGTTAGACACAAAGCAAAGCAAAGAAATGTGCAAAAAATGTTGTACAGGTATGTATGTAAGAATAGAAAACGCAAACCGCACCATTGCAATACATGAAGACAAACACCCGATGGTGTGAAAATAAAATTCTAATAAATGAGATCCGACACTGTGGTAATAACTAGCAAATTTTTATTTCAAAGTTTAGTAAAAACATGATATTTGTCAACACAGTTTAGATTTTAAAGTCATTCTTGGGTCAATCAATCTCATGGTGGGCCCGTTTCTTCTTCCCCCGAATGCTTCTCTTGGTGCGCTGCTTGGCGTATTTTTCATCTGGGGTTTCCCGCAGCAGCAACCAGCAGAAATCAGCCATCATAGTGGTGTTCCATCTTCCTTGGTACCTTCTCTCTGCGTCCTTGATGTCCTGGTGAAATCTTTCACCTTGTTCTTCACTGTACGCCCCCAAGTTTTCGGGAAAGTAGTTCACATGGGAGTGCAAGAAATGGACTTTCAGGCTCATGTTACAGCCTTGTTCTTTGAAGGCATTGAGCATCCTGGCAACAATATCCTTATAGTTCTCATCCCGCCTGTTCCCCAAGAATTTGAGAACAACATCCTTGAAGGAATCCCAGGCTTCTTTTTCCTTCTCAGACATCGTTTCAGCGAATGCTCCATCTGAAATGAGTTTCCTTATATCAGGGCCAACAAACACTCCTTCCTTTAGCTTTGCTTCAGAAAGTCGGGGGAACTTTGAGCAAAGGTACCGAAAGCACTCACCATCTTTTGGAAGGGACTTGATGAATTGCTTAATGAGACCCAACTTAATGTGGAGAGGTGGTAATAGAATTTTATCACGAGGTACCAAGCTCTCATGAAGAACATTTTTCTCACCGGGTCTCAAATACTCCCGAATTGGCCAGTCTTTTTTCCCCCAGTGTAGGTCGCAGGCCCGGCTATCCCACAAGCAAAGGAAGCAGGGATATTTGGTGAAACCGGATTGCTGCCCTAATAGCATGGATAGAATTTTAAAGTCTCCACAAATCATCCACTTATGCTCATCATAACGAATCTTCTGAAGAATCAGGGCCAAATTCTCGTATTTTTCTTGGAGAATAACAGAGTGAGCAATAGGAACTGAAGCGAATGTGTTGCCATTATGAAGAAGAACACCTTTTATGCTGTCTTTTGACGAGTCAATGAACAGCCGCCATTCAGCAGGATCATACTTGAGTTTAAACTTTTCCATCACTCCGTATATATCGTTGCAAAATACCAAATCTTCCTCTTTGCTGAAATACTTCAAAAATTGTGTCTCGCGGTTGCGGTACCAATAAAAAGTTGTTCCTGGTGACAATAGATTTTTCTGTTTAAGCCGAGAACCTAGCAGTTGGGCAGCATCTTTTGGGAGTCCTAAATCCCGGACTAAATCATTCAATTCAGCTTGAGAGAAAAGTTCAGGTTTCGGATCTGGTTCAGTTTCAAACTCGGAAGTACTGGACTCATCGGGAAAAGCCATCTGATGAGTCTCATCATGATCAGAACCGTCCACACAAATATGATCCAAAGATTTTGGTGGTTCAGGCACAGGTACTTCGTTGCTATGAGGCATAGGCCTAATTGCTGAGGGAAGGTTGGGGTAACTTATTACGTTCTTATTTTTTAAGTTGTATCCCTTCACAATGCAAGAGCAAAAATAGCAGTCACTGCTGTGGTCTCTTTGTTCACGCCACATCATAGGTATTCCGAAACGAAATGCTTGTTTTTTACCTTTCATCCATAAGCATAGATCTTCCTCACATGTCTTGCACACTTTGTGAGGAGCCCACGGTTTGTCTTGATCGCCTAACTTCAAACCGAAATAGGCGAAATATACTTTTTTAATAAATGCAGAAATGTTCCTCTGCTGCTTTTTCACGGTATATTCCCCACAAATAAAACAAAAACTGTCCGGAGAGTTGACGCAACCTCTGGCTCTGTGAGCCATCACAAATACACAGCACTGCAAACTACAACTGTAGTGAACCACTTCGGAATAAAGCTGGATTACGACTGAGCAAACAAAAGGTAATAATGAACTTGCAAGAAACTGAAATTTGACAGGAACGTTCATGTCGCAACCACCGTGTTTGAGCGAGCGAACGAGGCGAGGCGAACAGGAAAGAACATGCGCCAGCGCGAGTACTGGATTTAGCCCCCCGCCTCGCATTGTCCTGTTAATGTATAAAATGAATACAAAACACTCTAAAATATCATGAGGGAGTGTTTCTAGTTAGTTAACCATTACAACCTCTATTTTGGGCCAAGAAAATAAACTGCAGTCGGCTAAAAAGAAATTATGTGAACATTCCTTAAATGGGTAAGAAATCTAATTTTGCAAGAAAACGTGACGTGATGGAACATTTTGGCTATTTTTCCTGGATTCAGCACCCCAAAATCTATAGGAATCAGTTGCAAAACTGGAGGCAGTTTTTTGGTAGTGTACCTGTGTAATCAATTGTTTCGGAGCAGTAGCTGAATGGCTGCTGACTCAAAACTTAAGAATAAATCATAGCAAAACTGATGTTCTTTTTGTTACAAGGAATCGTAAGTTCGTACCTCCTCCGTCGCTACTGGTCAACAACATAGAACTGATGTCCAAAACCACAATCCGATATCTCGGCATCACATTGGACCAACACCTGGATATGTCAATGCATGTGAAGAATGTGACAAAGAGTATATATCATAAGATCAGAACACTACGCCACCTCCGCCCCCTACTTGATTATACTGACTACCGATCAACCTTCCAGGCATTAGTCCTCCCACATCTTGATTTTGCGAACATCATCCTCCACGGGCTTTCTCAATCAACTTTAAATCCACTTCGTCTGGCTATGAATGCAGCTGCAAGAGTCCTCTCTGGGTCACCAAGATCTGCTCACATAACGCCTATCATGAAAAACCTACACTGGCTACCTCTACAAGCCAGACTCCTATATAAGTCACTAGTCCTGACCTTCAAAGCCATGAATAATTACCCACCGACACCAATCAGCAAACTAATTCATAACACCCTCGAAAATAGAAACAGAAGGACTACTGCTATGAACACCTTAATAGTTCCTAAGATGATGACATCATGTACTAAAGCTACATCGAACAGAGCTTTCTCAATATTCGCACCCCTAAATTGGAATACACTTCCCCATGAAATCCGTGGCATCAAAAGTCTATTACAATTCCGAAAAGCCGTGAAGCATTACCTATTCACAAAATACTACCCAGAAGTGATCATGGACACTCACACAACCAACAGGCCTCCCACATACACCAGACGCCTTAGCACCCTAATACAACCAGAAAATGGTTAGACTACACGATAGCCCACATGACTACTATTTACCCGTACCACCCACATGAATACACGCACAATATCCACTCGAGCTTGAATATTGTATATAGTTAAAGTTTATATATAGTATAATATTGACTGTACATAGTTATCCCTGTTACTCCATGTTATATATTCCCCTGTTCTCTGTAAACTCAATGTTGCCTGTATGCATTGCAGTATATTTTGTTCAATGTACACCGCGCTGATTTTAATAGCGCAGTATAGAAGAGATGTTAAATAAAATAAATAAATAAATAAAATTTAAAATCCTTATGGGGTTGAACCCTGATTATTTAAGGGCAAAATTACAATATTATGTTCTAGGCAGAACCTTGAAATTACAGGTTCCTGATATACGACTGAAGAGAAATATGTATCATCACTCCAGGTCATTCTTTGTTCTGGTCTTTTTTTTTTTTGGAATGCCCTCCCAGAGTACCTGAAGATGGAGACAAAGTTTTAAAATTTTTAAGGTGAAATTAAAAATGCATGTGTTTGAAGGGCATTTCTGGGGGAGTTTAAGGATGGACTATATGGATGTTTAAAGTATGTTAATCAGTATTTATGGATTTGATATAAACAAATGTGATATGTTATTTTTACAGTGTAATATAATTTTTGTATTCCACTCATCTACCACTCTATAATATAATTTTGTATGTAATAACTTTCTGATTCCCTTTGTTGTATATCTGCATCCTGGAAGGAGAGGCAACGTGGCTAGTAACACGTAGCCTGCTACACGTGCAGAAGTGCAAGGAGTGCAGTGAGACAGTATTAACCAATGAGTTATAGACATGCTGGAAGAGAGAAAGGACATATTGTACTATAAAAGAACTGTGAAACAGAGGATAGGTGTGTCTGCTCAGTCAGGCATCCATTCTTGCAAGAATGTAATTAAAGTAAACCTTTGCTTCACTAGGGTGTCTGTTATTGTGTAAAAAAAAGTTATGCTTTATTACAGATTGGGCGCTTGTCCGGGATTGTGTCATCGCTGGAGGAGACCACCGCCGCTGAGGACAGGGAGACATGTCCTGTTGAGTTCAACGGCCTCGTGTATTGACGACTGGGGACTCCGACAGTGTACTGAGAGCAAAATCCCGAGACCATGAAGGAAAAATTGATACAGACTCAGTGAAGCAGACCAGGTATGAAGTAGGCACAAATGCATCAACCAGGCAACTCTGTGCACGGACCAAGGTAAGAAACAAGACTGTAAAGTATTGCCATGGTGGTTGGGGATCGAGATAGAATGTTGTGTGTATGAGACGTGTCATAGACACAAAGTGAGTGCGGAGTCTCAGTCCGTGGTTCCAACACATCCGTGAGGAGTGCGGCCAGAGAGAGATGAATTGAAAAGCACATTGGTGAAAGGAGTCTTGATGGGTATTAGGAATTCTAAAGAAAACTTGAGTAAGGACGGGGCTGGCAGTATAGACCCCAGGGACATTCCTCCAGACAGTCCATTAGGGAGGATGTTTAAGCATTGTCAGAGTAATGAATATACTAAGAATAAGGATAAAGAAAAGAAGTGTTTTAAGTATTGCTGTTTTACATGGACAAAAGAAAGCATAATGCCAGCTGCAGTCTCCTGCCGAAATTTGGTATAGACAAAGGGTGATTATGTCAAATCCTTAACTTATATGTAAACAGTGAAAAGATTAATTCAGCAAGTGTTAAAGAATTTTCTGCTGCCACAAGAAATAGCAGTGGTGCATGTAAACTGTCATCAAGCAGGGAATTAATTTGAAGCCAGAGGAAATAGATTAGCAGATGAGACTGCTAAGGAAACTGCCTTAGGGGAAGATCTAACCTCTATATACAATTTAACCCCAGAAATAGTGAGTCAGGCAGCAAATCTCATATTTACTGAAAGGGAAAAATGACAACTCGAAGTTATAGGGGCAGTAGAAACTGAAGGGGGAAAATGGGTTTTACCTGATGGCAGGCAGATGGTAAACAAACAAATAATGAGAGAAATTATGGCCATTCTATATCAAGGGGAGTCATTGGGGTGTACAGGCAATGTGTGATCTGGTTTTAAGGCAATATGGATGTATGGGAATATACACAGTAGCCAAGCAAGTGTGTGAGAGGTGTATAACCTGTAAGAAAATAAACAAAAAGATCCTTAGGAGACAACCATCCATTCCAAAGTATACAGGTTGATTTCACTGAGTTTCCCCTGGTTGGACGGGTGAAGTACCTTTTGGTAATAGTGGACCATTTGACGGGATGGGTGGAGGCATATCCCATGATAGCTGCCATGGCAATAGGAGTAGCAAAAATAATCTTGGAACAAATCATTCCGAGATATGGAACGATAGGTCACATTGACTCAGACCAGGGAAGTCACTTCACAGCCAAGGTATTGCAAAACATAATGGAAACTCTGGGAGTATCCTGGGATTTCGATACTCCATGGCATCCACCCTCGTCAGGGAGAGTGCAACGCATGAATCAGACTATAAAGAAGCAGCTAGCCAAATTGATGTTAGAAACAAAATTACCTTGGACTAAGTGTTTGCCCTTAGCATTGTTAAGAATCCGAACAGCCCCTCGGAAAGATTTAGGATTGTCCCCCTATGAAATGTTATTCGGATTACCCTATATGGGACAATTAAAGGAACCTCCTCAGTCTGAAACCAAAGATACGTTTCTTAAAGAATATATATATGGGCTGTCCTCTTCTTTATCTGTTCTCAGGAATAAAGGACTGTTGGCACAAACACCCCCGTTGGAGTTTGCAGTTCACGGTCTCAAACCAGGACCGTGGGTCTTGTTAAAATCCTGGAAAGAGTCCAAATTGCAACCAGACTGGGAATGCCCTTTCCAGGTCTTACTGAGTACTGAGACTGCTGTAAGAACTGCGGAAAAAGGTTGGACTCATTATACATGAATTAAAGGTCCGGTCAAAGCTCCTTCAGACGACCAATGGAAGGTCCAGGGAACTAATGACCCTTTGCACCTGAAAATAACAAGGAAAAGAAGAACAGGAGAGGAGTTGGTTAAAAAGGACTAATAAAAATTATAACATGGACAAAGAAAAGTGGATGGAGTTGCTATGGTGGGGGGGGGGGGGGGATCACTTTCTCTGTTAAGGGGAATGGCATGAGATTTAGGACAGGGAAAGGGATGGACAGATGAACAAATACAAACACAGACATGATGGGGAAGAGTGTACCCTAACATATTTACTGTAACCGTACCAGAGGGAGAGGGACCAGTGAGCCTATAATTTGATGCCTGCCAAGTGATAAGTTGTGATGGAGAATACTACAAAATGTTGTGGGGAAATAGTCATATGTGTCCAGAGACTGCCCAGACACTTGTGTACGGGATGCCCTGTTACGGGTGGTCACAAGTTTGCTGGACCACTGAGGATGGAGGCTGGATCTCCCCAGAGGGAAAGGGGCACCCAGTTCAAAAGAAAATAACAATGATAAAGAAACACAGCATTCAGCAATGTAACCCATGAAGTTGCAACCCCATCGTGATCATCCTCTCTGGAAGGGATGACTCACTGGATTGGACCTATGGACTAGGAATAGACGTTAGTGGGCAAGATCCCCTGGGAAGACTGAGGATAAAAATATCCCTCAAGAATCAGACTCAGGTCTCCACATCATTACCCAGCGTATCCTTTGAACTTAATAAGGACCCTAAGGCAGTCAAGATGGAGATTAAAAATTTGAGGGACATTCTAGAGGTGGAAACGGGTTATGGGTAGGTGAACGCCTGGGTGGAATGGGTTAAATATACCGTAGGAAATCTCAATCGTAGCAATTGCTACGCATGTGCCTCTGGGAGGCCCATTGCACAGGTTGTCCCCTTACCCTTGAGGTGGGATACAGATCCCGATGGAATAAGATGCCTCATATCTCTGTATCAGGAAAAAAACGGCTTGGGGAAATGAAATTTGCAAGTCATTGAATTTGCTCTTTCCCCCTACAGACTTGAAGGAGGTGAAAGTTCCCCCCACATTTTCAGCAGTGTTTGGAAATCGCCTGTCTCACCAGGTGGGGGAAGAACTATATGAGAGAAATGGGGGAACTGAACATCTGTGTTCTAAGCTTAAACCTGATGGGGATGGAAAGAGAAGGGAAGAACTACTCCAACCTGGTAATCCCTAGGGCAGACCTGTGGTGGTACTGTGGAGGGAGGACGCTGAGGCACAAAAAGAGCAGCAGCTCTTGCAGAGTCAGTCAGGAAACACAAGGAGCAAGAGTGATGATGACACAGATGCTTTATTCTAAATACCCCAACGTGTTTCAGCGAACGCCTTCATCAGGGGGATAAAATAACTTACAAAAAAATAAAATAATAGAAACATATTAATAACGGTTACAAAGAATAAAAGATCATATTTAAGCTGAACGGGCATCACAGTAAAAAGTAAAAGGTTATACAGTAAAAAGTAAAAGGTTATACACATCTACATCATGTGACACTCAAAACAATAAATAAATAAATAAATAGATAAATAGTAATGGCAGGTGTGCAGATAAGAATGCTTACATAAAAATTATATACCATACATAAAAGTACACTTATATACACTGTAAAAAGTGACTCATATAACAACTCAACAAAGAATAATAATAAGAAAACAAAAGGCGCAGGGCAGAAGAGCAATCGTAGACCAGCGTTAAGGACACTCAAAACAATTGATACTCACTATGGTATCTCATGGGAAAATTTCCCATATGGTGGAATCTAAATATCTGTCACCGTAGATCCAACAGATAAGGAGTCTTGTTTGTATATGAAATGAAAGGAACTATAGTGTGATAAAGCCATAGTTAGAAACTATCTATTGATGAGAGGACTAGCAAAGCCAATAGTGCATAAAATAGTAAAAAATGGCTGAGCATATTTTAATGCTGGCAAAGAATTCAACTATTATAAGGGGACTGACGCTAATTCATCAAAAACATGCCTAAAAACCACATATACATAGAGATACTATGACTAAAAAGTCATAACATGATCAATCTTTTATAAAACCAGCAGGCTGTTAAAAATTAGCTTAGTATTAATGACGGAGAAGAATGGAAGACACATTGCCTAAGGGACGAGAAATCTGTAAAGGGGCCTTGTATTGCATATACTTATTTAACAGGGTAACTCCCAAATTAATATCGTGTTGTCTGACAAGAGGGCAATTTCGTAGTAACCAATACAATAAAAACGCTAAAAGTCAAAAATGAAAGTAACTGTAATGCTACTTATACATCGGTGACTTTAAAATGACAAAATGGGGAAGTGATTCTTTGGCAAATTAGATGCGTCTCTGAACTAAGCCCCGTGCATCTAGTTATGTCTTCAAAAATAGCTAAGTATTAAAAATAGATTTTCTACAAGGAATGAAAGTGCTTAGAAAATGCTTACATAAAAAATAAAAGATTACTGGCATTACCTGACAGTTTCTTCCCAGCAACGCTAAATCTGAGACACAGTATACAAAGGTAACAGGTGAAAAAACGGAGTTTTTGTAGACGCTTCAAACCGCGCCAAAAAAAGTAGATGATGTAGATGTGTATAACCTTTTACTTTTTACTGTATAACCTTTTACTTTTTACTGTGATGCCCGTTCAGCTTAAATATGATATTTTATTCTTTTATTCTTTGTAACCGTTATTAATATGTTTCTATTATTTTATTATTTTGTAAGTTATTTTATCCCCCTGATGAAGGCGTTCGCTGAAACGTGTTGGGGTATTTAGAATAAAGCATCTGTGTCATCATCACTCTTGCTCCTTGTGTTTCCGGGAGGATGTTGAGACCAGCATTGCCCACCCTATGGTCGGGAACATGTGCAATAGTTCAATTGGCAGTCTCTTTCACCTTGGCGTTCACAGAACAGGACAAGAAGCAAATACAAAGGAAAAGGAGGAATACCTTGGGAGCCTCATTTGATGACAGGATATATATAAACGCAATAGGAGTCCCTCGGGGAGTTTCGGATGAGTATAAAGCCTGAAACCAGATTGCAGCTGGATTTTAATCCTTGTCATGGGTAATCACGATAAACAAAAACGTAGATTGGATAAATTATTTAAACCAACAGCGGTTTATCAATTATATCCGGAGTGCAATAAAGGGGATCGTGGAACAATTGGACGCCACTAGCAGAATGGCCTGGGAGAATCGAATGATTTTAGATATGATGGCAGCTGAAAAAGGGGGCGTGTGTGTGATGATGAGGGGGGAAATGTTGTACGTTCATCCCCAATAACGCAGCCCCTGATGGCACTATCACTAAAGCCCTGCGAGGACTAACTACTTTGGCAGAGGAATCGGCAGAAAATTCAGGTACGGATACATTTTTCACTGGATGGTTGGCGTCTTGGTTTGGGAAGTGAAACTAGATGGTAGTATCTATATTTACCTCTGTACTTGTTGTAACTGGAGTATTAATTACGGTGGGGTGTTGCGTAATACCGCGTATAAGAGGGCTAGCTCAAAGATTGATAGAAACAGCGAGCACTAAATAAATGATTGTATCACCTCCAGTGCACAAAGGTGCAATGTTATTAATGGACAACAAAGCGGAAGAGAGAGAGTCAGGAAGGATGTTATCTAAATTAGAAGCTTCCTATGGAACTGTAGAGTAAGTGTAAAAAGTAACAAGAAAACTTGAAAAAGAAATATAATTTTGTATGTAATAACTTTCTGACTCCCTTTGTTGTATATCTGCATCCTGGAAGGAGAGGCAACGTAGCTAGTAACACGTAGCCTGACACAAATGCGGAAGTGCAAGGAGTAGAATGAGACAGTATTAAGCAATGAATTATAGACATTCTGGAAGAGGGAGAGGACATATTGTACTATAGAAACATAGAAAAATGAAGACAGAAAAAGACCACATGACTTATCTAGACTGTCCTTCCATATCAACAACTACAACGGTTCCTTTTTTTCCTTTAGAGATCCTCTGTGTTTGTCCCATGCTTTTTTAATAAAAGAACTGTGAAACAGAGGATAGGTGTGTCTGCTCAGTCAGGCATCCATTCTTGTAAGAATGTAATTAAAGTAACCCTTTTCTTCACTGAGGAGTCTGTTATTGTGTAAAAAATTATGTTTTATTACAGATTCACTAAAAATGGCCTCAAGCCCTAAGAGTCATCTGTATTTACTTGAAAAAATATACATATTAAAAAATATATCTCATTCACTGCTTATTCAGGGCGCAGTTTTCAAATGTGAAGGTTTGGCACTGCTTTGAATGCCTGTGATAAAGCCGCTGTTACCACTTTGAAACCATCGGCTGAGGTCAGCTTTAAAAGTGGCAGTCAGCAGAAACATTAAAGTGCAGATAAGGAACTGTACCAGTCATTGTACTAGTTACAGTCATGCAAGTTAAGTGCTGTGTGTATGTTTAAAAGTGTTGATTAGGAGGTCATGTGATGCAGTGAGTCTGAACAGATGTGTCAACCTAGGCTGTGAAGTTCCCTGCCATTAAATCTAAAAATTTACTGAATTTGTTGGGCTTCCCTGGGCCCTAAGAAACACCATTGGAGCCTAAAACCCACAGGGTTTGAATCAGGATACTTAGAAAAGGTTATGGCCACCAAATCGGCACATAAGGAGCGAGTAGAGAGTCTGATAAGAGCAGAGGCAAAGATGGTGGACAATTCTCTGGAGAGCGTATGGCCCAGCCCCATGTTGGAAGAGGTCTCAGGCAGTGGTACGGGCATGCGATAGTCTGTTCCAGGGCCTAGCTGCAATGTTGGAGAAGCTGTCCCAGACACTGACTGATTTCCAGGAGTGCACTGAGAGCCTGAAACAGAAGGTCTCTGACTGGAAGACTCGGGACAATCCTATGATTAGACTTAGAAAAGGCTGCAAGAACAACACACACTAAAACAGCTGACCTAGAGAATCGTGGCAGCAGAAAGAACAAGGCTAGTGGGGGTGTCAGAGGAAGTGTCAGATGCTAAGCTGAGGGTTTTTTTAGACATTTGGCTCCCTGTCCAGCTTCACCTAGGAAACTTACAAGGCACACTGCTGCTCGAATGTGCGTATCGCCTGGGCCTCGCAGAGAGAATGAGGGATGGCTCCGGGTTGTAATAGTTAGATTACACCACTTTGTCCACAAAGAGGCTGTCCTGCGGGCCGGCAGGGAACACTGTGGACTGGAGCAGAACGGACGCCGCATACTTGTATTTCAAGACTACTCCGCATTCGTTACAAAACGCTGCAAGGACTTTGCTGAGGTGTGCGGGAAACTAACTCAATGGGGCCTACGCTTTTCATTGCTTTATCCAGCCCGACTGTGCATTCTCCACAATGGGAAAAGCAGGGGTTTTTTTAGTCCCCAAGTGCAGCCCAAACCTTTCTGGCCACTTTGAAGCCAATGGGAGAGCTGAATTGACATGGTGCCATCTGGGACGGGTGGCGACCCCCTTCTCTTTTGGCCCCAGAGCCCAGCGGCAGCAGAGACTGTGCTTGTGCGTGCTGTCTGTGGGAATACTTTGACTGTGCCTTTCACTAAATGCTGCAGAAGGCTTCAAGATCACCCAACTTAACACCTAATACATATAATTTTTCAAGAGAGGGGTTCTAGACCTAAGCGCACCGGAAACACTGACCCAGACCACCCCTTCAACGGACACAGTGAAAGGGGGAATGAGACCAGTGAGACAAATGGACTATTTAAAGACACTAAATTTTCAACCTTACCCACGTCAATGGCATCAGTAGGCCTGGATCCCCATCAAGGCCTCATCCAAGGTGGCTGCAAGATTATTGGAGGATGGGTAAATAACCACAAGCGGACGAAGACAAGACCTCACCAGATGCCTTGGATTGGTAGAGCAATTTAACTGGTGCAGGGGAAGACTAGCTTAGGGGGACCTCCCATTCAATGGACTATGTAATTTTTGACCACATGCTATGTTAACATTTGTGTTACATTATTAAGGGAAAAATACTGGGGGGAATTTAAGAGGATAGACACATAAGGGAGGATGGAAGGTGAATGTTTATATATCGGAATATAGTGAATGAGGTTATCAGTGTGTTGTTGTGGGGTTGACTGGGAAGGATGCTTGAGAAACAAGGTTGTTAGAGTGAGTAGTTTGAATTTTGGGTTGTGTGGCTGAATGGAGTGTTTGTAGGTCCTGGGTAACAGAGGGGAGAGGGTCCTCAGGAGGGAGTTAAAAGTAGGGAGCCCAGATCTCCAGGAACAAGCAGGAATGAGTCTTCACATATGGGTTTCGTCGGTACCGACGGAGCCGGCGTGGGAACACTCGCCAGCGTCCAATCAGAAAGCCTTTGGGAGCATTCCACAGCGCCTGCGTGCTGCCTTCCCGCCTTTCTCAACTGTCTCTCCTCAGTTCTTCTTTTTCCGCGGAGCCAGCAGGTCGTGTTCCTGTCACCGCAGAAGAATTTCCTTATTTTTTTCTTTATTTCTTTTGTGTTGCGTCTGCCTTCTTCGACGCTCTACCGGTACCGCTGGTCTTTGTTCTTTTCTTCTTGTAAAAAAAACAAAAACAAACTTTTTTTCCGTTCTTTTTCTTCAGGTGCACTTGCGTTTTGGGCCTTAGGCCCAACCCCTTTTTTTCCTTAATATGGAAAAGCCTGCCTCAGGATTTAAGAAGTGCACAAAGGGGAGCGTTTTCATCTGCTGTCCGGTTCCATTGGAGGAGAGAAGGCTGGTTTCGTGGCTGGCGACTGAGCGGGCAGCCTGCTGATGTCATCTTCAGGCCCTGGTTAAAGCTCCTGCCTTGCTGCTCTCTTTGGGAGTGTTTTCATCTGCTGTCCGGTTCCATTGGAGGAGAGGAGGCTGGTTTCGTGGCTGGCGACTGAGCGGGCAGCCTGCTGCCGTCATCTTCAGGCCCCGTTATAATTTGATTCTGTACGGCGCTCAGCCGTCGGCGCGTCTTCTAAGGGGCGCATTTTCAAAGGGGGTTTTCTGCCCCTTGTGAGCCCCTTTGGAGCCATTTGAAGCTGTGTGGTGTGAGTAGGTGAGTTATGCCAGGAGGCAAGCGTAAGAAGAAATCCCCTGCTGAAGATTCTCAAGCCGGGGCGATTGAGAAACACCTAATCTCTACGCCGCGAGCCGCCATTCCAGGTACTGTGCCTCTTGATCCTGTAACTGATGGTGCAAGTTTGAGCTCTGTTGAGCGAACACCCCCGCTTCCCCCGGGTTTCCTCGAACTCTCTGGGGAATCGTCCCCTGTTCTGGTATCCTCGAATGTGGTTCTTAAAGAGGTTTCATGGAGTCGTTCTTCCCCTTTGGCAGCTAAACCATCTGCTTCCACTGTCTCTCTTTCGGATGTTTGGGCTGTGGTCTCGCATACAGAACAAATGCTTGTTGAGACTGTTCCTAAGTTATGTCAATTCACAAGGGATTCTGTTCAAAAGTTTCAGTCTCTTGATTCCCAGATTGGGGCTTGCAGCTCTGCGCTGGTGAAATTAGAGCCTCAAGTTAAAAAGTTTGCAGATTTTACAGCAACTCATGCTAAAGATAGTTTTCTTTTGCATCAGATGCTGGAGAACCTGGAAAACATAGGTCGTAGTAAGAACCTTCGGTTATTAAATTTTTCCACCTGTTCGTTGTTGTCTCCTCTAGTACTCTTTAGGAAATATCTGAAGGATACGCTCCTTTTCCCACAGGCTGAGTCTTGTTTAGTTACTAAATGCTATTACCTTCCATTTAAAACTTCCTCTGGTCCTGGGGATAAGGATGAGGTGCCTTTATCAGATAAGGATGATTTCAATCTAACTGCTTTTTTGGAAGAAACCCAAGATGTGATTACCACTAGGGCCACCTTATTGGTTACTCTATCCTTAGAGGATGATAAGATTTCTATTTTGAAGTCTTACTTCAAAAGGAAGGAGTTCCAGTTTTGTGGTGATAGAGTATCTATATTTCCAGATGTTTCTCGTTCCACACAACTTCGTAGGAAGTCGTTTCTGTTGTTGAAACCTAGAGTACTTGCTTTAGAGGCTACATTTTTCTTAAAATATCCCTGTAAATGTTGTATTTCATTGCATTATGATAAGTTTGTCTTTTTCTCTTCATCTGAGCTAGAAAAGTGGATTGTAGATCGGGAAGGGGCACGTACTATTTCATGATTGGTTAAGGGTGGGCAGCGAGGGTACTCTTCCGGCTGATTAGTTGGCTATTGACCTTTTGGGTCTTGCCTTGTTTTCTAAGGATATATTTTGTTTTGTTTAGTTTTAATGTCTCCCCGAGATGTGGACTGATTGTTGTGAATTATACTTGTATGCATTTTCTGTAAGGGGAAATCAGTTTCTTGTTATACAAAGGGACCATGAGGCCCATCTGTGAATACTGTCACGTGCACCACCTTGGCAGGGTAATAGACCAAGGTAGGTTGGACACAAAAATATATAAGGTTGAGTTTGGCAAGTGTTTCACAGGGCCCAGGGATTTTTAGCCTGGTAGCCTCCTTGTTACCAAATCTCAAAGAACACAAAGGTCAGAGTGGAGGGAAAACAAAGGCATTTATTTCCCCTTCTTGCAAAGGTTCAAACGGTTGGACAATAACATCAACACAAGTGTCCTTACTTCAGGTTAGAAGAAAAAGTAAAACATGAGTTTAAAGCAAAACTGTTATCTTCACAGAGTGGTGTACAAAAACAAACACTTTCTATCCCACAAGTTATAGCTTATACGCTAGGCAAGGACTCCAGGCTTCCTGTCGTGCAGTAATTACAGTCCATTTCTGTATCTGAAAGCTCTTTAGCAAATTCCACTTGCATCGGTTCCAATTCGGAAGCCTCTGAAACTGAGTCAGTAGTTTCTGGCAAATTGTAGTCAGGCTTCTGATATAACTTTTGTATGACCTCCCAATGCTCAGGGTTAAGCGTAGGGCGTCGGTCCTGTGCTCTCCTATACTGAGAACACTCCTCCTTCTGCAAGGATTTTACATTAGCTTCATGCAAACCTTTCTCATTAAAAAGTTTCTTATTTGATAGACGTTTCTTATACGTTGTATCATAGGCAGTTTTATATGGACCGTATTCCTCTGCTCCCTGTCCTCCCCATATACCAGCAGTCTGAAACCTGCTTCGAGTAAAATAAGGGTTACCTTTTATCTTTGGCTTTTCTACTCCAGGTGAGGGTTGAGGCCTGCCTCGGATGGGATTCTGACTTGCCTGAACAATAGGCCTTAGGTTCTCCAGCCGTCCTTCAGTTGGATTTCTACTGCAGTCACCGCAATGCCTTCGCCTCTCTGGACGAAGAGCACTCACTCTTGATGGAGCTGTCTCTCCTTCTCCTCGGTTGCTCCTCTCCTCACGCCACAGCCGCTGCTGCTGCCTTCTGCCAAACTTCTGTCCAAGGGCTACTGCTTCAGCCCTTCCTTTCCCAGAACTGGCCTTCTTCCTGCACCTCTCTTCCTTGAAGAGCACACCTTCTCCTCTCTCCTTATCTCTGAGGAGAACCCTTTCTCTTGGATCTGTCCATTCTGTCCGTCCTTCCGATTCTGCCTCTTCTCCTGGTCCTGCTTCTTCTGCTGGTCCTGCCTCTTCCCTTCTCCAGTCTTCCAAACTCTCTTTAAGAGGTACTCCTCTCTTCCTTGATTGGAGGCTGGCTGGCATTACCTCACGACCTATGGGGCATGGTTCCTCAGTCTCTCGGAGGTCCCTCTTGCTCCCTCTATCTGGTTCCTCGAAATATTGCAGCTTATGCCTGACTTTTTCTGTGTTTAAAACATTTTCTTCTGTTCCCAGAGGGTCTGCTGCGTGACAATACCTAGATAGAAAGGAATGTGTTGTGCTAAGACAAGATTCAGTGATCTTCACAGAGACAGGTACCAGTTTGTACGATTGCTAATTAGCAATATCAGGTGCAGGGCTATGCTGCTGGGATGGGTTTATGACGTATATATGTTTTTGCTACTGTATAAAAGTTAGACTGCACTTCTAACGTTGGAATAAACTTGCACACCTTTCCTTCTGTGTCGGTTGTGAGTTTTATTCCCCTGGATTCCAGCCAGCTGAAGCAGCACACCGCAGATGAGGGGTCGGGACGTCCCTGGCCTGGAGTGACCAACAAGGAGCAGACCCGTTACATTTGGTGTCAGACGTGTCAGATACTCCCGTTGGCCAGGGATCCCTGTGTTTTGTTAGCACGGTGTGCTCTGGGAGCACGGTTTAAGTAAATCATTTTTATTCAGAGGAACAAATTAACAAACACGAAAATACAGACACGCCCATCCTGGGTCAACCAGAACAATAACACCAGCCTCGGAGAGCATCATGTAACAACAGTGAATATATAGCATTCCAGAATAATACAAAACAATCCCACACTCCCCCACCCTCGCTCCCTAAAGACCCCAGGCAAAGAACCGCAAAAAAAAGGTACAGTGCCAACAATCACAAAGTCCCCCTACAGATCCCTCCAGCCCCCACCCCCCCCACCCTCCCCCACCCATCCCACCCTGCGCAATCACACCCAAGCAACCTTAGGGGCTCTAAGTTGCTTTCCCACCTCAACCCACCCAGCGCCCCCGGCCTCAACTCTCCGGGCTCAGTGCTCTCAAGGGGCCCCACACCCTCACAAACCGTTCCCATGCTCCACCCAACAACAGCCGGGCCGTGCGTTGCTCCATATCGAGCAGCTCTCGCATGGCCCGCTCCCACTCCTCTACCCCCGGGACTGTGTCTCGCAGCCAACAGCGAAGTAGGCAAAGTTTAACCATAATAAAACCTTTAGCACAAAGTTGGCGGGCTCCTTCCCCAAGGGGTTGCATTCCTTCATAAGAACCAAAAAGGCACCACTGAGGGGACAACTCGACAGAGGTCTGCAGCCATCCCTCCAACACCCGTCCCACTCTGGACCAGAACCCTTGGACATGACTACAGGACCAAAAACGGTGGGCGAAGCCACCCTTATCTACTTTGCAAAGGGGACAAAGATCGGAGGGCGCCAGTCCAGCCCTGGCGGCCCAGATGTTATAAACATATGCTCGCCAAAGGAATTTATACTGTGTATCGATTCAGAAAGGGATTTAATTCCTTGGAACGCAGCGCATAGTCGCTCCACCGTAAGCTGAGGCATTCCATCTCTCCGCCACCGCTCGACTAATCCCCGCATGCCATGCAGCTGACCCTCAGGCGAGAACACACGACGGAGAGCCGCAATAGTAACCTTCCCCTCTAGGGAGCCAAACAGCGATAGCATCCCCGCGCCGTCCAACACACCTACACGAGCCCTGCGTAAGGCCGCTATATAATGCCGGGCCTGCAGATAAAAGAAGAAATCTCGGGGAGCCAAATCATAACGCCCGCACAAGGAAGCAAACGAATCCACCCCAACACCACTCGACACCCGAAGATGCCCCACCACACAGACACCCCTAGAAGCCCAGGTGGAGGCCACCAGGGTCCCCCATCCTGGCGCAAAGGCTGGATTCCCCCGCAACGGGAGACAATCCGTCTCGCAAGTAACCACCCCTCGGCGTTGGCAGAGAGCCCCCCACACCTTGCGTAGGTTGGACCAGAAACCCGACCGCTTACAGCCCACAGGAAGCTGTCCACCGGACGCATGCACTACAAACAAGCGATGCAACGGAGTCACCGTAGCATCAATAGTAGGAAGAGGGACCACCACACTCGTCCCATCAACAAAGTCCCGCAAAATGCGCACCCAGCACACTAAATTGTACCATCGAAGCGACAACAAACCAGCTCCTCCATCTTCCCTAGGCAGCAATAAGGTGCGGAGCGCAATACGGGCCCTTCGCCCCCTCCACAAGAACTGCACCAGGTGCCGACCGATCTGCTCAAGGTCGCAGCGCGACAACCAGACTGGGAGGTGGCGCAAAACATATGCCCAACGGGGAAACTCCACCATATTAAACAAAGCTATCCTGCCCTGAAGCGACAATGGCAATTGTTGCCAAGACTGTAAACGCCGCCCCATCCCGTCTATGAGAAGGGGGACATTCACCCTATATAGTTGGTCAGGCCATGCAGAAAGCTGGATGCCGAGGTAACGGAGCTGCCCGTCCGCCCAAAGCAGGGGAAACCGGCCCACCCAACTTCGCCGGGAGCAGCCACCCACATCCAACCCCAGAGATTTAGCCGTATTAATTTTCAAACCTGAAAAAGTACCAAAAAACTCAATCAACTGCAGGGCTCGCGGTAAAGATATCTGCGGGTCCGTGAGGCAGAGCAACATATCATCTGCAAATGCACTAAGCTTAAACTCCCCGTCCGGCCAAGATATCCCCGCCACTGCCCGGTCGCTCATTAACCGCACCAACAGGGGCTCCAAATGCAAGATAAAGAGAAGGGGCGAAAGGGGGCATCCCTGACGAGTCCCCCGCTGTAAAACAAACGGGTCAGATCGGTCGCCCCCCACCATGATAAAGGCCCTCGGCTCGGCATACAAGGCGCGTATCCACCCCACAAACGGACCCTCAAATACAAATCGCTGTAGCGCCTCAAACATATAACTCCAAGAGACCCGATCAAAAGCCTTCTCGGCATCTAGACTGGCCAGTACTAAGGGGCAGCGTTGGTGAAGACAGCGCTCCATACTCAGCAGCACCTGCAAAATGTTTTTAGCAGCTACCCTCCCACTCACAAAGCCCGTCTGATAGGGCCCTATCAGTCGTGAGAGAACCTCCTGCGCCCTTGCAGCCAGTACTGCCGCGAGAATCTTCAAATCAACATTGATGAGTGAAATAGGTCTATATGAAGCAGGCTCCTCGGGGTCCTTCCCCGCCTTGGGGAGCAGCGTGATGGAGGCTGTCCTCATATCCCTTGGGAATTGGCCTGTCTCCAGCACTTCCGCATATACCGCTCCTAGGGTGGGCACCACCTGCATCTCCACAATTTTGTAAAACTCCATGCCGTATCCATCGGGGCCCGGCGCTCGATGTAGTTTGCCCCCCCGGATCACTTTCTGGATTTCCGACCCTGAAAGCGGCTGATTCAACATCTCTCTCTCTTGCGAAGTCACTTGGTTCAATGACACACCATTCCAAAAAGCCTGCCTATTCTGCTGGTCTTCCCCCTCCGAAGAATACAGGTGGTTATAAAAACGCCGAAACACCTCAACAATCTCCACAGGCTCTGTCCGCAATCTGCCCTGTTCATCCCGTAACCGCGCCACCAAGTGGCTCCCCCGACGCCCACACGCCAGTCGTGCAAGCATCTTTCCGGAGTGGTTGCCAAAACGAAATAGCTGGTGCCTATAATACTGTTGGTCAAAGACCGCCCGGTCTTGCAGAAGGGCATTCACCTGTCGCTGTGTCTCAAGGTAAGCCTGGTACGCCCCGCCACTCCCTACACCGCGCGAGGCAGCGCACTTCTGTGCTCGCAGAACCTGCGTAAGTTGTACCAATTCAGCATTCACCTTTTTCTGGGCTCTAGCTACATAAGCAATCACATGCCCACGGAGCACCGCTTTCCCCGTCTCCCACAATGTGGACACTGAGGCAACAGTGCCCTCGTTGAGCTCCAAGAATTCTTGCCAGCGAGCTCAGACATAGTCCTGAAAATCTTTTCGAAGCCAAAGATGACCGGGGAAGGACCATCGGCCCCCCACTCTACGGCCATCAGCCCAATCCATCGTCACCATCGCATGATCTGACACTACAATAGGACAAATGTCCGTCCTTCGAACTCTGCCGAAATCTGTTCGCCGTACCAAAATATAATCTATACGAGACCACGTCTGGTGTGCACGGGATAGGTGAGTGTAGTCTCGCTCACCTCCATGTAATAACCGTCAGACATCGAGCAAATCGCTAACCTGACACACATAATTCACCCCTCTGGTGGACCACCTGCCCACTTGCTCTCCAGGTGAAGACTTATCCAGAGTCGGATCATAGGGGCAATTGAAATCGCCGGCCAAAACCAGGGGCACATTAGGCAAACCCCCGATCTTGCGAGTAATCTGCTCAAAAAAAACCGTGAGAATATTGGTTGGGGGCATAGATATTGCCCAAAATCAGTTCCTCCCCATTAAGTTTCACATGTAGCCACAAGAACCGCCCAAGGGGGTCGGGATCTTCACTGAGAATTTCAACCTGAAGGCTCTTATGGAAGAGGAGTGCAACCCCTTTTTTTCGACCTACTGTTGCCTCTGCTGCGCAAACATGCCCCACCCATTTTTGTTGCAATTTGGCGTGCTCCTTAGCAGTTAAGTGCGTTTCCTGAAGAAAAGCCACATGGGCTCTCTCTCTTTGTAGCACTTGAAGCGCCTTAGTGCGTTTGATCGGGGAATTTAAGCCCCCCACATTCCACGACACAAATCGCAAATCAGCGCCCATTAGCCCCCATTCCCCTGCTGTGTACAGACCCAGTGCCATAATTGTAACCAACGTACTGAGCGCCGCCCAGCCTCAGCGCCCAGCAGCCCCCTCCAGCTCCACATCCCAAAGGACCCTACCCGTAAGCCACTAAGCCCCTTCCCCCATTCAGTGAGACTGCGCTCCCTACCCTCCCCCCCCTAATGATCCCCCCCGTGACCGACCCATGCCCTCCCTCTCCCAATCCCCCACCCCCCTGTCCCACCCCCTCTGCCCCGTGCCCGTACGCTCCACCACCCCTCTCCCCCGCCCCGTAAAAACACCCCGTGAGTAACTCCTGGCCGGGAGCACGGTTTAAATTAGAATTGACATACTCCCGTGGGTCGGGGGGTGTCCCTAGTGCTTGGGTAGCATGGTAAATTGGTAAATAGGACTTTCCTGTTCCCTGGGTGGGAAGCGGTGGGAAAGCTAAATTTCTTTTGTTCTCACCTGCGGTTGCTGTGAAGGCTGTGTGCTTGTGTGCCTGTTTGAGTTTGGCAAAATGCCCCTGCCGTACTCTGAAGCAATAGCGCTAGTGATGGGTACTGTGCAGAAAGCAAGTGGCCAGATGTGCGTTTGTTGTGAATTCATTAGAGGATGGGGGGGTCCCAAGGTAAGGGGACCACTTCAGAATCCGTGGGAGTGCGTGTGCAGCTACATGTTGTGATAAGGTTTAAAACTGCAGTTAAAAAAGGCCTCTTACATATGCTGTCGGTGTAGGTTACACTTACCATGTTGGTTTGTTAAACAAGAAATAATCGTAGTGTTTGTTTAAATCAAGGACATGATGTTTGTTTTAATAGAGTGAGATTTTTGATTTGGTATAGGTTACAGGACATTTGCTAATTCTGCTGTCTCTCTATTCTTCCAAGCCTTTCCTGTCTTCTTTAGCTAAAAGGGGGGGGGGGGGGTTCCTGGGTAAAGGGGACCAGCCCGGTTTTCATTAGGTTTAAATCTATTGTTAAGCAGACTTTGTATTCCAGTTGTACTCCTGTACCCCCCGGGGCCCCTCCCCATAGATTCCGAATCTCCTAATCACTGAGGGAGTTGTTAGGTTTTTAGCAGTTTACTTTGTTGTTTTTATAAATACTGAAATTAAGTACAAGTAATTCTTTTAGATGCTTTTCGATGTGTGCTGTAACCTGCTGCATCTGGAGATAGTAGAGCCTGAGCGACACATGCTCCGCTCTTCCCTCCCCCTCCCTTTCCTGTTCTTTGTTGTTCAAAGTCTACGGACAAGCAGACAGAACAGAAACCTAAAGTTAAACGGCATACTAAAACTTAAATTATTATTTATTTGCAGAGTGTCTATTTATTGCCATATTGTAAGAAGACAAGCTAAATAGAAAAAAACAAAAACAAAAACAAAATTACTTTTGTACTCAACAACGGTATAACTGTCACTGAAATATGTAAAAGGGTGTGTCTGTATTTAGACACCTATTGCTATAGCAATGTACTGAATAATAACAATACTAAAAGAGCTCTTAACCTGCTTCACAATATTCCTCTCTGAGTCTCATTGGCCAGGTTGGCCAAAGGTGAATTGGCCACAGGTAAAGGTGTAAATAACAGCTGGGGCTCGCCGGGATTTTCCCACAGTAGAGTGACTCCTGCTGAGTGGAGGTGCGAAGACGCGTCCTGTTGATTTCAACAGTCTCACCTCCTCCTCTGCAGAGAGGTTTCTCTGCTAGCTGGTAATGGTCCCGGAGTTGAAAAACGCAGAGGTGTTGTGAACCAGATTGTGGAAATCGTTGCTTTAAAAGCAAGCACTGCAGCAATTAAGTAATTCTGTGCACAGACCGCGGTAAGGAAAAGGGGGAGAATGATAAGAACTGTAAGATGCTAATGATGAAATACTGTTGTTTCCTTTGCACAAAGGAAAGTATCCCTCCTCCTGCTGTTTTAGTTGCTTGGATTTGTTAGGTGTTAACCCTTTATGTGACTGGTAAGTCTGAAGTGGAGAAATCAAGGGAGAGGGGTGGGCTCCAAATACCCCGAGGGTCTAGTTCATTATGCAGGGTGAAATTTCTTAAGAAAGCACTTGTAAGCTTTGACTTGTCTTCTGTTTAAATTAAAAACCTCTGTCATATGTTTTAGTGGATGGGGCAGCATTTAAGGAATTTGAATAAGATTGTCTAGACCCAGCATCCTGTGGTCCCAAACCCTTATATAACTTGTTGAGCAAAATTCTGCATGATCACACATGGTCCAGTGTAATAGATTTGAGGTACGTGTTTTGGGCCTGCTAAGTTCAGAAAATAATAAATAAATAAAAAATAATAAAAAATTACAATCTGTGAAGAGGGAGGTTAAGTATTTGGGACACCTCATAAGTGAAGGAAAGAGGAAATAAATCCGGAGAGAATAAAGGGTATTGTGGAGTTACCTTTGCCTAAAACTAAGAGAGCTGATATCTGCTTGGCTGGGTGTATGCCAACGTGTGAGAAATCACAGACTTTTTCTCCAGCTGTCGCTGTGCTTCCCCTAGCCGATGGTACAAGGGCTGGGATGATGTCAGAAAGGTCTGGTGGATTGGGTTTAATTTAGGATACAAGGATACGGGTGTGAAGTTTTGGAGGCTGAACGATTCGCTGTTAGACGATCCAGCAGTGGTCGAACGAACAGTGGGGGTGATTACAGAATATCAGGATTTCAATATGAATGGGGAGGTAGGGCTGGGGGTGGTATGGGATGGTTTGAAGGTGGTAGTACGAGGCCATTTGTTGGGAGAAGCCTCGAGGCGATGTAGGAAGCAGGGGGAGGGGGAGAGACGGTTGTTGGGGGCAATAAGGGACTTGGAGGGGAGTCATCAGTGTGATCAGAATGAGGGTGTCCTCAGTGAGCTGCAGAAACTGCGAGGCCAGCTTAGTCAGTTACGAGCGAGCAGGATGGCCCATGAATTGAATATACTTAAGCAGGCTACGTTTGAGGGAGGGAATAAGGCGGGGAAACTCTTGGCTAGGCGATTGAGAGCCAGGGTGGCCCAGTCGAATATTGGTAGTATAAGGAGTGGGAAAGGGCAGTTGCTGACGGGGAATAATGAGATTCGTAAGACATTTAGCGAGTATTACAAACAGTTATATAGCAGGGAAGTTACAGATGGCCTTGAAAAAGGTAGGCAATATTTGGCCGGATGTGAATTACCCAGGTTGGCACCGGGGGCGAGGGGGGGGTTGGACCGCTTGATTGATGGTGAGGAGGTGGCGGCGGCTATAAAAACTTTAAAATTGGGAAGGGCACCCGGTTTAGATGGTTTGACGGGAAAATTTTATAAAGTCTTTAGGGAAGTGGTACAACCGCTGTTAGTAGAAGTGTTTAATGGGGTACTTCAGGCGGGAGAGGTTCCTGACACTATGAAGGAGGCGGGGATTACTATTCTTCTTAAGCCCGGTAAGGACCCCATGGTGTGCGGCTCTTATAGGCCAATTTCTCTCTTAAATGTGGATGCCAAGCTTTTGGCGAAGATCCTGGCCACACGTTTACAGCGGGTTCTGCCGTCCCTGGTGCATGTAGATCAGACTGGTTTTGTAGCGGGAAGACAGGGGGGGGGGGATAATATCCGGAGACTCTGTAATTTGACTTGGGAGGTCCAAAGGACGGGGCAGAAGGCGGTGTTTATTTCTATTGACGCTGAGAAGGCGTTTGATAGGGTGGAATGGGACTTTTTGCTGATGGTTTTGGAAACAGTTGGGATGGGAGAAAATTTTATTAAGTGGATTTGAGCGTTTTACATGGCTCCTCGGGCCCGAGTGAGAGTGAATGGGAGTTATTCGGAGGTGTTTGGCTTGGGTAGGGGAACACGGCAGGGATGCCCGTTGTCGCCCTTACTATTTGCTCTTGCTATAGAGCCGTTGGCAGCTCGGGTGCGTCGGGCGGTGGATGTTAAGGGTGTGATTATGAACAATAGGGAATCGAAAATAGCGTTATTTGCGGATGATGTTATTTACACCCTTAGAGACCCCCTAATTTCGATGCCGGTCTTAATGCAGGAAATTGACCAATACAGTCAGGTGTCCGGCTATAAAATTAATGGTAGTAAAACCGAGATTTTAGGGTTTAATTTAGGGGAGCGCTTGGAGTCAAGCCTTCGTAGTAGTTTCCCGTTTCGATGGGTGGGGGGAGAGTACCGATATTTAGGAATACAAATGGGTAAGGAATGGTGGTGGATATGGGAGCGGAATTTTGGTATCCTTATGCAGGCGGTTCAGAAGGACATGGCTCGGTGGCGGCATGTTTACCTAACATGGCTTGGGCGTATTGCGGTTATCAAAATGAATGTCCTTCCTCGGTTTCTGTTTTTGTTTAGCTCTATTCCTAGTAGGATCCCTCACAGTTATTTATGCTGAGCCCAACGTCTGATTTATGACTTTGTATGGGCTGGGGGGAGGTCCCGGGTGTCGAAAGGTACTATGTACCGGGAGCAGAGGGAGGGGGGTTTGGGAGTACCGTGGTTGGAAAAGTATTACCTTGCGGCACAACTGAAGGCTGTGGCGAGCTGGCAGGGGGGTAAGGAGACACCAATTTGGGTGGAGTTGGAGCAGCTGAGAGGAGAGGCTGTGAACTTGCAGATGTGGCTTTGGGATCCGGGGGGGGAGGAGAGGAGGGGAACCCCTTTCGGGACTATACGCAGGTGTTGTGGGGGAGGATGAAGGGGGTCTTGCTACGGGGGAAGCACTATACAAGGGATACCTTTATTCGAGGGATGCAGGATTTTCGCCCGGGACGGGAAGGGGGGGGTGTTTAAGGAGTGGGGAGATATTGGCCTGCGTACTCTGGGGCAGTTGCTGAATGATGGTGGGGAGGTGTGGTCGTTTGTTGAACTGCAGGACTTATATGGGGTAAAGGAACGGCACTACTTTGCTTATCTACAGATAGTGTCTTATATCCGGAGGAAGGGGGTATTGCCTGAACTGCGGAAGGTAGCAACTCCTTTTGAAGTAGCCATGAGGGGGGGGGGGGGGTGGGCGGAAGGGGCTTATTACTCTTTTATATGGGGAGTTACGGACGCAGGGTAGGAGCAGTAGGCAGGAGGGGCGGAGTAAAGGGGAGTTGGCGTGGGAGCGACAATTGGGGGGGGAATGGGGGAAGGAGCGTTGGGATCATATCTATAGATGGTCGCGGCGCCTTGCACAGGGCCCATCATATTTAGAAAACAGTTTAAAGATGCGGCATCAAATGTACTGGACCCCCAGGAAGTTAAAAGAGTTCCACCCACAGGAAACTGGGGAGTGCTGGAGGGGGTGTGGGAAGTGGGGAGATTTGTTTCACATAGTCTGGGGTTGTGCTGAGGTGCAACTGCTGTGGAGGGCCTTGGGGGACTGGCTCCAGGCTTTGCTGGGACTGGAGGTACCCTTTACGGCGTCTATGGTCTTATTGAATGAAATGCCAGAGTTGGGGGACCGTGAGACATTGGTTTTGGTGGGAAGTTGTATAGGGGCGGGGCGAGGGGCGATTATGGCCTGGTGGCGGTGTGCGCAAGCCCCGACATTGGGTATGGTTTTGCAGCGCATTGATCATTTGTGGAATATGAGTGCAATTGCAGCACACCAGCGACACACAGTGAAGACCTTTACGGCAGTTTGGGGGCGGTATGCGAAATGGAGGGAAGGTTGAGGGGAGGGAGGGGGGGATGGGAGTGGGGGGGTTGGTCTAACGGACAGGAGACATGGACAACGGGTATCGGGAAGAGTGGGGTAGAGGGGACTTATGTAATGATATTGCTGTTTTTGGTTGATGGAGTTGTGTTATGTTGGTTGATGTTATTACGCCTTGTAATAAAAATTATGAAAATAAAAAAATTATAAAAAAAAAAAAAAGAAAGGTCTGGTGGGAGCTATTCTGTTTTTATTTGACCTTCAAAGTAGGGGTTGAGAACCGTCAAGACAATGGGGCATTCTGAGCCAGTAATTACGAGATTGTATGAGCCAGTAGTTACGAGATTGCAACTTGAAAACGATTAAAGTTTGGGTGAATAAGAATGTAATATCTTATATGTTTGTTTTTTTCTTTGACTGTATGCTATCAAGCAAACTTAAAGAGTTAAAAGAGAATTTTATATATTGTGGCAAGCACCTCATAGAGGGCATAATTATTGTTCATATATTACAAAACACAAAGAGTTGTAACTATAGGAATTTAATAGCAATCACAATGAGTGACAATTCTCAAGCAACTTTTTCTTTTTAAACTCTTAATATTTAGGACTTTTCTCTCTCTTGTTCAACTATATAGTAATCTGCATTTGCCTGAAGGAATCTGGACACAAGAGAGCCTGCTTTTTACTTTGCTATTTGTGTTTGAGATAACATCAAGGTTGAACTGTTACTCTAAGCAAATTGCTTTAACATAATTTCATTGTTTCAGATCAGTTTGATACAAGTCTCAAGTATTATGTATAAGGTTTTAATTTAAATGTGACAAAGTATGATTCTGAATTCACCTTTTTGCAGTTTCATGTTATGTGAATGTCTGTTTCCTGAACTGTAAGATTTAAGTTAATTACTTTGCATTGTTTAGCTTGGTGAGGATGGCTGATGAACAGGACAGTAGCACCATGGGTGCTGGCTATATTGATCTTTCCAGTTCAATTTATTACAATAATGGATTTTAGGATAAATTCATCTGTTTTTCTGTATTTGAATTTTATGTGTTGGGGTCCAGAGAAAAAAATTGTACTTTGTTTTGAAAGTTTTTAACATTTCAGTTTTAGGAATACAGTATATTGTAGCACTATGACATACGAATTTTCTTTAGTTTTCACACTTGCACTTATGTTACCAAAATACTTGTAGCAGTACATTATGTAGAGGTTCAGTATACACAGAAATTATAGAATTTTGGAAAGAGGCTGATCTGAAATTGCTTTGTTCCCAAGCACATAGATCACATTTAATGGAAAGATGGAGCTTAGTTCCCAGGAAATATGAGAATATTTGTAAAGTTAGTAGACAAATAAAACAATAACATTAACTTGAGTTCATTGGAAAAAACAACCCCAAGCCAAGGTCTTGCTTGTCAGCAATGATCCAGGGGCGGTTTGGAAAAAAAAAGAAGCAGAGAGTGAGAGAGAGAGACAGAAGGTGAGGCTACAGCCTTGGGAAAGGCAATAAACGTGCTGCTCCGAGTGTGATGATCTGGGCCACCGGAATTCTGACTGCTTTAAGACTCCTCGAGGACCCCCAAGGCCTGAAGAACATGAACCTTGTATATTTATGCCTCGGCAGAGACATGAATAGGCAGGGGAAAGTAGGCCAAGAAGAACCCGAGGAAGTATCATCATGAGGCCCAACCACAAATGCCTTGAACCTTCTTAGGCCTCTCACCTCAAAAGGATCTCTTAAACACCATGATTAGTGAGTAACTTGCACAGATCCTTGTGGGCACTGCAATTATAAGATCAGTCCTCAAATATTTTTAAGTTTCCACAGCACTCTCACTGGGAACCGGGTATAAGATAGACTTTAGTCACACCTGAGAGATTATGTGGCCGTTCTGTTAGAAGCCATACTCCTTCCTATTGGGATTGATTTTATAAAATGCCGTGAAGCACTAGTCTATATTGTAAGGACTTTACCTATATTTTGTTTAGGCAGTTGCTAATTAGAATGAGCACTGTTTACTCATATTGTTATGCTTATTGGAGGAGTGGCCTAGTGGTTGGGGCAAGGTACTTCAGGCCGGAAGGTCGGAGGTTCAAATCCCACTAGAGGACAGCAACCTTGGGCCGGAAGGACTGGGGTTTCTAGTCCCACAGGTGCTCCTTGTGGTCTTGGGCAAGCCACTTAACCCTCCATAGCCCATGTTCCCTGTAAAATAGTTATCTCCAAGTTATAATGCCCTGTTCAATGTAATTTCAGTTTGTTCAATGTAAACCGCACTGATGCAGAATAGCACGGTATATAAGAGAATGTAAATAAATAAATTATTGAAAAGGATCTACATTTATATTTTATATATACCTTTTGTTTACAAAAATACTAAGTTTTTAACAATTGTTTGATGTTCTTAGCAGCCTTGCCAAATAAGGATACACTAGTATGGTATAAAAAAGACAGAAGGACCTATGCATGTAGTTTGATGGAATGATGTAAGTGGAAAAAAAAGTGGTGTTGAGAGGAGTGTGATGGAATATTCATGTTGGAAAGGAGAACTCAGATTAACATTATAAAATGGTGAGGGTGAATTGAAATGTGAAATGATGTATCCGATGTATCCACCTAGAAAGAAAACTGACAATGAATACTTTACAATATTTGATTATGCCATCCCCATTAACTCCAATTTTGGAAGTCATCTAGCCCAGAGATATACCCAATAATTGGAAATAGACACTTGGAGATAGGCTGAGTGCACTTTTCATCCTAATGAGCTTTGGGGAGACCCACACTGGCCATGTGGTGCTTTTCAGATGCTTTTATCCCTTTTTGCCTCTATGTGTCCTGGCCCGACACATGAAGGTAAGGGAGGAAAGTTACCTACACAAATTTTTACAAATTGGTATAATTCTAAAATTGTGGAACAATTGAGGAAGTGTGGGCATCTTGTCAAAATGTAGTAGTTAAATTGAGTTGCTTAGGATTTGGCTGTTGTATGCAAACAGCAACCCACGAAGGGGGGAACCTCCGAAACCTTAAAAAAAAAAAAACTTTGTAAAGACACTAAACTGTCTTGCCTTTGACTCTGTTCAACAAAAAAAAACAACCAAAAAAAACCAAATTGCCCTAAGGGAGTAGACTGAAATTTTTCTCCCTTTGAACTGTTATATGGAAGACTGCTTACTTTTTATACTCCTGAGCCTCACATTTGATCTCTTGTATTTCCTAGCAGCAGAGGCAACTCTCTTCCCTCCTCAGGTATGCTCAGCAGGTCCAGTCCTTTCTGCTGGATGACTCAGCTCTTTTCTTTCAATCCGGAGACTGGATTTTGGTAAAGACATACCACCAGCACACAGTACAAGCTCCTTTTCCAGTATGGGACCGTTCCAAGTTCTTCTGATAACACCGATTACAGTGAAGGTGGCGGCTAAAAGATCCTGAAGCCATTGCCCTCGCTGGAAACATTCTCCATCTATAGATCTGGCTTCAGGACCAGGATGAGAAGTATCTGACGCCGGGGCAGCCAAGGCCCTAGCAACTGGAGAGGAGAGGAGAAGACTCCTGAAAAAAAGCAGCTTTTGGCCTAGAGGTACCGAACCAACATATCCCTTCAAGGTTGGTGACCAGGTACAGGTCAGAGCACCTCACAAGCACAGTACCTTAGACCCGCCCTACGGACCTCCAACTACAGTGATCTCCATCACATGGACAGCCATCCTGTGGGACTCCTGCCCTTCGTGGATCCATGCGTCAAGAATCAAGCGTGTATCGTCTCCACTGACATCATCTTCGGTTCCAGACCGCCCTCCAGCCTCCTGACCGTCACGCACAAGACTGTGTTGACTCCTCCTACCACTCATGTGGTGCCTCCTTCAGCCCATCTCTGGAACTGTTAATACGGCAATACTACTTGCCCAGACTGCCTTACCTTTTGTGTGCGCAGCTCGCTACAAGCTGGAGCTTTTCTCTCAACATGTCACATTACTGTACCTTCTAATCTGTGTGAAATGCAGAAGTTTACTGTACTTGACAATTTAAACTGCACCCAGCCCCATGTTTCTTTTTCTACTTTCTTGTATAACATTGGTGTTACTCGCCCCTCTTTGGGATATGACTAGGTCCCTTGCCCATTGTAAACTGTCTCTAGTTTTAATGCTACAGATTGTTTTATTGTTTCTGCTTTTAGCCTGTCTAATACTGCTCTATACTGTTCTTCAACTACAGCAGTTTCTCATGCTTACTCTCTGATGTATGTTCCTTTGGGCTGGTCTCAAAGGGCTGATTATTGCCCTATGGAGCGGTTTTATAATCCTTGTTCTTTTCTGTTGTATATTTTATTTGTTCTTGGCTGCTGTCGGAAGGCCCTACAGAGCTCCACCACTTTTATGTACTCTTATACACCTGTTTCCATGGTGGCTGATGTACCTGAACTACCGCGTACAGATATTCAGTTAATAATGCCTGTTTAGTTATTTTGTAGTAGATTGTTAGGCTGTTCTTCTAGTGGGCCTATACAGGCCCAAAGGGGGGAATTGTAAGGGGAAATTAATTTCTTGTTATACAAAGGGACCATGAGGCCCATCTGTGAATACCTAGATAGAAAGGAATGTGTTGTGCTAATGTGGTAGGCGACGGCCTATGATCCATGCTAATTGAACTAAGCAGACAGGCCTGAGCAGCTTGACCTGTAACTGAAGCCTGTAGTTAGGCCCAGAGGAATGAAAACCCCCCTGAATGATGACACCATAGAATTGAAACTTAACTCAGTTTAACTGAACATAGCTAAGCAGAAACGAAACTTAGAAAATATAGAAAAACAAGTTTAATTGGTACTGATAAGGTGTGCTATGCTTCTATGGAATTAATTAACTCTGCAGAGAGCAAGGTCACAGTGCCTCTGCTTCCCATATGTTTTAACAAGCTCAGCGACCTTGGAGGAGAGAAGTAACAAGTTGGAGACACTGACCATTGTAATTGGGACTAGAAGGGGGGCAACCAGGTGCTGGGCCCAGACCAGAGTCCCGATTGGGTAGCCATATCAGTACCGGGACCAATAGATGGGTGAGAGGGGTACTGGGACCAATGAAAAGTTTGCCTATGCTTAGAATGGACAAGAAAGCTATAAAAGTTGTTGTTTTACTAGAAGCCATTGCTCAGCCATTTTGAAATTGCTTATTGCTTGAGCCATGTGCACATTAAACTGGCTTGGATCCTTGAAAAGACTCCTGGATTTATTTATTGCATGCTTATCTGCTGCTACACTAAGACAAGATTCAGTGATCTTCACAGAGACAGGTACCAGTTTGTACGATTGCTAATTAGCAATATCAGGTGCAGGGCTATGCTGCTGGGATGGGTTTATGACGTATATATGTTTTTGCTACTGTATAAAAGTTAGACTGCACTTCTAACGTTGGAATAAACTTGCACACCTTTCCTTCTGTGTCGGTTGTGAGTTTTATTCCCCTGGATTCCAGCCAGCTGAAGCAGCACACCGCAGATGATGGGTCGGGACTTCCCTGGCCTGGAGTGACCAACAAGGAGCAGACCCGTTACATTTTCCTTTTTGATTTGCTGTATTTCTTGGTTATAACTGTTTTATAGTATGACCATGTAAAAAGGTATCTTCATAAATAAAAGTTATAAAAAAAAAAGAAAAAAAGAAGTGCACAAAATGTGGTGGTACCATTTCTGTCACTGGCACCCATGACTGGTGTCTAAAATGTTTAGGTCCTGACCATTCCATAACAGATTGTATGTCCTGTTCTATGATGTCTAAAAGAGGTCGGCAGAACCGAGCTGCCAAGCTCAGTACCCTGTTTCCGTCTGATACGGCTTCGGTGGCATCGACGTCTTCCAGGGCTGCTTCTTCCTCACATGGATCTCAGGTAACTAAACATAAATCCAGCCGGTCCTCGAAGGGTAGATCTCCTTCTAAGCATCGAGATGCCTCTGGCGTTGCCCTTGAGGATTCTGCACCGGCAAAATTACCCTGGCGGGAGGCTTCGGCCTCTAAAGCATCATCATCGGGGTTCCAGGATGATCTCGATGGCGTGGCCTCGACAGATCTCCTGGTGCCATGCTCTGGGGTACCGATGGCTTCCACCGGTACCGACTTGCAAGCATTGGCGGCGTCGATGGATCAGAGGATTCTGTCCATAGAACGCAGTCTGGCGGCTTTCCTTGTGGCATCGACGCCCGTGGTACCGCAACAGACTACTCCGCCGGTACCGGCTCTAGCATCACCATCGGTACTGATCCCGGTACCGGTGGCATCGACATTGGCATCGGTGTCCGCTATGCCGGTACTCTGTCCTCTGAAGCCCTCCGGTACCTTTACCCCGGTACCGGTTATTTCCGATACCGATCCCGGTCGGTACGGGTATCGGGCTTTGCAAGAGCATCCGGACAGACGATACTTCGATTCCTCTGAGGATTCTGAAGAGTCGGTCGATGCAGTGATGCTTCTTCCACAGGAGGAGTTCTCTCCTAAACGAAGGATGTCTCCTCCAGAGGACTTGTCTTTTCAAGACTTTATCAGGGAGGTGGCTCGGGGCCTCTCTATCACAGTAGCCCCTGAGACAGAGCCCAGAGCCAAGGAGTTAGATATTTTACAATATCCTAAAACTCCTAAGGAGGCAGCTACCTTGCCTATTCATGAGATTCTGTATGATCTCATGTTGAGGATGTGGGAAGCACCTCTAACCACCTCTCCTCATTCTCGCAGGTTGGATACTATGTATCGTGTCCCTCCTTGTCCTGGTTTCCATAAAACTCAACTTCCTCACCACTCTATTGTGGTTGAGTCTGCAATGAGAAAGATTAGAAGTGCCAAAAGACATGCCTCTAATCCTCCAGGATGTGAATGTAGAACCCTAGATGCTTTTGGAAGAAGAGTCTTCCAAGCTTCCATGCTTGCTGCGAGAATTAATTTTTATAGTCTCTACATGGGAATGTTCTTAAAAGAAGTCACTGACCATTTGCAGACTTTAAGTCCTTTTATGTCTGAAGATAAAAGGCAGGACTTTCTCACTGGGCTCAAACATGCCCAAGATATCTCCAAATTCTCCAACCGTGCAGCTTTTGACTCCTTTGAATGCGTAAGCAGAGCCTCAGCTATTGCCGTAGGTGCACGTAGGATTGCTTGGCTTCAAGCATCTGATTTGGAGATCTGGGTTCAAGATGAATTGGGAAATATCCCTTGTACAGTTGAGAACCTGTTTGGTAAGGATTGGCAAGCAAAAGCCAATCAGATGGATGCTGAAAATTCTGCTTTGGATAGACTATCCAAATCCACAGCTGCTCCTGCTAAGAAAAGGTTATTCAAGAAATCACCTTTTTCTAAAAAGGGAAGATTCTATCCTGCTTATGGTCAGCGGGCATCTTCTGCAGCTCAGTTCCCTACCAAACGTCAGCAATCATCCAAACAGAGCAAAGCAAAGGCTGCTAGGCCTGCTCCATCCCAGCAACCTCAGCCCCCTCAGGGCCTTTGACTTTCCGCTAGAGAACTTAGCCTTCCTGGCTCTAGAAGGACCAGAGCCTTCCACCATTCCAGGAAGGTTATATATCACTTTGGTCCCAGGTGGGGGCAAATTACAGCAGAGCATTGGACACTCTCCATCATAAGAGAGGGGTACAAACTTCATTTTTCAAGCTTTCCCCCTCTCACAAGAGTGCACCAGTTCAATTCTCCAACCTCCCTCCTCAACCTGTTTGGGCAGGAGGTTGCCACTCTTCTCGCCCAGGGGGCAATAGAGGAAGTGCCTTTTTAACAACAGGGCACAGGTTTCTACTCCCCCAATTTTCTCATTCCAAAGAAAACAGGGGGCTTCAGACCCATCTTAGATCTCAGAGAGTTGAACAGATTCCTAGTCAAGGAAAAATTCAAGATGGTTTCTCTGGGAACTCTGCTGCCATACCTTCAGAGTCAGGATTGGCTTTGTTCTCTAGATCTCAAGGATGCGTACACTCATGTTCTCATCCATCCAACTCACAGAAGGTTCCTTTGGTTCCTTTTTCAAGAGAAGCACTATCAATACAGAGTGCTCCCTTTTGGTCTGGCCTCTGCACCAAGGGTGTTCACGAAATGCATGGCAGTGGTAGCTGCTTTTCTGCGCACCCTGGGAATATTCGTCTTCCCTTACCTGGACGACTGGCTCATTCGAGCTCCCACTCAATCAGAGGCCAAGAGTTCTCTAACCTGCACAATGCGTATCCTTCAGTATTTAGGGCTGGTAATAAACATCCCAAAATCCAATTTGATCCCTACTCAGTCCCTGGAGTTTATAGAGGCGTTGTTGGATACCATAAGGGCAAGGGGCTATCTTCCCCAGGCCCGTTGCCTTCGCTTGGTGCAGTTAGCTTCTCAAGCAGAGTTGAAGCCCCTCCTAACTGCTCGAGAGATGTTACAGTTGCTAGGCCACATGGCATCCACCGTGCATTTGGTACCATATGCTCGCCTTCACATGAGGGCAGCTCAGTGGACTTTATCCACCCAATGGACCCAGGCATCAGGCTGCCTGTCAGACAAAATAGCAAACACAAGTCGCCTCATTTTGTCCCTCCAGTGGTGGAAGTCCCCTCAAAACCTGTTGCTGGGGTCCCCCTTTCAGCAGTCTCTACCCCAAGCAACTCTTACAACAGATGCTTCTCCAATGGGGTGGGGAGCTCATCTGCAAGACCTCTCCACCCAGGGCATCTGGTCCCCACAGGAGACTTGTCTACATATCAATCTCTTGGAACTCAGAGCAATCTTCCTTGCTCTGCGGGTTTTCCACACCCTGCTCAGCCACAAGACAGTCCTTATCCACACGGACAATCAGGTAGCCATGTTCTATGTAAACAAGCAGGGAGGAACTGGCTCTCTGTCGCTTTGCAACGAAGCTTTGCGACTGTGGGCCCTCGCCAGAGAGCATCACATTCATCTTCTGGCAGTTTATCTTCCAGGCATTCAAAACTCTTGGGCAGACAGGCTCAGTCGAGTCCTGCTTCCACATGAGTGGTCCCTACATATGGACCAGGTGTCCAAGATTTTTCAAATTTGGGGAACCCCAGACATAGACCTCTTTGCAAGTCCTTGGAATGCCAAACGTCCCCGGTTCTGTTCCAGAACTCTGGCTCAGGGAGCTCAGGCAAGGGATGCTTTCCTCCTTCACTGGGGTCAAGACTTCCTCTATGCTTTTCCACCCATTCCCCTAATTCCCAAAACCCTGTTCAAGCTTCAGAGAGACAGAGGCCACCCTCTGCTTCTACATCTCTCTCAAGCTCCCTCCCTGGAGTTAGGGTCTGCTCCAGACCTCCTCTCTCAAGAGGACGGAAAGTTGTGGCATCCCAATCCCCAGTCTCTGCATCTCAGGGCTTGGTTGCTGAAGGCCTAGATCTCCAGGATCTTCATCTTTCTCAACAAGTGAAAGATGTCCTTTATGCTTCCAGAAAACCTTCCACTATACGTTCTTATGCTTTCAAGTGGAAGAGGTTTACTATCTGGTGTTCTGGGAAGGGTCTTAACCCCCTTGCCATAGCTCTGGAATCTTTGCTGGAGTATCTCCTCCATCTGTCTAATACAGGCCTTAATTCAGTAAGGGTCCATTTGAGTGCTATTGCAGCTTCCCTTAAGCCTCTAAATGGACAACCTATTTCCTCTCATCCCCTTGCAGCCAGATTCATGAGAGGCCTCCTTTTAACAAAGCCTCCCATTAGACCACCCCCGGTGGCATGGGACTTAAACTTGGTTCTTGGTCAGCTTATGAAGCCGCCTTTTGAACCTTTGGCTACCACCTCCTTGAAATACCTTTCTTGGAAGGTTATCTTTCTCATTGCAATCACATCAGCACGTCGTATTAGTGAATTGCAAGCACTCGTAGCTAATCCACCTTATACAAGGTTTCATCATGACAAGGTGGTCTTAGGACTAATCCACACTTTATGCCTAAGGTGGTCTCGCCTTTTCACCTCAACCAAGAAGTCTACCTACCTGTCTTTTTTCCAGGACCTCATGCATCAAGTGCAGAGAGGAATCTTCATACCCTGGACTGTAAAAGAGCTCTGGCTTTTTACTTACAGAGGACACAGCAACATAGAAAGTCCTCTCAACTCTTTGTTGCTTTTGATCCTTCTCATTTGGGACTACCAGTCTCCAAGAGAACACTTTCTAACTGGATTGCCCAGTGTATTTCTTTCGCCTATCAGAGCAAGAACCTTTCTCTGGAGGGCCATGTCACAGCTCACAATGTGAGAGCCATGGCAGCCTCAATGGCTCATCTCAACTCTGTGTCTATTGACGACATCTGTCGAGCAGCCACTTGGGCCTCGGTTCATACCTTCACAGCCCATTACTGCTTGGACAAGGACTTCCGCCGGGATGCCTTTTTTGGTCAGGCTGTTCTCAAACACTTGTTCCATACTTAATCAACTCCTACCCACCATCCCTCATGGGATGCCAGAGATCCATGTGGGGAAGTGCAGCCCTGTCCCAGGGACACACAACTTCTGGGATCTCTCCCTGGCATCTAAAGCTAGGGAGTCCCCATATGTGAAGACTCATTCCTGCTTGTTCCTGGAGATAGCACAGTTACTTACCTGTAACAGGTGATCTCTGGGAACAGCAGGAATAAGTCTTCACAACCCACCCACCTCCCCTAGGAGTTGTCTCTCTCTCTATCTCTCTTTCCTTTCCCTCTCTCTCTCTCTTTGTCTCAGCTCTAAAACTCAACTGAGGAGAGACAGTTGGGAAAGGCGGGAAGGCAGCATGCAGGCGCTGTGGGATGCTCCCAAAGGCTTTCTGATTAGACGCTGGGGAGCGTTCCCGCGCAGGCTCCGTCGGTACCGACGAAACCCATATGTGAAGACTTATTCCTGCTGTTCCCAGAGATCACCTTTTACAGGTAAGTAATTGTGCTATGCGTCATAGAAACATGATGACAGAAAAAGACCACATGGCCTATCTAGTCTGTCCTTCCATATCTACAACTACAACAGTCCACATTTTACCTTTAGAGATCCTCAGGGTCAACTAAGAGAGGGTGGTGGATATGACTGAGGAGAGTGATGAAAAGAGGGAGACTGGGCGGGAGAGAGGGGGATAGGGGAGAGGGTGGGTGAAGGGGTGAGACAGAGAGGGAGGAGGGAGGGGAGTAGAAAGAGCAAGGAGAAAGCAGGGAGGGAGGGAAGGGGGAGGAAGCTATTTCTGGTCCTTAGAGAGAGGTGGTGGGGGGGACCCTGAGCTGAGGGGGTTCCCACCCTATAACAAGCAAGGTACTCTTTGCAAGGTGTTCTGATGGCTGGGGCTGGGACTGAGAGCTGCCTCTTGGAATGTTTGTGGTCTTGGCAGCCCGATAAAACATTATAAGATTATGTGGGCACTGGTCTGACATTCGTGTGATATTGCGTTCTTGTAAGAGACACACTAGAGCGCCACTGAATATGGTAAATTACACAAAGACTGGGCAGGCCAGTTGTTTGGAGTACCGGTGCAGGGGTAGAAGGGGGGAGTAGTAATTGTGATACACAAGTGTCTTAATTTCGTGTCAACTAGGGTGCATGCGGACTCGATGGGAAGATACATGATAGTAGAAGGTGAATTATTTGAGAAGCCTGTTGTTTTGGGAAACATTTATGGCCCAAATGACCCAGGTGCCCCATTCTATGCACAGCTAGCCTATATATTAGAACAATGCACCGAAGACAGGCTCTTGCTAGTGGGAGATTTTAATGGGGTCCTAGATACAGCTTTAGACACATCGCATGGTGGAGGTGGACCCCAGGGGGGAGGCACACAAACTCTTAAAAGATTTGTTAGGTGGCTACGCTTGGTGGACCCCTGGAGGCTACTGCACCCCTCAGAGCGGGAGTATACACACCAATCGTGAGCCCATGGCACAAGTGCATGCATAGATTATCTGTTCACATCTGAGCCTCTCTTCGCCCAGGTGGACAATGCTCTGATTGGTCCAAACAAGATTTCTGATCATGCTCCTATATGGGTGGATTTAGCCTGGAATGCACCTAACATAACAACTCATCTGTGGTGTTTCCCCCTGGAATTAAATAGAGATGAGCATTTTTGGGCCTGTATTAGAGAGTGATGGGGGCTTTACGAGCGATTTAATTCACAACACCAAAAGACACCCGAACTGTTCTGGGAAACAGCGAAAATAGTCCTTCAGGAGAACATCATAGCATATATGACCAGATGCAGATGATTATTAACGGCCATGGTTTAAGACTGGAGTGACAGGTCATGCTAGCACGACGTCACTATGCACACTACCCCTCCTCTCACACGCGGGCTCCTCTCTTAGAAACACATGCCGCTCTCAATGATTTTTTACACCAGCGAGCGAAAAAGTCAGTGCTCTATTATAAGTTCCAACTCTTTCAATATGGGACAAGACAGGGAAGCCTCTCATGTACTGTCTCAGGAGTGTGGGGGTGGGGGACTCTCGAACCATACCTGCTGCGGGATTGAACAGGCTGCCTATGTAAGGACCCCCCAGAGATCATATGGCTCTTTCAAGCATTTTATCAGACCCTGTATGCAGGAGAACAGGTTTCACCTAACTCGATTGGGACTATCCTGGAAGATCTTACTTTGCCTCGAATCACCCTGGCCCTTCTGGGAGCTCCAATATGGTACGCAAAGTTCATCTTGGGATCTGTAGGGCTCTAGACCATAAGGCCCCCTGACTGGATGGGTTTGATGCAGACTTATATAAACTTATATTGGATCTGGTGGCCACCCCCTTAGTAGATATGTAGCAGGCCCATACAGAGAAGGGATGCTTTTCATGGGGCAACAACCAAGCATATATCACCTTAATTCCCAAATCAGGGAAGGATCCATTGCAAGCCAGCTCCTACCTGCCGATTTCCCTACTTAATTTTGATTTGAAACTTCTAGCCAAGATTTTAGTGGAATTGTTGGCTCCCTATCTCCCCACTTTACTCCAGGGCTCACAAGTGGGTTTCGTTTGGGGGAGATATGAGGTGAGCAATATACGGCGGATCATTGCCTCCCTAGAGTGGGTACATGAGAAACAGATCCCATCTCTGTTAATAAGCTTTGACGTCGAAAAAGTGTTTGACAGGGTGGGCTGCGATAATCTTTTTCAACATTTGTCATATTATGGCCTGGGTGCCTCGTTTCTACAGATGATTCAGACTCTGTATGCAGGCCTACAGCGTCGGTCCTGACAAATGATCTCCTATCGGAAAGGTCCCAGCTAGAGTGTGGCACATGACAGGGCTGCCCCCTCTCCCCACTGTTATTTGTTTTATCATTGGACCCACTCCTGCGGCGGATAGAGGTGTGTGAAGGGTTTTAATGAGACAATCGGAGTTTAAATTATTGCCTTTGCTCATGACATTCTGGTCTATATCACTGAGCCTTTATGATCCCTACCACGGCTATTGTTGGAGTTTGCCTCCTTTGGGCATATTGCTGGATGTCAGTTGAACGTAAACAAATCAGAGGTGATAGATGTTCTCAGAGGGTTGAAACCACTGTGGGGATCGACATTCTCTTTGCGCTGGGTGGAGCGAAACTTTGGATATTTGGGGATTCAGCTACTCAGAGACCCTAAGAGACTCTATAAATTAAATTTGGAGTCTATTCTGGGGATAATGCGGGCCAAGATGCAAGATTGCACACCTTTGCCTCTGTCCCTGATGGGTAGGATAGCGGCCTTTCGGATGATGCTGTTTCCCAAATTATTATATGTGTTGCAGACATTGCCACTCCGATTATTGTGGAAAGACGTGCTTGCAGTTGAACATGAGCTACGTAAATTTCTCTGGCGCGGGAAGCTGGCCAGGGTGCCTTTTGCCAAGATGCAAGAACCTTGGCACTATGGAGGGGCAGGGGTGCCCAACATTGCTAGATACACACTAGCCTGTCAGCTGCAGCACCTGCGAGACTGGGTGGGTCGCACAGAGGTATTCACGACCCAAGTCCTAGAGGAGGATTTTACCTCCCCATATAGCTTATTGGCGATGCTTCACCTAGACAAATCCCTGCTCCCAATAAGAATTAAAAACAGTTTACTGGTGAACCCACTGCGTGGGGTGTTTTGAAGCTTGTGCTCTTCCTGGCAAACCCCACCCAAGATTTTGAGCTTTTTGTCAATTCAGGATACCCGCAGTTCCGACCAGGCATGGAAAATGTGGTCTTTCAGGAGTGGGAGACCCAGGGGTTAAGCTAATTAGGACATATGGTGGATTTGAAAGATCAGGTAAAATCATTCACGATGCTACTGTATTCACGGAGTTTGAGCTGAAAAAACCTCAGCTTTTTGCTTACTTTCAGATCCGCCACTGCATTTACTCCTTGTCTGCAGATCCCCTACAAGCAGAGGTCTCGGCACGCATCCTACAATTTTTGGAAATAGGGGAAAGAGAGCATGTAAAAATTGCACAATTCTCCCACAAGCTGAATCAGTGGCGCCTCACCCCAGACGTTTCTGCTATGGAGGGGAGATGAGTGGTGGAGCTGGGTGCCCCAATCAATTCTGGAGAACTACTGGGAACTTTTAAAACGTATCTCGCATTTGGTAGGCTCTGCTTGCTTGCAGGAGATACAATACAGGGCAGTATGCAGATCACAGTTTTCCATGGCCAGGGCTTAAAGAAATGGGATGGCCCCTTGTTTGGAACACTCTTGGCCGACCTAGGACATCTCTGATGGGGCTGTGAAAGGGTGCGGCTGTATTGGTGTAGGATACAAAAATACCTGGGTTCCCTAATCAAACAGACACTGGAGTGGTCGGGACTCTGGGTTTTATTCAACCATCTCCCTCCAATTCGCCCTAAGGGGCAGTGGGTGCGCTTGTTAATCCGGAAAGCCTGTGTAGTGGATAAGCAACCAATTTTATGGCATTGGCAAAGCGGGACCCCTCCTTCCTACTGGGAATGGCGGAACTGTTTCCATCAACTAATGCTGATGGAGTTTTTAGCAACCAGGAGATCACCCAAATGGCAGACAAGCTTCCTTGTGACATGGGGGCTGTATATTGACACTTTGGCACCCCTAACTCGCAATGAGCTATACTCCCTATAGAGATTTAAGAAGGACACAACTCCCCAAGGAAAATGATAAAATATAGAAATGAGTCAAGCTAAGACACTGAGAATGTTTGTGATCCAAGAACTGGCAGTTGAAAAAAATGGGCAGGGGTGGGATTGGGGAGTGAGGGAGGGGGTAAGAGACAAAAGGGGGGGGGAAGGGAAAATAAAATGTTTTGACAATTATGTAATTGTTAATGTTTCGGGGTGCTGTGTAAGTGTACCCACAGCTCTCTGAGTGTTGAGTTCCTTGTTTAATAAAAAGAAGTTTACAAAAAGAAGTGTTGATTAAGCAGTGGAGTACAAATTTCAAAGCTTAAGCTTAAAGCTTAAGACTTAAATTGAATAAGCTTGTATTGTAAAGTTTAAAGCCATGGTGCTCTGCAGTATATTCATGTGGAGGCACCTTCCAATCAGGCCGTCCAGCCCCCTGCGTGGCCGATCAAAAGCAGGACACCCAGAGATAGACCCGATTCTGATCCAGCGGGTGATAGACGTGCCCGCGGGATCAGAATCAGGTCTATGGCCTGGACGTGCAGACTGGGCCCCGATTCTGATGGGCCTGCATGCCCAGCCACATGCCCGGCTACCTCAGTCAGGCTCTTGAATGGAGCTGAAGTGCCATGGCATCCATCGCCATGGCACTGTGGCTCCATTCAGGAGCCACGAATACCGGCTGCCACTGAAATCCTTCTTTCCCCGCAGCCGGACCCTCGATCCGGCCTCTCATGGCCAGGGTCTGGCTGCGGGGAACTTACTGCACCCATTTGTGCAGGCCCAGCAACTTCATCCCCCGATGTCCAGGGGACTTATTTCACCTCTGCGGTGGAATAAGTCCCCCGTCTACGTTCACGGCCTTGGACGTACAGGGTCGACCTCTGAAACGGCCCTGTATATCCGGGATCGTGGCCCGCCCATGCCCTGCCCTCGATCCACCTCCAGAACGCCCCCTCCCACCCCTGACTAGGCCTCCCTGTACAAACATGCTATTCGTACAGGGAGGCTTTAGTTGGGGCCAGCAGGAGGGCAAATTGCGGGGATGGATCCCCACTATTCACGGGACAGAATGACCGTCTTAGTGTTGTATACCAATTGAGTAGCGATGATGACGTAACATCAATGGCTGGGTTATGATAGTGGCCTGTAAGTCCATGAGGTGAGCTCCCTCAAAGCTTTAGCAGTGAATGAGATATATTTTTTAATATATATATTTTTTCAAGTAATTACAGGTGGCTGTTAGAGTTTGAGGCCATTTTTAGTGGATCCATAAACATTGATTATTGTTTCTCTTTTTGGAAGTTGTGTTTTGGGTTTTTTTGTATTGTTGATTAAAGTAAGTTTGCAGGAATGTCGGTCAAGGCTACAAATACAAAATAAAGCAGCACCTGTGGTTGAACACTGTCTAAATCAAGGACATTTTTTCCGTCAGTTAAAGTGGAGAGAGATAGAATATGTCCTGGAAAGCAAGTGAGGTGAGGACCGAACAGCACGCTGAACTATGGAAAACAATTTTGGATTTACAAGTTGAATACGGTAATCCCCCTATGGTCTGAATGCAGAACTAGAATGGTATTCCTTAATTTGATCCTTTTAGATTGCTGTAGTAAGAGGAGTGACATCATATAAGGGTGAAAAAATGCCATTTTGAAGGAGACGAGATGCAGGGACCGTAAAGGAGCCAAACAGAAGTGGCTTGATAAGAATTTGCAGAAAGACAATATAAAATTTCCCTGAAGCAGAACTTGATAGAATGTCTATTAGTTTGAAACACATATGCAATTGAAAGGATTGTGTCGGAATGGAGACCTGAAGCTTTGGAAACTTCATGAAAATAGATATAGACTTTTCTGCATAGAGGTTTTATTTCAACACAGTAAAAAGGACCATAAAATGGTTACTAGCTGACTTTGGGCTAGATGATTATGAAACGGTCCAACAAAAAGAAAATTTTCTAATTTATTAGATGTTTTTACTAATTTGTGGTGTATGAAAATTACAATAGCATTATTTCAGATCTCTGAAATTTCATGGGAGGGGCAGCAGTGAAGGTGAGCATGTGTAAGTGCTGGCTCCATTCTAAAAGATACATGTCTCTGTGAAAAGAAATACAAATGGCCGTGCAGATTAAAGATCTGGACATGCACATTTCCAAGCGATTTTAGAAACATGCACCACATGTCAGCTTGGACATGCCGGTTTCCAACTTCATAGACATGCCTGCAATGCTATTTCAGGATGTGCACATTCATCTGCTGCAGCTTACACGTGCCAGCCTGCCATTTTAGAGGTACAGATGTGCAGCAGTGTGGTAGTAAACCAAAAGATGTGTTTATTTATCTGGATGTTCATTTGACCCAGCAAAAAGTAGTGAGGAGGTTAGAGCAGACTGTCCTCTCTCTCCACTGGTGATGTTTCATGAAATGAGCACTTTTCTGATACTTATTCATGCCCTGGAGCAGGTATAAGCAAGATGTGTCAACCACCGAGTCCAGATGTGTGCAGGCCTTTCTGAAATTGCGCGGACATATGCTTTTTAAGACTGCCCAGGTCATGCGTCCACCTGTTCCCGTGCGACATGTACATGATTGCACTAGACACATGTATATTCTAGGCTTGGCATGTCTGAATGTCTGTTTTCAGATGCTCAGATCATGAATAGAGTTTCTAAAATTACCCCCATAGCTTTTACATTGGTTCAGATTCAGAAAAAAACAGGCATAATTTGGGCATCCAAGCCAAACATAAACTGTACATGTTGTACCGATATTCATGGCTTCTGTGTGTAGCACAGTTATAGAAGTGCAGATATTTGGCACTTCTCTGTACATTTTATATGCACAGGGTGGCCCAAAAAAAGTGAGAACATCTCACTATTCATCAGACACCCCGCCCTTCTCTCTCCTCTCTTTCTTATTCATTGGACATGAGGCTCTGACACCCACTTCTCTCTCTCTCTCTCCTCCCCCTTGTTCTCTCTTTCTCTCTATATTCTTACTATGAGACTCTGACACACACTTCCCCCCCTCTCTCTCACACAAACACACATGCACACACACACAGACGCAGCTCTGGTACAACCTTATAACTCTGTTCTGTACCTATGTAATAAGCCTATTTCTATATAAAAACTCTTTTTCCAAGCCACACCAGTTTTGGTTGTCTTATTTGTGCTACTTACCATACTGTCTCTGTGAAATGAACCCAGGACCAAACGGAGAGTAGATACCAGAAGATTACATTTTATGGGGGCCCGTCTCAGACTTCACAGCAGTTCTCCAGTTGGGTAAGTAGCAATTTTGTTTTAAACATTAAAGTGGATTTCAGACAGGGTGCGACAGGAAAATCAAAAGCCCTTGTGACCATTTACAATTTTGGGTTACAGGCTGGATGACAGACTATTTAGTGAAACGTTCCAGTGATAACTTTGTTTTGTGGGTTAGACAAGGTGAGATTTTTATTGTCAAAAGGCTCTGTAAGAATCCTGGATTTTAATATTACCTACATCTAGGGACATTACATAGAGTGGCTTGCAATTGTCTTATTTTTATGTATAGGCTTGCTACAGATTTTTCTATAGTATTTGAGCTGCTAAGAAAAGACAGAGTTACACAGGTAAACATTCCCTCATTGAATACAATATACATCTTTCCTGGTAACACTACCTCCTGTCCTTTTGCCTTTTATTTCTCAGTCTCCTGTCAGTATGTATCTTGGTGAGGGCAGGCTTAAAGTTTGCTACAATTGATACAGTATCTGACAATTCTGTTAATCTCCTAACAACCTTCTTACTATAATTTCAACCTAAAACTTCCACCCTGTTAAAGGGCGGTGAGCACTTTTTATTCAGGTATAATTTTAAGGCGTGGTCTTTATGCCAGTACTCTTTACTGAACACCCATAAAATTTATGCCATTCCAACTATAATTCTAAATCTCACTTCTTCATAAAAGTGAGCATTCCTCCTTCCAAGGTTGCACATTTGAGATAGTCGCATAAAACCAAATAAAAACATAATAAGCTAGGCCCCTGTACCAACTACAGTCTTTCTGCAGTCTCAAATATGGAAGACTTTGATTTTAAAGAACTTAAAGAAATAGTATTGACATACTGTAAGAGAAAAGGTGGTCCCTTTGAAGGTGAATTCCCTGAGGCGTCATGGTATAATATTTAAAGACAAATGTTAAACCATTATCAAGAATTCAAAAAGAAAACAAATAAAAGAAAATGCCTTTTTATCCAAGGCATGTGCAGGGGGCTCATTAGCATGAAACAGGACAATACTGAACGGACTTCTCATTGTACACAATTAACCAAAGACCTAGAGGAGGCACAAATTTGCATTTCCATGCAAAGGGCTCAGGTGATACAAGCCACAAATTCCTTTATAAATGTTAGTGAGCAATTAGAAGCACTTACACTTGAATTGAGGCACGTTAATGATGAATTGGCCTCTGAAAGAGAAAAGAAATATAAACTCTAGCCAAACACTATTTCACCCTCAGCCCCCCCCCCTGCCTATGACACACCCTATAAACAAAAGAATACAGAAGTATCTATAGCTGGGCTTAGGAATGGGAAAAATAAAGATGAATCAGAGGAAGAAAATCCTAATAGTTTATCTCAGCCAGAACAGAGCAATAACCAGGACCTGTGTGAGGAGGATAATTCAGATGAATCAGACCCGGCACTCAGTACCGAGCTCATAGCACCAGTTAAAGTGATGCTGCAGGACTCTTTAAAAGATAGGGACATGGAAAGGATAGTTGAGAAAGCAGGCCCTATGCCTTTTAATGTAAATGAATGGTGTAAATGGGCCACTGATATTCTGATTCACTGGGGTCTAGGGAAATACAGAAGAAAACAATCAGACTTTGATAGACTTATGCATCTGGCTCTGGGGCCACACTATTATAAAGTTGGCTCTCTCACTCACCCATACCAGTTAATTAAAAGGGGTATTGAGAAACTATTTCACTGTTCCCCAATGCAAGTATTTAAAATTATTTCACCTCTACCAAATGATACACTGGAAGAGTTTGCATATAGAGCCTGGATTTTAAAAGCAGTCCTTAATGAGCAGGAGTCCTGGCCCAATGCAGAAGATTATGGGGAGAGTACGCATAAGGCATTTTTATTAGACTTACTATCCCCTGAGATTACAAAACACCTTCTGTTATTTTCTGAAGACCCTAAAGCAACCCCTTTTGATACTTTAATGCTCAGAATTGGGTCTGTTAGGAAGACCCAGCCCTCGCAGGTCATAACAGTATCAGAAGCACGGAAGTGGCAAGCTGAGGGATCCTCTCAATACACAATAAACACAGACAATGGATACAGAGGAAACATACCTTGGAGAGGACAAGGCAGAGGTACTTTTAGAAATTCCTCAGGTTACATTCCCTTTCAGGAGCTCAAAGCACAGAGAGATGGATTAGAAAAGGAGAAAATTAAATGGGAACAGGACAAACACATACTGCAGGTAGAAATAGATAAAACAGGACATACAAGCAGCTCAGGACAAACACAAGGCTAGTGCATAGGGGTGTCCTGACCTTCTGGGTTCAGATATCAAAATGTCTCAAGCCTTCATAGCCCAGCCTGCCTCCGTTCTCTCAGCAGAGGACTCGATTCCAGAGCCTCTGGATGATGCAACAGATACAGGCCCAGAATACAGTTTAAGGCTTGTAACATCCTTGATACTGGACTCTTGTGGACGCCCCAATGTTATCAGCAGAATAGGGGGTCAGTATAAACTAGCTTTGATTGACACAGGGGCTGGAATTAGTTTTACAAACAGAGCTTCTCCCACTGCAGATCAGAAAAATATGGAAATTAATGAAATTCAAGGAATTAATGACACAGCTTCCAAGTGTGTGGCTATCCCAGTTAAATGGGGTATCCCTATGCACAGTGAACAAAACAAGTACATGTTGGAAACCACTGCCTCCACTATAGTGAACACACCAAAAGAATTAATTGGAATTGTCGTTCTCAACCAGTTAAATTTGGTGGTGGATATGGCTAATCTTAAATTGTGGCAGTATTCAGGAACTTCAAGTGATTCTAAAACTTTAGTGCATGAAGTCATTCCCATGCAGTTAGCAACTCAGTGCACCAAGGCAGCTCAGCAGTATGATCTGTGTGTAATTCCCTCAGAGGTGGCTGATATTCCAGTCTGGGCACAAGACAAGTTAGACTGTGGGAAAATGCACACAGAAATACTGTTGGAAGGCAAGGATCCTCCACCACAGAAACAATATATTGATGGTAGTAGCCAATATGAAGTAGGCAGGTGACTAGCAGGTTTTGCAATTGTACAATTGAACCCAAATAACCAAGTAGTACTGCAGAGACAGTATTCCTGTGGGTCAGCGTCAGCACAGTACTGTGAGCTGACTGCTTTTGTGGCTTGTATGCAACAATATCAGGATTCACACCCAGAGATACAAATCATTTTAGATTCTGATTATGTCTTTAAGAGTGCCATTGCCCTGTTACCCTGGTGGCTGGCAAATAAATTTAAATCCACAGATTGGTCCACGGTGAAAAATTCATCACTCTGGACTATGGCAGAAGAACTGAGTGAGAAGTTTCAGAGAGTACATTTAGTTAAAGTAAAGGCACATAGGAAGAAAGGCTCTTTAGTGAAAGGAAACACATTAGCAGACTCACTAGCCAAGGAAGCATGCCATATAGGCCTCATATGGCCCTGGTATGAGCAGACACACGTGGTTGCTATTGCTACACGTTCCACAGATTATGATCAGATAATACCATCAGATTACTTCGTAGCACTGCAGACAAAGGACCCTGAACTTTCCAATTTGAGAAAGCTTGTGCAGGACGCCCCAGATAACCTATATCAGCACACACCCTTTCTCACACTCACTATAGAGAAAGACATTCTATGTGCAAAAAGAGAGGAAGGCTTGGTTATAGCTATCTCCAGAGCGCGAGGTAAAGAGTGGATGCATTGGGTTCATGGTGCAGGTCCTATGGGACACCCTAAAGCAGAAGAAATGCAGAATATCCTTAATAGGTTGGTATGGTGGCCAGAAATGAAACATGATATACAGGATCATGTTTCTTCCTGTGTAATCTGCTTCATTTGGGAGGCAACCTAAAAAGAGAAGGGGACAGTTAATGAGAGCACCTCCTTGTGGCCCATTTGAGAGATTGCAAATAGATCATGTGGGCCCTCTTCCATTAACAGCTAGGAAAAATAGATTTTTACTCACTGTTGTTGATTCCTTTTCTAATTGGGTAGAAGCATTCCCTGTCCCAGATCAAACTGCTCGAACCACTGCAGAAATCCTAACTATGCAATTTTTTACACGTTGGGGCATTCCTAAGACTATTGATTCTGATAATGGTCCTGCATTTGTTTCTCAGCTCATCAAGGAATTGTTTGATTTTCTAGGCATAGAACAACAACTCCACATTCCATACCATCCACAGGCAGCAGGGCAGGTAGAAAGAATGAATCAAACAATTAAGGCCCACCTCAGCCCTATGCTTAATCTGCCTGGGAAAAATTGGAACCTGGTGCTCCCTTTAGTCCTTATGCGTATCAGAGCTAATGTCTGTAAATCTACAGGTTTTGCACCCTATGAAGCCTAAATGGGAAGGCCAATGCCACGGTGGGAAAATCTGCTGCATCCTTTTCTTCCAGAGGATTTAAGGCCCTTCAAGGTTGGGAGTAAAGTAATGATCCTGAGACCTAGACCAAACCTCCCCTTTGGAACTGCAAAGTGGGAGGGACCGTACTTAGTTACTGATACCTTAGGCCCAAGCCTATACCAGATCCTAATGCCCGACAACCAGCAGTATTGGAAACACATCACCCAGTTGAAATCATATGGGTAATACGTGTTTTATCAGTCTTTGTTTTCAGATACCACCTGAAGACAGCACGGACAGCTGCTTTCTGAACAAAAGTTACTTGAGGATGGGAACTATTTACTTCTGCTGTATAGTTGATGTGGCCTAGATACTGGACATGTATCTAATAGTTATATAAATAAGTAGTAAAAATTATTTTTGTTGTTGCATAGTATAAGTGGGGAGCACTAGTTTACTCCCTAGTAGAGTGAAACAAGTTAGCTTTTATTATGTCTCGGTTTCCTGTTGTTCTTGTATCTGCTCTCTTCTACCCAAGTCTCATTACAGGAACCATCATCCGAATATGCACGATTGGCTGGGCTAACTCCACAGATGGGGTATATCGCTATCAAGAAATACCCCCACCTTTCCCGGAAGGAAAGGATCTGTCATCCTGAGTTTCTGTTCCATACAGGACAAGCCAGTGTTCTACTCATTAAACATCACTCAAGTACAGTGGGCGCCACCAGTTTCCACTTCTCTAGAAAGGACTTGAGGGCACCTCCAGAACATTACTTTTTAGGTCCTCCTGCCTTGATTTTGTACAATATTTCCTGTAAGGACAAAGAATGGTTTTTTTTCAGTTGCTCCCAGAATGCATGACATCCGCCTTCCTAAGAACACTTTGTTGTACAGTTCAAACAATACCTGATGCAGTCATACACCACTGGTCTCCATCACCATTAACAGGACAACGTATTCCACACCGCTGGTTACCAATGACTTTATTGGCATTCCAGACTGTATCTCATATGCTGTGCATCCATTACCACTTGGCATGGGAGAAGAGACATTACATAAACTGCTCAACTTTACAGAACTCCATGCCTTTATTGATCACCTTAAAACAACATCCACTGAAATGAATCACACCATCACTTATGAGAATGGACACACTTGCTACAAGATGCTCATGTGTCTGTGTGGGAATTGTTATTTGGTTACTCACCTACTGCTGATCATGTCTGTAATGTTTTTATTCACCCTATTATTATTTTAACTGCTGTACAAATATTGCTATGCATTATCATAATTTTCCTGTGTTGTAAAATGAAACAAATGTACATCTCCTTGCAGCGCATGTCCTACAGAACATCAACAACATTTTAAGGTAGTTACACTTAATTTCTCCAGCATCTGTCTCTACATCCAGGCTCATTTGGCCTGCTAATTTGGCATTTCCTACTACATTGAATACCAGAGTCAGCTGCAGTCTAGTATTGCTTCCTATCCTCACTCATAGCATCCTGGTACCTTTCGGCTTTCATCTCCTCAGAAATTCCTGCAGCCCTTATGCACTGTTCATTCTCTCTAAGACGGGCACTAAGGTAGCATATTGGGTTCCCCCCCCCCCCCCGTAGTGGCTGCCCTACCTAAGACACGAGGTTTGGGCTCATAATGGGACTTGTTTATCTCTAGAACACTAGAGACAGTACTGTGCAGGACAGGGGACCTGCTGGACATAGCAAGGTATTTAATGCAGGAGGTATTAGACAAGCTGCCTACTATCATGTAATTGCAGCTGGGACAGGTACCACAGGTTTGCTTCCACCATTTCCAGGCACAAATAATAAATACAAATAAAAAAGGTGTGGGAGATGTCAGCATACATCAGCATGACATTATGCCTAGCATAGGTGTCATGGCTTTTCCCAGACCTTGGATTACAAGCAGCTTTGTTACTCTGGTGATGTCAGTCTTCAAACTTAATGAATGTAGTTTACATGATGAGATTAGCTCTGACCCCCTGGTGATGTCTGTCTCCAGACTCAATGAACATAGTTTAAACAGCCCCTCCTTGCTAATCAAGTGATAGCAGACCTCAAACAAACCAAATTATGACAAAGAGAGGTGCTGAAGAATTTCACTATAAATACAGAGAAACACAAAATATCCTTCTCTTCCTATTCATCAGATACTTCTTGCTATGAGGCTCTGACACTCCTTACACCCCCCCCCCTTCTCTCTCCTCTCTTCCTATTCATCAGACACCCCGTCCTCTCTCCTCTCTTTCTTATTCATCGGACATGAGGCTCTGACACCCACTTCTCTCCTCCCCCTTGTTCTCTCTTTCTCTCTATATTCTTCTTACTACGAGACTCTGACACACATACTTCCCCCCCCCCTCACACAAACACACATGCACACACACACAGCTCTGTAACAACCTTATAACTCTGTTCTGTACCTATGTAATAAGACTATTTCTATATAAAAACTCTTTTTCCAAGCCACACCAGTTTTGGTTGTCTTATTTCTGCTACTTACCATACTGTCTCTGTGAAATGAACCCAGGACCAAACAGAGAGTAGATACCAGAAGATTACAGGGGGTCAGAAGCAGCAGGCCATGTGTGCTGAAGCACCTGGCCTGCTGCTGAACTGAGCCGTCCCTCGAGCCCGTTGCCAGAATCGTCGGTAGAGTGGCTCTGTGTGTGTGTGTGGGGGGGGGGGTGGTATGGCTCAGGGGGGTGGCACGGCCAGGGCTTCTACCTAGGGTGGTAGAAACCCTTTGGCCGGCCGTGCGCAAGTGCAATTGTCATCTCGGTTTTACACCCTGTGAGGGACGAGGCAAAAGTGAGTGTGGAGCAGGTGGTTGGTGAGACAACCGAGCAATTGGCATCCCATAGGTCAGCTGCTTTGGCTGGGTCAACAAATCCTCATCCCTCTCCTCAGGTAAAGGAATGCCTGAAGTTACTTTATCTGTTATTTGATCTATTAAGGCTTGAAGCTACTGTCTCAAAAAGTGCTGCAGATATTAACTCTCATGTTCAAAATGTGGGTCAGCTTTCCCAGAAGCAGGAATATATAGTAACATAGTATATGACGGTAGATAAAGACCAGTATGGTCCATCTAGTCTGCCCAGCAAGATGGCAAGAGTAGGTGCACCTGCTGCTCCGTGCAGGTCACCTCTCCCCATGCCTTTGTTTAGGGGTATACCCACTGCTTCGTGTAAGTCACCCCTATTTGTTTAGATATAAGAGATAGTTATGCTTATTTTGATTTTCTCCTGTTGCTATAAAGGGATCCACTATGTCTGTCCCATGCCATTTTGAATTCTGGAAGTTAATAAAAAGATTTTGGATCTGGAGGATAAATTTAAGAAATCGGATCAAGTTCTGGAATCTGTGATTAAGGATAGAGTTATGATACATAGGAAGCTTGAGTAATTTGAAAACCAGATGAGGCACCTGAATCTTCAGATATTGAATTTTCCTAAATTATCATATATGTCATCTGATGAGCTTTTTAGGAAATACCTGATGGATGTACTAAAAATTCTTGAAGCATCTATTCCACCTTTAAATAGAATATACTATTCACCTTTAGGAAAAGCACAGTTGGATAGGAAAGAGCAACGGGATTTGGATGTTACAACTGTAATTGAGACATCGGATTAGAAGTGCCAAGAAAGAGCTACACTTTTAGTGTCCTTTGTCTTTGAGCAGGATTCAAGCCTTGTTCCGCGACTTTATTTTAGGAAGAACTTAGATCCTTTTCTGGGTCATCCAGTAAGGATTTTCCCAGATGTTGTTTGGGCAGCTCAAGAGAAAAGAACACTTTTCTTGGCTATGAGACAAGAGACATTAGCTTTAGGTGCTACCTATATTCTGAGGTATCCCTGTAAATGTATTGTAAAGTTTCTTAATGTTAAATATGTTTTCCTCTTGCCTGAGCATTAGAGGGCCTTTTTGGATGTTAAGAAGCTGGCTATCCCAGCCCCCTCTCCTTCATAGTTTGCCTTTAGTGCATATGTATAAATTAGGCGGTTTTGATGCCTAAAGTAATGTTTTCTGCTTTTTTTCCTTTTATGTTTGTGATTATTCCACTTTGTTTCAGCTTCTCCCCTTTATGGTGGACTGTTGGAAAATGATTGTGATGATGATGTTTCATTTTGATTATTTCCGTTCTATTTTTCTTTCACATTCTTTTAATGTTATCTTAATCAAACGAATACTTGTATAATTTTGTTTAATTGAGTGGAGAAGTAGCCTAGTGATTAGGGCAACAACCTGGGATCAGAACAGACCAGAGTGCAAATCCCACTGACTCTCCTTGTGGCCTTGTGCAAGTCACTTAATCCTCCATTGCCTTAGGTAAGCTCTTTAGGGACAGGGAAATACCTACAGTACCTGATTGCAACTTGCCTTGATCCACTACTGGAAAGGTGTGAGCTAAATCTAATACTTTATTTTAAAAAAGTTGCAGAACCCAGGTGAGAGGTAGTCTTGGCTCAATAGTCACTTGTTTTGTCCAGGTGGCTTCATAGGTCTGTAATGTCTGTGCCTAGCTGTTATGATCTTTGTGTGTATGTAGGGGGAGAGGAGTGAAGGCAGAAGAGAAGGGCGTTTCAGGTCTGTATGGAATATGTGCTATAACATGAAAATAAAGTTAAATACAGCAAGTGGCGTTTTTAGGGGGATTGGAAGGTAGGAAGTGGGATTTATTTGTTAAAAAATTAATGTAACACCGTATCTGTTTATGTATGTTTATTGTGATATGCAAATTAAGATCCAATAAAATCTAAATTAAAAAAAGAAATGCTGTACAAGATGTCAACTGCATTGGATGCCAAGCTTTCTGGTTATTACTGCTAACATTTGTTATAAGAACATAAGAAATGCCATACTGGGTCAGACCAAAGGTCCATCAAGCCCAGTATCCTGTTTCCCACAGTGGCCAATCCAGGTCACAAGTACCTGTCAGATTCCCAAAAGGTAGACAGATTCCATGCTGCTTATCCCAAGAGAAACAGTGGATTTCCCCAGTGCACTTTAATAATGGATAATGGACTTTTCCTCCAGGAACTTGTCCAAACCTCTCTTAAACCCAGCTACATTAACAGCTTTTACTGCATCCTCCAGCAATTAATTCCAGAGGTCACTCTGTGTTGTTTTGTAGTTCTTGGCCATGAAACTGGCATCTCAATATCTAGGCCTGCACAGATTTAGGAGTAGGGGTCTGCACATACTCCTCTTTCCCTTCACAGGCATATTGTATTATACCAGTGGTTCTCAACCTTTTTTCTGCTGTGACACACCTGACAAACCGTATTCATGTATGTGACAAACTGAAACTACAGTGTACGCCTGCAAAAAAAGAGGCCAAATATTTTATTGTAATTGAAAATGATAAAAGGGAAATATAAACAGGTTTTTTTCAATTAAGTGTTGTCAAGTCAATGCTAACTCTTGGTGACCCAGCAATCCCTGGAATTTCTTGGCAAGGTGTATCTGAAAGTAGAATGCCAGGCCTTTTCTTTTAGGGCAATAGAGAGTAAAGTGACTTGCCCAGGGTGTACTAGTGGGAATCATATATTGGTCTGTTAGGTACTATGCTGTTGCTCCAGCCAGGAGGCTACCCCTCCACTCCTATAAACTGTTATTAAAATCAAAGTTATCACATTTTATATGTACTCAAGTATTAATCTTTGCTTACTTCATCAGTGAGAAATCTGGGACTGATGTGCTGTACATGTTTCTTTGATTCACACTATGACAGCATCAATCATTTTTTTTACCTTTCTGGAGTCTGTCTAGAGCAGAACTGGGATGTTTTCCTTTACATCTTGCCATACAAAAACAAATTATATATATATAAATTCTAGTATCACCTCAGTAAACAAAATTCCTCCACTTCCAGATACTTTGTGAAATAGCACAAAACCCTGCTAATAAGCTATTCAGAACCTATGCAGCAAACCTTACAAACAATAATATAACTACTCTAAAGACACAAAGGGGTATGTTTACTAAAACCCTGTTAGGGTGCGTGCCGCGCTAGTGTGCGGATGCCATATAAGGAGTGGGCTTTTCAGTCAGAAAAAAGCAAAAACGGGATTAATCATGCGCTAATGTGTGCCCCGCACATTAGCGCATGAGAAAGTTGCGCGGGAAGCATAAGTGGCGCGCTGATGTGCAAGCACAGGATCAGAGCCACAGTACAATGGTTAAGACACTGACCAATGGTGCAGGGATCATGGGTTCAAACTCCCAATGAAGAAGGCTGGCTGAGACATTACCTATTATGGGGAAGATTGCTTTAGGAGGCATTTTATTTTTATTTTAATTATCTCTACTAGCAAACGCACTCTCAAAGCGTGTTAACATAAGGCGCCCCATAAGGCACATTTTAAAGTGCACTGTCCGCCAAGGCACCCTAAAATGTTGCTTATAGGGCGCTTTATAGGGTGCCGTATGAGGTACCGCAAGGTCACAGCACTGTTTTTGATGGCAGCACTGTGCAGTTTAAGGAATGAAAATCATAAGTAGGTGCGCTGACATACAAGGAGGAGCAGCAGTGTAGCACAATGGTTAAGACACTGACCAATGATGCAGGAGTCATGGGTTCAATCCCCCACTGTGCCTAATGAAGAAGGCTGGCTGAGGCATTACCTGTTATAGGTAATATTGCTGTAGGGGCATTTTATTTTTATTTTAAATAGTGCTGCCAGCAAACACACCCTCAAAGTATTGTAACATAAGGTGCTGCATAAGGCACCTCATAGGGTACCCCTGAGGGCACATTTTAAAGTGCACTGTCCGCCACGGCACCCTACAATGTTGCTGAAAGGGTGGCCTATAGGGCACCATATAGGGTGCCCTATGAGGCACAGCAAGGTCATAGCACTGTTTGATGGCAGCACTGTGCATTTAAACACATGGAAATCTGAAGTAGGTGCGCTGACATGCAAGGAGGAACAGCAGTGTAGCACAATGGTTAAGGCACTGACTGCTGATACATGAGTTTGCTCCCCAGTGTGCCTAATACGTAAGGCTGGCTGAGGCATCAGCTTTGCAATGTATGTATTGTTTCCTGCAGCACTTTATTTGTATTTTATTAATTGCTGCCAGCAAACACGCCCTCACATGCCGTAATTGAAGGTGCCGCATAAGGCACCCTATAAGGCACTCCATAGGGCACATTATAAAGTGCACTGTCTGCCACGGCACCCTAAAATGTCCCCTATAGGGCACCCTATAAGTCGCTCCACAGGATAACGTATAGTGCACCTCATATGGACGGTAACCATAAGGTGCCCTATAGGGCGCCCTCAGAGGCACCTTATGGGTACAGTACGCTGAGAGTGTTTTTGCTGGCAGCAATAATGTACATGAAAAATAGATAATGCTTTGGGCAGCCCTATCAAATAACCCCACTGTGGGTTTGAACCAACAACCTCTGGCTCCACAAGCAGTGAAGTAACCATTGGGCTATAGCTCTACAGCTGCTAGCAAACCCCTGGCTGACTGCAGAGGGAGTGCATGTCACCACACAGACAGTCTGCTGTGGTCACCAGGATAGGGTTAGCACACCCGTACCCATGATGCACTGCACATGCAAATCAGCTGTCCACAGATAAACACAAGATGGGGTATGCATCCCCACAGCACCTCGGCCTGGTAGGGGGTACTGACCGTGTGTGTTACTGGCACAGCTACACACCGTCACATTGTGCAGGTACTGTGCTCACCCTGAGTGTGCAGTGGGGCGCCCAGCACCAGGTCCACAGCACCTTCCATGGCAGAAATAGGCCAGGCTGCAGGTCCCCAGCTGTGCTAATGTGTGAGGTAGTTAGTTTCTGCAGAAACATCTTGGATATATCTGCCTGCCTCAGTCAGGTGTAGCCCCCATGGACCCCCAGAAGGATCATGTACCACCACCCTCCTCCTCCAGGGCTGAGGGTGGTAAACAGGTTCTTCCCATCAACAGATCCACATTCTACCTCCCTGCAATGGTGGCAGTAAAGGGGACCATCAACCCCAGTCCTGCTGGGAAACAGACACCCTACAGGGCAGTCAATGCAGCTCTGTACACATCCATAGCGCAATAGCAGACAGACATTAGGCCTGGATATGCTAAGCTGCACCCCCCCACTATCTGATGTTCTCCTGCAGCAAGCCTTCAGCCGCTGCACCCTGCAAGGCACTCCATCAAGACACATACCAGCTGCAAACAGTCTGCTAGCTAGTCCATAGTGCATGCTCCTGGTGGAAATGCATGCACCCAGAACCAGGATGTCAGCATACACAACAAGCAGATAAGTCAGTGACTGGGCCCCAAAAGAAAACCCATAAATATCACATGAAAGAAATACTATATAGCACTATGGGGGTGCCTAGCCATGCTGTGGTCACTGCACAGTCAGGGTGAGAGTGATCTCCCAGCAGGACATGCTGAGGCCACCCTGTCTGTGTAGGTGGTGGCCGGGCACTAAAATGTCCCAGCCAGTGCCCTATGCCCTGTGCAGATGCATCCTGGCCAGGCCACCCTGTCCGGGCTATACCCATGGTACCTTGCTCCTCATTATGCACATTGGCAGGCCAATACTGGCAACAGTGCTGGCAGTGTGGGCTGTGGAGGGTGTTTGCAGCCACCACACACTGGATAGAGAGACACACCCACCCACACCTATGCCAGCATTGTGCTTCTATAGAGGAGTTTAGCAGCCCTGGCCACCACATCAGTCCTGGGCACAGTACAGGCATGGATATGGTATGCAATACTGTTGGGGGTCACTCCCCAGGGTGGTAAACACTGTCAGAGACCAAACCTGAAGCACACACCACAGATATCAGAAAGGTTGTTATGATGGAGCTCAATCAGCAAACTGTGCTTAATGTAGGAATTGCTATCTGTCAGTAATCATAGCAAACGTTTGATAGCTGTGTACCGTATACCCAGGTGTAGGGTGGCATTGCTAAGGTATGCAAGTGCTAGTATTGGGAGAGGCACGCAGGGCCCAATTTCCTGCCTCTCCAGGAGGCATTGGCCAATGGGGCCTGTGGGTGTGGGTGTGGGTGTGTCTGCCCCTGTTGGCTGCTGCTTTACGGCAGAGGTTCCCAACTCCAGTCCTGGTGTGCCAAACACTGTTCGGGTTTTCATGTTGTCCCTCATGAATATGCATGAGATACATCTGCATACCATGGGTTGGTGCATAGATATGCAGCACAGGCATCTTTATTAGAGGCAGCATGGAACCTGAATGGTGTTTGGCCCTCCAGGACTGCATTTGGGAGACTCTGCTCTAGGTAATGCGGCTGTTTATGGTGTCTGTGCTCGGTGGGGTAAAATATAGGCATATTAACCATGCGTATGTTCTCTGCAATAAAGGTTTGTCCTTACTATCATGGTTTAGTTGTGGGAAAAATATGTGGACTGGATTGGCAGTAGCCCCAGCTGGGCTTTGAACCTGTGACCTTCTGTTCTTGCACACACTGTCTGTGTGCACTGCATCACCGTGTTGCCACAGATATGCTGCATTCCCTGGGGAGTCCATGACTGTACATCCGACAGGGCCTGCTTGTTGCAGTGCACGGCACCCACCTGGACAGGGCTAGGCCATGGTCTGCTGTTGCCACCAGCTGCTGCCACCTCCACCACCAGTACCGCTCCATCCTTAGATTGGAGACAGCATAAACCCTGAAGGATTTGTGGCCCTCCAGGACTGCATTTGGGGGAATCTGCTCTAGGTAATGTGCACGTTTCTGGTGTCTGTGCTCTGTAGGGTAAAATAGAGGTGTTTGAGCCATGCTTATGTTCTCTGCAATAAAGGTTCATCTTTACTATCACGATATAGTTGTGGGTAAAATATGGGGACTGGATTGGCAGGAGCCCCAGCTGGGGCTTGAACCTGTGACCTTCTGTCTCCAAACACACTGGTTGTGTGCACTGCACCACCGTGTTGCCACAGAGACAGTGCATTCCGTGATGATACCATAACTGTTTGTCCGGGAGGGCCTGTCTGTTGCAGTGCATTGCACCCACCTACACAGGGCTAGGCCATGGTCTGCTCTGGGCAGCTGCCACTGCCCCCCTCCACCTCCAGTACCCCTGTGCCACCATGCTGACATGCCCTTCTGCTGGTGGTGCTGGTGGTATGCAGTCTCAGGCCATCCTGTGTGCGGGTAGGTGGCTGCCTATGGTGCAGGTTCTGGGGTAGGGGTGCCTGCATATCTGTCCGCACGTCACCAATCACCACCTGCCACTGTTCTGTGCCCTTGGAGGTACCTGCTGGGTACTATCCCCTGTGACACTGTGATAGACACGCTCATGCCCATGTTGGGCCCTCATCAGTTGCTGTCTGGCTGCTGTACAGTTTCAGCATTCGTAGGTGCCACCTAGGCATCTGCCTAGTCCGCATTGTGCCCCAGCTGCACCATAGCATGTGCCGCCTGCAGCCCTCTGTATCCCCTTTCCCAGCATCTGTCCAGTTGCCCATTCCGACATGCCCGCCCTGCTGCTGTTGAACATGGGCATGCCATAGGAAACCTGTCCAATGGAGGACGTAACCCTGATCAGTGCTGTTTCACTGTGGGATCATTCACCTTGTATGGGGACGGAGCGTAGACCCTTCTAAAATTCATATTTATTTTTTGGGGCTTTCTTGGGAGTGTTTCTTGATGTTTCCCATTACTATCACTATTGCCCAGCTTGCTTATGATTTTTTTATATTTTGTTGGGGTCATTTTTAATGTTTATTTGCCCTTTTGTTCCGTGCACATGTATCACACTGCTCACTTTTTGTAGGTTTCCCTGGTTTTGCTGTACATTGCTGACAGAAATGGTTTCTCTTCCCTTTAAATCGGCTCTACCGCGAGGTTTTCACTCGCGGTATTTTTTTGCTTGAATTTCAGCCCCAATCGTGTGCGGGGAGCCTCTCCCCTCCCACTCTCCACCCATTGACCCCGTCTCTCCGCCCCTGGGGAGCCTTCCTCCGCCCTCCGAGAGCCTTTCCACGCCTTTATCGCACATCAGCGCGCCGCGCACATGAGCGGGCACTTTAGTGCGGCACGCACATGTGCGGGGCACAAAAACGCATCATTAGAGTGCACTAAGGTACTTTAGCGCACGCTATTGTGCGCCGCGCACTTGAGCGCAGTTTAGTAAACATACCCCAAAGGGGCCCTTTTACTAAAGTGCAGTAAGGCTTTGTACTTACCATACGTTAGGAATGAAAACCAATATGTGGTAAGTGCAAAAGGTGTGCAGTAACTGTCAGGACATGGCAGCATGTTCTGCGCTGAAAAATCCCTTATCACACTTTAAGTGCACCTGCGCTAGTTACGAATGAACCTAACGTCACCTCTTGAGGTGGTGTTAAGTGCACCTGCGCTAACTGAAAAATTGACAGCGCATGCTAATTCTCACACACTAACTGCAATGTGCAGTCTACACCCATTCTCCACCCATAACTTGCCCAGCCCCCTCCCCATCGTGCGATGAGCGGTTAACACAGGAATTATACCAGTGTGGTAATGGTTATCATGGTCCTGCGCTTACCATTAGTGCACGCTAATTCCCACGTTAACTGCGTAGCACACTGGACCCTAAATAGAAAAAATTCTTTAGTTTTAAAAAGGTAGCATCTCAACTATAGAACACCAATATATATATACATCTATTGGAAAAGGTGAACAAATCAGAGTTCTATAGATCCCTACACAGAAACTACACTACAGCAGGAGCTCTCAGCTTGGTCACACATGCAGAACACAAATCAACTCTCACTGAGCACAGAATAAAGGACCAACAATAAAAAATGGAAATTCTGAGCAATCAGTCTCTGTGAGCAGTACAACACAAGAGAAATAAAAATAAAAATGTATTTACTCCTGTACTGAGTAATATACCATAGGGGTGTGCAGTTCTGAGTATGCATTCAGTTTGTTTGGGAGCCTACAAATCTTCAGTGTGCACAAATCACTAGTATACACATATAGTTAAGAATTAATACAAACAATCAATTTGCCCAAACAAAAAAGGCCTCGTGTGCTTACAAAGAGCACAATGAAAACGATTGTGTGGAAGAACACAAATAAATCACACAAAAACTGGGAGAAATTCAGGAAATTATAAATGAACAAAACTTTTTTTGGGTTGTACACATCCTTAAAATACAAAGATGTAAATCCACATTCCAAAAAGGATATTTTTCCAATCACTAAAAAATGAAAAATAAAATCTTTTTTTTTTTTTTCACCACTGTTGTATGGGCAATTTATTTTTCTAACCAGGGTGCTCCTGGTCTCTTTTCACTTTTCTTTTGTTGGTCGTCTTCTTTTACAAAATCTCCTTTTTTATTTCTTCTCCCTTCCTTCCTTCCCTGTATCTCTGACATTGAGCTTTTCCTTTGAACTTTTTTTTTCCATTTCTCTATTCTGCCTCTCTAATCATAGCTAGATTTCACCTCTTCTTTCACTCCTCCTTTCTACTCTCCCAGTCCTGTCTCCCTTTTTTCACCTCTTACTATCTACTAGCTTTCCATCTGCTACTTTCACTTCCCCCTAGTCAATCTATATCCCCCCACTGTTTCTAATTCCTTCTCCAGCCGCTTGTTTCTCTTTTTCTTTCATCCAGCTCTTAGACCCCCATTTCCAACCTTCTGTACTCACCCCCTCCCCATTCCTCATAAACCTTCTGGTCTCCTCAGCAGCCTCAGGTCCCTTCTTATCACTCATCCACCTCCCTGGCTTCTAGCCCTTTCTTCTTTCTCTTATCCCCTGCTTAACTTCTCATACCCGCTTTCATCTACTCTCAAGTATTTCTGTCTTCATTATCCCTTCACAGATTTGTTGCTTTCCTCTCCCTTACTCCTTCTCCAGCACCTCTTTGTCCTTCACACTGTCTTTCCACCAATCCCACCTTTCTGTGTCTTGTTTCAAATACCCCAGCCTTTTTAAAACACCCTTACACACACACACACACACACACACACCTTGCTCTAACTGCTGCACAATCCCTGAATACCTATTCAATCTCTCAGTTCTCATTCCCACCACCTACGTCCCCGTTTGGTTACAAGCCCCCACGCTCCTGTCCAGTTCCCTCAGTCCCCATCTAATCTATGAGTCCCTGTTTTCCCTCATCCTCAAATCCCCACCTAATCTCAATCCTGAAAGCAATTTTCCTGGGGGACACTTTCCACCCTAGGGTTCCTCTCCTGTAGCAAGTGTACTGCAGCAAGCTGATACCTTCTCTCTCATGCCCCAAGCTCACACCATCTCTTTCAATCCTCCCATATGCATATCCTCTTACACCTGTCAACACCCCTCCCCCACCAGCCCCCTTTTAAAATTCATCCTCTCTACCCAATGATCACAGCTGAAGAAGGAGAAAGAACATGTGAGGGGGATTCTTCAGGCCATCTTTTCCTTCTTTGTAGAAATGGCAGTGATCAAGACAACAGGGGAAGGAGCAGGACTCCATATTTCTGGGCCAGGCTGGCAGTTGTAATCATGGCCACTGCGGAGGGAGCAAGCTGATGCAGCATTTTCAGCCTGGTGAGAGCAGTGATCACAGTGGAAGCACTGGTAGGTTCAGGATGCAGTTATGCTGATTGTCCGTTTGGGGAGAGGAGCAGGGAGCAGACTTGTAAATTGTTCAGTTTGAATTACCAGCAGCAGTGATCAGTGGAGGTGAGGGAAGCAGAATTACAAAGAGATTATGGAGATTTCAAATATGTGACTCAGTGCCTTGCATTCTCTCCAGCCTGCAGGCTCACATGATCGTTAAGGAAAGCATAGGCTTGCTGTCTCTGTCAAATTTCAACGTGCCCCACGCTGGTCGAAAACTACTAAACTATACAGATAGTGCTCTGAGCCTTGAACATACAAGGCCACAATCTTAGCAGACTCATGGACACATATTAGCCAAGAAATAGCAACAATTTTCAAGAATACTTCAAGGACCATTTAAACTGATCTTCCATCTGGAGGGTTTTCAAATGGGTTGGAGGAGGCTCTTTTGGTACTTAAAAATGACATTCCAATGTTTTAAAGGTATATTTCTCAAGACATTTCCCCTAGATAATCTCATTTTCAAGTTACCCACAGTGAATATGCATGAGATAGATGCACGCATTGGAGGCAGCACATGCAAATTTGTCTCATGCATATTCATTATGGATATCCTGAAAACCGGACTGAATTGAGAAATGCTGTTTGTAAAGGAATAGTCCCAATATTTTTGTTGATGCCAGGAAAGCATCAGGAGACAAAAGATATGGGCAAGAGCTTTAGAGTTTTTGAAAATGAAGGTGAGTTGTCAGGTTTAACAGAAGCATTCCTCTCTGTGTGTTTTCATATCAAGATTTTGTCTGTTCTGATACTGATGAGGGTGATGCTATTAAAAGTCTGGAGGAAAAGATGCAGGTTGACTATCTCTTTTTGAAGGAGTCATCTGTGAGAAGGAAAATGGAAAGTAAACCATATAATTTGTCTCTACCTTGAAGTAGACAAGATTTGTCTTTTAGGACTGGTAGCAGGTGGGTGTATCATGAAGCTAATGCGCACCGACCCTGGGGCGAGATCAGTGAAGAACAGGGTGATAACATGTATGTAATTAGACAACTAAACCAAACTGTGGATAAGTGCTTTTTTGTTGGACTCTGTAATTAGACAACTCCCATATTATTCTAGAGATGTATTTCCTAATTCTCTAAACATGGGGAAACCCTAATCCAAACCAACATAGACAACATTTTTTCCCTTTTTTATTTAGCATTCTCTTTGACACAACAGCAAATGGAAAGAATTATACCAAAGGCCTTAAGAATGTATGTTTGTCTAGAAGCATAATAACTCTCCAAAACATTAACAGAATCGGATGAAACTTGCCATGTGGGGGAAAAAAGAAACATTGAGATCGAAAATGGTCCACCAAAAATGCATTTCTATGGAAGAAGGAGTTCCAGCTCTGTAGCATAAAAACGTACATAGAGTGAAACATAGCAGTTACTGTAGGTAATTCCTTCTTTCAAATTGCCTCTCCCTGCTCTGTAATCTCCAACCCCCCACACTACCCCTACAATAAAAAACTGCCTGCTGGAACTGCCCCATCATGCCCAAACTCACCCACTCTCAAATCTACCCTCTAACAAGCAGGGCTGGCCCAAAGATTTGTGCTGCCCCAAAGATTTGTGCTGCCCTAGGCAGGCCCCTGCCCTGTGCCACCATCCCCTGTACCACACCATCCCTGGCATCCAGCCTCCAACCTCTCACCTAGGGAAGGTAAGTAACATGGTGATCCCTTCTTTGTTCTTTAAAGCAGTGACTCAGCTGCCACTCCAGCACCACGGCAGGCCTTAAAGCACATGCCATTCCTGCCCCTCTCCAATGCACCTTCCCATCAGAGGGGCCAGGAGTGGCAGCCTTGACTGCGTGCATGTGTGCAGGTGCTTTAAGGGTCGTCACGGCATTGAAGAAGCAAGAAGGGATTGCTTGCTGCTCACCAGGGTCTGTTCCCTAGGCGACCACCTAGTTTGTCTAGTGGACAGGCTGGCCCTGCTAACCATTGCCATCACTCTGCAAACCACTCCCACTCCCTTCAACTACCCCTGCAAATGCTCCATTGCTCTGCAAACTGACCTCACTCTATAAAACTACACCCTGCAACTGCTACACCACTCAACTAACTGCCCCATACCAAAAACTACTCCCTACAACTGTCCCTCAACCCTGCTAACTGCCCAACTCCCAAACCTATCCCACTACCCCACTAACTGCCCCTCCCCAAAAACTATCATACAGTTTTCTTATTGGTTGCTGTAATGTGTACAGTCAACTAATATCTGTTGCCATGGGCAGGACCAAGTAGGTACATACTTTGGGTCCAAATGTTTAGGGGGGTCCTGTGAGTTGTGCTCAAAATACAGGAGGTTAGGATTAATAACTGTCAGACTTTTTTCAGGATTCAACAAAATTTTGCATTAATGTACAGAAGGTAGAAGGATGGCTAATGTGTTTGGCCATTTTTTTCTGAGTTAAAGTCTCTATCGGCATTTCTCTAATCGTCACCCTTGTGTGATTCCTGCCCTCTATGTTGCCAAATAATTTGAAAAGTTCCAGTCTAATGTTGGTACAAAAACAGCCCAAAGCAGTGGCCCTCCCTTGTCCCTGCCTTCACCTTCCCTGATTGGCTGGTCTGGCAGTCTATCAGGTATAACCATGCCCATCCTGTCACATGGCTCTTCTCTCCATAACTCTGAATGGCTGGTGTCTGGCAGTTAATTACTCTCACGCTAGCATATTTCATTGGTCAGCTCTGGATTTGCTGCTCTGGGTCCTGACCAATGAGATGCAGTCATAGTCTGTGACTCTTTCTGAGAAGGCAATTTGCCTCTTTTTTTTGTGTTCAATTTTCAGCAGTTTTCTTGCCCAAAGCAGTGGCAGGCAATAGTCAAAAATTCCACAACCTGCTAATTTTTTTTTCTGCGACCTAGGCAAAGAAGTTATCCATTGGATGAGAAAACCACAGAAATAGCAATGCCTACCCTGCCTGCTTCCATTGTAACCCGCAGCAGAGACTTATGGGTATGGTCTAGTGAATGGGAAGGCTGTGGAGGTGGAGCACTGGAAGGCTGCTGTAGTGAAAGAAATAGCAGAAGTGAACTGGGCACAATTCTTGTGTTAATTAGCATTTAGCTCCTGCCTTTCCAGTAGTAGTTCAAGACAAGTTACAATCAGGTACTGTAGATACTTCCATATCCCCAGAGGGCTTACAATCTAACAGGCCGATGCAGAAAGCCGGTGCTGAAGTCACTGCTATCAGTTATGTATGTGTTTTCATAGCGTGTTGATAGCATGAGACTTCAGCACCGGTATGCAACTAAGGGCATGTATGCGAATGAGCTGTGTGCAAAACTTCATCACAAAGTTGAAAGGAGCAGAGCCAATGCATGCACAAACAACAGACGTGTTACAAGTGGCCGTATACGCATGTGCGTAAATGTCCAATGCTCACGTTATACTCACAGGACGTGCAAGTCCTTTTGGCACTCACCCCATAATAATCAATACTATTTTGCCCAAAAAACATTTTCTATGAAATGACAACAGAGACCTAAAATAAAAGATAAATATAATTGAAACGAGTCCAAAAACCACACATGGATAAGAAGCAAAAAACATTTGTTCTTGAATGCTGAACATTTGCTTATATGCTGAAAAGATACATGTAGAAAATGTTCATGTTGAAGGTAACTGTTCATCGGTACATACCCTGAAACAGTCTTTCCCTACATGCGCAAGATGTTTAAGCCACCTCAGACCAGGCGTAAAGATATTGGTGCTCCTGCTGGTTATGTAATCCTCTACACATTTCTCTGCATCAGGTGCAGACCTTATTAGTATGATATTTTAGCACACACAGCTCAATTGCATATTATTTACATATGCTTGGCATTGCTGTGTGTACATACATTTCTTTTGCTGTTTATGCACATGTCAATCTCTTTTCTGCATTTGGCATGGCAGAACCTGTGTGTATAAGTTGCATTATCTGCATGCAAAGGGCACGTTAGTTTTTCTGCATTGGCTTGTTAGTTTGTGTCTGAGGCAACAGAGAGTTAAGTGATTTGCCTCAGGTCACAGGGTATTTCAGTGAGATTTGAACATTGATCTTTCTGGTCTGAAGCTGCTGCCCTAACCACTAGGCTACTTCTCCAAGTTTCTGCATGTTGGAGGGAGGGGGGAGGGAGAAAGAGACATGACACATTCAAAAAATGGCTCTATACATTTTTATGGGAGCTGTAACTGTAGGATGCTGTGACGCTGCAGCAGTACCTGAAGCCATGGAAATAAATACTGACCCGGTGGCAAGACCTGGTATTGCAGGAAGAGGCAGTAAAATTCCTTCCCAGCACAGATCACAAGGGAACAATCAGTCAGATCAGCCTAACCCGGGGGAAGGGAGGAGCGAGGTCACTGATTGGGCACACCCTGCTAGGAGGCGGGCTTCCCAGGACAGACGTACCCTGTATAACAGGAAGAAGGAAAATGAAAGCAGGGGCAGAGGAGGAAGGAGGAGAAACAGAGACCGAGAGAGCAGCAAAGACAGAGAAAGCCAGAAGGCAGCTGGAAAAGCAACAGAGGCGTATGGGGAGAAGAGTTGGAATGAAAATCCCAAGGAGAGAAAGAACCAGAGGACAAGCTGGTTAGAGAAACAGAACTGGTTGAGAAGCCAGCCAAAGGAACCACAGAGGGGAGCATTTACCAAACCAGGATACAGATACCAGAGAGGCTCAGTGCAGCAGGAAACCTTCCAGGACTCAGAGGAGGGCGTGGCACAGAGAGACCCAGGTGGGAAGCCTAACGGTTTTGAACCAGAAGCTCAGCCGTGGAAATACTGGCAGCCGGTTGAAGAATCTCCCTACATTCCTCATCAAGGTACTTTTAACTGCAATAAGAGTTTTTATGACAAGCCAAACTGTGTTATTGGTAGTTCTGAAACCCAGGGAAAGCCTAGGATCTATCCAGACAGTTGGCTACAGCCAGAACCTCCAGCAATTAAACCTTGTGTCTCTTTTAAAACTCCTGAAGAAAGCAGTAAAGAAGCTAGCCTTAGAAATACTGCAGATATCTTTACCAGAGATATTTACCAGAGGATTTTAGAAGCATCCAAAGGGGAATTGCCAAAGGAAAACCCTCTGCCTGCCTATGATGTAAGATTTCCAGCACTTGCTGATAGAGACAAGTGGGGGAAGGGTAATTACAGCACCGTGCCTAAAGAGAGTGTGTGTAACGGTAGAATAGCTGTGAATGAAGCAAAGCCTCCCAGTCTCTGTATACCACAAGGAGAAGCAGTTTCCTCACCTGCTCCTCACAGCCAGCAAGCTCAAGTATTATTAAGAGGGCTTCACGCTTTCTTAGAAAAGCATCTTGTTCCTGAGCAGACAGTGTCAAGCCCAAACCCACAAGCAACGCTGTTAAATCCTTTGCCTATGTTAGACCAGCCCATGGACTGCTCGACCTGCCTCATAGACAAGGTTTAAAGGGAAGCAAGAGCTTGTGTAGTGATCTGCTATAAGAAGTGCTATAGTACATGTTTGGAGTGCATGAACCCAAGAGCTTATGTGGATAAGAAAATAAGCTGAATGTTTTCACTCAATTGTACTGCATGAACTTTATAATTTCCTGTTTGTAGCTGGATAAAATATAAGACCCACATGCTAGGAATGTGGCTGTCTTGAATATAAGTTTAAGTTGGACATTATTGAAGAAGCAGTTTCTTTTCAACTTTCTGTTTGGCTATAAAATATTATCCTTCAAAACCTGTACAAAGTCCTATCTTTGGAGCGGGAGAAATAAACCCTAATAAAGAAATACATTTTCTCTATTCGTGCCTTGCCTGTTCACTCGGTCACCCACAACTACAAGATGACCTCCAGGCTAGCCCTACCTTAAACCCTCAAGGTCAAGGTACGGGCACTAGGGGCGCTACATAGAGTGGCATAGTTTTTAGGATTCTCCTACAGGCGAAAAGGCGCCACTGCAGAAGAACTTATTTCCCTCTGGACCCCGGCCGAAGAGCTGACAAGCCCAGCTGAGGAGAAAACGACTGCGGAAAGGCTACAGGAGCCAATCCTGAAGTGCTTCATATACACCATCACCAGGTAAAGGGTATCCGCCCCGGGTGGTGGAGGATACTAGAAGGAGAGGTCCCCTAGTGGTAATAGGGGAAAGTGAAAAAAAAAAAAAAAAGGGAGAAAAGTCCTGTTTTTTTTTTAAAACACATAGAAGTGTTGAGATATCGCACTTGGGTCCTGTGTTTTTGTTTTCCTTACAGGAATTTTCAAAATGGAATTGAATCCGAAAGAAATTTTCGCCTGGATGGCGACACAGTTGGAGCGCCAGTCTGACCTTTCTCTGGAGGCACAGCAGAGAGCCGCCGACCAGTTAAAGGAACAGCAGCAGCAGCCCCTTCTGACTTTATTGGAGGAGTATTTACATGAAAGAAAACAAGCTACTGTACCAGTTCCTAATACAGGTTTACCTTTGAATACAAATGAGCTGCCTGTGAGCACAGGAGTCTTATTTAACTTTGGACAACTTACCAGCCAAGATGACATTGATGACTACCTGGAAAGTTTTGAAAGGGTAGCACGGCTAAGCTTATGGCCAAAAGAGCAATGGGCCTTAAGGCTAGCCGCTTGTCTCACTGGGGAAGCCATGGCGGCCTATCGTGCCATGCCAGCTGACTTGGCTGGGAGTTTTGAAGAGGTGAAAAGGGCAATTAGGGAGAGAGACTAGGTCTCACTCCCCTGATATACCGCTCTCGTCTGAGGAGTGTGAGGCTCAGACAGAGTGAGACGCCAAAGTCCTTATATCATAGGATAAGGGGTTTATTATATAAATGGCTGAATCCAGAAAGGAGATCCATGGACTCCCTTCTGGACGAGCTAATCCTAGAACAGTATATGGAGGCACTACCCTCAGAGATCCGTACCTTCTTGGTCCTCCAAAATTGTAGAACAACCCAGGAGGCCGTGTCTCTCTCGGAGAGATTTGTAGAGGCCGAGTTAACTGCCCGGAGAGGGGGCACCCCTTTCAAGGATTGGAGTCAAGGAGGATCCGAAAGGACAAGGAAGGTACAGGAGGATCCTCTCGGTATTTGCATGCCTCTTAGGAAAGATACAGCATGTAGAGTAAAATGTTATAAATGTGGACAGCTAGGTCATATACAAAAGTTTTGTCGTATGAAAACTGCGTTTGTGGCAGATAGCTGTTCAGAGAATAGACCGGGATTTCTGTTGCCTGTGTCAATACAGGGGGTCACTACACAAGCATTGCTGGATTCTGGGGCAGAACTAAGTATGATCTCGGAGGAATTCTGGAGAACTATAGAGGACCAACTGGCCCCGGAAAGAATTCCTCCTGCTGATGAAGTAAAGATTAGGTGTGTGCATGGAGGAACGTCCTCCTATCCCGTATACAACCTATCTATAGCAGGCCTAGGTACCCTAAGAACTATCCCGCTAGCAGTAGTACTCCGTCTCCCCCATTCCATGATTCTAGGCAAAGATTGGCCCCAGTTTCATCAGGGTCTAGTGCAAGGGATAAGAGAAAGAGAAAGTTCCCCAGTAGAAGAAGACCCCGAGGAAGTGCCAGCACTGGCCACCCCAAAAGCTAGAATCAGTGCTACGGCCGCTGATACCTTCTAGCTGTAAGAATAAAAGAAGGGAAACTCCAAGGAGTAGTGATGCAGACAAGTCTAGATTTGTTTTAAAGTTTTGTAAAATGACCCCTAGCGCGCGGGCCCCCAATAGAGCCACACCAAACGCAGCAGGGTTAGACCTCAGCAGCGCGGAAGATATAGTCGTGCCCGCAGGGGGAAAAGCATTGATAGACACTGCTTTACAGGTGGAACTGCCTGCCGGCTGTTATGGCCGGTTAGCTCCCCGGTCAGGCCTAGCGCTTAAGCATTTTATAGATGTTGGGGCAGGGGTCATAGACCCAGACTACCGGGGTTCCATAAAGGTGCTTCTTTTTAACTTTGGTAAAACCAATTTCGTGGTGAAGAATGGCGACCGTATAGCACAGCTCATATGTGAGCGCGTCGGAATGCCCCCGGTAGAAGAAGTGCCTAATTTGTCCACAACGATGAGAGGGACACAAGGCTTTGGGTCAACCGGGACCAACAGTTGGCAGGGCTTAGCAGCTTCGGTGGAGAGGGAGGACTTAGAAGAGGAAGACCTCGGACCCCAGCTAACGGACTGCCAACAGAGGCCGGAACCACGCTTAGACGAAGGGCTTTCATGGGCCCCAAAAGCAGGAGCTGGGACAAGTCCTCTCCCGCTATAAGGATGTCCTCACCCCAGTGCCGGGCGAAACAAGACTAATAGCCCATGAATTAGTCACAACGCCAGGGGAAGTGGTCAGACAGCGTCCTTACAGACTTCCGGAAGCTAAAAAGCATGAAGTAATCCGGCAGGTCAAAGAGATGCTGGCTATGGGGGTGATTGAGGAGTCCCGTAGCCCGTGGAACAGCCCTATAGTTATGGTTCCTAAACCAGATGGATCGATCCGTTTCTGCATCGATTTTCGGAAAGTGAATTCGATATATCCAGATTCGATTCGTACCCGATGCCGAGGATTGAGGAACTCTTGGACCGCTTGGGGCAAGCCAAGTACCTCACGACCCTAGACATGTCGAAGGGTTATTGGCAAGTCCCCCTCACGAGAGAAGCCCGGCCGAAGACCGCTTTCAGCACCCCAGTAGGCCTATATCAATTCAGGAGGATGCCTTTCGGCCTACATGGCGCTGCTGCTACATGCCAGCGTCTCATGGACATGGTCCTTCGCCCTCATCACGCATACGCGGTCGCCTATATGGACGACGTGGTGATCCATAGTGGGACCTGGACTCAGCATCTCCAGCAAATAGAAGCGGTACTACTATCCATCCGAAATGCGGGCCTCACCTTGAACCCAGCAAAATGCCTCTTCGGCGGTCAAGAGGTGAAGTATCTGGGCCACGTAGTCGGCCGCGGAACAGTAAAACCCCTCGTGAGTAAAATCGCCAGTGTGCAGGCCTTCCCAAAACCCGTCAACAAAAAGCAGTTGCGGAGTTTTTTGGGGCTAGTGGGATATTATAGAAGGTTTATTCCACATTTTTCTGAGAAAACGGCCGCACTGACAGAGATGCTCCGGAAGAACGCCCCAAATAAGGTGAAATGGAGCGCAGAAGCAGAAAGGATGTTTGACCTGTTGAAAAAACAACTTTGTGAGGCTCCAGTATTGAAGGGGGTAGATTTCTCCAAAACCTTCATTGTCCAGACTGACGCCTCCGATACGGGTCTCGGGGCCGTCTTATCACAAAGACATGAAGGGGTAGAGCACCCTGTGCTATTTCTGAGTAGACGACTGGTACCAGCAGAGCGGAATTATTCCACTATAGAACGCGAGTGCCTAGCTATTAAGTGGGCTATCGATGCGCTTCGTTTTTATTTAGTGGGAAGGAGATTCGTACTGGTCACGGACCACGCACCTTTACGCTGGCTAAACCAGATGCACAACCACAACTCCAGACTTACTCGGTGGTTTATGGCATTGCAAGCCTTTGAGTTTCAGGTGGAACACCGTGCCGGCAAGCTTCATCAGAATGCTGATGCCCTTAGTAGAATCACGTGCTGGCCGGATTCTCCTAAACCAGCCCGTGATATCTTAAGGGGGGGGATCTGTGACGCTGCAGCAGTACCTGAAGCCATGGAAATAAATACTGACCCGGTGGCAAGACCTGGTATTGCAGGAAGAGGCAGTAAAATTCCTTCCCAGCACAGATCACAAGGGAACAATCAGTCAGATCAGCCTAACCCGGGGGAAGGGAGGAGCGAGGTCACTGATTGGGCGCACCCTGCTAGGAGGCGGGCTTCCCAGGACAGACGTACCCTGTATAACAGGAAGAAGGAAAATGAAAGCAGGGGCAGAGGAGGAAGGAGGAGAAACAGAGACCGAGAGAGCAGCAAAGACAGAGAAAGCCAGAAGGCAGCTGGAAAAGCAACAGAGGCGTATGGGGAGAAGAGTTGGAATGAAAATCCCAAGGAGAGAAAGAACCAGAGGACAAGCTGGTTAGAGAAACAGAACTGGTTGAGAAGCCAGCCAAAGGAACCACAGAGGGGAGCATTTACCAAACCAGGATACAGATACCAGAGAGGCTCAGTGCAGCAGGAAACCTTCCAGGACTCAGAGGAGGGCGTGGCACAGAGAGACCCAGGTGGGAAGCCTAACGGTTTGGAACCAGAAGCTCAGCCGTGGAAATACTGGCAGCCGGTTGAAGAATCTCCCTACATTCCTCATCAAGGTACTTTTAACTGCAATAAGAGTTTTTATGACAAGCCAAACTGTGTTATTGGTAGTTCTGAAACCCAGGGAAAGCCTAGGATCTATCCAGACAGTTGGCTACAGCCAGAACCTCCAGCAATTAAACCTTGTGTCTCTTTTAAAACTCCTGAAGAAAGCAGTAAAGAAGCTAGCCTTAGAAATACTGCAGATATCTTTACCAGAGATATTTACCAGAGGATTTTAGAAGCATCCAAAGGGGAATTGCCAAAGGAAAACCCTCTGCCTGCCTATGATGTAAGATTTCCAGCACTTGCTGATAGAGACAAGTGGGGGAAGGGTAATTACAGCACCGTGCCTAAAGAGAGTGTGTGTAACGGTAGAATAGCTGTGAATGAAGCAAAGCCTCCCAGTCTCTGTATACCACAAGGAGAAGCAGTTTCCTCACCTGCTCCTCACAGCCAGCAAGCTCAAGTATTATTAAGAGGGCTTCACGCTTTCTTAGAAAAGCATCTTGTTCCTGAGCAGACAGTGTCAAGCCCAAACCCACAAGCAACGCTGTTAAATCCTTTGCCTATGTTAGACCAGCCCATGGACTGCTCGACCTGCCTCATAGACAAGGTTTAAAGGGAAGCAAGAGCTTGTGTAGTGATCTGCTATAAGAAGTGCTATAGTACATGTTTGGAGTGCATGAACCCAAGAGCTTATGTGGATAAGAAAATAAGCTGACTGTTTTCACTCAATTGTACTGCATGAACTTTATAATTTCCTGTTTGTAGCTGGATAAAATATAAGACCCACATGCTAGGAATGTGGCTGTCTTGAATATAAGTTTAAGTTGGACATTATTGAAGAAGCAGTTTCTTTTCAACTTTCTGTTTGGCTATAAAATATTATCCTTCAAAACCTGTACAAAGTCCTATCTTTGGAGCGGGAGAAATAAACCCTAATAAAGAAATAAATTTTCTCTATTCGTGCCTTGCCTGTTCACTCGGTCACCCACAACTACAAGATGACCTCCAGGCTAGCCCTACCTTAAACCCTCAAGGTCAAGGTACGGGCACTAGGGGCGCTACAATGCTTACACTGATTCACTGTAATGTAGTGATTAAAGAATTGCAACTTTCAAGCTATGCTGCCCTCTCATCTCCAGAGTTGTCAGGTTACCCAGCTCCAGGAGTGAGAGTTTTTGCCAGTTCTGGTTTTAAATTTGCATTGTACTGCAGTATGGTATTTATAGTTCCTGATTTTACTCATTGGAAGCAGTGCCGTGGGAAATCCAGGACTGGCTTAAAATCTCACTCCTGAAACTGGATAACTTGGCAAATCTGCATCTGCTGTCCCAATGACAAACACACAGAAAGCTAACACAGAATATAGACACACACACACAAAACAAAACAGGTTATACTTACACACACATCACACGTGCAAAACACAAACAAAAGAGCAGGGGGAGCCTCTAGAGCAGGTGTTGGCATCCTAGGCAAACCTTAAGATTTACACTCCCCCACCTGTCAAAATCTATTGTTTAGCTTTGAATGCCCTCCTTTATGCCGCCCTTCCCCCAACCCTTAGGTGACCGCTTAGTTTGCCTAATTATTGGGCTGGCTCTGCAAAAGAGACACACACAGAGGCAATGCAGATGTAAAGACTTATGAGCATATGTGTACACACATACCCACCACACCCACACCCACACAGGTACATGCAGATGGGCTGGAAAGAATTCCATGAGCCATGTTCTGCATGCTTTCTCCTTTTGTTTCATTCACATGTGGGGTAATGCCATAAGAGGCACCTATATGAGACTCTCAAAAAGACGCCTATTAGTAAGCCGATTTTATAAAGGCAACCTATGTGCTTATGTACTTTTATAAATAGGCTCCCAGAATTTGTCCCAAAAACGCACAATTGCCTGCTCACAAAAGACATATGCCTGTTCTATATGTGTACCTGAGTATGTTATCAAATACATATGTACATCACAACCTGCCTCTGCCCTGCCCAACCTACGCCCTGGAAATGCCTTTGTACAGATGCCATTAAAGTAGGCACACTTTCTGTGTGTGTCTCAACATTTTATTTACATCCATGGTCTCACAATTTTATAAAAGCCCATTTCTTCTTGTAAAACAGGTTATACATGCAGAAAAACTTTATAAAATTCACCCCTTTCTGTATTACTTTGGCACACATGTAAACATGTCAATTTTAGATGGATTACCAATTATCTGGATCTGAATCTTATTAAAATTTGCAGTTCAGTATTTCTGCATTTGTGTTTGACCACAGTGTGGCAATGTTACTCCACAGCAGTTTAGTTTAGTTTGTTTACCTATTTGCTAAATTGCCGACATTTCTAACCAAGTGGTGTGCCTTAAATAATGAGTATAAATCATACATTAAAATGACAGCAAAACTAAAACAAAGCTAGTAGCTTAAGAATATAAGATATGCTATATTGGGTCAGATCAAGGTCCATCAAGCCCAGTATCCTGTTTCCAACAGTGGCCAATCTAGGTCACAAGAATCTAGCGGTTTCCCCAAAAGACACAGGTTCCATAATGCTTGTATTGGGGCAGCAGTGGTATTCTGTGAACTAACAGCTTTTACTAATTCCTCTGGTAGCAAATTCTAGAGTTTGATTACACGTTGAGTGAAAAAATATTTTCTCTTAAATAGGTTACTCTGTAACTTCATTGCATGCCTCCTAGTCTTTCCATATTTTGATGGGGTAAACAATTGATCTACATTTACCCGTTCTACTCTATTCATTAAAAGGCAAAACTGAGAGAATATAAACAGCAGATTTGAGGCCTAACTACTACTTGCAAAGAATTATTAAAAAAGAGACTCAACAAAAATAATAAAGATAGAATGGGTATACCCCAGCTCTGGTTATTACTCCAGCTCTCTGATGCTCAGTTTTTGAATAGTCTGTAAGAAAAACTATGGGGCATGTTTACTAAAAACCGCTAATTTGCGCGCCGCAAAATAGCGCACTAAAAGCGGTACTTAAGAGCGCTTAAACGCCCCGCAATCGTGCGTGTCACCCCCGCACAGGTGCGCGGCACAATAACGGGCCCCGCACAAGTATGGGCCCGCAAATGTCCGATAGAGGCGTGGAAAGGCTAACGGAGGGCGGAGGAAGGCCCCGGAGGGGCGGAGAGAAGGGGTTAATGGGCGGGGAAGGGGAGGGGAGAGGCGCCCCACACATTATCGGGGCTGAATTTCAAAGGAAAAATAGCGCGAGTGAATCACTCGCGGGTAGAATGCATTTAAAGGGAAGAGAAACCATTTCCGTCAGCAATGTACAGCAAAACCGGGGAAACCTGCAAAACGTGAGCAGTGTGATACATGTGCACAGCCCAAAAGTGGAATTAAAAATAGAAAAGGACCACAACAAAAATGGTAAAAATAGGAATTCAGCTGGGGAACAGTTATAGTAATGGGCAAAACTAAAACACACACCCAGGATAGCTCCAACAAAAAGAAATGATTTTTGGAAAGGTGTACGGAGCGGAGACTCTTCCAAAAAACATTTCCTTTTTGTTGGAGCTTTCCTGGGAGTGGTTTCTATGGTTGCCCATTAATATCACTGTTGCCCAGCGTGGTGATATTGTGTCCCCCATTTTCTGTGGTCATTTCCGGGGTTTATGTGCACTTGTGTCACCAGACAGGGTGCATGTGCCCACAGTAAAAATGCGTAGAGCAGGGTTTGCGACTCCATCCTGCCAGGTTTACTACCTCCAGGGGCTGCACTGTCTCTGTGGCCATAGTGTGGTGCAGCAGACAGAGCCAGTACCTCTAGGACCAGAGGGTCAGAGGTTCAAATCCCAGCTGGGGCACTTGCCAGCCCAGTTCCCATATTTTACCCACCACTAAACAAAGATAGCGCAGACACCCCTGTATTGCAGGGAACATAAGCATGGGGAAAACACCCATATTTTACCCAACACCGCACACACACCACAACAATGGGCATTACCTACAGCCAAGTCCCCCAAATGCAGTCCCGTACTGCCACATTGCAATCATGTCATCTGCTTTTTCTGAGAGAAGCTCATGCCAGCATGTTGGCGGACGAGTACATGTGGTGCAGGGGCAGTGGCTGCTAGCCACAGAAGACAGAGGCCTAGCCATGTGCAGGCTGGCACAGTCCACTGCAATAGACAGGCCCTGCCGGATCCACAGTCATGGATGTTCCAGGGAATCCAGCCAATCTGTGGCTACACGGTGGTGCAGTGCACACAGACAGTGCATGCAAGAACAAAAGATCACAGGATCAAAGCCCAGCTGGGGCTGCCACCAATCCTGCCCACATATTTTTCCCACAACTAAACAGTGATAGTAAGGACACACCTTTCGTGGCGAGGACATATGCAATGGTACTACGTCTATATTTTACCCCACTGAGCACAGACACCATGAACAGGGGCAGTACCTAGAGCAGAATCTTCCAAATGCAGTTCTGGTGGGCCACACACCAGTCAGGTTCCATGCTGCCACTCATACAAATGCCTGTGCTGTATATCTATGCACAACCCCCATGGCATGTAGATGTAGCTCATGCATATTCATGAGGGACTGCAGGAAAACCCGAACAGTGTGATGCAAACCTGGACTGGAGTTGGGAATCTCTGCTGTAAAGCAGCAGCCAACAGGATCAGACACACCCACACCCACACCTACAGGCCCCATTGGCCAATGTCTCCTGGAGAGGCAGAACAGTGGCCCCTGTGTGCATCTCCCAATACTAGCACCTGCATACCTTAGCAATGTCACCCTACACCTGAGGTATACGGTACACAGCTCTGAGACGTTTGCTAGGAGTACTGGCAGATAGATATCCATACGTTACGCACATACTGCTAGATGACCCCATCAGAACAATCTGTTAGGTGTATGCGGGGCGTGCTCCAGGCCTGGCCTCTGTCGGTGTTTACCACCCTGGGGAGTGACCCCCAGCAGTACTGCGTACCATATCCATGCCTTGCCGTGCCCAGGACCGGTTTGGTGGGCAAGGCTAATTACCGCCTCAATAGTAGCACCATGATGGCATAGGTGTGGAAGTGTGTGTCTGTCTATACAGGGGGTGTTGGCTGCAAGCCCCTTCCACAGCCCACACTGCTAGCACTGTTGCCAGTATTGGCCTGCCAATGTGCATAATGAGTAGCAAGGGACCATGGGTACATCTCAGACAGGGTGGGCTGACCAGGATGCAGCTGCACAGGGCATAGGGCACTGACAGGGACATGGTAGTGCCCGGCCACCACCTACACAGACAGGGTGACCTCTGTATGTGCTGCTGGGGGATCACTCTCACCCTGAGTGTTTAGTGACGGCAGCATGGCTAGGCACACCCATAGTGCTGTATTGTGTTTCTCTCATGTGATATGCAGTCAAACCTTGGTTTTCGTGTGCCCTATTTTTCGTACGATTCGGTTTTCGTTGACTTTTTTCATCAAGATTTTGCCCCAGTTTTCGTACGTTGTCTCGGTTTTTGTACAGTTGAAAATGGAGCACCATCTTGTGGCCAGAACTGGGATTTTCTTTATTTTGATTTTCTTGTTGATTGACTGTCTTCCATATTTATTGGCGCTTCTCTTTTAAAAGGCAGGCTGGAGCCCCGATTGGGCAGCCGGCCAAGATGGCTGTTCCTGCCTCTGCTTCTGGTGGTGATTGCTCGATCCCCGGAGGGGAGAGCAGTTGGAGCTGGCTGGAGTGCGTCCCTCTCCCAGTGCCCGATGGCGCTTCTCTTTTAAAAGGCAGGCTGGAGCCCCGATTGGGCAGCCGGCCAAGATGGCTGTTCCCACCTCCGCTGCTGGTGGTGATTGCTCGATCCCCGGAGGGGAGAGCAGCTGGAGCTGGCTGGAGTGCGTCCCATATGCCAACAAAAGTCTTCAATAAAGGTAAAAGTGATGTTACATGCTCATTTATCCATTTCTTTAGTCATTTATATTTATTTCTCATTGTTTTCTGTATGAAAAATATAGTTATTCTCTATAAAATGTATTTTTTGTGAATATTTTTGGGTGTCTGGAACGGATTAATTGGATTTACATTATTTCTTATGGGAAAAATTGCTTCAGTTTTCATACGTTTCGGTTTTAGTCAGACTTTTTTGAACGGATTAATCATGAAAACTGAGGTTTGACTGTATATGGGTTTCCTGTTGGGGCCTCTTCACTGACTTATCTGCTTGTGTGTGCTGCCACCCCAGTTGTGGGTGCATGCATTTCCATCAGGACCAACCAGCAGACTGCACAGATGGTATGTGTCTTGATGGAGCACCTTGCAGGGTGCAGTGGCTGAAGGCTTGCTGCAGGAGAATATCAGATAGTGGTGGGGTGCATCTGTGAATATCCAGGCCTAATGTCTGTCTGTTATTGTGTTATGGATGGGTGTGGAGCTGCTTGGACTGCCCTGTAGGGTGTCTGTTCCCCAGCAGGGCTGGGGTTGATGGTCCGCTCTACTGCCATCGGTGGGGGGGGGGGGGGGGGGGTGGGAGAGATGGGAATCTGTTGGTGGAAAACCGTGTTTTATCCACCTAGGGCATGGGTGTCAAGCCTGTCCTGGAGGGCCACAATCCTGCCAGGTTTTGGGATAGCCCTAATGAATATGCATGAGATATATATGCATTGGAGATAGCCTGCCAACCTGACTGGTTTGTGGCCCTCCAGGACTGGATTTGGAGACCACTGCTTTACACCTCTGTCATTTGGGATGGTGAGTGGGCAAGGTACAGATGTCCTAGACATCAAAGGGGTAGCTAGAATGTGTCACATTCATCCTCGATTCTCACCACCACCAAAAAGATGTCTAATGGACAATATTTTGGTGGTGGTGAGAAGTGAGGAGGAATGTGACAAATTCTATCTAACCTTTTTGATGTCTTGGACATCTGCACCTTGCCCACTCACAATCTTAAATGACGGAGGTGTAAGGTGGTGGTCTCCAAATCCAGTCCTGGAGGGCCACAAGCCAGTCAGGTTGGCAGGCTATCTCTAATGCATATATATCTCATGCATATTCATTAGGGCTATCCCAAAACCTGGCAGGATTGTGGCCCTCCAGGACAGGTTTGACACCTATGACCTAGGGGGTTCCACTAACTGAGACAGACAGAGATCTCCAAGATGTTTATGCAGCACCTACCTATTTCACATGTTATTGCTGCTTTGGAGCTCTGGCATGGCCACATTCAGCCATGGAAGGTGTTGTGGACCTGGTCCTGGGCACAACATCACAAACTCAGGGTGAGCACAGTAACCGCACAATGTTATGGTGTTTAGCTACTCTTTGCCGTTTGTCCACCCACTCAGGACACCCTACCAGGCCGAGGTGCTGTGTGAGTGCACACGGACACCTCCCCCTACCTGTCCGGGGAGCTTTAGGGGTGCAGTTCCCATCTTGTGTGCATCTGTGGACAGCTGATTTGCATGTGCAGTGCATCATGGGTACGGGTGGCCTAACCCTATCCTGTTTACACCAGCGGACTGTCTGTGATGTGATGTGCAGGCTATCTGCAGCCAGGCAGGGGCTTGCTTACAGCTATAGAGCTGTAGCCCAATGGTTACATCACTGCCTGTGCAGCCAGAGGTCATGGGTTCAAACCCACAGTGGGGTTCTGTGATAGGGTTGTCCAAAGCATTATTTTAATTTACTGTACATATGTTGATGCCTGCAATAACACCCTCAGCATACTGTACCCATAAGGTGCCTCTGAGGGTGCTTTATGGGGCGCCCTATAGGGCACTTTATGGTTGGCATCCATATAGGGTGCACTATACATTATCCTGTGTCGCAACATACATGCTGCCCTATAGGGGACATTCTAGGGTGCCTTGGCGGACGGTGCACTGTAACATGTGCCTTATGGGCCGCCTTATGTTAACATGCTGTGAGAGTGCGTTTGCTAGTAGTTATCACAAAATAAAATTAACAAGCCTCCTACAGCACTCCACAACATAAAACATACTGCCTCAGCTAGCCTTTTTCACTGGGCATTGTGAGGGATTGAACCCCTGGTCCCTGCACCATTGGTCAGTGTGTTAACCATTGTGCTGTGGCTGTGTTCCTTTGCTTTAGCATCAGCGCGCCGCATCCTGCTGCCCACAATTAACAGTGCGCCGCCTTATGCCGCCCAAAATGAACAGTGTGCCGCCTTATGCCGTACAAAATTACTTTGCCTCCTGACACACTTTTCCACATTCAAGGTGGTGCCTCAGCCAGCCTTTTTGGGTTGCGCACACTGGGGGATTGAACCCTTGGCCCCTGCACCATTGGTTATTGTCTTCACCGTTGTGCTACGGCTCTGTTCCTATATGTGCCCAGCTGCGCCCCACTTAGCCTTCCCACGCGCACACGTACGGTCGGTTTTTTTCCCTTTTTCGGCCTGAACCGCCCACTCCTTATATGGCACAGGCACACTACCGCGGCCACGCACATTAGGAATGTTTAGTAAACATGCCCCTATGTCATAAGGCTAGTTTTGAATTTTAAATAGGAAACGTTGGTTCTTCATGTAAGTGTGAGGGTGCTCCATAGGAATGGGGCAAGATAGCAAAAAGAAGGATAGCAAGTGGCCTCCAGTTGTATTCTGGTGGACAGCTTAACTACTTGAAGATTATGTTCTGTAGGACGAAGTGACTGCGAGGGCATGTAAGGAAGGAGTAGCTCAGCTGCATATTTTCCTGTGCCAGTATTACATTTCTATGGGTTAGAGTGAGTATGATACCCTTGAGTCTATTCCTTATTAGTCCAGTAATGTCAGAATGAGGAAAATGCTAACTATACCTAAATAAACTTCATTCTACCTTATTCAACTTAACAAACCTTATCAAGAAATATTGTTTAACAGGGAGCCGATCTGTGGCCAAGATACATAAGCCGTGATCAAGTGGCCCACAGGTACTGAAATCCTTTTTCTCCCTGTTAAACAATGTTTCTTGGTAAGGTTTGTGTACTCTTGAGTCTATGGCATAAGCATCACAAAGAGATGGCAAGTAGTGGCAAATACCTCCCTCAAAAAAATAGCTTGCCACTCTTTTGTCACCCCAGTTTCAGGCAATGTGTCTATTTCCTCTCAATTCAGTGTAGCACTTCCAGCTTCTTTTTACTTGCATATGGTTACCAGATTTTTTTCAGGCAAATCTGAGACACTTATCCAAGTGTTTGTGTGGGACGGAGAGAGGGGAAGGGACACCTTAGTTCCAGCTGTGAGCAACAAGGCATGGAGGAGGGAAAACAAATGATGCATTTCCCCATACTATGCAAAATAGTATGCAAAATATACTGAGAGTATGCAAAATATAGAGAGAAGTAAATTCTAAAAACTGACATATGCAAGTCACTAAACGGAAACAAACTTTTTTATACCTCCTCTGTCCTCATTGCTGGAATCGGGGACAGAAAGTTGCCAAACAGGTGGGAGTCGGGACACAGCTTTGAAAATGTGGACAATCCCTGAAAACTGAGGACATCTGGCAACCTTAGACTTGCAGGCTGCAGCCATGGCAGTGCTTCCACTTCCAGTTCCTCCTCCCAATGCCGCACTTGAATGAAGTATAAGAGGTTCTGTCTCAGGGCAGTCAGCAGGCAATGCTTTTCCCAAAAGCCCACAGGCAATGTTATTTTTCTCCCAGATCTTCTCCCTTCCTTTCGCTTAGCACATGCACACTCTTTTCCAAGGGGGACATTTAGTTTTTTTAGGGAAAGGATTTTGCTTCAAGAACCAGGCACAAATTCCACACTACACTAGAAACACTCAGAGACTGAAATGGATCCTCCAATTAATTTTGCTGCTCGTTTGTGCAAAACATGTATTGTTTTGATATAATCTTTCATTCCGTGGATTGTACAGCACTAAGTAAACACTATTCTGGATCACCACACATCATACTTCTGTTTTTATCTGTGTCTGTGATCCCATTCGCTGTTTATCAATCTTTTATCGGGGTCAGGGTTTTCCCGCTTGATGGGCAAACCTGTTCCCTTGATTGACTGAACATGACAGGCTCTTTCCTCCTCTGTGGAATCCTGTTCCACAGAAACACTCTCCATAAGGGAATCATCTCCCCACAGTACCTCTTCCTGTAATCAAACTCCATTCTGGTGCTTCTTCATCAGGGCCTGCGCTACTCAATAGGCAAACTAGTTGATTGCTTAGAGCACCAATGTTTCCAGGGCAGCCCGCTGCCACCCCTTACTGGGACCTGCAGTGGCAGCAATGCCATTAAAATGGGAATGCAGTACCTACCCAAAGCTTCCGACGCTGCGCTGCTGTTCGTGCTCTCATTGACCAGCCACTTCCGCACCCTCTAATGCAGATTTCCTGTTTGCATGGAGGCCCAGACAAAAGAAGGAACTAAGGGGTATGTTTACTAAAGTGCGTTAGTGCGATTCGCGTTAGGAGCCGCGGTAGAAACAGAAACCCCAAATAAGGACATGGGCAGTACATCGTTACCACTAACGCACGTTCCAAAAACTAACAAGCGTTACAGGGTGCCATGGTGCGTTACCGCGCGTTAATCATAAGAAGGCGCATAGATGCAAATCATTTAAACAGAGCTGTAGCACAATGGTTACTGCACTGACCGCTGATACAGGCATCATGGGTTCGATTCCCCAGTGTGCCCAATGCAGAAGGCTGTCTGAGGCATCACCCTGTACATTACATAGTGAATGAGGAGGCATTTTACATTTATTTTCAGTAGTGTTGCCAGCAAACACACCCTCACAGTGGCATAACCTAAGGTGCCGCAGAAGGCACCCCATAACGCACTCCATAGACCACATTATAAAGTGCACTGTCCGCTGAGGCACACCATAATGTCCCCTATAGAACACCCTATAAGGCAACTTATAGGGTGCCATATAAGATGCCGCATGGGGCGCCTTATGAGGCACTGTAAGGTTACAGTACACTGAGGGGTTGTCGCTGGAAGCACTAATGTACATTAAAACTATACAATGCTGCAGACAGCCCTATAAAATAAGCCCCCTGTGGGCTTGAACCCATGACCACTGGCCCCACAGGCATTGAAGGAACCACTGGGATGCAGCCCCATAGCTGTGAACAACTCCCTGGCTGGCTACTGAAGCGCGTCAGGCCACCACCCAAACCGCCTGCTGTGTTGGCCAGGATCTGGGTCAACGCAACCATACCCATGGTGCACTGCACATGCAGATCAGCAGTCCAGAGATGAACACAAGAAGGGGTATGTACCCACACAGCCCCCTGGCACGGTAGGGCGAAATGACTGTGTGCATCACTGTCACAGAGTAGCAACAGACAGTAGCCCAACAGGGTGCCCCATAAGGAGCTAGAAAAGGTGTCCCTTAAGGCAGCTTGAGACATAGCACAATGGTTAATACATTGTTAGATGGTGTAAGGGTTGTGAGTTCAATTCCCCCTGTGGGTCTAAGGACAAAAGCTGCCTGCAACAAACTGCAGTCATTGATTTGTATAACCAGTCACCACTCTGCTAAGACATTAGATATCCCTCTATTTTTGTCAGGCACAACCAACCTGAGAGGTGGGAGAAAATGCCCACCTCCCCTTATTGGGAGGGCCCTTTTATTCTAGAGAGCCTCAGCCCTCACAATAATAAAATAGTGTGAATCCACAGCCAGAACCGGGTGAGAGAAATTTACAAAGTCAAATATACCCACAAATCATTTACTAAAGGCAATAAAACGTCAAACCGTGCTGGAACCAAGGCAGTTAAGAACTCAATTGTCTCGCCATCGTACTCCACCAGCAAATGCCACCACAACATGCATTTTTCGGACCAACTCCAGGCCCGGTATCAAGTGAATGTGTGCCTGCCAGGCGGGGTTATCTTTGGATGAGTTTGCGACATTACCCTTACACCAATTCAGTGATGTCCGAAGCAGTTTGTTTTGTACGTTTAAGAAGTGCTGCTGGAAAACATACACTCACAGGGCTATAACCCGAAGGTGCCGCATAGTGTACCCTACAAGGCACACCAGAGGGTACAGTTTAATGTGCACTGTCTGCCAGGGCACCCTATAGGGTGTGTTACAGAGTGCTCCATAGGGCATGTCATAGGTTTCCCGATGAGGCACCGTGAGGAGTCTGCACTGTGAGGGTGGCGGTGCTGGTAGAACCAATGTTAATTAAATAAAATTGCCGCAGACAGCCCAACCCAGAAACCACACTGTGGGCTGCAATCCATGATCTCTGGCTCCACCAGCAGCACAGTAGGCAGTATGCCAAATCACTAGAACCACCAGCAAATCCCTGGCCGGCCACTGAAGGATGTCCGGCCACCACCCAAAACGTCTGCCATACCCATGGTGCACTGCACATGTACATCAGCAGTCCAGAGATGAACATAGGAGGGGGTAGGCACCCTCACAGCACCGTGGCCCGGAAGGGAGAAATGAATATGTGCGCCACTGACATAGAGCAGCAAAAGACAGTAGCCCAACAGTGTGCCCAAGAAGAAGCCTGAAAAGGTGCCCAGTACGGTGTCTAGAAGGGAGTCCCAAGCAAAGTGCAATATGAGGTACACATGGATAAGACAGTGCAGATGGAACCCTGGCCTATTGAACCATATGTCACGGTGCTCCAAAAAGGGTATGTTGGCCAAGGTCAGTGTGCCCTAGGGATTGCAAGTTGCATCTGGAGGACCTGCAGGACCTGCGTGGAAGAGAGACAGATGTAGGCCGAACACCACATAGAACCCACAGTAAAGGCAATGAACAGGTGACTGACGGAGGGAGAGTAGGGAGTTACTGGACCTGCCATCCCTGCGGGCATCCCATGTGTCTGGCAGCAGCGCTGACAAACATGGTAGGGGAAACAGCACCACAGCAAAGGGTGTTGGCACCGTAGAGTACTAGAAAGACAGTGTGTGGCAGGTGAGGAGAATATGTGTTCTCCAGTGGAGGTGGAGGTGGCAGGATAGACCCACCGATGGGTGGACAGAGGAGTGGTGGTGCCACGCAGAACAGGCACAGGCCCGCCAAGCACAAAGAGATGCAATGCAGACAAGGGTAGCAGTGTAGGATACGGGGTGACAGCGCACAGCGACATACAGGACATCTCACAGCTGACAGATGCAGATAGATGGACCAAAGGATGGTCCGCAACTGTGATGAGGATAATATGAGCAGGCAGGACATAGAAGCCAAGAGATGACTGTTACAGCGACCACAGGTACCAGTGCAGGAAAGGCATCAAAACAGGAGAACAGAGAGAGTGCAAAGCCATGACCACTAGGATGGAAAGCACTGCAGAAAACAATAGACTACAACAACACTTTTAGGCACACATAAATGGCTGCAGACAGGACCACAGCATGTCACCTTAGAAAACTACAGCTGTGTGTCAGGTGAGGGCACCCCAAAGAGTAACCATGATGCAATACACAGGTAGAGCAGGGGTCCACAGCCAACATCATAGTCCATAGGTGGGATGGGAGGCACATATGAACAGGTCCACACACACCAGGAAATATAATGCAGTGTAAACAACATGCAATAGATCAGGGGAGCGACACATGAGGGGTGGAAGGGGCCAGCTCAATGGAAAGCTATGTGGATGGCCTGTGGACAAAGGCAATGGACTGGAAGAGGAGCATGTGAATGACCAACCAGATCAGTGATGTGGCCCAGACCAAGCGGCAGCAGCAGTCCCAATACACAGGCAGCCCGGTCACATGCCTGTCCCCAGGAGGAAAACTACAGGTAATCCAGAAAATGTGGCAGAGAGGCTGCATACAGGCCACACTGACATGCACAGCTCAACCATGGAAGGGTGGGCGGAGATGTGATGGGGCTGCACACAGCATATGGGCAAGTAAGCAGCAAACAAGGAAGGAAAAGATAAATGTCATGTGTTGTCCAAACTGGTAAGCTCCCGAGTGGCAATGAAATTGTGTGACCACTATCCCAAATATCCCAAACAACGAAAGTGCAAACAATGGTCCACAAAAGGCAGTCACCAGACCCAAGCAGACATTGTATCCTGCACCCCGGTGCACCATATGCCATGTAGAAAGCCATGGGGCCTGTGTGGCAGTCAACGTCGTCAGCACACACCCAATCCATGTTGCGAGGCCACCCACCTGTTGCTGCCCGTGGAGCCTACCCACCCTGACCACCCACTACTGGTGCCACCCCAAATCCTAGCCCGCATTTCATCAGCTGTCACAAACAGACAATAATATGTGATGTGGAGGGTTTCACCACGACATGTCCCCACAGTGTTCGCACCCACCGTATGCACAGCAGTCACCATCCCCAGCCACCAACAGACCCAGGTTAAAGCATGCAGAGTGAAAAGGCACCATGCAATGTCAACATTGACGTATCAGGGTTACACAACCATGTACAGCTCATCCACCCCTTACTGCAAGAAACGAAACAACCAGACAGTTCATGGCAGCAACGGTGGGCCAGTCCTCCCAGTGACAGTCAAAATAGGCCAACAATGAGTTCGAAAAAAGGCCTGTGTCCAAATTGCAGAGGCCCATCTCCCAGTGGCAGCAACATCCAGGGACAGTCTCACAGAGGTGCTGTGTCCAAGCACATATGGATGATGGGATCTCCAGATGCAGTGTAGTAGATGTGTCATGTATGTTGTCTGTGTCCTGTGTGAAAAGGTGTAGATATTAGGTAAGGGAATGGCACACCCACCCCCGGCTCCATTAGGTCACAAAGGAGACAGTGAGATAGAAAGAGTTCCCCCCAGAATGCATAGATAGCACTACATGACATGGCCACAACACTGAGCACAATGCACATGGACCACTGCAGGAGATGTCTCTGAAGACCAGGACACCATCCCAAAATGGTCATGTAAATGCACATGACACACAGGCATCCCAGGGGTCCAGAGCATCTCCAACAGAGATAACACCGAAAGACATGATATCAACAGGCCAAATGCAGCATCAGCATGTGGTGTATGTCCCAGAGGATGAAAGCTGAGGCCTACCTGAAAGGTAGAGCTGTGGCCTGATTGGGAATGTCCAAGTCAGGCAAGAGCACAAAGAGCCCCAATAGAGGCTGCAGACATCAATGAACTGCGGACATCACCACGTCCGCATGGGCAGCTGTGAGTGGAGCATGTCCAAGGTGCGTTGTGTTGTGCAGAAACAAAATGTTGACGTACATCGGTCCACCAGCAAACCTGAGACACGTCTGAAAAGAATATATGACACATGCTCACAATGTACAGTAGCCCAGAAGCAGAAGGTAAAAGAGAGATGAGGGAACATCACTGGACAGGTGGCCATACACATCCCTGAAACAGACAAAGGCAGGGTGGAGCAGAATGATCTGTCATGTAGACAAGTCACACAGACACACAGAGACATACACTGTGAGACAAGGTATGCATGCCAGCAGGTGCAGATGGCAGGACCCCCGACAATCAGCGACAAGTGGAGACACCCATCACAGTACATGCATGAGTGCCCTGAATTTTGCAAATGCCACAATGGCAGTGAGTTTTCCGCATGCGCCCAAACAATACAATGCCCTGTGCCTGTGGACACACACAGCCTGTTATTATGTGCAGCAGATACACCATTAAGACCCCCAAGATGTGCACAGGCAATGGCCACATGTGTGACAAATGGAAGCTAAGGGTGATGGAGTAGTGGGCCAAAGACATGTGCGGCACCATAGGAGCAGTGGAGAGGGAACAACATATATGTGTCAAACGGTGCTGACAGCAATGCAAACCTCACTGTATGTCAACTCACCCGAGTCACCTGCATGTTGCAGTGATGTACACACACTCCCCACACGCAGCACAGCATCGGGCAGTATGGTCAGCCAATCCCTGGGGGCCCGGAACACAGAAGCTTATCCTGGGGAGGCAAAAACACATCAGACATATCGAGACATGTCACGGTAGTGCTGCACAATCCATACACCAGCTCACACATGGCGACCCAGAGATACGTCCCCAGCACAAGCAGAACTTACAGGAGAAGAGCTCCTCGATCAGATGTTGCCTGGCCGCCATCCCCGCACGTGTGTCACCATGGCCAGGTGCAGGAGGGCACACAGGATCCACCCCGAGATCCTCATTAATATCGACTGGAACATTGTGCCTGAGAGCAATGTTGTGGAGGATGCAACAGGCTAGAATGATCTTTGCCACAGTCATGGGTCCGTACTGTAAGGCCCCGCAGGTCCTATCCAGACACCTGAAGCGACTCTTGAGAACGCCAAAGGTGCGCTCAATGACTGAGCGGCTGGAGGCATGGGCCTCATTGTACCGCATCTCTGCACCTGGCCGAGGGAGATGCACAGGGGTAAGCAGCCAGGCGCAACACCCATATCCTGCATCACCTGCCAAAAAAAATGGTGCAAAGTTACACGTGTGATGATGCACCAATGGAATTACTGACATAGCAAACGACAACTGGATAGCAGAGAGGCCGTGCACACAGATATGACGCCAAATCAGTGCACACAGTGCCAGTGCACCAGAGGCTGATGATGCCACAAGCAAAGCACCATGGAATGCCAATAGGGGCAGTGCACATCCATGTTACTGTGCCCCAGGACATGTCCCAAACCTGTGCCCAGAAAGCAGTGGTGGCAGCTGTGAGCTCATATGTCCGACAGTGGCAAAGCACACCCGGAGGTGCAGGGATGCACAGGTGTGCAAGTAGTGACTGGCATGATACAGCGCACACAAAGCAGAGGCCAATGGAACACATCCCGGGGGGGGGGGGGCACCAGGTGGGGGTGGCAGTGGAGACCAGAGAAAGTGCCCAGACATGCAGCAGACATGTTTCATAGCAGAAGCGCCCACAACACATGTCACATGTAGCCCCCAACATGGCCAGAGAGAGGAGGCCACACATACAGAATGACCACCACGTGGATGTGTCTGTGTCCCCATCCACCCCCCAACCAAGATGGCACACGCACAAACATGTGACATATGGGGTGGGCGAGTGACGGACCCCACAGGCAGACATGTGTACAACTGCCCGTGCAGTATGCCTGTGGCCAGGTGTGGGAGCCATGGGCAAGCCGCAGGTGTTGCCCACAGCCATGGAGGGGACACATCATATGCATCACGAGTGCCCCTGGACCCCGTAACCCTGAAAATGAATAGCGGAGGCAGGGAACAGACCACACCACATGGCCACTGGGACACACAGGCGAGAAAAACCACACACACATGGTAGACAGAGAGATGTGTGGCAGCGCACAGACGTATGTGATCCAATCCCCAGTGACAGGGCGTGATGGCCACAATAGGCTGCACCCGGAAATAACATCGCAATGTCAGGCATGCAGTGGACACTGGTGACAATGGGGTCCCGTCAACCACCTACAGTAGGTGCATGTTATACACGGTGAATACCCACCCAGCAGGATGTAGTCCTCATATTGGCCGGCCTCAAACTGGCCGAACAGTGCCGCGTTCTGCAGGATATAGGAGTCATGGACTGACCCTGGGAACCACGGGACCACATTCAGGATACGCATACTTGCATCACAAACAACCTGCACATTGAGGGAATGGAAGTGTTTGCGGTTGCGGTACACAACCTCCCTGTTGCGTGGCGGGACGAGGGCAACATGTGTGCAATCTATTGCGCCCATCACGTGTGGTATCCCTGCAATCCTTTGGAATGCCTGTGCCAGGGTCCCCCAATGTTGCCTACCGTTGGGAATTGCAATGTAATTCCCAACCCGGCTGACCATGGCCCGCAGTACCTGGTGGAGACAGCGAGAGAAAGTTGGCCTACTCATCCCACCTACTGCGGCCACAGAGGATTGGAAACAGCCAGAGGCAAAGAAATGTAGGGCAGCCAGGAGCTTGGCCAGACCCGGTATAGCATGTGACCGGGCAGTCAGGGGCTCTAGGTCAGGTCTGAGTTCCTCATAGAGCTCCCTAATGGCCCCTGTGTCCAGCCAGTAGAGGGAGATTACCTGGCCCTCTCTCAGGTCATGGAGCATGGCTCTGGGCCTGTAGAGGTGTTGCAGGCGGGGCCGTGCCTCAGCATGCCTACGGCGCTGTTGGTCGCCCACACCCGCCTGTGGACTCCCCACAGCTGCAGGCCTGAGTTGCAGTGGCATTGCACCCATGTCCAGGGCTGCAGCCCCAGGAACAGCATCTTCCTCCTCCGGAAAATGCAGCCCAGCCAGCTCGAGCAATGCAACCAGTGCACCACCTGCATGCGCAGTCTGAGCCATGATAGACATAGGATGGAGGACAGCTGGGTTGGAAATAGGAATTGGGGGCGGGGATGGACATTGCATGAATGATACACACCTGGTGAGACAGCAAAATCCAGAATAAGCCAAACGTAACAAATCCCTGTACGCATCACCGCAGCGCACGCAGGAGCGCGCGTTCCCATAAAGCACCCAACGACAGTCATCTACGTGAGTCCCTGTGATGAAGCAGGGTGTAATGAAACTGCGTATCACACCCGAAACCACACCCAGATGCCAAGTAAGACAGACATACAACAAACATGTCCACGAGCGGAAAACGCAAGAGGCGTTGCAACACGCGTAACGCAGCGTGCAACGTCTGTATGACGTAGCGTGCGCATCAAACATTGCAACAGCTACCAACGCGACTGGTAACGCGCCGACAAACAAAATAACATATCGAACCTGTGGAGCATGTGGGTCAGCAGTAGAGACCACAGTAGTGTTAGGATAGCACGCGTAAGGTGGATCACTGAAACGCTGTCTGCTGCCGATACTAACGCAATTAGATGATGTCATCCCCTGCGCGTAGCTGCATGCACATGTGCAACGCGCGTCGCTTCGCGCATAGACAACGCCCCTCAAGCCACACCCAAGGTATACCTATATGTATGATAAGCTCAGAATGGCAAACCCCCCAGCACACCTACACGCTAAGGTATGGAGTGCAGCAACGGAGGACCACAGGAGGCTGCAGTGGACCAGACACCACACCCACCATCGCAAAACCCTTCTCGTGATGATGAGATGCCAGGCCCATCTGGGGCACAGCAGAACCCCAGTGCACAGGTAATGGGTGCAGGACGACAGAGGCAGCACAGGACCCCAGTTCCATCGGAGGTCCGGAGGAGGGCGGTGCGCTTCAGCCAGGAGGAAAACGATCTCCTCCTGGCCAGCATCCTTGACCGATATGACATTCTGTTTGGACGCCACAGCGCAACCACCACCATTGCCACACGCACCAGGGCATGGGCCGAGGTTCAGGCAGTGGTGGCAGCAGCAGAAAGCGCTACTGCAATATAAAGCGCAACATCAGAAACGAGCTCGCCAGGGAGAGGCGTGGGGCCCAAGGCACTGGAGGTGGCCCAGCACAGGTTGCAAACCTAACAGACCTCGAGCATCGCCTTGCAGAGAGATTGGGCCCAATGTACATCCATGGCCTTCCCCCTGCTTTGGACACAGCACATCCACAAGCCAGTATGTGTGAGTGAGGTGCACCAGTGGGAGACAGCACAGGCACATGTGTTGGGGCACACCAAAGGGGGGGGGGCAGTACGTGGCTGGTCTGGAATCGGGAGGCAACTGAGGCACAGAGGCTGCATCCGTTCACGACCCATGGTGGGGGGACGTGTCAATGGTGGGCAGTGGGCAGCACATTTCAGTGAATGGGTGCCTGCGCAGGGGGGGCAGGCCCACAGTGGCAGCAAAGGGTGACTATATGTTGCAGGGTGCACGGTGCAGGACTGGCAGGGGCAGCAGGGCCACACAGGTAGGGAAGTGGGCAACCGGGAGGCACACTGCACCTGCACCGACCATGCTCAGTGGTGGCAGGGATGAAGGTGGTGATGGGCATGCATGGGGTGTGTGGCAGCGTGCAGGGGGGGGCCCCGGGGGAGCAGGGCACAGGGGCCACTGGCATGGGGAGAGCACAAACGTTGTGGGTGGGCACAGGGGCCCTGGACCAGACCCATACGGCTCACCAACACACATGTGCCTGTAGGGGGGTGTGACGGGGTGGACAGGCAGTCACGCCCCATCTGACCTATGTAACATTGTGACACACAGGTGACATCAGCGCCATTGAGGCGCCAGAGGAGGCGCCAGAGGAGACAGCCCCAGGTATGCAGGTGCTAGTATTGGGAGATGCACGCAGAGCCCAAAGTCCTGCCTCTCCAGGTGGCTTTGGATAATGGGGCCTGTGTGTGCGGGTTTGTCTGCCCCTGTTGGCTGCTGCTTTACGGCAGTGTTTCCCAACTCCAGTCCTGGTGTGCCAAACACTGTTCGGGTTTTCATGCTGTCCCTCATGAATATGCATGAGATACATCTGCATACCATGGGGGTGGCGCATAGAAATGCAGCACAGGCATCTTTATCAGAGGCAGCATGGAACCGGAATGGGTGTTTGGCCCTCCAGGACTGCATTTGGGAGGCTCTGCTCTAGGTAATGGGTATGTTTATGGTGTCTGTGCTCTGTAGGGTAAGATGTAGGTGTTTTGGGCATGTTTACGTCATCTGCAAAAAAGGTTCTGTCTGTATTAGGACTTTATAGTGGTGGGTAAAATATGAGGACTGGGTTGGCGGAAACCACAGCTGGGACTTGAACCTGTGACCTTCTGCTTCTGAATACAGTGGTTTTGTGCACTGCACCACCATGTTATCACAGAGATGGTGCATTCCCTGGTGATACCTTGATTGTTGGTCAGACATGGCCTGTCTGTTGCAGTGCATGGCACCCACCTACACAGGGCTAGGCCACGGTCTCCTCTGGCCAGCTGCCACTGCCCCCTCCACCACACGTATCCCTCAGCCACCTTGCTGACATGCCCTTCTGCTGTGGGAGCTGGTGGTGCGCAGTTTCAGGCAATCCAGTGTGCAGGTATGCAGCTGCCTATGGTGCGGGTTCTGGGGTAGGGGTGCCTGCATAGACATCCACGCTCCCCCCCCCAGCCCCGCCTGCCAATGTTCCGTGCCCTTGGGGGTTGCTGTTGGGTGCTATCCCCTGTGACGCTTTGGGAAACACACTCATGCCCATGTTGGGCCTTCATCAGTTGCTGTCTGGCTGCTCTGCTGTTTCAACATTCGTATGGGCCACCTAGGCATCGCCCTAGTCCGCACTGTGGCCCAGCTGCACCACAGCATGTGCCGCCTGCGGCCCTCTGTATCCTCTTCTCCGGCATCTGTCCAGTTGCCATTCCAACATGCCCGCCCTGCTGTTGCGGGACATGTGCACGCCATAGGCACCCTGTCTGATGGTGGGGGAAACCCTGAGCAGCGCTATTTCACTGTGGGCCCATTCACCTTGTATGGGGACGGAGTATAGACCCACGATTTATATCTGTTCTATGGAGCTTACTCGGGGGTGGGGGGGGGGTTATGTTTCTCATTGATACCACTATTGACCAGCTTGGTTATTGTTTTTATCCAGTTTGTTGGGGTCATTTTCAGTGTTTCTGTGCCCTTTTGTTCTGTGCATATGTATCACACTTATCACTTTTTTTTGGTTTTCCTGCCTGGGCTGTACATTGCTGACACCTAAATGGTTTCTCTCCCCTTTAATATGCCTTTAACGGCAGGTTTTCATTCGCGTTGGAATTGAGCTCTGAAATTCAGCGCATTAGTGTGAAGGGAGCCTCTCCCCACCCACTCTCCGCCCATTGACCCCTTCTCTCCACCCTCTCTCCACCTTCTGCGTTGTTTTACCGTGCTGCGGGAGTTTACAATCGTTAACTACGGTTAACGCGCGTAGTATGATGTTAACGCTCATTCCTTATCGTCACTCCAGTCCAGTCCCTTTACTTCCGGGGTTACGCAACCCTTCCAGCAGCTTGGAGGCTGAGCCCAACCTTTTTGGAGGTGGAGCGGTATAAATACCCCTGGGACCACCCACCATCTCCAGTATTCTCAGCCTCCAAGCAGCTGGAGGGTTCCGTAAGCCTAGGGCTTACTGGAGTCCCCCTTTCCTTGAATTTTACTTTAAATTTTACTTTAACTTTAATTTTAATCTTAATAGAACTTAGGGTTAACAATAGCTTTTAATCCCGTTTGAGTTTTGTATTTTATTTGGTCTATATCTTTAAATTTTCCCCTGCCTTCCCCCCTCCCCCCCCCCCCGGGGACGGACGTCGGAGGAGAGTTTCACCGGCAGCAGCGAGGAGGACAAGTCAGGATCCTCTCGCTGCTACTCCGGGCTTACCCCGCATTTCCTCGGAGTCCTGTGCTGCTGTTCTGCCTCGCGCCGAAGCCCCCCGGTGGCTGAGCGCTGGAGGCACGCCGCACCTAGCCTCCTCCATTCGTCCCGCTCCTGCCCGAAGGGACGCGGAGTTGAGCCCCGGAGCCGCGATCGCAGCGGGCCCGCGGAGATCGTTTAGCGACAGCAGGAGGAAGCCGCTCCTAGCGCCGGAGGGTGTTCCCGGCCCTGGATCTCCTCTCCCAGCATGGCAAAGGCACAGTAGTGCTTTCCCCGGGTCGAGCTCCACGTGGTTGAGGCCTACCACGTGTGGAGCCTACGGCCCGAGATTGCTGACTCGGCCCTCTGCACAGCATCGGAAGAACTTCTAACAGCAAGTACACAGTTTATGTTGGCAGGGGGGTTTACTTGGGCATAATTTTTGGCACATATTCTTCTCACTGAAGCCAATTTTAAATTTAATTTTAATTGTAATTTATTTTCATTTTAAGCTGTTTAATTTCGGATTCTCTAGCTTGGTTCCATATTAGGAAAGCTTTACAAGCTATTTTCTTTATTGGGGAGTTTATATACTTCCTTGGTTTGGCCGCGCACAAGAGAGGCCCCGGCTCTCTCCCTACCCTCTCCATGGCATCCAAGCCGCGGTGTCCTTCCTGTGGGACGCGCAGGGGCACCTCCGCAGATTCAGGAATCTGCAGGAGCTGTGCTGCGGAGGCTGCATCAGTGGAACAGGAGATTAGCCTGGCCATGTCGCAGCCCTCCCAGGGATCAGGCAATCCTCTGGAAGGAGAAGGGGAGTCCCAGTTCCCTATCTCCGCTCCGGCGGACCTTCCTATGCCTCCTCAACCTTTACCCTCCTCCCACGCCAGTGCTGGGGGGCCCGGAGAATTTTTCTCTCCTGACTTCATCCTCTTACTCCATAAGGCCTACTGCCTACGTAAGCAGGGCCGGGGGGCAGAAGAGGCTGTCCCGCCAGCAGAGGACAAATCAGCTAGTGCCCCCGGGGCTACCATTCAGGACGCCGGTATCCCTGCTAAGCGCCCACGTCTGGGCGGCGAAGAGCTCCTAGCGTCCCTATCCCAGGGTACTCCGGAGGAGGATAGCTCATTTAAGGACTTGGAAGAGGATGAAGAGGAGCTGGAAGAAGGAGAGATCCCGGAAGAAGATCAGTCACGGGTAGTCAGGGTCTTTCGCCGTGAGGAGCTCCCGGCGCTAATTAATGAGTCCCTAAAGGCCCTCAATGTGGTCTCAGACACGCCCTCGCAGGAAGAAGCGTTGGAGGACCCCTTAATCCAGGCCTTCAGGAAATCCCAAAGGGTCTTCCCTATCCACAGGGTCGTGCGCCAGATGATCCAGGAAGAATGGGACCAGCCTGAATCAAGCTTAAGGGGAGTCAGGACCATGTCTCGTTTATACCCGATCCCAGAGGCAGATAAAGAGCTGCTAAAATCTCCCAGAGTAGATGCAGCGGTATCAGCAGTTACCAAGAAGACCACGATACCAGTGGAGGGCAGTTCGGCCCTAAAGGACGCGCAAGACAGGAAGTTGGATACGCTCCTGAAACAAGCCTTTGATGTAAGCGCCATCGCCTTGCAGGCCTCCGTGTCGGGAGCTTGGGTGGCCCGGGCCTGTTTAAGGTGGGCCCAACAGCTCCAGTCAGAGGGCTCAACGGGCGAGTTACAGACCAACTCGGCTAAAGTGGAGTCCGGAGCGGCCTACTTGGCGGACAGTCACTATGACCTCATCAGAAGCCTAGCCAAGAACATGGCCTCGGTCGTGGCAGCTAGACGGTACCTGTGGCTACGAAATTGGGCAGCGGACGCGTCCTCGACGTCACGCTTGAGCCGACTCCCCTTTAAGGGGAAACTCTTATTTGGAGAGGATTTGGAGAAGCTAGTTAAGGACCTGGGTGAGTCAAAGGGAGGCAGGCTCCCGGAAGATAGACCAAGACAAGGGCGCCCTCCAGTCCCGGTGCGCTCCCAACCTAGGGACTCACGGAGATTTCGTCCAGCCAGGTCAGGCTCCTTTCCCAGGGGCCGTTTTCCCTCGAAGGGACAAGCCTTCAGAGGTTTTCGGGGAGCAGGACGGGGTTTTGGGGCCTCCTCCTCCTTCTCGGGACCCAGAAAACAACAATGAGATGCCGGGGGTCCAGGAGGAAGGACAGCCACTAGGCGGTCGCCTGAGGCTGTTCCTTCCCGCCTGGTCCCGAGTCACGTCCGATCAATGGGTCCTAGAGGTAATCAGAGAAGGCTATGCTCTCGAATTTTCAAAACAAATTCCTCCAGCGTTTGTTCAGTCTCCCTGCGGTTCCCCAGCAAAGGGGGCGGCAATAGAGGCAACTCTTGCTCGACTAATAGCTCTAGGGGCGGCGGTGGTCCCAGTACCACCAGACCAGTGCGGCTCTGGTCGATACTCGATTTACTTTGTAGTGCCAAAAAAGGAAGAATCCTTCCGACCGATCCTGGATCTAAAGCAGGTCAACCGTTGCCTCAGGGTACCACACTTCCGGATGGAAACCCTACGCTCAGTCATAGCGGCCGTAAGGGGAGGGGAGTTCCTAACGTCCCTCGACCTGACAGAGGCCTACCTTCATATCCCTGTCAGGAAGTCCCATCAACAATTCCTGAGATTCGCAGTGCCAAGAGGCCACTTTCAGTTCCAGGCCCTTCCCTTCGGCCTAGCTACAGTCCCCAGGACATTCACCAAGGTAATGGTGGTAGTGGCGGCCTTCCTTCGGAAGGAGGGAATATTAGTGCACCCCTACTTGGACGACTGGCTGATCCGAGCAAAGTCACAAGAGGAGAGTCATGCGGCAACGGCCAGAGTGGTTCAGGTTCTAGAAGAATTGGGGTGGGTCATCAATCGACTGAAGAGCAGGTTGACTCCCTCACAAGACCTAGAGTACCTCGGGGCAAGATTCCACACTCTCAGGGCAAGGTCTTCCTGTCACAATCAAGATTAAGAGAGCTGAGGCGTCTAGTCACGCAGTTTCTCGGCAGGCGAAGTCCCTCGGCTTGGCATTATCTTCAGCTTCTGGGAACTATGGCGGCGGCGATAGAGGTAGTCCCATGGGCCAGGGCACACATGCGTCCGCTACAGCGGGCACTGTTACGTCGATGGTCTCCTCAGCATCATCCCCTGGCAATGCAGTTACCTTGCGCCCCGAGAACCAAACAGTCCCTTCTCTGGTGGCGGTGTCCAAACAATTTGGACCGCGGGATGCCCCTCGAACCTCATCTGTGGTTACTATTGACGACGGACGCCAGCCTGTCAGGCTGGGGAGCACACTGCGAGGACCAGTTCGTCCAGGGCCGCTGGACACCGTTGGAGACTCAGTGGCCCATCAACAGACTGGAACTGAGGGCCGTCACGCTGGCGCTCAAGGCGTTCTCGGCCTTAGTTCAAGGAAAAGCTATTCGCGTCCTCTCCGACAACGTCACGGCGGTGGCCTACATCAACCACCAGGGGGGCACCAGCAGCCCTGCCCTGGAGAAGGAAGCAGACGCCCTCTTCCGGTGGGCGGAGCACAATCTCCTAGCCCTTTCAGCTCAGCACGTGGCGGGCGAGGACAACGTCACGGCCGACTTCCTCAGCAGATGCAAGATAGACCACGGGGAGTGGGAACTAGATCAGGAGATCTTCGAACAGATAGTGGCCTGCTGGGGGCTCCCAGTCATGGACCTCATGGCGCGGTTCTCTACAGCCAAAGTAGACAGGTTCTTCAGCCGAAGGAAGGAAAGAATGTCCGAGGGCTTGGATGCCCTGTCTCAAAGGTGGCCTCACAAAGGGCTACTATATGTGTTCCCTCCGTGGGCTCTGATCGGAAAGGTGCTGCAGCGGGTGGAGTCTCACCAGGGGTTGGTAGTCCTCATAGCCCCAGATTGGCCTCGCCGCCCCTGGTATGCGGATCTGGTGAGGTTGATCGCCGACTCCCCGTGGCGGCTCCCTTGCAAAAGGGACCTTCTGAGGCAGGGTCCGGTCCGCATGCCTCACGTGGATCGATTCTCGCTTACGGCCTGGCTATTGAGAGGGCGCGGTTCCTAAAACGAGGCTACTCAGGAGCAGTGATCTCGACGCTACTGAAGGCGAAGAAGCGATCGACCTGTTTATCCTATGTAAGGGTCTGGCGCATTTTCGAAGCCTGGTGTGCAGAGCATCGACGCAAACCTCTCTCGGCCTCTGTCCCAGAGGTCCTGGAATTCTTACAAGCAGGTTTTGAGAAGGGCCTGGCGCACAGCTCCCTACGGGTCCAGCTAGCGGCGATCGCTTGCTATAGAGGCAAGGTCCGGGGCAAACCCTTAGGGGAGCACCCGGACGTATCCAGGTTCCTGAGGGCAGTTAGCCGGCTACGCCCTCAGCGGAGGGTGGTCGTCCCACCTTGGGACCTTAACCTAGTGCTGAATGCCATGGTCGGGGAGCCCTTTGAGCCAGTGAAGAGAGCTTCCTTAAAGGATTTGACCCTAAAGACAGTTTTCCTGGTAGCGATCTGCTCGGCCAGGAGGGTTTCGGAGCTCCAGGCGCTCTCCGCCCAGCCTCCTTTCCTGACCTTCCTAAAGGACAAGGTGGTCATGCGCACAGTGCCGTCCTTCTTACCCAAGGTTATCTCTCCTTTTCATGTGAACCAGACAGTCACCCTGCCGGCCTTCGCGGCCAAGGGGCAGGAGGGAAGGCATAACAAGCTGCGCCTGCTAGATGTCCAGAGAGTCTTGAAACGGTACCTGGCGCGCACAGCACCATTCCGGAAGTCCGACCGCCTGTTCATTCAGTTCGGAGGTCCACACAAAGGGGAGGCGGCGGCAAAGGCCTCGATCTCCAGGTGGATCCGAGAGGCTATTGCCTCCGCCTACATTCTCAAGGGGAAACAGGTCCCAGTGGGTCTAAGGGCTCACTCCACTCGGGCACAGGCGACCTCCTGGGCAGAATTCAGTCTTGTCCCTCCGCTGGATATTTGCAGAGCAGCGACGTGGTCCTCGCTGCATACCTTCACCAAACACTATAGGTTGGACGTGCAGAGCACGGCGGATGCTCGGTTCGGGATAGCGGTTCTTCGGACCGGTTTTGCCGGAACCCACCCAGGGTTGAACTGCTCTGGCACATCCCAGAAGTAAAGGGACTGGACTGGAGTGACGATAAGGAAATAGTAATTAGATCTTACCTGCTAATTAGTGTTCCTGAAGGAACGACAGTCCAGTCCCTGATCCCACCCGGTTCCGGAAACTGGCAAGACATCACGTTCATGGAGGAGCGCTGGCCCGAGCGCGGAGCTGGGTCGGCGGGAGGGAGTGCGGGGCAGGCCCTGACGGGATAGAAGCAGCCACCTCCCCCGTCCGTTGCCGTTCCTCCTCTCCTTCTCCTACACTTTCAAAAAAAAAAAAATATATATATAATCTCTTGTCCTGAGTATTGAGTTATTGATTTAGGTTAGTGTATGACATTTTAAGTCTTTTGATGGATGTTCGTTAAGTCTGCTTTTTCATTCGAATACTGGAGATGGTGGGTGGTCCCAGGGGTATTTATACCGCTCCACCTCCAAAAAGGTTGGGCTCAGCCTCCAAGCTGCTGGAAGGGTTGCGTAACCCCGGAAGTAAAGGGACTGGACTGTCGTTCCTTCAGGAACACTAATTAGCAGGTAAGATCTAATTACTATTTAGCGCGTGATTACGCGCGTTATAATGCGCTAACGAGCGTTAACGTCATACTACGCGTGTTATTCATGTTTACCGCACTTTAGTAAACATACCCCTAAGTTTTATTTTTAGAGAGAGTGGGCTGAGACTGTGGTAAGAGCAGATGCTCTGTCAGAGTTGCGCTTACAGCCTGATTGCCAGCATGGGGAAGTGCAAAGGGAAGGTCCATGCTTACACTTCAGCAGATTTGGTACCTCCTGCTTTAGTGACGTTCATGCTGCCGGGGGGTTTCTTGCCCACTTTTGGGTTGGGAAATACAGTTGTGGTCAACATTATTGGCACCCTTGCATTTTAAGTATGTCGTGTACAATATCTTGAGAAATAATTGGAAATGTTCCAACTGTATGTCATCATAATATTTTAATAGTATGCTCAAACGTATACAACAAAAAAAGATGTCTGTGCAACTTAGACGTAGTCGTTTCTGAGTCAAAAACAAAATATGATCAGGACAGGATTGATGGAACCCTTCACTAATATTTGGTTGCAGAGCCCTTGGCATGATGACAGCCTCCAAATATTTCTTGTAGCCATCTATAAGTTTCAAACTCTCAAACACAGCCCAATCAGAAATAGAGTGAAGCAAGAAATCAGACAAAAAAATAATAATGCAAACACCCCAAAAAATAGAGGACATTTCTCTGTTTCAAAAAAGTTTTTAAAAGGAGGAAAAGGATCTCAGGTATAACCGCATGCCACCAACAATTGGCAGAGACACGTCCATTGCCAAATGAGGCTTACCACATCATGGATCCAAAAACCTCAATATAATATAATATAATCAGTATTGATTATCAAGCCCACAAGGAGTCATAATACACTTATCTTATGTGTGCAAAGTCATTTATCTTACGTGTGCAGAGTGTAGAGTGAGCTTCAAACAAAGGGGGTCTCTCCAGAGAGTTCCCAAAATATTCCAACTTTAACCACAGTGTCTAAGCATTCCACTCAAAAGAGAGCTTCATCAGGGAGTAGTTATTAACAGTTGACATTTAAATTGCACACTATTATTATAAGAGCTCTGTCAAATAAAAATTTCATCGCAAAAGTAGCTTAACGGTACCATCATGCCTACAACAAACTTGGAAGCAGAAGCCCCTAGGCAGGAGGCCAGAGCCCATCTTCACTAGCTCAGCATCACTACAAGAAATGAATTGACACACAGGCATTTTTTATGAAGGTAGGTGTTCTAATATATACACAACGAAATACTGTACATGTGAGGTTCCTAACTAATATGGCCATCCCTGTACCCTCTTTCCATGTTAATATCAGCCCCATCATCCCTTCACAAACCCCGCTCCATCCACCCATCACCAGCTCATTACCCTTCCGTCCACCATATGTCTCCCCCATCACCAGCCCATTTCCCTCCCCACCACTCCCAACTCTTGGGGTGCACAGAGTAGGAAGGGATGTTTATTTAGGTTACAGTAATTTTCTAAACTCACAGGAGGTCTTTTACTATTTATTTTGATTTAACTGGTTTTTATATAACTTTATCATTTCAGTTAAAGTGGTTTACATTATAACTTAAACTTGGTAATGTATATAGGAACATAAGAAATGCCATAATGGGTCAGACCAAGGTCCATCAAGCCCAGTATCCTGTTTCCAACAGTGGCCAATCCAGGTCACAAGTACCTGGTAGGTTCCTAAAAAGACACACAGGTTCCACAATGCTTGTTCCAGGGCAAGCAGTGAATTTCCCGGGTCCTCTTTAATAATGGTTTATGGACCTTTCTTCCAGGAACTTGTCCAAACCTTTTTAAGCCCAGCTACACTGACAACTTTTACTACTTCCTCCAGTAACAAATTCCAGAGTTTGATTACGTGCTGAGTGAAAAGTTATTTTCTCTTATTAGTCTTAAATGGGATACATTGTAGCTTTACTGCGTATTGCCTAGCCTTTCTTCTTTTTTCATGGCCTAAACAATCGATCTATATTTACCTCTTCCACTCCATTCATTAATTTATAGACCTCTATCATATCTCCCCTCAGCCATCTCTTTTCCAAGTTGAAGAGCCCTAACCTTTTAAGCCTTTCCTCATAGGGGTATCTTTCCATCCCCTTTACCATTTTGGTGGCTCTTCTTTTTACCTTTTCTAATTCCGCTATATCCTTTTTAAGATATGATGACCAGAATTGCACACAATATTCAAGGTGCAGTCGTACTATGGAATGATACAGAGGCATTATAATATCCTTGGTTTTATTCTCCATTCCTTTCCTTATGATTCCTAGCATTCTATTTGCTTTCTTGGCTGCTGCTGCACACTGGGTGGAGGGTTTCAACGTGTTATCCAGGATGACGCCTAAATCTTTTTCCTGGGTTGTGGTTCCTAATGTGGAATCTTGCATTGTATAACCATAGTTTGGGTTATTATTGGTGCATAACTTTGCACTTGTCCACATTAAATTTCTTCTGCCATTTGAATGTCCAGTCTTCCATTTTATCAAGGTCCTCTTGCAATTTTTCACAATCCTCTTAGGTTTTAACAACTTTGAATAATTTTGTGTCATCTGCAAATTTGATTACTTCACTCGTAATACCTATTTCCAGGTCATTTATGAATAGGTTAAAAAGCAGTGGGTCCAGCACAGATCCTTGGGGTATTTCCACTGTTCTCCTTTCTCCATTGAGAAAATTGTCCATATCGCCCTACACTCTGCTTTCTATCTTTCAACCAGTTCCTGACCCACAATAATACACCGCCTCCTAGCCCATGACTTTTTAATTTCACCAAGAGTCTCTCATTAGGGACCTTGTTAAAAGCTTTCTGAAAATCCAGATACACTATATCAACTGGCTCATCTTTGCCTACCTGTTTATTCACACATCTTCAAAAAAATATAACATATAAGTAAGGCCAGACTTATCTTGGCTAAATCATTGTTAGCCTTCTCCCATTAAACTATGACTATCTACATGTTCAGTAATTTTGTTCTTTATAATGGTTTCTATCATTTTGCCCAATACTGATGTCAGGCTCACCGGTTCCCGGATCATCCCTGGAATCCTTTTTAAAAATTGGAGTTGCATCAGCCATTCTCCAATCTTCAGGTACTACAGATAGTTTTAATGATAGTTCACAGATTACTAATAATTTAGGTCTGCAATCTCATCTTTCAGTTCTTTTAGCACCCTCGAATGTTTCCCATCCAGTCCAGGGGATTTACTACTCTTCAGTTTATCAAATACTTGTAATAAATCTTCCCAGTTTATCAATATTTCTTTCAATTCTTCCAATAATTCACCTTTAAATACCATTTCAGGCATGGGTAACTTCCCTTCATCTTCTTCAGTAAAGACTGAAGCAAAGAAGTCATTCATTCTCTCCACTATGGCCTTGTCCTCTGTAGGGTATATTAGTAGCACAAACATAAGTTAGACTCTGTTGTCCAGGGGAAATAGCTACTATTACCCAGCCCAAAGTTCGGTGAGTTATTCTGGCAATGAGCCACGAAAGAAGTCTGGTCTGCAGATATATATTAGACTTTATTATAGGCAACCAGGTAGAAAAATATACACACACACATATAGCTAATTAGAAACATGAGGTAGAAATTTGTTATAGTACAGATGTACACTTGGACAACGTAATAAATCACTGATTAGTAACCAGACGTCACTGATTCGCTCTGCACTGAGGAAAAGTAAGAAATATATTGCTAACCCCTTGCCCATCCGGAGGAGGGGAGATAAGCCAGTACCTTAGCTCTGTCGGGCACTCAGGAACAACGCAGTCCAAGGAGGCAGCTCCTAGCTAATGCGGCTCCAGCCCCATCAGAGGCGAGCCGCAGTAAGTCCGAACAGGAGGTATCTGTGAAAGTCTTATCTCAGACCTTTGGAGGACGGCTTAGCCCACACTTAGTGGCCGTCTTGCGGAAGGCTCAGGTCGCAGGAATCAGGTATGCCGTGCACAGCAGGGAGGAACCGGTGCAGAAGTCTGTATGAACAGGTGGGAAAAAACCCCAACTCTCTCCACTAAAGTTCCAGCGCAGATTGCATTATTCTGTGTAAGAATCCTCCGTCATAGGTCTGATGATTGGTTGGCACCAGGCAGTCTGAGGTGTTCTCAGCGAATCAGGAGGTAGATGATGGGCAGCTTCTTGCAAACAAAGGAGCCATGGTAAGAAGTCAGGCAGAGGCAACAGTATGTAACTTCTGGGCATGTACAAGTGTCCAAGGCCAGCCACGGACAATAGCTTCTGTATGTACACTTAGAAACGCTGCACAAGCAGTTGCTTAGAGGTCGTTTGTAGCTGAACACAGCAAAAGCGTAGTGAAGAATCCATCTTGTCTGTGCAGTTTGGTTCAGGCCTGAGTTGCTGACATGCCGGAGATTTGCATGTAGAATTGCAGGGGTACCAGCCCTACATCTCCCCCCCTTTGTAAGATGGAGGATGCTACAAGGGAGTACACTCCATCGTACAAAGCCTAACTAGCAGTACTACCGTGCAGGTCAGAACCAAATGACAAATGATTGACTAATGCATGATAAGTGGATAATACATCAAGCACAAAAGCAATACTGCATGAGGAATAATACAGTGAAGACACTCAAGCAATAAAAGAAGTCAAAATAAAATGACATTGATACAGTCAAGTCAAGTCAATCAAAATAATGCATGTTAACTTCAAACACAAGAGTATATATATAGTATCCAAACCAAAAATGCATATCAGTAATGCAATATAATGTGTTAGTGTAACACCAAGGTGAATACGCAAAAGTAATGAGAAGCCATGTGTAACTGTGTTAGTAAAAGAAACACATGCTATCTATGAAAAAAACAACTCAATTAAGAGTAATGGATAACTTTCAAAGAAAACGGTGACACTTATTCAAAAGTGTGACGTTCCAGCAAATCCTGCAGACGCATGGCAGGCAGCAGAGGTGCAGGATGCATAGAGCGACGAAGAGTACGAATCTGTCTCTGTTGATACAAAGAGATAAGGAACTGGAGCACCAACAGAAAGAAAAGACCAGGAACAATGACATGTGACATAAAATCAGTTTGTAAAATGTCCACATCTCGTGAATCAAAGTTATAATCAGCAATGGCAAGGTCGTCCTGGTCAATGGACAGTTCAACTGTGTGAGAGTCCTTATAGTCCAAAAGATAGGTCAAGGCTGCAGTGAAGTCAATCTCATGACCTCGAAACACATCCAATATCTGGAGCTCTGTCGAAACAGGGTCAGCATCTAGATAAAACAAGGAAACTCCACCAACATTAACAATGGAGTTCTTGGGAACATCAATCAAGCAAACATTGCAGGGTAGAGGAACTCTATTATGAATGTCATGTTTATTCATGGTGACCAGAAGTTCACTCAAAGGGGTACTAACCAGCCAAACATTGTTGACAACAGCAACTTTCGTCTCTGAAAAGTCATCGTACTTGGTCATGGTAATTTTACATTATTCTTTCACATTTTCAGCAGACAACCCACAAAGAGCCGTAGAAGTGTCCTTCAGGAAAGGTTTACCAGGACACAACCAATGAATGTCTTTAGAGCGTTGGCACATGCCAAGATTAGGTACCACTGTGGTATATTAGTGGTGCGTGCAACAGACGATTCAAAATGTTTCTGTAAAACATGTCGGGGATCTAGGGACACAAAAACTTTCTGTGGGACAGTCTGGGACTGTGTAATCAGGAAACCAGGTGCATCCTGTAGCACGACACCAGAAAGAGGGCCAGGTTCGATCAATCTGGCAACCTCGGATCCCGCTAACATCAAAATCAGGAACAGGACCTTCAAAGTCCGGGACTCCAACTGTAAAAGAAAACAAAGAGGCTATGCTGCCTCAGAGTTAGAATCATCCACTTCAGCAAGAGGTTCTTCAGGAAGGAACTTACTGGGATGACACGGTCTAAGCTGATTAATGTGGACCCATTTAAGGGAGCCTTCCCTCTCAGTACTGGACTTCATTCGAATTTGATAAGCAACAGGGGAGGCTTTATCCACAATAGGAAATGGACCGTTCCAGCTAGGTAGAAATTTACAGTCTTTGACCTTATTCTTACCAAAATTGTAGTAGAATACCTTATCGCCAATCTGGTATTCTTTAGAGGTAGTCCTCAAATCATAGTAGGCCTTCCTACCCCTAGCAGCAGTGTCCAAATTCTTTTGGGCAAAGGCAAAGGCACTTTGCAAGTGTTGTCTTAAATGGGCAACATATTCATGAGCAGTTGTAGCAGCAGCGAGATTCACATCATTAGTCCTGTAAAGAAGATGAAGGGGTAAAACCATGTCCCTACCTGTCATCATCTCAAAAGGGGACACACCAGTAGCACGATGACACGTGGCTCTGATAGCCATCAGGACCAAGGGCAGTTTGATGTCCCAGTCCTTCCCAGAGGAAGAAACATACTTTTTCAAGATACTGATGATAGTTTTGTTTGCTCTCTCCACTTGTCCAGAGGATTGTGGACGATAAGCAATGTGGACTTTGGCCTTCACACCTAGTACCTTCAACAGATGCTTAATGACTTGTCCCGTGAAGTGGGAACCCTGGTCAGATTCCACTCGCATGGGGAGGCCCCATCTGCTGAAAACATGGTTTAACAACAAGGTGGCCGTGGTCTCGGCGGTACAGTTGGGTGCTGGGATGCACTCGACCCACTTAGTAAATAAGCAGGTAACTGTCAACATATATTTGTTGCCTTGAGAGGATCGGGGCACGGGTCCGATCCAATCAATCTGGAGATCAGACCAAGGCATGGTCAGACCTCTGTTTCTCAGAGGTGCTCTATGAGCAGGAGCTGCAGGTTGAAATCTGCAACAGGTGAGACAACCTTTAGTATACAATTGGACATCTTGGTACATGTGGGGCCAGTAGGCCACTTGTTTCAACGTTTCATAGGTTATTCGGTCACCTCTATGACCGGCACAAGGTTCATCATGAGCGTGCTGTAACATAACTCCTCGGAAGGCCCGAGGTACCACCCATTGCACAATACCATGCTTACTCGTCCGTATCAACAGATCTTTCTGGAGATGGAACATGTCCTTGGAGATGTAGAGGATCCTCAGTTCCTCATCGTCCTGACAATCCTCCAGAGTTAATGGGTGTTCCTGGGGGTTCTGCAGAAAAAGGTAGACACGTCCAAGAGTAGGATCTTGTTTCTGGGTTTGCACGAGGTCGAGATCTGTGCTCTGGCCACACTATTGAACCACAGGGGGCATGGTGGATAATTGAGCTTGTCGCCGGGTAACCGCCATCACAATTCGAAGCCCATTGGTCTCGGGGGCCTCCAACTGCCAGAGGTCTCCAGAGACAGCACCCTCCTTGGCAAGCTGATCAGCTAGATCATTTCCAATCTTGTCAGGATTATCAACACAGAAATGACCTTTCACTTTCTTCCAGTAGATGGTCATGTCATTTTCATGAGCTACCTTGTCCAAGGCCAGAATCAATCCGGCATGTTTGACAGGTTTCCCTTTGGAATTCAGCATATTGTTAGATTTCCAAATGGGTAAGTGGGAAACAAAATTCTGTCGGACGTAGTCTGAATCAGTACAGATGGTTAGGGTGTGAACCCCTTCCGAGCAGCGGACTGGAGAGCTGCCAGGGCTGCAGCTAGCTCTGCATACTGATTAGTCTTGGTACCCAGACGGTACTTCAAGGGTTCACAAGGGTAGTTCTGGTTCCAAACTACACCTATACCTGCTACCAGTTCATGGTCAGGCTCTCGACGGTAAGCACAACCGTCCACATACACCTTGGGGTAGCCTTTACAGAGGTTCTCATCATAAGGAAGATGACGAGAAGGCTCAGGCGTACATGACTCCATTTTGGTGTCTAAATTACCCACTAAAGGTGCTCTGGCAGTGCAATCGTGCAATTCAGCCAGGCCCTGTGCGGCGGCATCCTTGCGGTTTTGAGCATACCTTACTTCTAGGGGCCAGCCCTGAAGTGCTAAGGTCCAGGAGACAATGCAACTGTTTGACACTTGTCCCGATTTAATCCGATCACTGCCTAGGAACTTGATGGGTTGGTGATGAGTCTCAACAACCAGCCTCTCACCTTGGATATAACTGCGGAAATATTGGAGGGCCCAGACTGTGGACAACAAGGATTTCTCACAGTCAGAGTATTTCCTCTCCACTTCCGTTAAAGCTTTGCTGGTATAGGCAATAACTTTCCTATCTGTGTCATGCATCTGGTACAGAACAGCACTCATAGAGTGATCGGTGAAACCTAGTTCCACGAAGAATTCTCTGCCACTCTCTGGATAGGCAAGACAGGGAGCTCGACTCAAAGCTGCCTTCAGCTCTTCTAGAGCTGCCTCTTGGTCGGGATTCCATGCCCAAGGTTCATCTCTTTTGAGGAGTTTGACCAGGGGTCGGGAAATCTCCGCATATTGATCCACAAATTGGCGGGAATAATTGCAAATGCCCAAGAATGAGCGCAGCTCACTCACGTTGGTCGGACGTTTGAGTTGTTGCAAGGCCACAATTCTCTTCCTTTGAGGCCGCAGTCCCTCAGCAGAAACTTCGTAACCCAAATAATTGAGGGATTTCCGGCACCATTGGCCCTTTGACAAGGACAGCTTTGCTCCCGCAGCTTTCAGTTGCTGGAAAACATGCTCTATTTCTTGCAAATGGTCAGTGAAACTGGTGCTCTTCACCAGAATGTCGTCTACATAGACGAGGGTGCCTCTAGTCTCAGCATCAGGCAAAGCCTTATGCAGGAAAATATTGAAGTCTGCTGGGGCATTCAAATAACCAAACGGTGTCCGATTCCAAGTATATTGTCGCCTACCAAAGGTAAATGCCAGCTTATGCTGGTCTTCTGGATGGACAGGTATAGTCCAAAATCCTGAGGCCAGATCCAGGCTTGTAAAGTACCTTGCACCCTTGATGGTGGCTAAGTTCTGTTCCAGATGTGCCATAGGCCATCTGGATAGAGGTACCTTTTTATTAAGCTGGCGATAGTCCAAAGCTAAGCACCAGCTAGAATCCTTCTTGATGACAGGCCACAGTGGGGCATTGTAAGTACTGTTGCATTGACGTATAATTCCCTTTTGTTCCAGGGAATTAATGATTTCCTGAACGGATTCATAGGAGGCCAATGGGATTTTATACTGCCTCACAAAGACGGGTTTACTGTTTGGATCCGTAGGAATACGGGTGACATGTAGGTCGGTGAGACCACAGTCATAGGTGTCAGTGGCAAACAGGTCCTTGTGACAGTACAGCAGTTCCTTTAATTGGGCCTTTTCTGACTCATCAGTGCAGGCGTCTGCTTCAGCAAGTTTTCCCGCAACCATTTCGTCAAATCCCAGAACAGGTTTGTTTGAGGGTATTTCAACCTTCTCCTCAATCTCATCTTGGAGAGAGGAGACCTGGATGGCTTGAACAGCATGGGGCTCCCCCCCTGGTGGGTGAGGGAACTAACAGCCTCATCGAGTGTACTTGACAAAATCAGATGGTCAGACTCGAGGTCCACCTGAGAGGTCACAGCACTATGTGGCCAGACAAACTGTAAGGTGAGGAGGCCTCGGGGTGAGGATTGGACACACGCAGGGGCCCCCCCCTCACAGATGTTCCAGGAAACAGGGGCTTCCCCAATAATCTGGAGACTCAATTCCACACTTGGGAACGATTCTCCCACTAGGAATCCCAGAGGTTCGCCTTTCACAAGGTGAATGTGATCTGGGTTTGGATTGGTGAGCAATAAGTGTAAGGAGGGAGCTGTGGCCTCCATGCAGGGTATGGGACCCATGGCTAGGCCCAGCTCCTCAAAATGGGAATTTGGACTGAAGAAGACCAAGTTGTCTGAGACCACATGTCCTCGGGTCACCTGTATCGGCAGGGGACAATCCTGTACCCTCCCAGGTATGTGGATGTCTTCTGCACTGACCACTTCACAGACTTGAGGAACTGTCTGACCAGCCCGTAGGGATGGGCGGGCACCAGAGAAATCCTCCGGATCTCCTTCCATCCTACTCCAGAGGATGTTGTTCACGAAATCCACATAAGTTCCCAGTCGAACAAGGCAATCTGAGCCTAAGGAGAGGGGCACCTCAAGTCCTCTGATGATGGAGAAGGTGTGCCGAAAACCTTTGACCCCAACTTGTAAGGGGAGATTGCAGTAGCCCATTAATGTCTTGAGCCCTTCCCCAGGCACTTGGAACGAAGTCTTCGCTCCCATTACCCAATCAAGGGTAAGCTGTTTTTTGAGCCGATAGAAAAGAGTCTCACTGATGAGGGAGTGGTCACAGTGGGGTAATAGGTAGGCCCTTTCCTTTTGGGACATGCCCACCTGCACATATATAAAGGGACCTTTCTCAGCCGAGAATATGTCCGTCAGTCTCCTAGGGTGATCTAGGCAGGGATGGGATGGAGGAGGGGTTTGCACCTCACAACCTTCCACAGGTTCCTTCAGGTATATCTTCAGGCAGTCAGTATCAAGGACAATGTTAGCTACTGAACCCACTGCAATGGCAACTACATCACTGATGCCCTGATCCTCATCTCCAGCCCTTTCATACTGGAGCTGAAGGATTTGGGGATCAGCTGACCTCTGGAAATTAATCCTGATGGACATGTTGGTGCGTTCCACCGAACAAGGACCACTGACTCTGCTGTCATGTTTTACCCTAGCATAAGGTATGGGATGTGTGACCTGTGTCCAGATCACTTCCTGGACATAGTCCAGAATGGGGCGTAACCGTTTCAGGAGCTCATTGCCAATCAAGAATTCTTCCCCAGGGCACTTAGTAATGATGACAGGATGTTTCACCTGTAATTTTCCAATTTGGAGGTTAAGCCAGACTTGCCCCATTGACTCTATGGGCTGATTCCCATAAGCTGCGAGTGACATATCACTGGGTGTGACGTGTAGGGTCCTCTGACTCCCCAAGGAAGCAGTGAGTCTATCAAAGAGACTCGAGGTAATCAGGGTAGCCTCAGAGGCGGAATCTATCAGGCCCTCACAGAGAAATGCCTGCTGAATTGTAACAGGAACAGTGTACCTCTGTCCTTTTGGCTTGAGTTTACCCAGAAAGTACTTGTGCTTCCTGATGGTGTCAAAGGCTGGACCCTCGCTGTCCATTGCGGGACTGTCACTCTGTGTCCATGGGGTGGCATCTCCAGCTGGCTGCACCTGTGCAATAGTGACCTGTGGGACAGAAACAAAGTCGGTTAGTCATTCAGTCGCATTAGAAGGGGAAGAGGAGTCAACCAGTTCCTCCTCTGGCTTCTGAGGCTTTGCTCGTGGCTTAGGTGGCGCACTACTAGCAGAAGCCTCCTGTGAGGAGCTGAATGCAATAGTAGCCTTCATCATATCTGTCAACTCGCTTATTCTCTTCTCCAGCTCCTGGAATTTGTCAAAACCGGGCTTTCTCTTCCAGTTCCGGTTCTGTGGAGCGAAACGCTGATTCCCAGAGCGCTGCTTAGACCCAGATGACTGGTTATTCTGGGGTGGCCTGGGAGGATTCTGTGGAGCAGAAGGAGAAGAGCTATTTTCCAACGAAAGAGTGGATTTTACAGCACTAACACTCTGTTTTGGCTCCTTGGGTTTGCTTGGAGCCCTTACTGTGCTGCCAGTATTGGTTGCTCTCATGTTGGGAACAGCTTCCCAAATCCACTCAGCATGTTCTATCACACGTGACAGGGGTCCGTGACGCTTGTCAGACATATAAGGCTTAATAGATGGAAGGAGCAACTGACAGAAAAGATTACGAAACTCCTGATGGTGTTCTATTGTTTCCCAAGAAGGGTCACTCTGGAAGAAGGTCTGCCTAAGTCTGTAAGCAAACTCTCGGGGTGTTTCATTTTCCCTATGAGTCATACTAAATGCTGCCTGCTTTGCAGCGATATCATCAGGGTATGGCCCATAATGTTTCTTTAGTGCCTGTTCAAAGATGACGATGTCCTTCTTTTCATCGTCTGCCATGGCCCGAATAAACTGCTGACAAGGTACATCAAAGGACCATGGAAGATACAGAACCATGTCCTCCCCCCTGGTAATGTTCAGTGCCCGAAAGGCATCTTTGACTGCAGCTAAATGTTCATTTATGGTGGCATGACCAGTTTTCTCAAAAGGTGTGACCATGCTCCGCAAGGTCTTGATAATTTGTAATTGTGCGACAGAAGCACCTTCATTGATTTGATTTCCTTGCAGGACACGGGAGCATAGAGGATTTCGCTTGCCTTCAGCTCCCTCTGGTGGTCGCTGCTGGTACAGTCTTCCATCACTAGGGGGACTTCCCCCCCCCCTCCACCGCTCCCTGTATGGGGAGGGGTCGAGAGTAGGGTGTTTCACTCCGCCCTGTTTCTCTCCTGTGCTCATGCGCTGATGGGAGAGAACTGACTCTGTTCTGGAAAAGCTGCCTTTCTACACTGGGCAGGGTTTCCAGTGTCAAACTGCCGTCATCTACCCTCTGGTAATTCGAGAAGCCTAGAGGGATAAAATTATCCCTGTACTCTGTCTCATTACCCTGAGAGGTGGACTCATAGGCCAAGTCAAAACAATCAGCTCTTAATTGCCGGATTTCGAGGTTAACTCTCTGTATTTCCTGCCCACATTCCTGAAAGCAACAGCTAGCTCTCTTTGCAGATCGGCTGTATGCCGTCTCGCTGCATTCAGAGCAGTCTCTGCCTCATTTAACTCAGCTATCAAAGCACTCTCACGTCGCTCATAAAGAGCAGCGTAATCTGTTAGTCTCCTGGTCTGGGCGGTTAGTTCAGTTCTACAAACTGTCAGAAATTGCAATTCCGTTTGATCCAGAGCATTCCGCTTCCTGAGAGCGGAAACCTGATCCACCCAGCCCTCTGTGTGAACCATCGTTACAAACACAGGAATAGCTGCTAGAATTACGCCAATGCAGAGATCCTGTAATGTTGGTTCCAAACCCGTCTTAACAGACACCTCTCTAGCCACAAACCTCAGCATAAACAGCTGCTTGGACCACAATAGGACAATTCAGAAATATTACACAAATTCTGAGAGACGTAGCACATTCAGAAATACTCATCCCGGACGAGCCCCCATTATTTTGTAGGGTATATTAGTAGCACAAACATAAGTTAGACTCTGTTGTCCAGGGGAAATAGCTACTATTACCCAGCCCAAAGTTCGGTGAGTTATTCTGGTAATGAGCCACGAAAGAAGTCTGGTCTGCAGATATATATTAGACTTTATTATAGGCAACCAAGTAGAAAAATATACACACACACATATAGCTAATTAGAAACATGAGGTAGAAATTTGTTATAGTACAGATGTACACTTGGACAACGTAATAAATCACTGATTAGTAACCAGACGTCACTGATTCGCTCTGCACTGAGGAAAAGTAAGAAATATATTGCTAACCCTCCATCCGGAGGAGGAGAGATAAGCCAGTACCTTAGCTCTGTCGGGCACTCAGGAACAACGCAGTCCAAGGAGGCAGCTCCTAGCTAATGCGGCTCCAGCCCCATCAGAGGCGAGCCGCAGTAAGTCCGAACAGGAGGTATCTGTGAAAGTCTTATCTCAGACCTTTGGAGGACGGCCTAGCCCACACTTAGTGGCCGTCTTGCGGAAGGCTCAGGTCGCAGGAATCAGGTACGCCGTGCACAGCAGGGAGGAACCGGTGCAGAAGTCTGTATGAACAGGTGGGAAAAGCCCCCAACTCTCTCCACTAAAGTTCCAGCGCAGATTGCATTATTCTGTGTAAGAATCCTCCGTCATAGGTCCGATGATTGGTTGGCACCAGGCAGTCTGAGGTGTTCTCAGCGAATCAGGAGGTAGATGATGGGCAGCTTCTTGCAAACAAAGGAGCCATGGTAAGAAGTCAGGCAGAGGCAACAGTATGTAACTTCTGGGCATGTACAAGTGTCCAAGGCCAGCCACGGACAATAGCTTCTGTATGTACACTTAGAAACGCTGCACAAGCAGTTGCTTAGAGGTCGTTTGTAGCTGAACACAGCAAAAGCGTAGTGAAGAATCCATATTGTCTGTGCAGTTTGGTTCAGGCCTGAGTTGCTGAGCAGGCCGGAGATTTGCATGTAGAATTGCAGGGGTACCAGCCCTACACCTCCCTTAGCACCCCTTTTACCTCTCTATCTTCCCATGGTCCAACTGACTCTTTCACAGGTTTTTCGCTACAAATATACTTTAAAAAGGTTTTATTGTGCATTTTTGCTTTCATAGCAAGCTTTTTTCAAATTCTTTCTTTGCCTGCCTTAGTGCCTTGCATCTAATTTGCCAGTCCTTATGTTGTTTCCCATTTTCAACACTTGGCTCCTTTTCCCATTTCCTGAAGGATGCATTTTTGGCTATAAAAGCCTCTCTGACCTCATCTTTAAACCATGCTGGTAGTTTTTTGACATTTTTAAAAAGTGGAATACATCTGGTCTGAGCTTCCAAGATAGTATTTTAAACAACACCTATGCTTGATATAAATTTTTAACCTTTACAGCTGCTCCTCCTAGTTTTGTCTTAACTATTTTCCTCATTTTATCATTGTCTCCCTTTTGAAAGTTAAAAGGTAATACTGTGGATTTCCTTGCCATCCTTCTTCCATTTATTAAATCAAGCCTGATCATACTATGATCATTATTGCCAAATGGCCCCATCACCCTTATCTCTTGCACCAAATCCTGTGTTCTACTAAGGACTAGGTCCAGAATAGCTTCCCCTCTTGTTGGTTCATGAACCAGCTTCTCCAAGAAGCAGTCATTTATTTCATCTAGAAACTTTGGGGTATGTTTACTAAAGGGTATTAAGGTAACAGGAGTTAACGGCAGCGATAGGGGGTATTACATGCAAAAAAGACTCTAGGTGGGTAGGAGGCTTTCCGGCCTAAAGGGTGCAATGGGTCACTTAACGGGTAATAACAGGACATCTAGCGTTAAGGTGTCAAGCATGCACCTTAATGCCCAAAAATGGCTGGCACTTTATTGCTGGATAAGGGAGTCCCAGCAAAAGCTAATGTAAAGGTGATGAATGGAAGGACAAGTGGGAGGTGAAGGGCCTGACAAATCCGTGGGCATCCGATGTGTCAGCCAGTAAGTGCAACGAGCATGTGGGAGGCACTGGGGGATGCCCACACCGTAATGCACTGGGGGATGCCCACACCATAATGTTAGTATATGGCATAGAATGGGGAAGACGTGTCCCCATGCAGAGTCAGAAATGGCACAATCTGTGCTTTAAAAGGAGGATGGAGCAGGAGTGGCGACATGAAGATCAGGCCCAGGAGAGACGTGAGTGAAGTGTCCAAATGTGGAAAAGAGTACCTGTGTAGGCCATGGTGTAGCAGCTTGCACGAGAAGATATGACTGCACATAGCCGCAAGAGGCTGATGGATGGGCTGCAGGAAGGAGAGTGTGGCATGGGCTGGCAGCACCGATGTACCAGAGGTTGCATCCCCAACGCATGTGTGCTGTGTGGTATAAACATGTGTCAGTGCCACGTGTAAGGCCTGATACAAGACATGGGGGTCTCACACCTATCCCAGCCACTCAACCACCATACAACAACCCAGACAAAAGTGCATAGGAGTGATTGAAACTGTGCAAAAGAGGCATGTACGGACATGATTTGATACCTTCAGGTGGCTATACGAGGGGTAGGATGTGTCTGTATGTAATGCAGAGATGTGATGGAGCCAAAGCTATACAGTCACAGTCATGATGTCATACCCGCTTCATGTTGCAAAAGTAGGTTACAGCTGTATGTATGTAACTGCCTATTAGTATACCACTGCATTAGTGCAGTCACATCGGCGTATGTTGTACCAGAAACATGGTAATGTCTGATGAAGAACAGGGACTGTAAGAACCTGCAGTCAGCTGAGACAATGGAGGGTTAGGTGACCTGCCTAAGGTCACAAGGAGGTGTGGGCAATTCATGAAGATTATGGCATACATAAAACACCACAGTAAAACATTCTAAATTGTCACAAAATGAGTGCTAGTGGGCCTCAAACACTAGGTTCCAAGCTAGTGCCATAACCATTATGCCACACCTCCAAGCAGTTGCCAGACATCTGCAAAGTAAACATGTTTGATTGCTGCAGCAGAGCCAATAAAGCCATCCTCTCAGAAGGGCATGATGTTGAATAGTTTGTTTGTTGATGCAAATTGTGGCCAGAACACATAACAAACTCTAAGGATGTGTGTCTGGCAGTCACAGCAGAGCCTGGACTGTTACAGGCATGAAAATGAACTGAGTAGCACACAGTCACAAAAAGAACAAGTGGGAATCAAAACCTGTCCCCTGCTTATGGGGACATTATGCTAACCAGTAAGCTACACCTCCATACCTCTTTGCACAGCAGTGGCTGGACTCAAAGAGACTACAGGTAACTGTCTAAAATGTCTGCAGTGTGTGCCTGTATAGGTTAGCTCCTCCAGTACCCATGATGCACTGCACACGCAGAACAGCAGTCTGCAGATGATCACCAAATGGAGAATGCACTGATCCATCATCTCAGTCAGTAAGATGCGCTGACAGTATGTGATATAAGCGCAGAACAGCTACAAACCATGCTACTGAGCAGTTAAAGCAGTCACCCTGAGGGTGAGAATGAGCGTCCAGCACTTGGTCCCCAGAGCTTGCATTGCTAGTGATAGTCTCTTCTGCAGATCCATATCACTGTTTGTGTGTGACAGATATTGATTGACAGATATTGTTTGGAGTGTGTTATGCTAGTTACCTTGCTTCCTGCCCAATTGCAGTATGCCATAGATGCCTGTCACATCTGGGCTGTGTCCTGCTCCTATTGGACAGGGACCCTCCTAGAACAGCACATCAGTGCCCAGTGTTGCAGCAGCTGATGCCATGGCTGCCAAATGCAGTGGAGGCTTATAGGCTTGCTTGGGGCTGCTGCTATGGTCTCACGGGCCCCCACCATGACCACAGTGAGCAGGCCAGAAACCATCCCAGACTACTAATCCACCACAGCAAGCACAGTGTGGCGGCACCTGCTGGCCACCACAAGGCTTTTTCAGCCATGCATATACCAACTGTGGCCGGTCAGCACATAATGCATATGCAGAGAGTGACCAGGTATACTGTCTGGGGCCAACCAGCATTTGGCACAGGGAGTACACCCATATAGCACTATGTGGATACCTAGCCGTGCCATGGTCACAGCTTGGTCAGAATGAGAGTGCCCTCGCAGTTTGAACTGCTGTGACTACCCAGTCCATGCATATGGCAGACAGGCACTATGAAGTCTCAGCCATTGACTCTACCTCTGATGCAGACACATCCTGGGCAAACTGCTCTGTTTAAGGCCATATTCACAATCCTCTGCTCCTCATCATGCACATTTGCATACTAATGTTGGGAATAGCCTAGGCAATGCGAGGCACAGTGCAGTGCAGAAGGTCATAGAACTCTGGGGAGACACACACACACACACTCACATCACCACGCTTTGCAAAAGTGGTGATGGGTGGAATTCCTGCCTGCCACTTTTTTTTCCATATCAGCTTAAGCATTGCTAACATGTGCTCATGGTGCATGTCCTAGTAGCGTGCTCTGACATTTTCATGCATTATTAATGCTCGCTCAGTGATCCAGTGCTATCATTCTGCTTTTCCATCCAGCTGTGGATAGTGGAGCCTGTCCGTGTGGCTGATAGGTGTCTGTACCCTTCCTGGCCGATGCTTTCTGGGTTGCACATGCTGGTGCTGTACCTGCACTGTAGGCTAATGTTTATCCACAGGGACATGCAATATATGATCCACAGCAGGGTATTGATCCTCTACTCAAATACACAATGACTTTGTGTTTTGAGCCACAGAGCTGCCATATGGCTACATCAGTCCCTGGAGCTGACATATTATTTATTAGGCAGACCTAGGAACATGTTGCGATGCGATCGGTACACAGCATCATAACATGGATCTTGTCTGCTGCAGGCGAGTGCCGCTGCATCTGCCGGTGACATCCCCACACCATGCTGCCATGTCAGCATGCTGTCAGTGGGGGTAGTGCATAGTACCAACCGGTCCACCATACGACTTTGGCAGATGCCTAGGGCACCAGTTCCAGATAGCTGGGGCAGAGGCACACATTGACGGACACGCCATCTCCCCAAACAACTGCCACTGCCAGAACCTCATCATCGCCTGCCATTGATGTTTTGGGGTTTGGCAGGCAGCCACAGCTGTGGTATTTCCCTGGGCATTTGCATTTTGCAGCTCCCTGTAGCATTACAGCTGCTGGCGCTAATCATCCTCTTCCTCTAGAGTTGGCTTCAGCATCTGTGTGTGTGTGTGGGGGGGGGGGGCTGGCTGGGGTCCCTGCCTAGGGTGCCAGGAAATCTTGGCCTTCCCCATGTGGCGCATCACCTTTCCACAGCAGCAGCATGTCTGTGTGCCAACAATGTTGATGTGGGATCATGATGGACATCACAGATGTGCCACCTGGGCAGCTGCCTGGTCTGCCTTGTGCCCCAGCAACTCCCACTGCATGACCGATGTGTCACCTCCTTTGCTCCATATGCACCATCAATATGGTGCCCTTTCATACTTGGGCACTATGCTGTTGCTGCTAAAGGAGCACTGCTATCATACTTTTGGGCTCCCCTGTCTGTGCATCACATTGCAGACATTTAAATAGGCTCTCTCCCATCAAAATACACCCTTTCCGCAAGGTTTTACTTGGCGTTAGGGTTCCCAGACTAAAGGACATTAACATACATTAGCATAATAGGCATCAAAGTAATACCCTTTGTTAACACCACTCTCCATCCCATTAATGCCCACTCTCCGCCTACTGAGCCCTTAACGCTGCATGATCCTTTAATGCCTGTTAATGCAGCTTTTTTGTAGCATTAAGGGCGCAAGGGTGCTGATAACCAGCATTAACAGCACATTTGCTCCCTTAACACCCTTTAGTAAACATACCCCTTTATCTCCCTAGCCTGTCCTGCAGTGACATTGACCCAGTTGATAATGGGGTAATTGAAATCAGCCATTATTACTATGTTGTAACTTTTGTTAGCTTCCCTGATTTCTCTTAGCATTTCATCATCCATCTGCTCATTCTGGCCAGGTGGTCGGTAGTACACCTCCACTACCATCACTTTTCCCTTTTTACATGGGATTTCTATCCATAGAGATTCTACAGCGTATTTTGTTTCCTGCAAAACTTTAATCCTATGTGACTCAATGCCCTCTCTAACATAGAGCGCAACCCCTCCACCAATTTCATCTACTTTATCATTGCGATATAGTTTGTACCCAGGTATCACAGTGTCCGATTGGTTGTCCTCCTTCCATCAGGTCTCTGAGATGCCAATCATATCTAACCTTTCATTTAGTGCTATATATTTTAGATCTGCTATCTTATTTTTTTAGACTTCTAGCATTTGCATACAACCCCTTCCCTTCCCAAGAATGTTGCCCAGTTCCTAATGAATCCAAAATCGTCTTCTTTGCACCATCGTCTCATCCAAGCATTGAGACTCTGGAGTTTTGCCTGCCTTGACCGACTACTCGGACTGGGAGTCCGAGGATGAGGCTTCCCTGGAGACACGTAACCACCACGGTCTCCCCTCTGACCTGTCTCACCGAATGTCGCGGCGCCGGTCCCCACCCGAGGACACATCATTCCTCAAATTTGTTCAAAACATGACAAAAGCCTTGTCTGTCACCACAGAATTGGAGGAGGACCCTAGCATGAAGGAGTTGGAAATCCTCCAGTATGAAGCTTCACCTAAGGAAGTCTGACAGTCCCCATCCTCTGGTGACTCCTTCAGATGTGGGAGACACCAGCATTGGTGCCAATAGTTAGCCAACGCCTCGATACCATATACGGAGTCCAGCGGGCCCTGGCATTCGGAAAGCGCAACTTCCTCACATTTCTATGGTGGTGGAGTCAACCATGCGCCTACAGAGAAGTCTGAAGACTCACTCTTCCATACCCCCAGGCAGGGAATCCTGCGCCCTCGACACCATTGGGTACAAATGCAACCAGGGCTCAATGCTCGGTTACTGAATCCAAGCCTACTAGCTGTATATTGACTTGTATCTCTGAGACCTAGCAAAAGAAATCACAGGTTTTTCGGTGGGTTTCAGTGGGGATCACCTCCAGCAATTATAAACCCCCACAAAGTGCATCAGGAGTGCTCAAAGTACATGTTTTGGGCCACCTACGACGACTTCGAGTCTAATGTGAGGGTGGCCACCGCAGGCATCGGTGCCTGATGCCAGGCCTGGCTCCAGGCATTGGACCTCGAGCAATGGGTATAGGAGAAACTCCTTGATGTGTCCCCTGCCTCAGTGCAAACCTCTTCGGCAAACCGATGGCGGACAAGGTGGCTGAGATTGAGACCAAGTAAGTCACCTGAACTCGGCTCTCCAAGAAGACCTCCACCCTTCCCAAGAAGAAAGACTCGGTGAAAAGGCCAGCCTTACCGGGGTTATCCCCAATACCAGACCTCCCAGTCTGCATAGCAGGGTCACCAGGGCAAAGGACCAGGCCAAGGCCAATATAAATCCTGACCCAGCCTGGGTAGGAACCAGTGTTTGGGGCTTGGGGCACTTAGGCTTTGATTCCCTGAGCATAGCCTCTCCACCCATGGAGGAGAAGCTTCCAGCAGGGGGGCATCTGATCCACTTTGCCCATTGGTGGCCAGCCAGAACCACCGACACCTGGGCCCTCCAGGTGGTCAGAAAAGGCTACCTCCTTCACTTGGACCAGACGCCTCCCCCCTTCTTTCTAGGAGAGCCCCCTCAGACTCCCTTGCACCAGGCCCAGCTACTTCAGGAGCTCGCAGGCCTCATCAGGGACAGAGGTGTGGAATCAGTACCCCTTCACCTCAGGGACAAGGGGTTCTACTCCCGTTATATTCTGGTCCAAAAAAGAACAGGGGGCCTAAGGCCCATTTTGGGCTTATGGAACCTGAATAAGTTCCTGGTACCGGAGAAGTTCAAGATGCTCTCCCTTGGAACATTGCTGCCCTACCTCCAGCAGGGAGATTGGCTATGCTCCTTGGACCTAAAGGATGCTTACACCCACATCCTTATTCATCCCAGTCATAGGCAGTACTTAAGGTTCATGTTCAGGGGTGACCACTAACAGTACAGGATACTACCCTTCAGCCTAGCCTCCTCACCAAGAGTCTTCACCAAATGCCTGGCTGTGGTGGCTGCCTACCTCTGTCTCCAAGGGGCCTTTGTCTTCCCATACCTGGACGACTGGCTCATTAAAGGGAACATGGCCATCAAGGTGCTACAGGCCACAGTCCACATCATCAAGGACCTGCAGCATTTGGAGTTTGTGATAAACCACCCCAAATCTCACCTCACTCCAACTCAGGATCTGGAGCTCATAGGAGCTTGTCTGGACACTCTCCAGGCCAGGGCGGATTGCCTCATGGCCCTGGCCACTGAGGTACAGCGTCATCACTCAGTGTTGGCACATCCATGCTCCACCTACTAGGTCACATGGCATCCATAGTCCATGTGGTTCCCAACGCCTGCCTCCACATGCGGGCAGCTCAGTGGTGTCTTCGCTTGCAGTGGACACAAGCCACAGCAGGCTCTGGGACAGGGTCTCAGTGTCCCGTTAACTAGCAGAGTTGCTCGACTGGTGGCAGGGCACACAAGACCTGCAGAAGGGCATGCCCTTCCAGCCCCCAAACCCCCCGAGGATACTCACCACGGATGCATCCCTACTGGGATGGGGTGCCCACTGTGAGGAACTGCACACGCAGGGCAACTGGTCCTGGGAGGAGAACCAGCAACAGATCAACCTGCTGGAGCTCAAGGCCACTTTTCTGGTGATCAAGGCCTTCCACCACTACCTGAGGAACCAGTCAGTGCTAGTCCAAACGGACAACCAGGTCGCGATGTTCTACCTGAACAAGCAGGGGGGCACAGTGTCTCAGCATCTCTGCCATGAAGCAGTAGCCCTCTGCTCATACTCGATTGGTCAGGGAATGCTCCTCAGGGCATTATACCTTCCAAGCCAAGACAATGCCTAGCAGACAGGCTGAGCAGGGCCGTCCAGCCGCATGAATGGTGACTAGACCCCAGGGTGGCGTAGTGGTTATTCCTCTTTGCCAGCCTGACCAGTGCTCAGCTGCCCCGCTTTTGCTATCCCTAACTTCATCCATTTTGTACATCTTCCCTCCCACACCACTAATTGCCTGGATCCTCTTCAAGGTCCTGCGGGACAAAGTCTCCATGATCCTGGTGGCCCCATAGTGGCCCAGTCAGCCTTGGTTTCCCCTGTTGCTCCACCTCTCGATGGAGCTCCCAGTTCCTCTATGGAACGCTCCGGGGCTACTGAGCCAGGAGGAGGTCTCCCTCCTTCACTCCAACCTGGGGTCCCTGTCGCTAACAGCATGGCTGCTGAACAGGTAGCCTTAGCACCCTTCAACTTCCCAAGGGATGTGGAGGAAGTCCTCTGGCCTCTTGTAAGAGCTCCACGAGACACGCCTATGCCTTCAAGTGGCGTAGATTCTCAGTTTGGTGTGTGGAGCAATGGGTCAACCCGTTTTCTTGCCAGATGCACATGGTGCTGCAGTACCTGCTTCACATTTGAAAACCAGACTTGTTCAACTCCATTAGAGTGTACCTGAGTTCGCTCTCGGCGCACCATCATTCCATAGAGGACAAACCTCTTTCTGCGCAGCCCATCATTACCCAATTTATGCGGGGGCCTTCTGCTCTCTAAGCCTCCCATCTGCCCTGTCCAGCAGAATAGGACCTCTACATGGTTCTGACACAACTCACCAAGCCGCCTTTTGAACCTCTGGCTACCTGCCATTTTCGTTATCTCTCCTGGAAGATCGTCTTCCTTGTGGCGCTCACCTCTGCCTATGGAGTCAGCAAGTTTCAGATGGCCGAGCCACTTTACACCAGGTTCTACAAGAATAGGGTCATGTTTCGCACCCACCCTAAATTCATTCCAAAGGTGGTATCCAGGAGGTGGTGCTCTCTACCTTCTTTCCACAGCCCAATACTGACAAGACGGCGACCATTCTCTGGAGTATAAGAAGGCCCTGTCCTTGTACCTGAAACATACCCAGAGCCACAGCAAAGCCTTGCAGCTTTTCATTTCCTACGACCCCAGTCGACTGGGGGAGGCTGTTACCAAGTGGACCCTATCCACCTGAGTGGCGGACTGCATCGCCTTCGCCCACGATCAGGCTGGGTTCTCGTTGGAGCGCCGGTTCACAGCGCAAGTCAGGGCTATGGCGAGCTTGGTTTTATTTATTTTATTTTGAACGTATTTCCAATGATCAGGGGCGGTTTACAATGAAACTTAACAATATACATTGAACATAATAGTTGAGGTTATAATATATAACTATTTACAGAATAACTATACAACATTTGCAAATCAATATGAGTAATAATATGTGAATATGATAGCTGAGTTGTATCTTTAGAAGTTTGAATGTTGGTATATATTGAGCTCAAATATAGGATGGAGGGGCGGAGGATAGATTGGTGGGGTGATGGAGACAAGGTGTTATGTGGTAGGGGTGTAGTTGGAGTTTCGATTGCAGAAGGGATTGGGATTGTTGTAATGTTCAATGAAAAAGAATGTTTTTAATTCTTTTTGGAAAGTTTGGAGATCTTTAATTTCTCTCATTGCTTCTGGAAGGGTGCTCCATTGGGTGGGGGCTACATAAGTGAAGGCCCTGTTACTCATTGTTTGCTTAGTCTTACAGAATGATATTGGAACTGAGAGGGTATTAAGATTAATTCTTCTTCTGGATCTGGTGTCTTGATGGATGTGGATTAAGGATGTGAGGTAAGAGGGTGTTATATTATTAATTAGTTTGAAGGATTTGTATTTTATTCTACTGGTAATTGGAAGCCTCTGTAGATTGTACAAGATGGGTGTGATGTGGTCTGATAGACGAGCCTTAAATATAATCCTGGCTGTAACATTTTGGGCCATTTGAAGAATATTTAGGTTCTTTTTGGTTGTTCCTTGTAATATGCTGTTACAGTACTCAAAGTGTGGTGTGATAAGGGCTTGGACTACTAATTTGAAATCTTTTAAGTCTATAGGGGGTCTGAGCTGTTGAATAACCCTTAACTTGAAAAATATGGTTCTGGCTGTCTGCTTTATGTGTGAGGTCATGCTAAGGGTTTTGTCAAGGATGACTCCTAGATATTTTATTTCTTGTTTTACTGGGAGTGTGGTGTTGTGAAGGTTGATTGTTGGGGGTGGTGGGGATGAAGTTTTTGTTTCTTGATGTAAATAGTACTTCAGTTTTACTGAAGTTGATGCTCATATTATTTGATTGGAGCCAGTTATCTGCATCTTTGAGACATGCTGAGAGGTTGTCATAGGTGGAGTTTTTTAATATCTAGAGGAGAGTACAACAAGATGTCGTCAGCATATATATGAAATCCAATTTTGTGCATTTTGAATATGGAGCATATGGGTTGGAGATATAAGTTAAACAGGAGAGCTGAAAAGGCCGAGCCTTGGGGGATATCCTGTTCTTGTGGGACGTTTGCAGATGTTTCATGTTCTAATTGCACATTCTGGGCATATATGATATATGATTTGAATCACCTGTGACTTGTTCTTTTAATACCTATGTGGTTAAGTCTAGATAGAAGGATATTGTGATCTACATTGTCAAATGCGGATTTGATATCTAAAAAGACGAGGATGAATGCTTGTTTTGTGTTGTCCATTCCTCAGATGAGGATGTCGAATAGTGCTAGAAGAAGTGTTTCGATCTCATGGAATGGTCGAAAGCCATACTGTTGATCGTCTAAGGGTGCGTTTATTTATTTATTTTATTTATTTAGCTGTATTTATATCCCGCTATTCACTGGGTCAAAGCGGTCAATTGGGAGATACATTTAACACGAGGGGATATGACACACATACGCTAATACTTACAGGGAACATGGGCAATGGAGGGTTAAGTGGCTTGCCCAAGACCACAAGGAGTACCTATAGGACTAGAAATCCCAGTCCCTCCGGCCTGAGATTGCTGTCCCCAGGTGGGACTTGAACCCTCGGCCCTCTGGCCTGAAGTACCTTGTCCTAACCACTAGGCCACTCCTCCCACTATAAAATCTATAAAATGTCTATAAAATCTTGGAGTTGGACTACTTTTTCAATGATTTTAGCTACAAATGGGATACTGGCAGTGGGGCTATAGGAGGTTGGGTCATCTTTGTTCAGGGGTTTTATTCTTTAATACGGGACAGATTTCAGTAAGTTTGAGTTCATTTGGCATGAGGCCTTGTTCTAAGGAATGATTCACTATGTTTAATAGATAAGGAGCAGGTTTGGTTTTTGTTGCTTTGATCCATGTGACAGGGCATGGATCAAGGGGGGAGGTTGTTGTATTGATCTTTGTAATTGTGTCTAGAAGTTGTCTATGGTCAATGAGGTGAAATGAGCACCATTCATTGGGGCTATCTGGGAGCATCGTTGTGAGTGCAATGTCTGTTGCGTTCCTTCATTTTAGCTTGCTGGCAAAGTAGTTGGCTAGGTTTTGGGGGTTAATGGATGTCTTGTGAGGGTCATCCTACAGTGATATGATTAGTGATTTAACGATTTCAAAAAGTTCTCTTGGGCGGTTAATGGCTTTGTTTAGGATTTTTGTGTGGTGGTTCTTTTTAGCATTATTTATAGCTTCTTTATACGTGTTCAAAGTTGACAAGTAGTGTGTTTTGCATTCCATGGTTTTCTTAGCTCTCCATTTAAGATCAGATTATCTGAGTTCCTTTTTTAGCTTAGCTATGTCAGGGGTGTACGATTTCTCAGATTGTTTGCGAGGAGGTTTTGAGGATGTGAGAGTTGGTTTGGCTGCTATGTTAATTGAAGAAGTCCAGTGGTTGCAAGCCTACGCTCTGTCCGCATGGCAGACATCTGCTGGGCCGCCATCTGATCCTCAGTTCACACTTTTGCAGCTTACTACTGCCTGGAGAAGGAGTCCCGATGGAGCAGTGCCTTCGACCAGGCCATACTCCATAATCTATTCGGGGTTTAGGCAACTCCTGCCCTCCAATCCTTCTTGTTCAGACTACCAGTGCGATGTTTCTCCCTGGACTCTGGGGTCCTTAGACTCTTTCCTCAGACTTGCTTGCAGCTGCTCACAGCTGGGCTGTGTTTTTCTACAGGTTCTCAGTGGCCTGTAGCTAGGGAGTCCCATATGTGAGGACTGACTTCCTGCTTGTTCCTGGAGAAAGCGTAGTTACTCACCTGTAAGAGGTGTTCTCCAGTGAAAGCAGGAATCAGTCCTCACAACCCTCCCTCCTCCCCTTGGGGTTACTGTAAAATTTTTTGCCATCTTCTTTTGCTGGCTCTAGCTATGTCAGCTGACTGAGTAAGATGGCACCCTTGGGCAGGAAGGGGACCACGCATGTGCAGTGGCATCTCCCAAAGGCTTTCTTTGAAAGCTGGGGAGATGCTTGCGCGGGGCTCCATCAGCATCAACGTCACCCATATGTGAGGAGTGATTCCTGCTGTCCCTGGAGAACACCTGCTACAGGTGAGTAACTATGTTTTCTCCACAACCAGCCCTACAAGAGATGGTCCACTCTTTTCCATTGTTGGGCCAGGGCCAATCGAGCAGCAATAAACAGATACCAGGACCAGCATAGTTCCCTTGACCTTAAGTCCCCTTAACCTTTATTCAAGAATGCCAGAGCTGCATCAGGGACAACCTTCTGCTGAAGTACCTTCTGCAAGAAGATGAAAACCTGTTTCCAAAAGGTTGTAATATGCGGGCAGGCCCACTATATGTGGATGAAATTTCCCTCCAACCCACACTGTCTCCAGCACAGCCTTCTCCTATTACAATTTTTAGCAACCTCATAGATGTGTCATACAATCTATAATATCATTTATAATTGTTCTCTATTAAATATATGGCTTGCAAGCCCTCGCAAACCCATAGTATCATGAATGTCCATTCCTGTTCCTTCCACACAGCCCCTAAATCTTCTTCCCATCTCTCATGTTTTGGTTTCCCATTAAATTTCACCCTCAGCATCTTATATAACCTAGAGAGACATCCTTTCAAAGAGCCCACTTTGAAATCTTTCTCCAAAGTACAAGGTTCCTCTTTCCACCATGTCCTTCTACCCGGATGTATATAATGGCAGGTTTGGAAATAATGAAACCAGTCACCCTCATCTAACCCATATTCCTGTTGTAACTCATCAAAGGACAAACGACTACTCTCCCCCCAAAATTGCCCAACCGTCTTAAGACCTAATTCATCCCCCTTCACATCTACCTTATCAGTTAGACCTGGAGGGAACCCTGAATTGTAGCAAAAGGGGGTGAATCTAAACAACCCTTTAATCCCGAAAAACCGTGAGTGATACCTCTCCCAAATTTTACACGTAAGGCCCACCCATGGATTAATAACTTTCAGCCCTTCAGGCATCTTCCCCCCCTTGCCATAGCAAATAATGTAGGGGACAGTCACCCACATTCCCTTGCTCCAACTGCACCCATTCTTTCTAGTCACACATATGCCATTCAACCGCTTTATGGAGTTGGGCTGCATCATAATAAGTTCTCAAAACCGGTATCGCTAAGCTTCCTTCCTCCCTGGTCCCGCTCAAAATGCTCCAAGCCACCCTCGGTCTTTTATAGTCCCAGATAAATTGAGACAAGGCCTGTTGCCACTGCTTGAGGATCCTTTTCAGAATCCATACCGGCAGGGTGTTAAAAAAAACCCAGGAGTTTAGGTAGCACCATCATTTTGACACTATTTATCTTGCCAAACCATGATAAATTAAATTTTTAACATTGCTGTAGGTCCGCACAGACTTTTCTAAAGTGGGTCAAAATTGAGTGCAAAAGGTTTGCAAAAATCAGTTGCAATATTGATCGCCAAGTAGTGTATGTGTGATTTTACCCATTTAAAGAAACACTGCTCCCTAAGTTTGTTTTTGTCAGTAGGAGACATAGGGGTATGTTTACTAAATGGCGCAGAAGTGCGCGGCGCACAATAGCGTGCGCTAAGGTACCTTAGCGTATGCTAATGATGCATTTTTTTTCCCCGCACACGTGCGCGCTGCACTAAAGTGCCCGCTTATATGCGCGGCGCGCTGATGTGCGATAGAGGCGTGGAAAGGCTCCCGGAGGGCGGAAGAAGGCTCCCCAGGAGCGGAGAGATGGGGTCAATGGGTGGAGAGTGGGAGGGGAGAGGCTCCCCACACAGGAGCGGGGCTGAAATTCGAGTAAAAAAATACCGCGAGTGAAAACCTCGCGGTAGAGCCGATTTAAAGGGAAGAGAAACCATTTCTGTCAGCAATGTACAGCAAAACCAGGGAAACCTACAAAAAGTGAGCAGTGTGATACATGTGCACGGAACAAAAGGACAAATAAACATTAAAAATGACCCCAACAAAATATAATAAAATTATAATCAAGCTGGGCAATAGTGATAGTAATGGGAAACATCAAAAAACACTCCCAAAAAAGCCCCAAAAAATAAATATGAATTTTAGAAGGGTCTACGCTCTGTCCCCATACAAGGTGAATGATCCCACAGTGAAATAGCACTGATCAGGGTTTCCCTCTCTATTGGACAGGTTACCTATGGCATGCACATTTCCACAACAGCAGGGCGGGCAGGTCGGAATGGGCAATTGGACAGATGCTGGAAAAGGGGATACAGAGGGCTGCAGGCGGCCCATGCTGTGGTGCAGCTGGGGCACAGTGCGGACTAGGCAGATGCCTAGATGGCACCTAGGAATGCTGAAACTGAACAGCAGCCAGACAGCAACTGATGAGGGCCCAACATGGGCATGAGAGTGTTTATCACAGTATCACAGGGGATAGTACCCAGCAGGTACCCCCAAGGGCACGGAACATTGGCAGGCGGTGATTGGGGGACGTGCGGACAGATATGCAGGCACCCCTACCCCAGAGCCTGCACCATAGGCAGCCGCCTACCCGCACACAGGATGGCCTGAGACTGCGTACCACCAGCACCACCAGCAGAAGGGCATGTCAGCATGGTGGCACAGGGGTACTGGAGGTGGAGGGGGGCAGTGGCAGCTGCCCAGAGCAGACCATGGCCTAGCCCTGTGTAGGTGGGTGCAATGCACTGCAACAGACAGGCCCTGCCGGACAAACAGTCATGGTATCATCAGGGAACGCACTGTCTCTGTGGCAACACGGTGGTGCAGTGCACACAGACATTGTGTGCAAGAACAGAAGGTCACAGGTTCAAAGCCCAGCTGGTGCTACTGCCAATCCAATCCACATATTTTTCCCACAACTAAACCGTGATAGTAAGGACAAACCTTTATTGCTGAGAACATACGCATGGTTAATACGCCTATATTTTACCCCACCGAGCACAGACACCATAAACAGGCGCATTACCTAGAGCAGAGTCTCCCAAATGCAGTCCTGGAGGGCCCCACACCATTCAGGTTCCATGCTGCCTCTAATAAAGATCCCTGTGCTGCATATCTATGCACCACCCCCATGGTATGCAGATGTAGCTCATGCGTATTCATGAGGGACAGCATGAAAACCCGAACAGTGTTTGGCACACCAGGACTGGAGTTGGGAACCTCTGCCGTAAAGCAGCAGCCAACAGGGGAAGACACACCCACACCAACACCCACAGGCCCCATTGGCCAATGCCTCCTGGAGAGGCAGGACATTGGGCCCTGCGTGCATCTCCCAATACTAGCACTTGCATACCTTAGCAATGCCACCCTACACCTGGGTATATGGTACACAGCTATCAAACGTTTCCTATGATTACTGGCAGATAGCAAGTCCTACGTTAAGCACAGTTTGCTCATTGAGCTCCATCATAACAATCTTTCTGATGTCTGCGGTGTGTGCTTCAGGTCTGGTCTCTGACAGTGTTTACCACCCTGGGGAGTGACCCCCAACAGTATTGCGTACCATATCCATGCCTGTACTGTGCCCAGGACTGGTGTGGTGGGCAGGGCTGCTAAACTCCTCTATAGTAGCACAATGCTGGCATAGGTGTGGGAGTGTGTGTCTGTCTATACCAGTGGTTCTGAACCAGTCCTCCTTGAACCCCTAGGCCAGTCGGGTGTTCAGGATAGCCCTAATGAATATGCATGAGATATATATGCATTAGAGATATCCTGCCAACCTGACTAGTTTGTGGTCGTCTAGGACTGGATTCAGAGACCCCTGCCTTACATCTCTGTCATTTAAGAATGTGAGTGAGCAAGGTGCAGATCTCCAAGACATCAAAAAGGTTAGATAGAATTTGTCACATACCTCTGGGTGCATGCATTTCCACCAGGAACATGTACTATGGACTAGCTAGCAGACTGTTTGCAGCTAGTATGTGTCTTGATGGAGTGCCTTGCAGGGTGCAGCGGCTGAAGGCTTGCTGCAGGAGAATATCAGCTAGTGGTGGGGTGCAGCTTAGCATATCCAGGCCTAATGTCTGTCTGCTATTGTGTTATGGATGTGTACAGAGCTGCATTAACTGCGCTGTAGGGTGTCTGTTCCCCACCAGGACTGGGGTTGATGGTCCCCTCTACTGCCACCATTGCAGGGAGGTAGAATGTGGAACTGTTGATGGGAGACCCTGTTTACCACTACTCAGCCCTGGAGGAGGAGGGTGGTGATGGTACATAATCCTCCTAGGGGCTACACCTGACTGAGACAGACAGATATATCCAAGGTGTTTCTGCAAAAACTACCTAGCTCACACATTTAACACTGCTTTGGACCTCCAGCATGGCCTATTTCTGCTATGGAAGGTGCTGTGGACCTGGTGCTGGGCGCCTCACCGCACCCTCAGGGTGAGCACAGTACCCGCACAATGTGACGGTGTGTAGCTACTCTGTGCCAGTAAAACACACGGTCAGTACCTACCAGGCCGAGGTGCTGTGGGGGTGCACATGGTCAGTTCCCCCTACCAGGCCGAGGTGCTGTGGGGGTGCATACCCCATCTTGTGTTTATCTGTGGACAGCTGATTTGCATGTGCAGTGCATCATGGGTACGGGTGTGCTAACCCTATCCTGGTGACCACAGCAGACTGTCTGTGTGGTGACATGCACTCCCTCTGCTGCCAGCCAGGGGCTTGCTAGCAGCTATAGAGCTGTAGCACGATGGTTACTTCACTGCCTGTGGAGCCAGAGGTTGTGGGTTCAAACCCCCTGTGGGGTTATTTGATAGGGCAGCCCAAAGCATTATCTATTTTTAATGTACATTATTGCTGCCAGCAAAAACACCCTCATCGTACTGTACCCATAAGATGCCTCAGAGGGCGCTTTATAGGACGCCCTATAGGTCAGCTTACGGTTACCGTCCATATAAGGTACACTATACTTTATCCTGTGGAGCAACTTATAGGGTGCCCTATAGGGGACATTTTAGGGTGCCGTGGCGGACAGTGCACTTTATAATGTGCCCTATGGAGTGCCTTATAGGGTGCCTTATGTGGCACCTTCAATTACGGCACGTGAGGACGTGTTTGCTGGCAGCAATTAATAAAATACAAATAAAGTGCTGCAGGAAACAATACATACATTGCAAAGCTGATGCCTCAGCCAGCCTTACGTATTAGGCACACTGGGGAGCAAACTCATGGCCCCTGTATCAGTAGTCAGTGCCTTAACCATTGTGCTACACAGCTGCTCCTCCTTGCTTGTCAGCGCACCTACTTAAGATTTCCATGCGTTTAAATGCACAGTGCTGCCATCAAACACAGTGCTATGACCTTACTGTGCCTCATAGGGCACCCTATATGGCACCCTATAGGCCGCCCTTTCAGCAACACTGTAGGGTGCCGTGGCGGACAGTGCACTTTAAAATGTGCCCTCTGGGGTACCCTATGAGGCGCCTTATGCAGCACCTTATGTTACAATACTTTGAGGGTGTGTTTGCTGGCAGCACTAATTAAAATAAAAATAAAATGCCCCCTACAGCAATATTACCTATAACAGGTAATGCCTCAGCCAGCCTTTTTCGTTAGGCACAGTGGGGGCTTGAACCCATGTCTCCTGCATCATTGGTCAGTGTCTTAACCATTGTGCTCCACTGCTGCTCCTCCTTGCATGTCAGCGCACCTACTTATGATTTTCATTCCTTAAACTGCACAGTGCTGCCATCAAAAACAGTGCTGTGACCTTGCGGTAACTCATACGGCACCCTATAAAGCGCCCTATAAGCAACATTCTAGGGTGCCTTGGCGGACAGTGCACTTTAAAATGTGCCTTATGGGGCGCCTTATGTTAACACGCTTTGAGAGTGCGTTTGCTAGTAGTGATAATTAAAATAAAAATAAAATGCCTCCTAAAGCAATCTTCCCCATAATAGGTAGTGCCTCAGCCAGCCTTCTTTGTTGGGCACAGTGGGGGATTAAATCCCTGATCCCTGCATCATTGGTCAGTGTCTTAACCATTGTACTGTGGCTCTGTTCCTATGCTTGCACATCAGCGCGCCACTTATGCTTCCCGCGCAGCTTTCTCATGCGCTAATTAGCGCATGATTAATCCTGGTTTTGCTTTTTTCAGCCTGAAACGCCCACTCCTTATATGGCATCCGCACACTAGCGCGCCGCGCACCATAACGGGGTTTTAGTAAACATACCCCATAGATATACCTATAATCTCTGATTTGGATGCATTCATTTTAAAGCCCGACACCCTTCCAAAGGTCTCCAACTCCTTCACCACCACAGGCAAGGACCTCACCAGATCTGCCAGGGAGAAGAGGAGATCATCCGCAAACATGGATAATTTATGTGACTGAGAGCTTCGAAGGATCCCTGTAATATTGCCAAGGGTTTTAATTTTCTGTGCCAGTGGCTCCATTGCTAGGTCGAACAGCAGAGGTGACAATGGACACCCCTGCCTGTTATTCTTTGCAATTCAAAGGAGGGCGTATAAACCAAATTAATTTTTAGACAGGCCAAGGGTTTGGTATACAAAACTTAGATCCACCTCAAGAAATTCCCACCCAGGCTCTATTTCTCTAAAACCTGAAACAAGTATGGCCAATACATTCTGTCAAAAGTTTTCTCCGCATGAACAGTTAGAAAGAGGGCCGACATCTCCTTCTGTTTCGCTTTCCCAACCAAACTGAAATTTTTTTTGACATTATCAGAACATTGTCTGCCAGGAATAAATCCCGATTGATTGATATGTACTAATTTGGTCAATGGGTTGGAGTCGATTGGCCAGCACTTTAGCAAAAATCTTTTGGTGAATTCCTAGCAAAGAGATTGGGTGGTAAGATCCACACAAACATGGATCCTTCCCCTCTTTAGCTAAAATAGATATTCCTGCCATTCACATAGAAGGGAGAAGGCAGGGCCAGCCCAAAGGTTTCTGCTGCCCCAGCCATACTGTTTTTCCTTGCGCCAAGCTGCCCCTGCTGAGCTACACTGCCGCCTTTCTCTGCTGCCAATTCCATCTTGGGAAGGAGATGGGTGGCAGCGGCAGCGGCAGTGGCAGTATTTTAAAAGTGGCAGCTTTGTGCTGCTGCTTTGTTGTCCGCGCCAGGCCTTGTGCTTCAGCACACATGGCCTGCCACTTCTGACCCCCCTCTGACGGTAAGTTGTGTCAGAGGGGGAACAGAAGTGGCAGATCATGTCTGCTGAAGCACATGACCTGCTGCAGACCACAAAGTGGTGGCACAAAGCTGCCCACATGGGTCGGCCGCCTAGCTTGCCTAGTGGATAGGCTGACCCTGCCTGCAGGAAATTATTATAAACCTTAACCAAAAAGATCCACTAGTTGGTCCCGAAAGATCTTATAAAACAATTAGACTCCAGTGCCTTCAGACCCAGACCCAGTGCCTTCATGCATGGCAACTACTTAATCACCAGTGGCTGCAGCTGAGATGGGCTTCCCAGGAGTCTCCTCTCCTCCTCTGACAGTCAGTAACTCATACCCCCAAGGTATTTCTTTATTTGTTCCCCACTAGCCCTAATCTCTTGATAAAATTCCATAAATCATTTTTGAATCCCCTCCTGTTTCACGTCATTCCCTAGTTTATCCTTTATTTTCTCAATCAGATTTCTTAATCGTGGTTTTTTTTCAACCAAAATACTAATAACCTCCCCGCTTTATTGCTGTATTCAAAATGCGCCACCTGACCCAGCAGGTCCAAGGACTGCTTAATGTCACTGAGCAGGTAATCCTGTCACCTTTGCAAGGTCTCTAATCCCTTGTGGGACGATGAATCCTCTCACCCTTTTTTAAGTTGTTCTTCTAATACTGAGATATCCTGTCTTAATGCTACTATTTCCCTTTCTTTCTCCCATTTTTTATAAGTCTGTAATGCAATTAGATGCCACCCTTACCACCACCTTAATGCATTCCCAACAATCCCAGGTGCCCCACTTTCCATTGTCATTCACCTCAAGATATTCACATATGACTTCCAACAACTGCTTAGAATCACTCGGTTCATCTAGTAGGGAGTCATTAAGTCACCAGTACTGCGCACCCCTTTTTATAGACCAAAAGGAGAGCCCCACCCAAATTGATGCATGATCCGACCATGTACAGACTGCTATTTCATATTGTTGGACGTCCTCTACTAAGTCCTTCCCCACCCAAAGATAATCAATATGAGTATAGGAATCATGTGCCCCTGAATAAAGGGTGTAGTCCTGTTCTCCCAGATGTTTATCCTGCCAGACATTCTCCATATCAAACATTCTAGTTAGCTCTCTCAAGCCTTGAAGGTTGGGAGTGTGCCCAGTTCCCACCTCTTTGGAGATATCTACTCCTGGACTAATAGCCAGATTAAAGTCCCCCCCCCCCACCCCCAACACTAACAGACCACCCACGACCCCCCCCCATCACTTTCGCTACATAATCATCATAAAAAGATCCCTGATCAATGTTGGGTGCATACACACACCCAATAGTATACTTTTGGCCTCCAATTTCCAATTTTAAGAACATGAACCAGACCTCCCTGTCTTTGAAGACATCCAGTAACCGAAACTGAATGTCAGTGGCTATCAGGATTATGACACCACCCACTTTCCTATACTGTTTGTGTGGAATTCTGAACTCATCGCACAGTAAAAGGTGCATTTCCTGGATACAGGCCACTTGAATCTGCAAGCACATCAATTCTTTAATCAGTAACTGGCGCTTGTAGGGTGAATACAGGCCCCGCCCATTGAAGGTGCCTGCCCGAAAACTCCAAATTAAAAAGCCCTCCAAATATAGACTGCCCACTGCCAAATTCTGCAATAAAGAAACATAGAAATATGATGACAGAAAAAGACCACATGGCCTATCTAGTCTGTCCTTCCATATCAACAACTACAACAGTCCCCTTTTTTCCTTTAGAGATCCTCTGTGTTTGTCCCATGCTTTTTTGAATTCAGTTACTGTCCTCATCTCTACCACCTCCACTGGGAGACTATTCCACAGATCCACCACTCTTTCCGTAAAGAAATATTTCCGCATATCACTCCTGAATCTATCTATGGGAGGAGTAGCCTAGTGGTTGGGGCAAGGTACTTCAGGCCAGAAGGTCGGGGGTTCAAATCCCACTAGAGGACAGCAACCTTGGGCCAGAAGGACCAGGGTTTCTAGTCCCACAGGTGCTCCTTGTGGTCTTGGGCAAGCCACTTAACCCTCCATAGCCCATGTTCCCTGTAAGTATTAGTGTATGTGTCTCATATCCCCGTGTGTTAAAATGTATCCCCCAATTGTGTCGTGACTGCTTTGATTGAAGGATAAGGCGGTATACAAAAACTGTCTAATAAATAAATAAATCCCCCATCACCCTCATCTCATGTCCCCTCGTAGCAGAACTTGCTTTCAATTGAAAGAGGCTCTCCCCCTGAACATTTATGCCACGGAGGTATTTAAACATCTCAATCATATCACCTCTATCCTGCCTTTCCTCTAAGGTGTACATATTAAGATCCTTAAGTCTGTCCTCATATGCTTTATAATGAAGACCGCTAACCATTTTAGTAGCCACCTTATGCACCAACTTCATTCTGTTCACATCCTTTTGAAGGTGCAGTCTCCAGAATTGCACACTATACTCCAAATGAGGTCGCACCAAAGACTTATACAGAGGCACTATCACCTCCTTTTTTCTGCTAGCCATTCCTCTCCGTATGCACCCAAGCATCCTTCTAGCTTTTGCTGTCGCCTTTTCCCCCATTCTACCCAGCTTCCTCAAATATTAGCCCCTTTGGACCCATCCTGAGGTCAGATGCTCATCCAGAAACGCCCCTCCCCCCACCACCCATCCACAATCTAACCACACCTTCATTCCCCGTCAATCAACAGCTCTCAATGCCTCACAATCATCGCCTCCACATCCCTCCCCAGTGATTCCAACTTAGAATTCAAAAAGGACTCCCACTTCAAAGATACAAGGACTGGAAATCAATAGCAAAGTCTCAAGTTGCTGCAGCATTTTTTCAGTCCGTGCGATTTCCCCATCTATGCAGCCATTTCCTCCTTGATGAGATCTCTCCCATTTTGGCTTCGGCGGTTCTACCCTCTTTGGACCCTCAGGCACAGGCTGCTCCATTTGAGGTAGATTTGTCCAACCAGCTGCCCTCATACTTTTAAGGGCCTCTTCCACTGTATGAGACTGGATAATCCAGTCTGTAATAATGAACTGGAGTCTAAATAGAAATATTTACTTGTGGCATACATTTTCTGTGCGTTGGTGCTGGGTAATAGCATGAAAGTTTCTGCATTTGCGCATAGTAATTATTGAAAGAACAGCATAAAGTTCAATAGTTGCATTGTTCCACTTGACCTTCCCCAGCTTGTGGGCCGCTTACATAACGATGTCTTCGGTGGCATATTCATTCATACAGGCCAACACTTCACGCAGCCGACCCTCTCTTTGTGGTCCCAGTCCTCGATGAGCCCTTTCCAGCTTGAAACACAATGATTTGGGGTCAATCAGGTCAGCATGTATTGCAGCTCTGCAAATTTGCTCTGCTATAATCCGTCGACTCCATAGTTTCAGGAAGGCCCCAGATATGAATGTTGCATCTGTGGGAGCAATTCTCTAAGTCCTCCAATTTCAGTGATATCTTATCTTGCGTTGCCGCTGCAGTGGACACACTACTACTCATACCCACCAAGAGCTCCTCATGCTTGTCCAGTCGTACCTCGTTTTCCTCAACCCATTGGCCCAAATCACTCAAGTCTGAACATGTATCAGCTATTCAGGTCTGTACATCGTCCTTTAGAGCTCTCCCATCTCTCTTTAACTCAGTAAACCAGTGCCACATTTCTTTCCACAGCAACATAATATCAGTGGTGTTACAGCCACCAACCTCAGATGCTGCCATCTTGTGTGAACCACTGCCCGATTGTTCTCAGCTCTTGAAGGCATAAGCTTTTACGTCTACAGCCGCTTTGTTTGCCGATGCAGCCATCCATATGTTGGAGGGTAACTTACTCGTTGTAGGAGAGGGAGGGGAGTCACTTAGATAGCTAATTTAAGAGGGCACTAACCTACTGTCCCGCAGGAGCTCTCAGGTTAGGCAACCATCTAGGACATGACATCATCAAACCCCTATGAACATGAGCTATTCTGCCAAGAATGGGAAAAACTGCATCATCCCACTGTGCGAAAGCTGGTAGCCACTTATCTGCAACTTTTCACAGTGGGATGGTGCCATTTTGGCTCATTCTTAGCAGATTAGCTTAAGCTTTTTCAAGTTAGCTGTGGATCACCTGTGCACTGCAGCGTAAACACAGCATGCTGACTCATGGCTGTAATTGTTGCAAAAGGGGCTTCTACCAAGTACTGAGAAGGAGGTATTAAGATTGATGCAAACAATACTTTTTGATTTCTCAATCTTAATTGCTTTTGAATATATTTATAATTGTTCTTTCGCATTGAACGTGCAGAGTATAGTGTGTAGATCCATGAAACAAATTCCTACTTTGAAGCATTTTGGATTCTATGTTTTCAGATTCAGAATGTGAAAAATGTGCAAAGGTGTGAAGACTTTTGCAAGGCATGCTAGTTGCCAGTCCTAGAGGTACCACTGCCCATTAATATCATGGATGGCAAAATAGAAATTTTAATCAAAAACCAGCTAAGTAATTAGTAGGAGCTATGCAATTCTGTTTATTAATATATATGCATAAAATCAGTAATTCTAGATAGTTCATGATACCTTTTATTGGAGCAATATGAAAATTATACAAAGATGCTGAAAACATTGAAGACCATACACGATACTTAATATAACATCACTTGCGAAGAATCCAGTTTTCTTCAGGACCAATCTGATTTCTTGATTTCTTTTAGAATGACGAGTAAAAATGCAGACCTTAAGATCCCATGTATATCGCGTGGAGAGGGAGAAGATCTTGAAGTATCAACAAATGCAGTCAGAGACCAAGAAAATGTGGCAGAAAGATACAGAAATATTTCCCATTGTATGGGGAGCCACAGGCCTGATAAAGAAGAATTTCCAAGCACATCTTGACAAACTACCCATACATGTTACATCTTATGAACTCCAGCAGGAGGCTCTCTTTGGTACGATGCAAGTATTACGCTGAGCATTAGCAGTAAATTTGAGATACTAAGATCATACTCCACATACCCTGGCTTAGAAGTGCGATTCACGACTGCCATAGTATGCGCAAAACTAACCCATTAGGAGAAACTACCCCGAATAAAACCTCTGTATCCATACAAGGTTTTCAAAATTAGCAATTATACACTGGTGTAGAATTAAAGCTTTGATGGGGTGGGGCATGGTTGGTTGTTAATGAGGGTGCACAGTGAGAGTAAAACATCAGAATATATACACACTCATGTCATGTTGTTTGAATACGCCACGGTGATCTTCAGAGTGATTTGTTTGGATTTTCTGTAGCACAGCACAGAAGAAGGAACTGTAACCAATCCAGTAAAATATTTGATGGCAAAAAAGTCATTTTTTGTCAATGACTTTTTCAGGGAGCTTCACTCCCATTTACCCTGTGAATTCAGCAAGTGAGGCATATTCAAAGAGTTTTAGCCAGTTAGCTGCATATCCTCACAAGCTGCATTAAAATGCCTGGTTAAAACTGGGCAGTTTGTGGGCAGATTGAGGGTGGTGATAGTAGCTATCTGGCTAGCAGTGATGTTCAGCTGCTAACCAGATAGTTTATCTGGTCAAAGTTAAATCATCTGAATAGCTGTCTAACTTTAACCCATTAGTGCTATCCGGTTACTGGCTGAATAACACCACTAACCGGGTAGTAACTGCTGTCTGGTGAACCTGGATATTCAGCGCTGGAAACTGGATAAGTGCTGAATATCTCGGTTTAAGTAAAGCAGTGGTAGCTAGACACTTTATATAGCCTACCTGCTGCCGCTGAATATGCGCCCTTCCCGCCCACCCACATAGTTTTAACTAGAAACAGTACAACTACTGGTGCATTTTCCAAAATTGTGCAGGGATGTGCAAAGTCCACAGGTACTTTTACCTACAGATTTTGCATCACTTCTCACAGGGAAAGTGCCGCAGGAATTTCTACCTGTTTTTTTACATAGGGACATTTTCCAGCCAAAGCTATATGCCTTGAGAACATAAGGACATAAGAAATGCTATATTGGGCGATACCAAGGTCCATCAAGCCCAGTATCCTGTTTCCAACAGTGACCAATCCAGGGCACAAGTACCTGGCAGGTTCCCAAAACAGTGCACAGGTTCCACAATGCTTGTCCAGGAGTAAGCAGTGGATTTCCCATGTCCCTTTTAATAATGAACCTTTATGAACCTTTCCTCCAGGAACGTGTCCAAACCTTTTTTAAACCCAGCTACACTAACAGCCTTTACCATATGCTCCAGTAACAAATTCCAGAGTTTGACTACACATTGAGTGAAAAAATATTTTCTCTTATTAGTCTTAAATAAGTTACACCATAGCTTCATTACGTGTCCCTTAGTCTTTCTACTTTTTGATGCCGTAAACAACTGATTTACATTTACCTGTTCCACTCCATTCATTAATTTATAGATCTCTATTATATCCCCCCTCAGCTGTCTCTTTTCCAAGTTGAAGAGCGCTAAGCTTTTAAGTCTTTCCTCATAGGGGTATCCTTCCTTTCCCTTTTACCATTTTGGTGGCTCTTCTCTGTACGATTTCTAATTCTGCTATATCTTACTTAAGATATGGTGACCATAATTGCGCACAATATTCAAGATGTGGTCGCACGATGGAACGATACAGAGGCATTATAATATCCTTTCTTTTATTCTTCATTCCTTTCCTTATGATTCCTAGCATTCTATTTGCTTTTTTGGCCATCACTGAACACTGGATGGAGGGTTTCAATGTATTATCCAAAATGATGCCTAAATCTTTTTCCTGTGTTTTGGTTCCTAATGTGGAACGTTATATCATGTAACCCTAGTTTGGGTTGTTTTTTTTCCTAGGTTCATAACTGTACTTGTCCATATTAAATTTCATCTGCCATTTGGATGTACAGTCTTCCAATTTATCAAGATCCTTTTGCAATTTTTCACAATCTTGTGTTTTAACATCTTTGAGTACTTTTGTGTCATCTGTAAATTTCATCACCTCACTTGTTATTCTCATTTCCAGGTCATTTATGAATAGGTTAAAAAGCAGTGGGCCCAGCACAGATCCCTGGGGTACTCCACTATTCACCTTTCTGCATTGAGAAAATTGCCATTTAGCCTTACTTTCTGCTTTCTATCTTTTAACCAGTTCCTAACCCAAATGATAAACTGCCTCCTAGTCCATGACTTTTTAATTTCGCCAAGAATCTCTCATGAGGGTCTTTGTCAAAGGCTCTCTGAAAATCCAGATACACCATATCAACTGGCTCACCTTTCTCTACCTATTTTTTTACACCTTCAAAAAATATAAAAGATTAGTAAGACAAGACTTTCCTTGGCTAAATCCATGTTGATTTTCTGCCATTAAATCATGACTATCTACATGTTCAGTAATTTTATTCTTTATAATGGCTTCTACCATTTTGCCTGGTACTGACGTCAGGCTCACTGGTCTGTAGTTTCCCAGATCATCCCTGGAACCCTTTTTAAAAATTGGCGTTACATTGGCCATTCTCCAGTCTTCAGGTACTACAGATGATTTTAATGATAGTTCACAGATTGCTAAAAGTAGGTTTGCAATCTTATATTTCAGTTCTTTCAACACCCTTGGATGTATGCCTTGTTGCCTCTGTCAGCCAGCCTGCTCTGTCCCAAAAACACTACATACTGTACAAAGTGGGTAATTTTCCAAAAACTCTTTTACCTGGGAAATGGTTTCTGAAAATTGCCCTCCCTCTGTGCAATGGCACTACCTTTTGACATAAAAATGTAGGGTCCAATATTCAGCGGTGGCGGCCAGCGTGATTACAGTGGCTACCATGTTTACCATGCACTCGTGTTTTTGGATATAGCGGCAGCTTTCGACTCGGTCTGCCACGAAATTCTCCTAGGTCGGCTAAGAGAGAAAGGCATTGGTGGAAGAGTTCTCGAGTGGTGCAGATCCTACCTGTCTGGCAGATGGCAATACGTCCGAGCAAACGGGTCCACTTCCGAGCCATTCTTACAAAGTCAAGGAGTTCCTCAAGGATCTTCCCTATCATCACTTATGTTTAACATCTATATCCAACCTATCTGTAATATCATCAGATCATTCAATGTGAGTTGTATGATATACGCAGATGATGTCTTACTGTACCTTCCAATATCCCTGGACTGCCCAGACCTTACCCCCTTGACTGAGTGTTTCAACGCCATATCCGAATGGCTCCTCTCTCAGAATCTGCGCATCCAACACAAGAAAACGGAGGTCCTGTTCATCTCCAGAAATCCTGAGTTTACACCACCCAGTTACTTGGAAGTGGACAACGCCAAATTGCAAGTAAAATCAGCTATACGTTACCTTGGAGTCACATTGGATCAGAACCTCAACATGAAGCAACACATAACTAACACTGTAAGAGCGATCTACTTCAAGATTAAATCCCTTAGACACCTACGCCCTTTACTCGAACCAGGCGACTTCCGCACCATTTATCAAGCCCTCATCATTCCTCATTTTGATTACTCAAACGCCATCCTACAAGGACTCCCTCAGGCCACCCTACATCCCCTGCAACTTGCCATGAACAGTGCAGCGCGGATTCTCCTCGGAACGCCAAGAAGAGAGCATATCACACCCCTCCTGAAACAGCTTCACTGGCTCCCCATTCAAGCCAGGTTAAGCTTCAAAACCCTAGTGATGACATTCAAGGCCATCAAGGGGCTCTCCTCCTCTTCACTATGTGACCTCACCCAACCACCCATACCCAACAGGCTAAGAAGAACCTCAGTAGCCAACATGCTAGTGATACCGAGAGACATGACAAAATGCTCCAAAGCTACATCGAACAGAGCCTTTAGACTATGCGCCCCAAGTCTCTGGAACTCCCTACCACCACACATGAGAGCAATCCCTAACTTGAGCCAGTTCAGGAAGGCCTTAAAACACTTCCTCTTTATCAAATACCTCACTGACTGCCCCGAACCCCAGCCACCAAGTATGATCAATACCCAATAACTCCATCTGACATGTATATAGTTACCTATTCAATGCTACGCATATGTATATAGTTTACCCTGTTTTCCAAGTTACTTGTTCCTGTTCAATGTAATGACCTGACTTTTGTTCATTGTCGGATACCTTTTGTTTTATGTAAACCGCGCTGATCGCAAATAGTGCGGTATATAAGAAATGCAAATAAAATAAATAATATAAATAAATACCATCACCGCTGAACACTAAACCATAATATTCAATGCCGGGGCCATATCCAGCCACTGGCATTGAATATCTGGGTCAGCCTTCGAAGCAGGAAGCTAACTGGGCAACAGCCCGGTTAGCTTGGCAGCAAAAGTTAGGACAGCCTTTGCTGTGCCCAACTTTTGCCACTGAGTGATAACTGGGCAGCTACTGAATATCCCGCTTAGCAACATTTTCACGGTTTGTTAGTTTGCAAACTGTAAATGCCTCTGAATATCGGGCCTATGACTTTTAGTTATTTTATGCAAATGCACAGACTATCTTTTTGTGCGCACATAGATGTGCACACAGAAAGATAAATATGCTTTCATTAGATTTGGAATATAAATGGGCTAAATTGATTAATTTCTGGGTATTTATCACATGTACTGTTCAAGGAATATTTTTATCCTTATTTGTGGCCATGATGAAGCTACACTGAGGTGATCTTTTTCCACTTCAAGTGGTTTCAGAGTAGCTAGAAGCTTTGACTACTGTTGATATTTGTTTTTTTGTGTCTATTAATTGCAATTTTTCAGTTTAATAGAGACTAATTCTGACAGTAATTATTAGCTGAAACAGTTACACTTAAACAGGTTATTATTTTAGTGCCACCAAGTCAGTGTTGACTTATAGCAACCCAGCTACCTCTGGGTTTTCTTGGCAATGTTCACTGGAAGCAGATTGCCAGCCTTTTCTTCCAAGGCAATGGAGGGTAAAGTGACTTGCCCAAGGTCACAAGGAGTGCCAGTGGGAATTGAACCCTTGATTTTCTGGGTGCTAGGTATTTGCGCTACCACTAGGCTACTCCTCCACTGATCTTCTGGGTATTAAACAGTAACATTTCATTTTATCCTACTAGATCAGGGCTTCTCAACCCAATCCCTGGGACACACCCAGCCAGTCAGGTTTTGAGGATAACTACAATGAATATGCATGAGAGAGGCTAGCTCTTTCCTTCATTTATTTTTTTTCTGTCCCTTGAACCACTCAAATTTCACCCTCAATCCTCAATCTCTTTTAACTTTTACCTACTTATAAACTTACTATCTCCTTTCACCTCCTTCCCAGCCAATCTGCCGACTTTTACTCTCTCCCTAGCTATCTCACTCCTTTTCTGGCCACATATTTCCTTCTTTAATATGCTCCCCATTACCAAATTTCCACCATCTGTACTCACCATCCTCTTCTCACTCATTTCCTTGACAACCCCTCCCCCACATGGCTTCTCCTACATGGTGCCACCTGCCCAGCATCCTTCTGCTTTCTTCTTCTCCTCCCACCTCCCACAGTCCAGCATCTTCTCATCCTTTCACCCGTCCCTTACTTCCTCATGATCCAGTAGCCCCTTTTTCTCTTTCCCTCCCCATCTTTTCTCTCCCCCTCATAGTCCAGCAGCTTCCTGACCTTCCCCCTTCTTTACCCGCCTGTAGCCTAGCATTTCCCATCTCTCTCTCTCCACTTGGAGCCCAGCATCTCTTCTCTCCTCCCTCCCCCCCCAGTATCCCATCTCTCTCCTCTCCAGTAGCCCAGCATTTCCCTCTCCCCTCATAGTCCAGCAGCTTCCTCTCCCCCTCGCTGGAGTCCAATATCCCCCCTTCTCTTTCTTTCCCTATCTCTTTGCCGCTGCCATTGCCACCGTCACCAACTTGAAAAAGGAAAAAGCAGTGCAGGCGCTTTGATTCCCCGGGCATGCTGCAGGTCCAACATGTCTTCAAGCCTTAGTAACAGAAAGTTGTGTAGAGGGGATAGAACCATGATGAACATGCAGCACATGCAGGGGGGAGGGGGCAAAGGTCCTGTGCTGCTTTTTTTCCTTTTCGGTACAAATTTCAACTTGCCTGCCACAGTTGTGCCTAGAGGATGTAGTAAAAGTTGTTAGTGTAGCTGGATTTAAAAGAGGTTTGGACGAGTTCCTGGAGGAAATATTCAAAAACTATTATTAAAATGGACTGGGAGATATCCACTGCTTCTCTCTGGGATAAGGATCATGGAATCAGTCTACCTGTTGGGCTCCTGCCAGGTACTTGTGACCTGGATTAGCCACTGTTGGAAACAGAATACTGGACTTGATGGACCTTTGGTCTTGCCCAGTATGGCAAATCTTATGTTATTTTGCTGTAGGACACCTCTGGGGGGTAGTTTTATGGAGTTTTTTTGTGTATTAAGCCTGTTTTACATGTGGAAAAAGGCTTACACAGTTTCACACAGGTATATATGCATAAGAAATAGGTGCACCACTTATGTAATCAGCATGTAGGCATTCCTAGGTACTTAGTTTCAGTGGAGATGGGATGGAGTTGTAGCGTACATTTGTAATTTATAACATACGCATATACATATATAGAGGATAATCTGATACCGGTACACTTAGATTAAAAGGGCAGGTAGGCACCGACCTAGGCGTAAATCTTGTCTTTAATGCAGGCGCGGACATTTAAACCTGTTTGCAAGCAGGTGAAATCATTTACATGTAAAGTATGCAGCTACAAACACTGATGGAAGTATTTTATAATCAATGCATATACTCTGCCATGCTCTGTCCAAACTGCACTCCTGGCTAGACCTATCAGCAGGAGATGCACATTCATGCTAATGTGCATACTTTTCAGCCAGTTGATGTTTTAGCAAAGGCTTTTTATGCGCATATGTGGTCACATGGAAAGACTTTATAAAACTACCCCTGTAGAGTACACATTGACATTTATATCTTCTTTGCAGAAGATGGAAATTTGTGCAAGAGAATTTGCATGCTACTAGGATTCATTGCAGGAGCCTATTTTATAAAGGCGCATAAGTGCCTAGGTTCTCTTTATAAACAGGTATAGAAAAGCATCTTTTTGGCTATTTCACATAGGCACCCTGTTATGAAAGGGCTTTTTCAGGTAGAACCTAGCTTTACATGTAGAAAGTGTGTTATGCAATATTTGTGCCATAATATGGAATGAGTGGTGCATATATACATATTTGGTAGTCGTTTGGACAAGGATATTTAAAGAGCATGTAAAGAGGTGGGCAGAGCATGGGTGGAGTGCAAAGCTCAGCACGTAAATTAAAAATACTAGGCTTTACAGTCATTCTTGAAAAATCCAGGCGTAAGTGATCAAAAACATATGTTAATTTAAGGTGGCATCATTTACACCAGCCCTAGAGCTGGTTGATATCACCGTGACAATATTTTGCAAGTATGTGCATAAATTGTAGTGTTTTATAATCTACCGCATACTTGTGTGCTCCGAAGGGCCGTAACAAGCCATAATTGCACCCTGTGCGACTTGCACATCTGGTGCCCTCCCCCCCCCCCCCATATCTCCCCATCTTGCCCACACTTCCATGTCCAGCCCTTGCCCTGCCATCACTTTTTGTGTTTTCTCATTGTTGGTGGTGCTGGCAGCAACAGAGCAGACCTGACTTCAAATTAAAACAAAACAAAACCACGTAGGTCTTTTGACTCTGTGCTTGCATATAGATCTGATCCTCCCTCCTCTAAGGTAGGTTCGCGTCAGAGGAGGGAGGGACCAGACCAGCCATTCAAATGCAGGTGAGAGCAGTGACAGCAACAGTGGAGCAGACCTGACCTCAAATTAAAAAAAAAACCACATGGGTCTTTCCGAGTCCGCGCTTGCACGCAGGTCTGGTCCCTCCCTTCCTCTTCTGACATAGGTTGCATCAAAGGAGGGAGGAACCAGACCTGTGTGCAAACGCGGACTCGGAAAGACCCATGTGTTTCTTTTAAAAATTTGAGGTCATGTCTGCTCCGCTGCTGCTGTCACCGCTGTCGCTGAGAAAAAACAAAAAGTGGCAGCAGCAGGGCAACGGCAGGCAGCGTAGGGGGGAGCCGAGGCTGGCAACCCAAAATGCATCCCTAATCTTTTGTGCCCTGTGTAACTGCACTGCTCACACAGGGCTAGGTACGGCACTGGTGCTTCGCATACACTTTGTCCAAACTCTGCCCCTGTACATACCCACAGTGAAAGTACACACCATAAAATTTACACATGTACTTCTATAATGGGTGAGATTTTGAGAGTCCATTTATGCACATACTGTAAATGACTAAAATACTCCCTTAAGATACCCCCTTATAAAATAACCCCATTCCCTCCTTAACCTGGTTCTAAAATCACCTCCCATCGTGGAAAGCATTCGAAACGAAGATGATCTTTGAGCTATATTGGCAGAAGCTATGATCCTCATGCTCTAACTTGGGAGTGCATTTTGGGATATAAAAGCCTTTTTATCTGTGTCACTTTGAGATGCAAATGACTACAATCAAGCAAATTACTATATCTCACAAGATTATCTTCTGACTCTGTGTGAAGTATATATATTTGTTCACACGTTAATAGCCCAAGGAACGTAGGATCCAGGTTTATCTCTTGGAATCTAAAATAAAAGAAGAAGAAATAAAAAAGTAAAACTCAAATCTAAATATGTTTCTTCACTGTGTCTCTTTCTGGGATCCTGGGAAAAATCTGTATATACACAAAAAAATAGGACGATCCCTTACTTGGCAGCTTGACCCCATAGTGGTAGTGCTGCAACACTGCCACTAAGGAACTGAGAATACTATTTAGAGTGAGGGAGCTACTGGGACATGAGTACCTGGAGATCACCCCTGTCCCTGTCCCCTCCCTCCACCCATCAGGAATATTCCTGGGGTGAATGGGTTACTGGAGGGGAGGAGTGCAAGGGATGAATGGTTCCTGGGGATAGGAGGTTTGAAAAGGTTCAAGGTGGTGGTGAGTATTTGATAAGTGACTGTGGAGATAGAAGGTATTTATTACTAGGCACCAGCCCTTTTAGGTTTCTCCCCAGGAGCATTAGGTTGTGCGTTTGTGGCCCAGTGCTCCTGGGGAAAACGGGGTTACTTACCTGTAACTGGAGTTCTCCGTGGACAGCAGGATAAGTCAGCCACACCTGGTGTCATCCTCCGGGCGGCGCCAAGTACGGAAGTGCTCTCTAGAGCTCAGAAAGATGAGACTTTCTGAGCCTGCCCAGGTAGCCCAGGTAGCCCACCCTACCGCTCCGCCCCCTAGCCCCCAGTATGTTCCAAGCTAGTCCACCGGCTAGGGAGCGGAGTCTTCAGGTGGCCTCCTCCAGGGGAGGCGGGTGGGATTGTGTGGCTGACTTATCCTGCTGTCCACGGAGAACTCCAGTTACAGGTAAGTAACCCCGTTTTCTCCATGGACAAGCAGGATTGCGTCAGCCACACCTGGTGTCTCCCTAGCTAGATATGCTGGGGGGAGGAGGCCCGAGCATGTACCAGAATGGGTCAGAGACTCAGGTCAAGGTTAACCAACGCACGTTTATTCAAGAACAGTGGTAAGTGTAACAACAACAATAACAGTGCAATAGTGCAACAGTGCAACAGCAACTAGCAGTGCAAACGGTGCAAGTAAAGTCAACTGGCAACAGTGCAACCATAACAATAACAGTGCAATAGTGCAACACTGCAAACAACAATTAGCAGTGTAAACAGTGCAATAGTAATGTCAACTGTCCCGAACAGCTTGGGCAGAGGCAGTGGCAGTGTTCAGGTGCGACTCAAGGCCGTGGAGAGGACGGCCGCTCCAAGCGCACAATCCTCCTGAGAGCGGAGGTCAAGGCAATAATGTCTCTGAAATGTGTGCGGTGAGGACCAGGTGGCCGCTCTGCAAACATCGGCTAGTGGGACTGCGCGGAGATTGGCAATTGACGTAGCCAGAGCCCTGAGATGGTGGGGGCCCACTCTTGGGTGCCCTCCACTGGCGCTTGACGTGTCGAGGCAATAGGCGACACAGGCAGAGACCCAGTGGGACAGTGTCCTCTTGTTGACAGGCCTTCCAGGCCTGTTCGGATTGAAGGAGACGAAGAGCTGCTCGCCCTGCCGGATGGCCTGCGTTCTTTGCAAGTAGATCCGGAGTGCCCTGAGGCAGTCGAGGGTGTGCAGGCGTCGCTCCTCATCTGAGGAGTGAGGTTCCGGAAAGAACGATGGAAGCTCTATGGATTGGTTGACATGGAAGGCAGAAGACACTTTCGGCACGAATCTAGGATTAGTCCTCAAGGAAGCATGGCTGTGGTGCAGCTGTGTGTAGGGAGGATGAGAGACCAGCGCGTGTAACTCGCTAATCCTCCTTGCGGAAGTGATGGCCACGAGAAATAGCGTCTTCCAAGAGGCGAATTTCATGTCGGCTGACTGGAGAGGTTCAAAGGGTTCTTGTGTCAGGCGTTGTAGGACCACGTTGAGGTCCCAAGGTGGCACAGGTCGCCTGATTGGGGGCTTCAGATTCGATAGACCCTTCATAAAGCGTGACGTGAGGGGCAGTGCCCCGATGGAAGTGGCCCCTGTCGGCGGCGAGTGGTAAGCAGCTATCGCCGAGAGGTGAACTCGGATGGACTGCGTCTGCAGGCCCAGGTTACACAGGGTCTTGAGGTATTGCAGGACGTAGGGAAGCGGGCATGTGGCGGGTTCCAGGCCTTGGTTCGCGCACCAGATGCTGAATCTTCTCCATTTAAGGCCATAGGACTTTCTGGTGGAGGGCCTCCTGGCCGCTAGCACCACGTCCTGCACTTCGTTTGGTAGCTGGAGATTGGAGAGGCTTATCCGCTCAACCTCCAGGCAGTGAGAGACAGGGCTCCAAGGTTGGGGTGCTGTATCCTGCCCTCGTCCTGTGTCAATAGGTCCGGTCTGCTTGGCAGTCGTTTTGGGTCTCCCTGCGCCAGGCATAATAGCAGGGCGAACCACATCTGGCGCGGCCAGTGAGGGACCACCAGGATGGCTTCTGCTTTGTCCTGGACAATCCTTTGTAAGGTCACTGAGATGAGGGGCGTTGGAGGGAACGCATACACCAGTGACCACTCCCCCCAACACACGTCGAATGCATCCGCTGCCAGCCTCCTGGTCGACGGGTGCCTGGAGCAGAACAGGGGGCACTCGGCATTCCATTCCGTAGCGAAGAGGTCGATGTCCGGGAACCCCCAGATCCGGAAGAGATTGTCAGAGACATTGCGGTGTAGGGCCCATTCGTGGGGCTGGAGCTGCCTGCTCAGTCTGTCTGCCAGGGTGTTCGGATCCCCTGGGAGGTATGACGCTCGAAGGTGGCAGCCGTTTCTCAAAGCTAGTGTCCATATCAGTGTGGCCTCCTTGCAGAGGGGGAGAGAGCCGGTGCCCCCTTGTTTGTTGACATAGAACATGGCCACCTGATTGTCCGTCTGGAAGAGGATCGACTTCCCGCACAGTTGCGGGAGAAACGCTGTCAGGGCATATCTCATGGCCCTTAGCTCGAGGAGGTTGATGTGTAGACGCCTCTCGTGTTTGGACCACTCCCCTTGAGTGCTTAGGGATAGCATGTGGGCGCCCCAGCCAGTGTTCGATGCATCTGTGGTTAGAACAATTTGATGCTCGCGAGGGTGGATGTCCTTCCCCACCGACAGGTTTACTGGCGATGTCCACCAGTGAAGCTGGGTATGGATTTGTGGAGTCATTCTGATTGTGGTGGAGAGAGGTTGACCATTCTGGTTCCAATGAGCGCGTAAGTGCCACTGGAGTGGGCGCATCCGTAACCTCGCCGTGGGGAGGACGGAAGTGGCGGCCGCCATATGTCCCAGAAGGCGCAGGATGTCCTTCGCTGATAAGGTCGCTGCCTTGGTCGCCTTGCTCGTTAGAGTCTGCGTTCTGGAAGATAAGCCTTTGAAATCGTGGTGTCTATCACAGCTCCTATGAACTCTAGCCTCTGGGCCGGTGAGAGGTGTGATTTGCTGAGGTTGATGACGAATCCCAGGGAGGACAGCAGCGTCATGGATGTCTGCATGGACCTCCGAAGCTCCTGGGCTGAGGGGGCCGTGAGGAGCCAGTCGTCGAGATATGGGAAGACCGCTATGCTCTGCCTGCGGAGGTGGGCGGCTGCTGCGGCCACGCACTTCATGAAGACCCGCGGGGCGGGGGACAGACCGAAGGGTAGGACTCTGTACTGGTAGTGCTGGTTTAGCACTTGGAAGCGAAGGAACTTCCTGTGCGACTTGTGAATGCGGATATGGGTGTACGCGTCCTGCAAGTCCAGGGACGCCATCGAGTCGCCGGGTTGGATCAGGGGAAGGATGGTGTTCAGGGAATACATCCTGAACTTTTCTTTGCTGATGAACTTGTTGAGGCGGCGGAGGTCCAGGATGGGGCAGAAGCCGCCCGTCCGTTTGGCAATGAGAAAGTATCTGGAGTAAAAGCCAGAGCCCTCCTCAGAATGGGGAACCTCCTCTATGGCCCGAGAGTGCAGTAGTCATAATAGTTCCGTGGCCATGGCCAGATGCAAGTGTTGGGGGGTATCGCTGGCAGGTGGGGAGTTCTGATGCGGAGGGGCTACAAAGCGTATGCGGTAGCCTTCCCTGATGACCCGCAAAACCCATGAGTCAGAGGATATTCGCTGCCACTCTGGTAAAAAATGGGTCAGGTGTCCCCCGGTTCAGAGGGTACGCCGAGATCTGGTGTCAAAAGGAAGGGCCACCTTTGCTTGCGGGCGCGCTTGTCTTCTTCTGTTTGCGGTCTCTCTGCGAGTTTCGCTGGTGAGAGGGTCCTTGGTAAGAGTTGCTTTTGTACTTGTTGTTTTGCCATTTGTTGCTAGAAGGATACCTTTTGTTGGATGAGTAGTAAGGCTTCCTCTGAAATTTGTTCCTCTGGGCGCTGTTGTGGCGCTCAAAGCCGTCCTCTGCCAAAGGTCTGTAGAGTGGTACAATGCTCTTTCATATCATTGACCGTGTCTTTTACCTTGTCGCCAAAGAGGGACTCGCCAGAGCAGGGAGTGTCCGCAATCTTGTCATGCGTGTCGTCCCGTAGGCCAGATGCTCTCAGCCATGCCCATCGCCTTGCTGAGATGGCTGTCCTGGCGGTTCTCAGCGCTGTATCGAAGGAATCAAAGGTTGCACTTGCGAGATGCTTGCTGCATTCAGACATGTCTGCGAGTGCCGCTGATGCCAGGCTCTGAGAGTCCTTCGGGAGGCAAGACAAGGCGGCCTTTAGGTTAGCCATGCATGCATCCTGGAAGAGGATTTGTTGAAATTGGTGGGCCACAATCTTTGCGTTTAGCATAGCTCCTTGATAAACCTTTCTCCCGATATCATTGAGGAGCTTGTGATCCCGACCAGGCGGGCTGTTGGCATGTGCGCGCGAAGACTTGACGCGCTTGAGAGCTGATGACACTACAATGGATTGCTGAGGCAGCTGTGAGGCTGCAAATCCTGGGACAGGCTGGACCTGGTATTTTGTTTCTAGCCTTCTGGGGAAGGGGCGGCCAGAAGCCGGGGTCTGCCAGATCCTCAGGTGACTGTCCCGTAGTGTCTGGTGAATAGGCAAGGAGAACGCGGTCCTCGGGGTGGCTAGGTACTTCAACACCTCCGGTACCGGTTCTTTCTTATCGTCCCGGCCTTGCAGGGACAAGGTGGATGCAAGTTTTAGAAGGAACTTGGGATAGGTGAGGTCCTCCGGAGGGGGAGCCTCCTCTGGCTCCGGGGAGGCTGCCCTGTCAGGGGTCGCCCTTTCGCTTTCGCGGGCAGTGGACCCCACAACTTCCCCTCTGGGATTGTCCCTGTCGGTTTCATGGGGGAGATCCCCCAAGGGTCCGTTGCATGGAGAGGGTTCCCGGTACTCCCCTGCGGGCGGATCTGTCTCTCGGGAAGCCGGTTGAGAGTCAGCTGGTAGAGGGCCCTGTTGGGGCAGTTGCGCAGGAGCCGCCATAGCTGTCTTAACAGCTGGGACAGCAGGCGTACCATGTAGCTGGATGAGGACTTGCTCCTATGGCTGTGGCCGGGGCTGGAGGAGGTAGAAGGGCTCACCTGACTCCTCCTCCGTTTCTGGCGCCGATGCCCCTTGCGGTGTCTGGAGGAATGGGCTCTTTTGCGCTTGGTGCTGCGGTGCTGGCTGGACGAGCTGCTGCTGCTGCTGGAGCTGGAGCTGCTATGCCGCCTGCTTCTGTGTTTCCGGCTCCGTTTGCGTTGATTCGAGCGGCTGCTGCTAGTGCTGCTGCTGCTAGAGATCCTCTTCTGGCACTTTGACTTGCTTTTCCCCCCGCGGCGAGTGTCTGAATCGCTGCTGCTACAGCATTTATTTTGGCGCGCGGGGGATTCGGCTCCGGGGAGGTGGGCGTTGCCATGGCTCCCATCCGACGCCGAATGACGTCGAGGCTCGTGGGCGGAACTAGTAGATCAGCGCCGACAGACCTCAGAGACAGCGTTTGCATCTGGGACCACAGGCTTGCCGTAGGAGGGGGCGGAGCTGGAGGACCGCTTGTCAGAGTTGGAGGACCTGAGCCGGGCGCCATTTTCAGCCTCCACATGGTTCTTACATGCTCGCTTCGAGAGGGAGTTTGCAGGCCTTACCTCCCCCGACGGGATCACCGCAGGCGACAGACAAGGTGGAGGGGGTCCGGATGGAGCATCGTTGGCAACGCGGTCATGGAAGGAGGCCGCACCGGGCGCATCCAGAGCCGGGGCATGCAGTAAATTGGCAGAAGCATGAGCAGGAGCAGGAGCAGGTACCGGGGTTGCAGTACTTGCGTCTTCAGAGAGAAACTCTTTTAAATTGTGTCCACGGATCTTAAGAGCTCTAGGGGACATTCTCCCGCAGTGCTCACAGTCCTCGATCTTATGGTCCGGCCCCAGGCAGCGCAGGCAGCTGCCATGTGTGTCTGTGATGCTCATTTTCCTTTTGCAGAGAAGGCATTTCTTGAATCCCGGTTTAGTCATTTTAATACTGAGAACAAAATAACAAAGGGTGAGAGAGAGCAGAGTCCGTCTTGCTGGCAAGGCGGAAGGAAGGAAACTGGGGGCTAGGGGGCGGAGCGGTAGGGTGGGCTACCTGGGCGGGCTCAGAAAGTCTCATCTTTCTGAGCTCTAGAGAGCACTTCCGTACTTGGCGCCGCCCGGAGGACGACACCAGGTGTGGCTGACGCAATCCTGCTTGTCCATGGAGAAGGAAGGTAACCCCATGTCTGGAGGTGTTGTTAACATGACTAACTCAGCTTGAAAACCTTATTGCAAGCTGCAGTTAGCATTCACATGATACTGAGCTCCTTCGCATGCATTGAATCCCGTTATTATGTAACAAATATTGGGTCAGATCTTCACATGTTATGGCGAAATACAACATGTGATAGGATTTTAATATGCAGTAATAGCTGTTTAATGTGTACTATTTCCGTAACACGATTTAGTGAACAGTCCTCTAAATTTGTAGGGATGTACACAGGAAGACAATGTTAATTAAAAGTTCTAATGCTTGTTAAAATTGTTTAATGTACTGTATGAAAATCTGTGATACATATGTTAATTCATAGGTTAACACAAGGCTTGACAAATCCTGGGATCCAGGTCATCTAGAAATTGCACCCTGGCACCTGGGATTTCATGCCCCTGTGCTGCACTACTCCACTAGGATCGTCTCTCTGCATGTAGCTTGAACCACATAGTGGAGGAAGTTCGGGCTTATCTCTGTGTTTCAAGTATTGCAAGACTTGAAACAGGAGATCAGTATTTCCTCCACTGCACAGCTCCAGCTATATGCAGAGAGCCAATTGAGGAGGAGGTGTGCAGCAACACAACAGGAATGATGAGAGACATCAAGCAACGGCTGGGGAGAGGGGAGGGCAATAAGAGAGAGACACTGGTGATGGCTGGTGGGCAAGATTCAATGAAAGAGAGATATAGAGAGACACTGAATGATGGTGAGGGTGGGGGTTATGAGAGAGAGAGATTGGATGATGGCTGGGGGGGCTATGAAAAAGAGACACTGGATGATGGCTAGAGGGCTATGAGAGAGAGAGAGAGACACACACACTAGGTGATGGGGGATGAGCTGTGAGAAATAGAGTGAGTGAAGGCAGGGTGTAGAGGCTACGAGATATTTTTTTTTTTTGCTTCATGTATTACCAAGCCATGGTGATATGTGAAGCAAAAAAGGACGTTGCCTGAGGTGCAGCCCTAAAGGGTCACCTATTTGCTGCTGACAATATACTCACGGGGGAGGGGTGGTGGGAGGGGGGGGGGAGGAGAAGGATCACTGCCTTCTGTTGGCGCTGTGTAATGGCACATTAAGGGCCTGATTTATTAAGCTTCCTTTTCCCATAAAAAATAGGAAAACAGTAAATCAGGCCCTTGAAAAAGGAGCTGTGATACACCTTTTGAGGTTGGGTGGGGGTACTGTGACCCAGGTCTTGGTGGATGACTCCTAAATGTTTATGCTGTCTCCTAGATTCCAAGAAAATGTGCTAAGGCCTGGGTTAAAACATGTTAAAATTTTTGAATGTATGAACATCAACTTTACGCTTGTTAATTCATAGGTTAACACGTGATTGTGCAGGCACTAAATTGTTTAAGGCATTCTAATGAACTGAATCAGGGCTGGTGCAAGACAGTGGGACCCTAGACGAACCTTAAGACTTAGCACCCCCCCCCCCAAGATTTTGATAATCATGATATCTGAATACCACCCTCCCAACAACAATTCTGTAAAAAGGCATAACTGGACATCATACTTTTAATTATTAAACTTTTGCTTTGTCTTTATGTGTGCACAAATGCTCTCTGAAGGTAAAAGAACGTGCTGGTGGCTCTCTGAGCTTATTTGGCGGTCAGAATCTATTGTTTCATTTTGACTGCTGCTGCTTTTTGCAGGCCCTCAGAAGCTGCGACTCCAGGCGACCGCCTAGTCTTGCCTAATGGTTGGATTAGTCCTGAACCGAATGGGTGCTAACAATTTGGGACTGTAAAAAAGAACTATAACCTGGAATGTGCATAACATCCATGAAAGAGAGATGCATAGGGATGCACCAGCCCAGCGGCTTAACAGCAGAGTTGTATGTTGCAAGGTAGAAGTTCCCTGGTTTGATAAATGAATTGGCAGGGCTGGCACAAGGATTGGAGACGCCCTAGGTGGGCCCTCTATCTTGCAGCCCTCATTGCTACTACTGCTGCCCTTCTCTGGGGCCTGCAGCAGCGGCAATAGTCCCCGCACACTGGCACTGCATCGCGGTTTCCTCCTGTTCACAATGTGCCATTTCTGTCCTCCCGGTGATGCCACTTCTGGTTTTGGAGGGAGGTAGAAACAGCACATTGTGAAGAGAAGGAAATTGGGACACAGTGCCGGAATGTTAGTAAGCACTCTGTCACAGTTTGAGGGAAATTACCACTGCTGCAGGCTCCAGAGAGGGGTGGAGCAGCGGCAATGGGTGCCTGCCTAGTTCACCTAGTGGTAGCGCCAGCCCTGCGAATTGGTTCTTCTATTCCTCGGATTGGCGGGGACTGGTGATGCTGTGGAAGCTAAATGTACTGCTCTGGGGGAAAGGGGCATAGTCATTGCTTAAGGACAGTGGTTCTCAAACTAGTCCTTGGGACGCACATGGCCAATTAGGCTTTCAGGATAACCACAGTGAATATGCATACTAGAGATTTGCATATAATGGAGGCAGTTCATGAAAATCTCTCTCATGCATATTCACTGTGGTTATCCTGAAACACTGACTGGCTGGGCGTGTCCTGAGGACTGGGTTGAAAACCCCTGCTTTTTTTTTTTTTATTTTATTTTATTTTATTTTTATTCATTATTTTTACATTTTCCAACACATACACAAAAACACAACAGACAAACTAAAACCATACAAAATACTAATACACTCTTAATCAAGGGATGCCCAAAAACACGACACCCTTGCATATCCATCTTCCCCCCCCTTACCTCCCCCCCCCGACACCTTGCAAGCCCAGTCTGCCCCTTTCCCCACTCAGCAGCCTCCAACGTTCGAATATCTATCTAGAGCAGACCATTTATCATCACCCCCCTGTTTGCCCCTAGAGGCGTAAAAATGATCATAAGCCTTCTCATATCGGCTATGCAGACAGACTAAATTCCACCAGTATACCCAGCTTAACTTCGCTGGGTCTTTCCATCTCATAAGTATGACTTTTATAGCGATGGCCAACATAAAATTCAGTATAAAGGAATTGTCCTTCTTCAGGTTAGGTATCTCAGCAGCCTCTCTTAGCACAACAATCTTCCAAGATAATGGATAAGTAAAGCGCAGCACCTGTTGAATCCTCTTCCATACAGCCCCCCAATATTCCCGCAAGGTGATACAGTCCAAAGTCATATGTCGCAGCGTGCCGGCCTCCTTATGACAATTCCAACAGTAGGGAGACGCACCAGCACTCCACTTAGCCACTCTAATCGGTGTCAAAAAGGCTCTGTGCGCAAAAAAAAACATGGATTGAGTGAGAGAGGCTGAGCGAGAGGGCCGTACTAAAGACCCCCAGTGAGCAAAGCAGAGGTCCGTAGGAAGTTGGTCATCCAGCTCTTCTTCCCATGTTTGACGAAGCCCAGTAAGCTGCAATGGCATCCTACTCCGAAGGAATCCATAGATGCTAGACACCCGGCCCTTCCGCTCAACTAATTCTCCAATGAACTCCTCCAGACCCCATTTATCTGATACCAGGGCAGGTTTTTTTATCTTTTGTCCCACGCAGTGTTGCAACTGCAGCCATTGAAAGAAACATGCAGGTGGCAGATTATATTCCTCCTGAAGCATTTGAAAATCCTTCCACTTATCATGCCGAAACAACTGCCCCAATCGCCATATTCCGCAGTGCTGCCAAACTTTCCAAGAGACCACCCGCTTATTTATTCGAAAGTCCGAATTATTCCACAGGGGCATTCTACTAGAAATAGGGTTGTCTCTCCCGAGACTCAACGACAGATCATGAAACGCCTTCTGCGTAGATAAAAAAACTCGGCCTAATTTTGGGGTCTCCGTCATATTCATCCCCATGCATAAGTTCAAAGGCACCGGAGAGGCCAAGCGCTCTTCTACTTCCAACCAAATGGGTCTCTGGGTATCGTCATCTTCCCCTGTCCAAAGGGCCCCTTGACTCAAGATCGCCGCCCGATGATACAGAAGGAAATCCGGAAATTGTACCCCACCCGCTTCTTTGGGTGCCTTCAGCTTCTTCAACGCGATTCTCGGGGTCTTGCCATTCCACAGAAAGCGGGTCAGGATCCTCTCTAATTCCTTATATAACGACTCTGGGAAAAATATTGGAATCATTCCCAGAATATAGGTTAGCTTCGGTACCAACACCATCTTGAGAGAATCCAATCTTCCCCACCAGCTGAGGTGAAGAGGGGACCATTTCATTGTAAAAAGACGTGCTGTTTCTTTCATACGTTCCCCATTTATTTTGAGAATTTCCTCAATGTGACTACCAATTTGCATACCTAAGTATTTGCTCGTCGACGATTCCCACTGAAATCCAAACTGCTGTACCATCGACTGATTCCCGTATTTATTTAGGGGAAACGCTACTGACTTCGTCCAGTTGACTTTATAGCCAGAGAGGGTAGCATATCTTCCTATTTGGTGTAATACCGGTGAAATGGATTCCGGCGTAAGGAACAGCAGCAGATCATCGGCATAAGCTGAAGCCTTCACCTGAAGGTCAGCAATGGCTACTCCTTTTATTTCAATTGCCTGTCGCAATCTAAGCAGCAAGGGTTCCAACACCAGGTTAAAAAGCAGGGGTGACATAGGGCATCCTTGCCTTGTACCTCGGGACAATGATAAAGGTTGAGACAGCACCCCATTGGCCAGAATCCGAGCTGCCGGCTTGGCGTACAGAAGCTGTACCATTCGGATGAAGGAGGGAGGAAAATTAAACCATTCCAGCACTAGGAACATAAAGGACCACTCCACCCTGTCAAAAGCCTTCTCTGCATCCAGTGATAGGCCGATGTATGGGGAGTCCTGGCCATTTGTAACCTCCAGGATATTACAGAGCAGCCTTGCATTATCCGAAGTGGATCTTCCTGCTACAAAACCACATTGATCCGGATGTATCAGCACTTCCATAACCTTCTTAAGGCGGGCAGCAAGAATAGATGAGTACAACTTGTAGTCAGCATTAAGGAGAGAGATAGGTCTATAGTTTCCCACTTTCCTCAGGTCCCTCCCGGGTTTGGGCAACACAATTATTGTGGCATCCGTGAAGGCCCCAGCTTGGCAATCTATCTCTTGCAGTTGGTGGTAAAAGAATACCAGCTGCGGCCCGAGTTCTGTCACCAGCAGCTTATAAAACTCAATGGGAATACCATCTGGGCCCGCTGCTTTCCCATTTTCCATTGCGGCAAGAGCCATCTTCAGCTCTTCCACTCGAATCGGTGCGCCCAAGGCAGCCTGCTGTTCCGGTAGGAGACAGGGATGAGCGATCGGATCCAGGAAACACCGCACCTCAGCTTTCTGACACATTCCCTCAGATGCATAAAGTTGGCGGTAAAACTCAGAGAAAGCATCTGAGATTTCTTGATCCTTGTAAAGAGGACCTACGTGCTCATCCTCTATTACCGCAATGCGAGCTTTTTCTTCCCGTGGCTTAAGTTGTGAAGCCAACACTTTCCCTGCTTTATTTGCCTCCACATGATATCGCACTTGCGTGGGATAAACAGCTTTTTCCACTTCAGAGCTGAGAGCCGTGTTATAAGCATATCGCAGCTTTTGCAACTGAGTCAGGACCCTAGTACTGAATTGCCTTTGTAAAATCCTCTCTCCAGCCCTTATCTGTTGATCCAGGGCCTTCACCTCAGCTCGAGTAGCCCTACGCTGAGCAATCACATAACTCGTAATCTGAGCTCTCATTGATGCTTTAAAAGCTTCCCACCAAGGAAAACCCCTGCTTAATGGTGACAGCTGGTTGCCAGATTCAGGGCCTTTGATTTGAAGGTTCCAGAAGGTGACTTGGTGCTCGTCCCTAGTCCATCACTGCAATGACCAGACTAGGGGGTATGTTTACTAAACCGTCTTAATGTTACCGGCGCTAGTTGCAGCGATAATGTGAAGAATGCCATATAAGGAGTGGGCGTTCCGGCGGCAAGGTAGCAAGAATCTGTATCGCGCAATAGTGAGTGCCGTGCATGTTAATGCGCGTTAACCCTAAGTTCATGCCAGCACAGTACTAGAAGCTATAAAGATGTAGCCCACTGGTTACTGCAATGCCTGTAGTGGCAGAGGTCATGGGTTCGATCCCACAGTGGTGTTATGTAAGAAGGCTGTCTGAGGCATTTCCCATTTTTAATTTAAATCAGTGCTGTCTGAGGCATTTCCTGTTATTCTGGATAAAGGAGCTACGGTCCGACTTTAGCCCTTTTATAGCCAGGCTCATGGACCGATCCTTTGCAACAGGCACATTCCCCCAATCCCTCAAACGCACGTCCATCAGACCGCTGCTAAAAAACAACAAGCTCGACCCCCAGAAGGTAGACTCGTACAGATCGATATCGAGCATACCACTACTGACCAAAATAATTGAAAAAGAAGTCCAAAGACAAATTCAAAAACACATCGAAGCCTCCGCTCCACTGGACCCCTCCCAACATGGTTTTAGAGAGTCTCATGGTGTTGAAATGCTCCTTACCACACTCTTCAGTAACATAATTGCTGGAATTGATAACATCCGTCAAGGGTTTGTTCTACTTTTCCTGGACATAGCAGCCGCATTTGACTCAGTAAGCCACGAGCTCCTCCTGGGGCGTCTCAAGGAGAAGGGGATCTGTGATACAGCACTAGATTGGTGCAAGTCATACCTCTCGGACAGATAGCAGCACGTACGATCAGGGGCTTCAGCATCGGAACCATTCCACCAGAAGCAAGGCGTCCCACAAGGATCCTCCCTCTCCGCCCTGATGTTCAACATATACATGCAGCCCATCTGTAACTTCATCCAGTCTTTCAATGTTAACTGCTTGATATATGCTGATGATGTACTACTTTACATGCCATTCTCGACAGAGAACCCGGACCTCTCCTCACTGACAGACTACTTTAATGCAGTAGCCAACTGGCTCCAAACCCAAAACCTCCGAATTCAGCACAAGAAAACAGAGGTCCTATTCATCACGAGGAACCAAAACTTCACCACGCCGCCCTATCTAAAGGTCAAGGAAGCAGAACTTCATACCAAACCCACAATCCGGTACCTCGGAGTCACCTTAGACCAGCGCCTGGACATGAAGGTGCACATAAACAACACAGTAAGAGCGGTATATCATAAGATCCGATCTCTCAGGCACCTACGCTTCCTGCTGGAACCAGACAACTTCCGGACAATATATCAAGCTTTGATCATACCACACTTTGACTATGCAAATTCAATACTGCATGGACTCCCTCAATCCACTCTGAACCCGCTACAGCTCGCGATGAACTCTGCAGCAAGAGTTCTACATGGAGCATCCAGCAAAGACCACATGACACCCATCCTGAAACATCTTCACTGGCTCCCTATACATGGCAGACTCGCATTCAAAACCTTACTTCTGACTTTCAAAGCCATCAATGGGCTCTCCTCCACATCACTAGCAGAGCTTATACAGACCACCCCCCCAACAGGTCCAGAAGATCACTAGCGGCCAACACACTGATAGTCCCGAAAGAAATAACCCAATGCACCCAGGCAACAGCAAACATGGCTTTCAAATTCTGTGCGCCCAGATGCTGGAACACCCTTCCACTCAGCATACGGGCAATCCCTGACCTAGCCCAGTTTAGGAAGGCACTGAAGCACCACCTCTTCCTCTTGTACTACCCGGTAGACAGTGCTACAATAGCCTCTTCCACTATCTAGCCCATGCAGTACAACGGAATCCTACCAAACAAGACACCCATGACTACCACTAGTGAGATCCGATTTGTCTTGTAGTCTAGATGTAAATAGTTACCCAGGTTATCCAAGTTTTAATATCTGTTCCTTGTAAACACAGATCAGCCAATGAAAGTGTAAGTTTTATGTTCCATGTAAACCATGCTGATGTTGAATAGTGCGGTATAAAAGAGACTGTAAATAAATAAAATAAATCATTGCTGCCAGCAAAAACACCCTCACAGTGCCGTAACATAAGGTGCCGCATAAGGCGCCCTATAAGGCACTCCATAGGGCACATTGCAAAGTGCCCTGTCCGCCAAGACGCCTTCTAATGTGTCCTATAGGGAGCTTTATAGGGCGCCTTATGAGGCACCATAAGGTTACAGCATTGTGAGGGTGCATTTTGCTGGCAGCACTGATTCAAATTAAAAGGAAAAGCCTCAGACAGCCTTAATAAATAACACCACTGTGGGATCAAACCCATGACCTCTGCCTCTACAGTCATTGAAGTAACCAGTGGGCTACATTTCTATAGCTACTAACACACTGCTGGCTGGCTACAGAAAGACTGCAGGTCACCACACAAACTGACTGCTGTGGTTACCAGGATAGGGTAAACCCACCTGTACCCATGATGCACTGCACATGCAGATCAGCAGTCTACAGCTGATCCCAAGATGGGGTATGCACCCCCACAGCACTTCGGCCTGGTAGGGGGTACTGACCATGTGTGTTACTGGCACAGAGTAGCTACAGCCCGTGACATTGTGCGGGTCCTGTGCTCACCCTGAGGGTGAGGTGGGGTGACCAGCACCAGGTCTGCAGCACCTGGCTTGGCTGAGATAGGCTGCACTGCAGGTCCCCATCAGTGCTAGTGTGTGATAGATAGTCCTTGCAGATACACCTAGGATACACCAGTGTCCATCTGTAGTTCCCAGTCACGTCTAGCCCTTGTGGACTATGATGCACCCAGAATAGTGCATATCCTGTGTGGTGCCATGGTCACATGTTATAGGTGAAGGGGGGGATGTTTGGACCCAAAAGCGGATTGTGTAGCACCACCCAACCCCACCAACAAATCCACATTCTACATATCTGCAATGGTGGCAGTAGAGGGGACCATCAACCCCAGTCCTGCTGGGGAAAGGGCACCCTACAGGGCAGTCAATGCATATCTGTATGCATCACATAAGGCAATGGAAGACAGGCAGAACGCTGGAAAAGCTCAGCTGCCCCCCACCACTATCTGACATTCACCAGCAGTGGGCACAGTGAGTCTCCACCCTGCAAGGTGTTCCAGCCATACACATGCTAACTGCAGACAGTCTGCTAGCTAGTACATAGTGTATGTTCGCTGAACCCTGCAAGGTGTTCCAGCCATACACATGCTAACTGCAGACAGTCTGCTAGCTAGTACATAGTGCATGTTTCTGGAGGAACTGTGTGCACCCACAAATGGGATGTGAGCACACACACCAAGCAGGTATGTCAGCAATTGGGCCCTAGAAAAGGGAACCCATAAATATCACTTGAGAGAAATACTGTATAGCACTATGGGAGAACGTAGCCATGCCATGGCCACTGCTCAGTCAGGGTGAGAGTGACCTCCCAACATGACATGCTGTGGCCACCCTGTCCGTGCAGGTGGTGGTCGGGCACTACAATGTACCAGCCATTGCCCTATATCCTGTGCAGATGCATCCTGCCCAGGCCACCCTGTCTGGCCCATACCCACAGTACCTTGCTCCTCAATATGCACATTGGCAGGCTAACACTGGAAACAGTGCAAGCAGTGTGGGCTCAGTAAGGTGTAGGCAGCCACAACACACTGGATAGACATACACACACTCCCACACCTATGCCAGCATTGTGCAAATATAGAAGTTTCTGGCAGTCCTGGCCGCCACACCAGTCCTGAGCACAGTGCGGGCATTGCTATGGTACGCAATACTGTTGGGGTTACTCCTCGGGGTGGTAAACACTGTCAGAAGCAAAAACTGAAACACACTCCACAGATATCAGAAAGGTTGCTATGATGAATCTCTGTCAACAAATCGTGTTTAACCTAGGATTTGTTATCTGCCATTAATCATAGCAACCTTTTGATATATGTGGAACATGTTCCCAAGTTTAGGACGGCATTATTAAGGTATGCAGGTGCCAGTAATGGGAGATGCTGCTCCGTGCAGGGCCCAACAGCCTGACTCTCCATGAGGCTTTGGATAATGGAGCTTGTGGGTGTGGGTGCTTGTGCCCTTGTTGGCCGCTGCTCTAGGGCAGAGTTTCCCAAATCCGGTCCTGGTGGACCAAACACGGTTCAGGTTTTCATGCTGTCCCTAATGAATATGCATGAGATACATTTGCATACAATGGGGGCGGTGCATTCAAATGCAGCACAGGCATATTTATTAGGGACAGCATGAAACCTGACTGGTGTTTGGTCCTCCAGGACTGCAGTTGGGAAACTCTGCTTTAGGGATTACACATGTTTATGGTGTCTGTGCCCTGTAGTGTAAAATATAGGCGTTTATGGCATGTTTATTTAATCTGCAATAAAGGTTCCTTCTTTATTACCACTGTTTAGTGCTGGGTAAAATATAGGGACATGGTTTGCAGGAGCCACAGCTGGGACTTGAACCTGTGAACTTCTTCTGCTGAACACACTGGCTGCATGTACTACACCAAACTGTTGCCACAAAGGCAGATCATTCCCTGGGGATACCATAATTGTTCGTCAGACAGACCTTGTCTGTTGCAGTGCACGGCACACACCTAAACGGGGCTTGGCCGTGGTCTGCTGTGGGCAGATGCCACTGCCCCCTCTGCCACCAGCACCCCTCCGCCACCATGCTGACATGCCCTTGTGCCGGTGGTGCTGGTGTTGCGCAGTCCCAGGCTATCCAGTGTGCCGGTAGGCAGCTGCCTATGGTGCGTGATATGGGGTAGGGGTGCTTGCCTAGACATCCATGCTTCCGCCCGGCATCGCCTGCCAATGTTCTGTGCCCTTTGGGGTACTTGCAGGGTACTGTCCCCTGGGACACTGTGGGACACACACTTGTGGCCATGTTTGCCCTTGATCGGTTGCTGTCTTGCTGGTTTTCCGCTTCTACATTCCAATGTGTCACCTAGGCACCTGCCTAGCCCACTCTGTGCCCCAGCTGCCCCACTGCATGTCCCGCCTGCAGCCCCCTGTACCCCATTTGCAGCCTCACAGTAGTGCACTCTCGTACTTGGGCACTATGATGTTGCTGCACATGTATCACTACTATCACTTTTCTTGGTTTCCCTGCCTTTGCTGCACATTGCTGAGTGAAATAGTCTCTCTCCCCTGCAAATGTGCCTCTAGCGAGAGATTTTCACTGGCGCTAATTTTCATGGCTTCATTTCACAGCAATAGTGTGCATGGGCCTCTCCCCGCCCACTGTCTGCCCATTGACCCCTTCTCTCCACCCCTGGGGAGCCTTACTCCACCCTCTGGGGAGCCGTACTCCACCCTCTGCGCACCTTAGCGCCGCAGGCGACGTTATCGCACGATACGTGAAGTTCTTGCACAGTAATGCACCATTATCACGCAATAACATCCCGTATCACGCGATAATGTCGCAGCTGCGCCGTTAGTGCTGTTTAGTAAACATACTCCTAGGTGTTTTGGGTGGGGTGGGGTAGAGGATAAAATTTAAAATAGGAGAAAATTCCTTGGTAGCTGCAAAGGAAGACTTATGGAGACAAATCCTAGACCCGATCCCAAATGACTTGGAAGTACAACAGGGGCATGAGAAACCGCTTGGTGTAAAAATATATAAAAGAGCATAAAATGTGATGGTCATGTTATGTATCAAAGGTACCTTCCAGTAGCACTTGCCTTGTAAATGATCAGTAAACCCAAGGACACTAGTACCAGTTGCAACAAGAATAAACAATTTTTTCAGATGAAAGAAAATAAACAGCTTATATGTTGTAAGGTAAGGATGTCGTTTTAGAAGGCCTGTGCGGCTTTATATGTGTTAATGATGGAGTTTACATGTGTAAATGCCCAACATGTAAATATTTACTTTAGAAAGCCACTGTTATATGTGTAGACCCGCAGCATGCACAGTTTTCAAGCAGGGACAGAAAAATATGTGTGTATTTCCAGTTTTGCAATAGCAACAAATATATGCTTAAAAGAAACAAAAACGGGAGGAAGTGACGTCATCAGCTAGCATGGCAGCATAAGTGGCGAGCTCCGGAGGGCAGCTCACGATTTAGTAGTTTTTCCCCTCTTCGAGATTGGCTTTTTGGGAGCACGAGGAGCTGGTGGATTGTGGCAAGCTTTCGACATTTATGACGACGAGGAAAAAGGCGGCGGATTTGAGAGAATTCGCGTAAGGAGGCGCGAAGTCCCTGGCCGGCGAGAAAAAAATGGCGGGACAAAGCGCGGGAACCGGCGAAACTCCAGCGGGTAAAGGACGGCGGGCCGATACCCCGGTGGTGGCGGAGATGCTTGTGCACAATGTGACGAGGGATGAACTGTATGGCTGGTTTGGCGAGCTTAAAACGGAGATGCAAGCAGTAAAAACCGAGGTGGCTGAAATGTGCTCTGTGCTCCGGGAGGAGATGGGGGAGCTAAGCCATCGAGTGGATGAACACGAGCAGCAGCTGGGACAGTTAGACATCCGGCAGAGTGGGCTGGAGCGCTCGCTTAAGGAGGTGGAGGCCTGGAAGGACACGCTGTTGCTGAAAGTCGAGGATCTAGAGAACCGGTCCCGCAGGAACAATCTGCGCATTCGCGGGGTACCGGAGGAGAAGGAATTTGCCGATAGTGAAAAGGTGGCAACAGCAGTGCTCCGGGCTATCTTGTTGGACTTGGGCAAGGAGTCTGAGCGGGTGGAATTAAAGCTTGTTCGTGCCCATCGGGCACTCGGCCCCAGTAGACCCAACCGCCCACGAGATCTAGTCATTTGTATGGAGGACTATAAGTTGAAGGAACGGATTATCAATCTGCTGCGGTCCCGCAAAGACTTTGTTTGGCAAGGGTACGAAGTTCAGATCTACCCGGACTTGGCTGCGGGGACCTTACAGCGGAGGCGGGACATGCAGCCAGTTACGTCCATCTTATGGAGGGAGAATGTCCGCTATAAATGGCTGTACCCATTTGGCCTCCTTTTTACAGTGGGGCTCAAGAACTGGAAAGCCCACTCGGTGTCAGAGGCCCTGGCCGCATTAACCAAGGCGGGGTTGGGGAGTGGATTAGTCACAGATCAACCAGGGGCCGGGTCTGATGCCGCCGAGCAGGGGGTTCGGAGAAGTGGTGAGAAGCGTCGCCGTAGTCCTGAAGTGGAGCCTGCGGAGAGTCCTGCACGATCTGCCAGTGATGAGGACACTTGATGCACCAGGGACTTAGTGTGATCGGTTTTCTCTATTTTGCTGTGCACTTTTCGGTGCCTGAATTGGTTTACTTGTTTCCTTGTTTACTAAGTTATAAGTGTGCTGTGGGGAGTTTGCTGCATTTGGGGAGATAGGGGTGGAGGGTTTGGGGGGAGGGGTGGAGCTGGGGGGGGTTGCTGGGGTGTACGTGAGGTGGGGGAGGGGGTAAGGGTGGGAGGATTTCGTGCATAAGGTTGCGGGAGGGGAAAGGGGGGTTGGTGTTCTGGGAGAGGGTGGTGGGCGGTAGAGAGAAGGAAAGAGGGGAAGGGTGATGGGTTAGGGAGGAGGGACAGAGTGGTAGTTGCCTCTGGCTGAGGGTCACTACTCCGATGGAGACCTCCAGTGGTGGGAGGGGGGACCTGGTGGGGGAGGGGGGGAGGGGGAGGAGGGGTTGCGGGATCTGGAGGGGGAGGGGGGTGGGACAAGGGGGAGGAGGGGGAGGGGGTGGGGGGAAGGGGGTGGGGGGAAGAAAGTGGGCCAGCAACAGCTGGTAGTGGCTACATTGAATGTGCGGGGGTTGGGTACCTGGCGGAAGCGGAGAATGGTGGAGCGGGAAGGAAGTCGGCTACGTGCAGATTTTCTTTGTCTACAGGAAACACACCTGAAGGTGGGCCAGGAGCGGTTGGTGCAATCGAAGCGATACCCACGGGTAATGCTAGGGGGGCAGCGGGCGGAGGCGCGGAGAGGGGGGGTGGGTATTTTGGTGGGGGCAGACTGGGTGGATAAGGTGGTGTGGGAGTACCGGGATAAGAAGGGCAGAGCGGTGGGGCTTAAAGTCCAAATAGGGCGGGAACAGGTCTGGGTAGTGTGTCTATATGGACCTAATGAGAAACAAGGGGATTTTTTCGACAGAATGCAAGCTGAGTTGGGGAATTTGAGTGGGGCCCCTATTATCCTTGGGGGAGATTTTAATTTGACCATCAATCCGAGGTTAGACAATGGGGGGGGTAGTGGGTTGGGGAAGCGAGTGGATCGGCTCAAGTTGCGGCATCTGAAAGAGAGTTTAGGTGTGGAGGATGTGTGGAGGAGTCAAAACCCGGGCTGTAAGCAATATATCTATTATTCTGCACCCCATGGTACTTATAGTCGGATCGATATGATTTGGGCGGGGGGGGGGGGGGATGGTTGAATAGGGTGCTTGAGGCGGATCATGGTTCTATTACGTGGACTGACCATGCGCCAGTATGGGTGAAGTTTAACTTGGGCTATGTGGATGATGGTGTGAAGTTTTGGCGGCTTAACGAGGCTCTACTTGATGAGCCGGCAGTGATTGCACGACTAGGGAAGGTGATGCAGGAATACCAAGACTTCAATCTGAACGGTGAGGTAGAGTTGGGGGTAGTGTGGGACGGGCTTAAGGCGGTGCTGCGGGGTCATCTAGTACAGGAGGCGGCCCGGGCGCGTAGGCAAAGGGGAGATCAGGAGCGTGGGTTGTTGGAAGAGATTGGTCGCCTAGAGAGGATGGGTAATGGGAGGGGAGGGGGGGAGGTGGTGGGGAAGTTGAAAGCGTTACGAGGGGAGTTAGGACAATTACGTGCGAGTGAACTGGCTTTTGAACTGCGAGTGTTGAAGCAAGGTTGGTTTGAAGGGGGCAATAGGGTGGGAAGGAGGTTGGCCCAGAGGTTAAGGAGTAGGGCCCAGCAGAAAAATATTGGTGGTATCCGGGGGGCAGGGGGGCAATTAGTGCATGGGAATAATGATATCCGGGAGGTATTCGTGGAGTATTATAAAAAACTATACACTAGCGAGGTGCAAGGAGGGAAGGCTCAATGTGAGGACTATTTGCGGGACTGTGATTTGCCTTCCTTGACCCAGGGGGAATCGGAGTGGTTGGATAGGCCCATTACGGAGCGGGAAGTGGAGGTGGCTATTGGCGCATTGAAACGGGGTAAGGCTCCCGGGTTAGATGGGTTGTCCGGGCGGTTCTACCAGGTGTTCCGTTCCAGTTTGGGACCCTTGATGGTTGAGGTGTTCAATGGTGTGTTGACTAGGGGTGCGGTCCCCCGCTCAATGAGGGAGGCCGGCATAACTCTTATTCCTAAGCCGGGAAAGGACTCTCTGGTGTGGGTCTTACCGGCCTATTTCATTGTTAAATGTAGATGCTAAGTTGTTGGCTAAGGTGTTGGCCAATAGATTGGCAGGGGTGATGCCTTCCTTGATACACCCGGACCAAACCGGATTCATAATAGGGCGGCAAGGAGGGGACAATATCCGTAAGATCTGTAACCTTACTTGGGAGGTGCAGCGGACGGGCCAGGGGACCGTTTTTCTCTCCGTAGATGCTGAAAAAGCCTTTGATCGGGTGGAGTGGCCTTTCATGCTGAGTGTGCTTGAGAAGGTAGGGCTGGGGGTTCATTTTGTTCAGTGGATTCAGGCGCTGTACGCGGGGCCACAGGCCCGGGTGCAGGTAAATGGGAGCTATTCTCAGCCGTTTAGTTTAGGGAGAGGTACTAGGCAGGGTTGTCCCTTGTCTCCTCTGCTTTTTGCATTGGTAATTGAGCCGCTAGCAGCGCGGGTCCGGCGGTCTTTGGATATTAAGGGGGTCCTAATGAATTCCCAGGAAGTAAAAATAACTTTATTTGAAGATGATGTGATTTTTACACTTCGGGAGCCCTTGACGTCGCTACCAAATTTAATGAAAGAGATTGAAAGGTATAGTAAAGTGGCAGGATATAAGATTAACGATAGTAAATCGGAGATTTTGGGGTTTAATCTGAGTGGGGCGTTGGAGGATGGGCTGAAAGGGGCGTTTGCGTTTCGGTGGGTGGGTGAACACTATCGATACCTGGGTATTCAGATGGGGAAGGATGTCGGGGGGGTGGGGCGGGTTAACTATGGTAGATTGCTACAAGAAGTGCGGTGTGACCTGCAGAAGTGGAAGGGTCTCTATCTCACGTGGCTGGGTCGGATAGCAGTCTTAAAGATGAATGTCTTACCTAGGTTTCTGTTTTTGTTTAGTTCTCTTCCCTGTAAGGTCGCTCGGGGCTATTTGAGGCACGCTCAGCAGATTTTGATGGAATTTGTTTGGGGTGGGAAACGGCCACGGGTGGCGCGGCTCACGATGTTTCGCTATAGTAAGGAGGGGGGGATGGGCGTCCCCTGGCTGGAGAAGTACTATTTGGCCTCTCAGTTACGGGCCTTACAGTGTTGGCAAGGGGGGGACGAAACCCCGCGGTGGGTGCACCTGGAAAGAGATTTCGATCGGGGAGAGGACTTGGCGAAGTGGATTTGGGATCCGGGAGCTGTCGCAGAGGGGGGGAGGACGGGTAACCCTTTTCGAACCTTGACGAAGGAGCTTTGGATGAGAATGAAACGTCCGTTGTTAAAGGGGAAGAGGTATACTCGGAGTATGTTTATTACGGGAGTTCGGGATTTTGGTCCGGGGAGAGGGGGGGTGTTTACCGAGTGGGCGAGGAAGGGCTTTCGGCCCATGGCTCAGCTACTCCACCCCCGGGGGGAGAGTCAGAGTTGGGGGGAGCTGGTGCAGGAATTTGGGCTGGAGAGTAAGGGGTTTTTCGCCTATTTACAGGTGGTGTCATTTGTGAGTAGGAGGGATGTTAAGGAAGACCTGGGTCGGGAGGTCACGCGGGTGGAGACCCTGCTGGGGAGAGGGGGGCGCAAGGGGGCGATCACCCAATTTTATGGGGCGTTGCTTGACCAGGGTGGGGTGGGGGGGAGTATTAGAGGGGAAGCGACTTGGGAGAGGGTCCTGGGGGGTGAATGGCCTCGGGAGCGGTGGCAGGCTATCTATAGGTGGTCTAAACGATTGGAACTGGGGACGGCTTATTTGGAGGGGAGCTTAAAGATTCGATATCATGCCTATTGGACCCCGTGGAAATTACGGGCCCTTGGGCGGGGGAAGTCGGGGGAATGTTGGAGGGGGTGTAAGGGGAAGGGCGATCTATATCATTTGCTGTGGGACTGTCCGGTGGTGCAGGGGATGTGGGTGGACTGGGAGCAGGTTATTCGGGAGGTGACGGGGCTTCCAGTTGTTTTGACGCCAGCCATGGTTCTGCTGAATGAGTTGGGGGAGGACGGGGAGCGGGATTTGTTACAGATGATTGGCTATTGTATTGTCTCGGCGAGAGGGGAGCTCCTGACGCGATGGAGGCGCCGGGAGGTCCCTACTCGGGGAGATATTGTTGGGAGGCTCTGTGAGCTGCGGGGGATGTGTGAAATTGCGGCCTATGGTAAACATCGACTGCAGCACTTTCGGTTGCTGTGGCTGAGCTTTGATAAGTGGTTTCTGCAATGGAGGGGGGAGGTGCCTGCGGTGTCGAGCTGAGGGGTGTAGGTTCTTAATGCTGGGTTTGCTGTGCGGTCCACAATAGGGGGGGTTGGGGGGGGCTAGGTTGGGGGGGTTCGTTTATTTGGGGGGGGCTCGGGGTGGGGGTTTGTTGGGGATTTTTATAGGGTTTATCAGGGGTGTACTGTGTGGTTACCCTATTGTAATTTGATGTGGGGGGTTTCATTATGTTTTATTATGTTAATGGGGGGGGGGGGAGAAAATGTTATAACCCACTGTGACGGTGGTTGGGTTCTGAGGTGGGGCTTGGAGTACCCCTGCTCAGCGCAGTCACTGTCTTGTATTGTGTTTTATGGATGCGTTTTGATGGTAATAAATAAACAAAGTTAAAAAAAAGAATAAAAAAAAAGAAACAAAAACAAAAACTAGATGTCAGCGCTCACACCTGCTCCAAGGTCAGCTACCTACTTATTTGGACTTGAGGGTTTTATGAGTCATTTGTGCTTACTTCTGCGGTGTTTAAAAGCACCTCACAATTGAAGAAGTGTTTTTTTCACTTATCTTCTAAATGGCTTCTTCCTGGATGCCCAGTTTCATGAAATCGGCACTTACATGTTCAAAGCCTCAAGTGAATCTGTTCTTTTTTTGAACAGGTTTCATATTAAAATGTCCATTCTCAATCGATGTGCCCACACTTACATGTGTATTCCTGCACGTCCTGATAAGTACTTTACAAAAGGTTCTGCAAAAGGTTCTGTATTCAGCGAGCCTTTTGTAAAACACAAGGGAAATTGTGAACTTGGATGTCCCTCTTCCTACCTAGATGCCCTATGAAAAAATGGGTTTGACACGCACTATTTTTGAATCTAAAAGGGAAAAAGAACAAATTCAGGTAGGAAATTGCGGAAATCTGCAAAAGGAATCAGAGATGGTTTCAAACCTATTATCCCCAGTACCTACCATGCCAGTAAAGTGATCGCCACAAGCCATTCGAGTCCGTTCAGGAGTCAGTGGGCTGTCCAGTGTAAATTCTCCAGTTATTCCTCTTTCCTTCCTTGCAGCTGTCACTGCATCTTTTATAGCAAAATACACCGAGCAGCCCAGGAACAGAGATGGCTCACCAACACCCTATGAGAAAAAAAAAGATTTCTTTTAGGGCCATTATTTAAAGCACCAAATATTTAAATGCCATGTGACTTTTAAATATCCTCTGGAGGTTCAGTGGCAACATCTGGATAATGGCTGCTTCTAAATATCTGGATTTTGTGGCCATTATCCAGACAGTGGTGATTTTCAGCCTTTATCCAGCTAAGTTACTTGGATAGTAACTGAAGACCACTATTTTGGCAGCCCAAAATATCCGGATTACATATTCAGATAGCAGCGGAAAATCACCACTATCTGGATAACAACAGCGATGATCTAGGTAGGGGCAGACACTGCCCTAACTCCAATCAGCTGCTCTCTTGATAGTGCTGAGACGGCCTGTGGAGATATTCAGTGGTACTGTCTGGATAGTGCTGCTGGATCTCTCTCTCATTGCCATTTTTTGGATAGAAAATGTGAAAATGTGTGCTGTCAAGTCAATGCTGATTCCTGGTGACCCAACTCCTGCGTTTTCTTGGCAAGGTGCGACCAGAAGTAGATTGCTAGGCCTTTTTCCTGCACAATAAGCCTCCAGCACCTGGTATTCCAAGCTGGTCACCTATCGAAGTACTAGCCAGCCCCAACTCTGCTTAGTTTCTGAGATCAGCCACGATCAGGCTTTTCCTTTTACAAACTCAATGGGGGACTGCTGAAACAGCTATAGTCGTGTCTTTCAGTAAGCTAGTCAGGGATATGTGAGTGGGTGTCTGGATAGATGGCCATAGTGTACTGTACATAGTGACTGATTTGTTTATTTTGTTTGTTTATTAGTATTTAATTCATGCCTGAGACGCGTACCTATCTGTGAATCAGAAATACTACATGATATGCATATCTGTTTCCATGGGAAGAGTTTAGCTTTTTATTGGTGCACATGTGAGGGGGGATGTCAGAGAGCGGGTCTATGAGTGTGTATTAACAGTGTGTGTTGTGCTCAGTTTCTGTGCATACATGCAGGTGTGTGGGCATGTCATTGGGGCTCTGTACATGTGTATGCATGTGTTGTGGGTTCTGTGTGTGTGGATGTGTCAGAGGCTCTATGTCTGTGTTTGTATGTGTCAAGGGCTTTTTCTGTATGTGCACATGCATGCATTTCTGCGTGTGTGTGTGTTTGTACATATGCATGTCTGTGTTAGGGTATTTGTGTGTGTGCAAGTGTGATGTGCATATGTGTGTTGGGACTCGGGAGGCTCTACATGTGTTCTTTCAGGGGGCTGCATGCATGTGTGCTCATGCACATGTGTGTGCTTGTGTTAGGGGGCTCTGTGTGTGTGTGGCTGTGGCATCTATGCTTCTCTGTTCATTGGACTTTCTTCTGTTCTCCCGTTCTTACTTCTTATTCCTCCCATCCTCTTTTTTGCAGTCTCCCTTTTTACCTTTCACTCATGTATTCTCTCTCCTCTCTTTCGCCTGCTGCCCAACCTTGCCCTCTCTTCATTCCCTTTCACTCCACTTGCTCCCTCACTTCTCCTCTCCCCTCTTGCACTTATCTTTTCAGTTCCTCCTCTGTAATCCCATCCTTCTCTTATGCTCCACCCTTGTCTCTTCTAACCCTGCCCCTTATGATCTGTCCCAAGTTCTCCTTGTATGTAACATGCTCCTTCCATTAAGGCCCACCCTTTGTCTCCTCTAACCCTGCCCCCTATTGTCCTGTCTATTTCTGGTCTTCCTTCCCTGTACTTCTCTGGTCTTCCATGCCAGTGGGACCAGGGGACTCTCACTGGCTCTTTGAAGCCGTTGCTCCTCTCTTCCACTCAAAAATAGTCCAGGGCCATACCAAGGGGCTGTGTGAGTGGTACAGCCGCACAAGGCACAAGTACAGAAGGGGCACTGATGTCATCACTGGGCTTTCAGGAAGCCTGACAAAAGTGAGTGCCTGTGCATGGCTTAGTGCAGGGGTGAGCGCCAGATTCACAAGTCACACAGGGTGTATTTAGAGTTTGGTGCGATTCTGCAATAGGCACTATCATTTAAGTGAAATGCACCTAAAACACATTGAGGATCAGGAAATTAGGAACAAGAATCAGTTATGATACCAAGGAACATGGAAAACCCCTAATCCATCTGTGAAAAAGACTAAATGCTCTAGTACTGCGATGTGTTCCTCCATCTTTACAAATCAAAAAAGCAGTATGTACTTAGTTTTCACTACAGAAACATTAACCCAGGTCTTGAGAAATCCTGGGTGCCAGACTGCCATTGCGACATAGAAATTTCTCTGTGGCACCCAAGATTTTCATGACACAGTTTTTCTTCCTGTTGTTGCCAAAATGAAAGCTCTGTTCTTCTTTTCCCTGCACCAAATGGCACTTGTCGTGCAGCATAGGAATTACTGCATTGGCCTTGAGAGACTTGAGACCAGCGTCAGAGTTCCTGCATGGTGTGGCTTGAACTCACTAATGGGCCAACGCAGCAAACTGTACTATGCTCTAGCACAGCATTTTGCTCAAGTTTTTCCCACACTAGTTTTACTCCCCGATGGAGAAAGCAAACTGGCGCAGGAAATTGCTGAGCAAAACCACTATGCTAAAGCATGGCACCTTGGGCATGCTAATTGGATGGTAGTGAGGAAGTATCTAATTGCTCCCCGATGTTAAAGAAACACACTAAAACTTAGCAGAGTTTTCTACTTTTCCTTTAACCCTGAACATGTACGCCCCCCTCCACTGCCCCCCATCCTCATTGCCACTTCCTTTGGGGCCTGCAGCGGCAGCAATGGTTCAAAAACTGCGATGCAGCGCTTACTTGAAGGCTTTGATGCTGCATCATGGTTTCTATGTACTCTTATTTGCTGCTTCCACCCTCCGACAAACTGGAAGTCTGAGTCAGCATGGGGCGGAAGCGGCAGGTAGGAGCACATGAAAACCGTGAGGTGGCACCAAAGCCTTTAAGTAGGTGCTACATTGTGGTTTTTGAACCATTGCCACTGCTGCTGGCCCCAAAGGGGGTGGCAATGAGGGTGGTGGGGGCAGTTGAGGGGGCGGAAAGATGGAGGTCCCGCCCATCGTGCCTCTATTCCTTGCCCAGGCTCTGTGCAGCTGGGAGCAAAAGGGTCGCTTGAAGGTGTAGGTGAAATGTATCCTCCTGCCTCTGCACTGCCATCTTGCAAAATGGAAGTGCCTGACCCTACATAGTGCGTCCTGGGATGCCTGGCGCCAGGCAGTGTGTCCTGGGATGCACCGTGCAAGGTGAGTCTGCCATATAAAGCAATTATTGCCTTATTTGGCAGACTGACCATGTGTGGTGCATCCCAGGACACACTGCCTGGGGCCAGGCACTACCATTTTGCAGATGGCTGCATGGAGGTAGGAACATGTGAGCAGTGCACCTGCCCCCCCATCATGTAGAAATTACTGGGTGGTCTGTAGGGGTACAGAGAAGCGCTGGATTATGCCATAACCTTTTTGAGGTTGAGGGGATCTAGTGGCCACTTTGGCCACCAATAGATTTTTTGTGAGGGTGAGGTTGGGGGAGAGGTTAGGGCCACTGGGGCTACTACTAAGGGTGAGGTTGAGGGTGAGGTTGGGGGGGAAGGGGGCAGGGAGTGAGGGATAGAGGTTACTTGGGCCACCGATGATTTTGTGGGAGGGGGTTAAGTTGGGAGGGTTCATAGGTTCAGCGATCCGGGAGTGTCGGGAAGAGGATCAGAGGTCTGGGCTCACTTGGGTCATCTGAAGTGAAGTGTCACACTTCACTTCAGATGACCCGCAACTAACGCAGAGCCATGTGTGAGTCAGCCACACTCTGCCTTTTATGTGCTACTTTTTGCATGCAGCTATTTTGCACATTTTTTTCCTGCATTTGGAGGCACTGAGCTATAGCGCATGGCTCTAACGTAAGCTTTCTGCATTGGGCTATCAGAGAGGAGAGCAGAGATTTTGTTTTGGCACTGGCAGCAGCCTTTAGCACATGGCAGGAGAGGTCCATAGGGCTTCTTGAAGGAATGGCTGACTAGCTTAGCTGAGGAGAGGTTAGAGTCTGGCTGGATTCATGGGTGGTAAGAGATATCAGGGAGGTGCTAGCTGCTTAAATGAGCAGCTGGGGATTGCAGGCTAGATGAGAAGTTGATTGGGAAGGGAAAGAGACTGGTGATGGAGCAAGAGGTAGGAGGCATACATCCCAAGGTGCTGAAAGAACTGAAATCTGAGATTGCAGGTTTACTTTTATTAATCTGTGAACTTTCATTAAAATCATCTGTAGTACTTGAAGATTGGAAAGTGACCAATGTAATGCCAATTTTTAAAAAGGGTTCCAGGGGTGATCCAAGAAACTACAGACCCTGGCGTCAATACTGGGCAAAATGGTAGATATTGTATGGTCCATGCCTGCACCCATGTGTGGGCTGTGCCCCGGAGGTGTGCACGGGCTGGCTGACTAGTGCTTTGCTCATGCCACGCCAAACATGTCCATCTGTTCACACTGGATGTGCAGAAAGTTCATTCCAATTAATTGGAAGATAAGTACAGCTATATATGCTACTGGGACTTTACTAATTGTGCATGGGATACAATGGTAGAAAATGTTTTTTCATTATGAAAAGTGGAGGTCAGGCCATGTCTGGATTGTTTGACGTTATACTAGACAGTATAGTGGGTAGTCTGCTGTGGGTAGATGCCACTGCCCCCTCCACCACCAGCACCCCTACGCCACCATGCTGACATGCCCTTGTGCCGGTGGTGCTGGTGATGTGTTGTCCCAGGCCATCCAGTGTGCCGGTAGGCGGCTGCCTATGGTGCGTGATATGGGGTAGGGGTGCCTGCCTGGACATCCACGCTTCCCCCCGGCACCACCTGCCAATGTTATGTGCCCTTTGGGGTACTTACTGGGTAATGTCCCCTGGGACACTGTGGGACACACACTCGTGGCCATGTTTGCCCTTGGTCAGTTGCTGTCTTGCTGGTTTTCCGCTTCTACATTCCTATGTGTCACCTAGGTATCTGCCTAGCCCACCCTGTGCCCCAGCTGCCCCACTGCATGTCCTGCCTGCAGCCCCCTGTACCCCATTTGCAGCCTTACAGTAGTGCCCTCTCATACTTGGGCACTATGATGTTGCTGCACATGTATCAGTACTATCACTTTTCTTGTTTTCCCTGCCTTTGCTGCACATTGCTGACTGAAATGGTCTCTCTCCCCTGCAAATGTGCCTCTAGCGCGAGGTTTTCACTGGCGGTACTTTTCAGACCTTCATTTCATGGCGTTAGTGTGCATGGAGCCTCTCCCTGCCCACTCTCCGCCCATTGACCCCTTATCTCTGCCCCTGGGGAGCCTTACTCTGCCCTTTGGGGAGCCTTACTCCACCCTCTGTGCACCTTACCGCCACCGGAGACGTTATCTCGCGATACGTGATGTTCTCGCACGGTAATGCGCCATTATCGTGCGATAACGTCACGTATCATGCGATAACGTCGCAGCTGCACCGTTAGTGCCGTTTAGTAAACATACCCCATTGACACCCGGAGGTCTGCCTGCCTCTTGGATCCTGTGCATGGCACGGAAACCAGTTCTCAGAACACTACCCTGGAGGTTCTGGAGTCCAACTTTCTATCTGAAAGCTTAAATTTGGCTTCCAGAACCTCCCTCCCCCACTTTCCTATGTCGCTGGTACCAACATATTCCAAGACAGCAGGCTCCTCCCCAGTATTATGTAAAACCTTATCTAGATGGCGCATGAGGTTTGCCATCTTCGCGCCAGGCAGGCATGTGTCCTTGTAATAGGTGCAGAGGAGTTCCTGAGGGCAGGGAGGGAGGGAGGGTTTGCCTTTATTTGTACACTTTTGAAAATTTGCCTACATACCGATCACTCTTTGATATATCATTTTTAAAACAGGTAAAAGAGAGGAGATCAAACCTAAGCTTTCCTTAGAAGCTTAGAAGACTTTGACTTTCATGCTTTGGACACATCATGCGAAGAGAGAGATCACTGGAGAAAGACATAATGCTTGGCAAGTAGAAGGTCACTGTAAAAAAGGAAGGCCGGCAATGAGATGGATCCATATAATAACAGCAGCTATGGATACCACTCTATCAACAGTGAGCCTCTTGGCTGAAGAGGTCAACTATTCAGAGGGTCGCCAGGAGTTGACACCGACTCGACGGCACTTAACAACAAAGGAGAGGATTTCTTTTTCTTGATTCTATTAATGCAGCATGAGTGTCTTACCTTGGAGGAATAGATTGTATATGGGTTTTCAGATCCTGCAAGCAAGAAAACACTAAATTCCTCGGGGATGTCAGAAACTGCTGGAATTTTATACTGGTCTGGCCCCCGGGTGTACAGGACTCCTTCTGGAGAATATTTTAATTCCTCAGTTGTATAGTATCCAAGACCTTGAACAAAGGCACCTTCAATCTGAGAAATAATTTACGCATAATTCACATATTCATTCATTAAAACATTTAAAATTCAAACAAATTAATTATTTTATTGCTGTCTTCAGTAAACCAGAAGGACATGCTAAATACGCTTGGATGCCTTGAATTCTTTCAACCCCAAAATATATTTTTGATTTGTGCCACAAATCTGGACATCACTTTACTACCTGCATGAGGATCTCTCTCTGGAAATTATTTAATGGTGCAATTTGAGGGGTTTTACAAACATAACATGGAATGTCTGCAACTTCTCTCACAAAGCTCATACAACATACGCTGGAGACCAGAACTAGGAGATCATGCATGGTAAACTCTCTCGTCATCCCCTCAGCAGTAAGATCTTGTACCCAATCGACTAAGAATCGTGCATTTTCTTTATTTGCACCAACTCAATGGAACGCATTACCCCCAGCGATACGAGCCATCCCAGATCTTACATCTTTCAGGAAGGCATCAAGGACATACCTTTTCCAACTAGCTTATAACCAGCCACCCTAAACAAGTTCTATGTTCAACCGATAGCTATCGCTGAACACTTAGCTACCACCCTTGAGAATGCCAAGTTGATGTAAATTGTAATTTAATGTTTACTGTTATCCGTTCATGTTAATGCCAATTTGATGTAAATTTGTTCCATGTAACCTGTTCTCTGTAAACCAGTTTATTGTTCATGTGTTATATGTAAACCTCACTGATCTGAAAAAGCGTGGTATATAAAACCAAATAAATAAATAAATAAATAAACCACTGGATTACTTTCATCTAGAATACACTGAGGTTTGACTTGATAGTATTCAAATAAAAAAAGCAGAAGTATTACTACTACTACTACTACTGAGCATTTACATAGTGCTACAAGACGTATGCAGAGCTGTACTGACATGTAAGAGACAGTCCCTGCTCGTCAGAGCTTATAATCTAGTCAAAACAGACAACACGGAAAGTGTAGACAGGGATAAAACAAAGTAAAGAGGAAATTTATTTATTTATTTTATTTATTTATTACAGTTGCTTATATACCGCACTATTCGGCATCAGCACGGTTCACAGTATAACAAAATGACCAAAACACACTTCTGTTTGGTTTTACATCGAACAGGGGTATAAACTTGGATAACAGGGGGGTTAGATTAGATAGAATGTGTCACATTCCTCCTCACTTCTCACCACCACCAAAATATTGTCTATTAGACAACTTTTTGGTGGTGGTGAGAATCGAGGAGGAATGTGACACATTCTATATACCCTTTCGATGTCTAGGACATCTGCACCTTGCCCACTCACAATCTTAAATGACAGAGGTGTAAGGCAGGGGTCTCCAAATCCAGCCCTGGAGGGCCACAAACCAGTCAGGTTGGCAGGATATCTCTAATGCATATATATCTCATGCATATTCATTAGGGCTATCCTGAACACCCGACTGGCCTAGGGGTTCAAGGAGGACTGGTTCAGAACCACTGCTCTATGGCTTGTTGCACAGCACTGGCTGGGTACAGACGGACTGCAGGTCACCACACAAACTGCCTGCTCTGTGTGCCAGGATAGGGTAACCCCACCAGCACCCATGATGCATTGCACATGCAGAACAGCGGCCTACAGCTGACCACCAAATGGGGTCTGCACCTCACCGGTACTTCAGCGTGGTAAGACGGACTGACAGTGCATGATACTGGCACAGAGTAGCTACAGACCATGCCATTGTGCAGGTTCCATGTTCACCCTGAGGGATAGGATGGGCGCCCAGCACTAGGTCCACAGTACATGTGGTGCTAAAGATAGGTCCTGCTGCACATCCCCATCACTGCCAGTGTGTGACAGGTGCTCTCACCAGTGCAACTGAAAGTATTTCTGTTACCATCTGGGCTCTGCAGTCACATGTGGTCCTGTGGGACTGGACACCACTCAGATTAGTGTGTACACAATGTCAAGGTCTGGCTGCCATGGATACCTGTTCTGGGAGCAGCTAGATTCGCCTGAGGTTTAGTTAGCACTGCCTCTATGGATCTAAGTGGTATGCACTATATACCCCAAGGGACCCACAATCACCCCTATTGTAGATGAAGGTGTGGTGGGACAGGTGCCTGCATAATTGCTGTAAGACCAGCAACCACAGTCCTGCTGGCTGATGACAGCCCTCCAGAGCTGATGGGCCAGAGCCATACATGTGACTGTGGCAGACCAGCAGTGATGCTTGGGGTGGGCAGGGGAAGGCACCACACCACAGTCCGCCAGCACAATCAGACTGCACCTGCAGCATCCTACAGGGTGATCCCACCATGCACAGACTAACTGCAGACAGCCCACTAGCCAGTCCACAGTGCATACTCATGGGGGAACCCTGTGCACTCAGAGGTGGGATGCACAGCACAAACACCAAGCAGGTATCTCCATGATTGACCCCAGAACCAGGAACACACAGGTATCACTAGAGACAAATAACACGTGGCACTAAGTAGGAACATGGACATGCCATGGTCACTGCTCAGTCAGAGTGAGAGTGACCTACCAGTGTGACATGCTATGGCCACCCTGCCCATGCAGGTGGTGGTCGAGCACTACAGTGTCCCAGCCATTTCCCTCCACCCTGTGCAGATGCATCCTGGCCAATCTGCTCTGTCTGGGCTAGACCCACAATACCTTGCTCCTCATTATGCACATTTGCAGGCTAACGCTGGAAACAGTGTGAGCAATGTGGGCTCAGTGAGGTATTGGCAGAAACAAAACAATAGATAGACATACGCACACTCCCACACCTATCTCAGCATTGTGCAGAGAGAGGTGGTTGACAACCCTGCCCACCACACTGGTCCTGAGCACAGTGCTGACATTACTAAACTGTGCAGGGGGTAGTAGTAGTGCTCTGGTGATAACTGCAGCTCCATGCTGGGGCCAGCAGCCTGACACTCCATAAGGCTATGGATAGTGGAGCCGTGTGAGTGGGTGTTTGTACCCCTGTGCACCGCTGCATTGGGGTTTGCACATGTTGTTGTTGTGGCTGCATTGTGGGATACAACTATGGGGTGATGCTCTGCAGGATCCACAGATGGGACTTGAACCTTTTGCTCTTGGACATACTGGCTGAGTGTATTGCACCACACTGTTACCACAGCAGCATAGTGGTCCCTGGGGCAACCCTTACATTCCCCAGCCAGACATCTTCTGTTGCACTGCACACCACGTACTGGTACAGGGCATAGACTAGGTCCACTGCAGGTGGATGCCACTACTCCCTCCAGCACAAACAACCCCCCCTGCCATGCCATCATGACCATATGCTGTCGGTTCCAGTGGTGTGCAGTCCTAGGCCATCCAGGGGGCAGGGAGGCAGCGGCCAAAGGTGTGGGTTCTGGGGTAGGGGTGCCTACATAGCTGTCCACGCTTCCACCGGCACTGCCTGTCAATGTTATGTGCCCCTTGAGGTTCCTTCTGGGTAATGTCCCATGGATGGGACACTGTGGGACACAGACTCATAGGCATGTTTGACCCTGGTCTGTTGCTGTCTTGCTGGTGTCCATTTTCCGCGTTCCTATGTGCCACCTAGGCAACCGCCTAGTCCACCCCATGCCCCAGTTGCCCCCACTGCATGTTCCGCCTGCAGTCCCCCTGTGCCCCATTTGCACCATCACCATAGTGGCCCTTCGTACATTGCCACTATGCTGTTGCTGCAGATGGAACACTACTATCACCTTTCTCGGGCTCCCTGCCTATGCCCTACATTGCTGACACTGAAATGGTTTCTCTCTCCTGCAAAGGTGCATCTAACGGCAGGTTTTCATTCGCGGTAGGATTCAGCCCTTCAGTTCAGCGTGTTAGTGTGCAGGGAGCCTCTCCACGCCCACTCCCCGCCCATTGACATTTCACATGAAGGCTCCTTGTACTGTAGCCTGTTGGAGCCCATAGAAGCAGAAGGCAGCTATCAGATTAAAGAAAATAAAATTGAATGTGAAACTCCTACTGATATGCTCACCTGTCCAACATCCAGACCTGGATTTAAGCTGCGACCAATATCTATGACCATGTCTACTCTGACATTCTGTGAATAAAATACACAATAGCCAGTTCCATGTAAAACAGATTTTTCAAAGGTTCTTCTAGAAATGTACAAAGAGGCTTTTCTGGCAAACATTTAAGATAGTACAAGTACTTTCTATTCTGTGTGAAGCCCACAGGTCTGTATTGTTGTTGAGTGGAGCAAAACCTATACGACCTATACATAACTTGTGCTAATGGGCACATAAACATATCTCAGCTATAATACCTGTTTATTTTGGCAGCATGAGCTTGCACACATCTATGCTCCATTTCAACAGATTTGTTATAGCTAAAAAATGTAAAATAACCCCATTTGTCACATTTTCTAAATAAAAATAATTGGGCCGGTGAAGGTATAACTCCATAATTTTTCAAAACTTATACAGATAGTATTGGCCTGAATATCTTACTGAATAGCCCAACAGTATTCATATAAGATGGGGCCATGTCTGGGGCAGGGTGAGTATGGGTTGAAAAATTATCCAGCTGTTATCCAGATAACTTACAGGTTTAGTTTAGGCCTGATGAAAGGGATAGTGCTGGCGTGGTGACAGTACTATGAGGCATGCTTACTAAAGTGCGGTAGTGGTTAACGCATGTTTTAGCCTGTGCTAACAGCCCACACTAATGGTTACTGTGCGCTAAAAGTAGCCAGCATGGTAATAAACGTGTGCTGTTTAGCACATGATGGGATGAAGACTGGGTGGGTTATGGGTAGCAAGTGGGTGTGGACTGCACATTGTGGTTAACACACGATACTGGCTGTGCACTGTCAATTTTGCAGTTAACACGAGTGCACTTCAACTAATTTATTTATTTATTTATTACAGTTTCTTATATACCGCACTATTTAGAATCAGCGCGGTTTACATTATAACAAAACGACCATAACGACAAACTGTCAGGTTTTACATTGAACAGGAGTACAAACTTGGATAACTGGGTTAACTATATACATAAACTATTTACACTGCAGTGTGAGGGCATTTCTAGATTGGGTCATTTCTAGGAGGGGATATCTAGTTCAGTTGCTGTCTGGGAAATATTGGCAGAAAAGGTATGTTTTGAGAGCCTTTCTGAACTGATATAGATTGGTAATGGCTCTAATGTCAGGGGGTAGGGTGTTCCAGCATTTTGGTACATAAAAACTGAATGCCCTGTTTGTGGTGTTCGTGTTTGACTTTGTTGAAGCCTTTGGTATTGCTAGCAGGTTTACAGCTGATGTTCTTCTTGCTCTGTTGGGGGGGACCATGTGGATTAGATTCGTGAGTGAGAGGGATGAGGTGCCTTTGATTGCCTTAAATGCTAATACAAGGGATTTGAAGGTGATTCTCCCGTGAATTGGTAGCCAGTGTAGCTGTTTGAGAATAGGAGTCACGTGGTCGTTTCTGGATGCACCGTAGAGGATCCTAGCTGCGGCATTCATGGCCAACTGTAAGGGAGTTAGTGTGGATTGGGGGAGACCTTGTAGGATGGCATTTGCAAAGTCAAAATGCGGCAGGATCAGCGCTTGATATATGGTACGGAAATCGTCTGGGTCCAGCAGGGAGCGTAGGTGTTTGAGGGAACGGATTTTGAAGTATATGGTTTTGACTATGCTGCTTATGTGGAGTCTCATGTCTAGATGTTGGTCCAGTGTAACTCCCAAATATTTTATTGCATCTTTAGTTTGCAAATCAGCTTCCTTGACACTGACGTGGGATGGGGGCGTAAAGTTGGAGTCTCTGGAGATGAAAAGGACCTCTGTTTTTTTATGCTGGATACGTAGGTTCTGTGTCTGGAGCCATGTTGAAACTGCATTGAAACAATCTGTGAGTGGGGTCAGGTCCATGTGGGTTGTGGAGAAAGGCATGTATAAAAGAATGTCATCTGCATATATCATGCAGCTTACGTTGAATGATCTTATGATATTACATATGGGCTGCATGTAGATATTGAAGAGTAAGGAGGATAATGAGGATCCTTGAGGTACCCCTTGTTTTTGATGGAAGTGGCTAGACTCTTCTGATCCAGACTTCACATATTGGATAGTGAAGTTAATATGTAGAGGGATTTGCCACACACCATACAAGCAAAAGGCAATATCCTCAGTTTTCTAGTTTCTTCTGTTACATCAATGCCTAAGGTTACGCTGTTCCTGATATTCAGCCGCTGTGGTGATCAGCTTTGGTGAAATGCCATTGTCAGCATTTAACATAATCCACATATTCAGCAGGTCTAAACAAATGCATAACTTATCTGGGAAGTAGTTGAATATTGTGGACCACTCTTACTCCATCCTTCATCTAACCCTTTCTTATTTAGACAGTATCAGGCCATTCAGTCATAATTTCAGCCTGATGCTATCTGTATAGTAGCCGAAAATCAGTGGATAAATAGGTTACAGGTTCACTGATCAGTAGTAAAAGTGTAACTGGCTTTGAATATTAGCCCAAACATGTTTAGAATTGGGGAGAAAATAAGTTAAAACTCAATAGTTATGTTTTAGAAAATGACAAGTTTTCAGTAAAAACAAACATGACGGACCATAATATAGTGCAATCGTGAGGCAGGAGGGATAGTGCAGAGATCGTGATTCAAGTACAGTGGCACTCTGCTGTTGGCAAGAAAAGGATTCCTCTAGCAGCAGCTCAAACTTCTCTCTCTGAGAGCCAGGCTGAAGTTGGAACTGCTAGACCAGCACTTTCATTTGGCTGGGGAATATGCTCCTCTGTACTTAGCGGGAATGGTGAGAGCTTCCTGTGGATAACGAAGATCAGGTGAAAGATAGAATGATTAAACTATGCAAGGAAACGTATCCATGGACATGTAGGCATCACCTTGTGTGCTCCGGTCAGACAGTCAACTTCAACCTCCGAACATGCAGCACCAAAGACAAAATAGGGAGTTGGATTGCCTTCTGATTTCTCCCAATCCATCTCTGTATTGTAGCCACTGTCAGAAGCAAACACAGCCTTTAAGTGCCATATCATGGGGACAACTTATTAGCACTTCCCACCTCTGCTGAAGTAAAATGGATGGGGCCAATATTCAGGGGTGGTGGCTAAGCTATTTAAAGAGTCTAGCCACTGCCGCTTTAATTAAACACACATATTCAGTACCAGAACTTACAGTATCCATCATCTGGTGCTGAAGGTCCATTCACCGGACAGCGCTGTAGCTATCTGGTTAGTGGTGATATTCAGCTGCTAACTGCGCAGCGAAAACCGGTTGAAGTTAGGACAGCTATTAAGATGACCTAACTTTCACCAGTTAAACTATCCAGTTAGCAACTCAATGTCAACACTAACATGATAGTGATCGGCAATGCCCTCGATTCGCTCACAAACTGCCCTGGTTTTTACCGGGTATTTTATACATGATTTGTGCGGATATTCAGCGGCACAGCTGTTTAGTACCGCTGAATATTGGACTCTGCTATCCAGCTAAAACACTTTGAATATTTGCCCCGATGTATTTATCTGGAAAGTGAAAGCATTCTGGGAATCAGGCCTGCTAATCAAATGAAAATGAGTAGTTATTTGTAATTAGACTGCTTCTGTTCTAAGCAGCAGCTTGCAGAAATTGGATTCTTATTTGTCTTTCATATTGCCTTGCATATTAACCTCAAAATCTATATATCATAGTCTGATGTTGTTACTGAATGGGCAAATGCCATCTACCCCAAAAAGGCTTTGGTAGGGTGGAATTACTTTAGGGAAATGTAATTTACATAGAAATATAGAAACATGATGACAGAAAAAGACCACGTGGCCTGTCTAGTCTGTCCTTCCATATCAACCACTATAACAGTCCCCTTTTTTCTTTTAGAGTTTTTTTTGCTTCCCTGTTCTTTATGTACTCTGTATGCAACCATATATGCTACCTTAGAAGAATAAGTGGTGGGGGAAGAGTGAGAATGGGGGGAAAAAAACATTCCCACTCTTTAAATACATTTTGAATACAATTTAAATACATTTCATAATTCTCCAGGAGTAAAAATAGCATTAATTGGCATTAATTATTTTTCCATATTTCCCAGGAGTTCTTTGACCAAATTGGACATCTCCCGTATACTTTTGAAGACAATGGAGAAGCTTTGGGAAAATCTTCTTGGAACTATGGGGCCCTTTTACTAAAGGGCACTATGGTGGTGCACCTAACATGGAAAAGCTCTGAAACAATGCCTTGTTAGGTGTTAACTGACAGGGGCATGGAAACATTTCCCTAGCAGTTAACCCAGAGCCCTGTCCCATAGCATGTGCGATGTACGTATTGCCTCTTATTAAGGTTCATTAGGTGATCCCTCCTCACTTGGTTTGGAGTTTGTCATGCTATGAGGGCTTGTGTGCATCATTGATGCTAAGAGCTAAGCTATCAGTAGCTTAGCTACTGGTAGGGTCTCCCAAGATAGACAGGTCTCAGCTGAGGTGCCAGACTAAGGGGTATGTTTACTAAAGTGCGGTAAATGTGACTAACGCGCGTTATACGACGTTAACGACCGTAAGTGCTGTATAACGCGCGTACCGACACGCTAACGACCGTTAACGTAATACTACGCGCGTTAAGCATAGATAACGATCGTAAAGTCCCGCGGCGCGTTAATACAGCGCAGAAGGTGGAGAGTGGGCGGAGAGAAGGGGTCAATGGGCAGAGAGTGGGCGGGGAGAGGCTGAATTCAGGCTAACGCGCTGAATTCCTGAGCTCAATGCCAACGCGAATGAAAACCTGTCGTTAAAGGCATTTAAAGGGAAGAGAAACCATTTCCGTCAGCAATGTACAGAAAAACCGGGGAAACCCACAAAACGTGAGCAGTGTGATACATGTGCACAGAACAAACTTTCACATAAAACGTTAAAAATGACCACAAGAAACATTTTAAAAAGCATAATTCAGCTGGGCAACAGTGATAGAAATAGGCAACAAGGAACAACACTCCCTGGAAAGCACCAAAACAAAAGAAATGATGTGTGGAAGGGTCTACGCTCCGCAGACCCTTTCAAAGACCATCTCATTGTAATGGAGCTGTCCTGGGAGTGTTGTGTAATGTTGCCCAATGATATCATTGTTGCCCAGCTTGGTTAGGGGTGTGTGCCCCTTTTATGAGGTCTTTTCTGAGGTTTATGTGCACCTTTGTCTGCATACAAGGTAAATGAGGCCACAGTAAACCTGTTGCAGAGCAGGGTTTCTGACTCGTCAGGCCGGTTTAACTAACTCCAGGGACTGCACTGTCTCTGTGGCCACAGTGTGGTGCAACAGACACAGCCAGTGCCTGTAAGACCAGAGGGTCACAGGCTCAAATCCCAGCTGGGGCTCCTGCCAACCCAGTCCCCATAGTTTTACCCACCACTAAACAGTGATAGTAAAGACACCCCTTTATTGCAGAGAACATACGCATGGCCTATATTTTACCACACCAAACACAGACACCAGAAACAGGCACATTACCTAAAGCAGAGTCCCGCAAATGCAGTCCTGGAGGGCCCCACACCATTCCGGCTTCATGCTGCCTCTAATAAAGATGCCTGTGCTGCATATCTATGCACCACCCCCATGGTATGCAGATGTAACTCATGCATATTTATGAGGGACAGCATGAAAACCCGAACAGTGTTCGGAACACCAGGACTGGAGTCGGGGAACTCTGCCGTAAAGCAGCAGCCAACAGGGCCACACACCCACCCACAGGCCCCATTGGCCAATGCCTCCTGGAGAGGCAAGACATTGGGCCCTGCCTGTATCCCCCAATACTAGCAGTTGCATATCTTAGCAATGCCACCCTACACCTGGGTATATGGTACAGAGCTATCAAACGTTCCCTATGATAACTGGCAGATATCAATTCCTACGTTAAGCACAGTTCGCTCATTGAGCTCCACCATAACAATCATTCTGATGTCTGCGGTGTTTGCTGCAGGTCTGGTCTCTGACAGTGTTCGCCACCCTGGGGAGTGACCCCCCAACAGCCTTGTGTACCATATCCATGCCTGTACTATGCCCATGACTGGTGTGGTGGCTATGGCTGCTGACCACCTCTATAGTAGCACAATGCTGGCATAGGTGTGGGGGTGGCTGTCTGTCTATCCAGTGTGTGGTGGCTGCAAACACCTTCCACAGTCCACACTGCCAGCAATGTTGCCAGTATTGGGCTGCCAATGTGCATAATGAGGAGCAAGGTACCATGGGTATAGGCCAGACAGGGTGGCCTGGCCAGGGTGCATCTGCACAGGGCATAGGGCAGTGACAGGCACATTGTAGTGCCTGGCCACCACCTACACAGACAGGGTGACCTCAGTATATCCTGCTGAGAGATCACTCTCACCCTGACTGTGCAGTGACCACAGCATGGCAAGGCACTCCCATGGTGCTATCTAGTGTTTTTCTCATGTGATAAATATGGGTTTCCTTTTGGGGCCCAGTCACTGATGTATCTGCTTGCTGTGTATGCTGACATCCCAGTTCTGGGTGCAGGCATCTCCACTGGGCACTAGCAGACTGTTTGCAGCTGGTAGGTGTTGTGATGGAGTGGCTTGCACCAGGGGAATATCAGATAGTGGTGGGGTGCAGCATACCATATCCAGGCCTAATGTCTGTTTGCTATTGTGTTATGGCTGTGTACAGAGCTGCATTGAAGCAGGACTAGGGTTAATGTTCCCCTCTACTGCTACCTTTGCAGGGAGGTAGAATGTGGATCTTTTGATGGGAGACCCTGTTTGCCGCCCTGGGGGTGGTGGTGTTGCATGGGGCTACACCTGACTGAAACAGACAGAGATGTCCAAGAGTGGTCCTAGCAGAAACTACCTATCTCACACAGTAACACTGCTTTGGACCTGCGCCATGGCCTCTTTCAGCCATGGACGGTGCTGTGGATCTAGTGCTGGGCGCCTCACTGCACCCTCAGGGTGAGCACAGTACCCGCACAATGTGACGGTGTGTAGCTACTCTGTGCCAGTACAACACACGGTCCTTACCCCCTATCAGGCCGAGGTGCTGTGGGGGTGCACATGGTCAGTTCCCCCTACCAGGCCGAGGTGCTGTGGGGGTGCATTCCCCATGGTGTGTATCTGTGGACAGCTGATTTGCATGTGCAGTGCATCATGGGGGTGACTGGCACAATCCAACCCTGTGAAACTGCAGCACCTGCTCACAGGCTCTGATAAACCATGGGCCATCACACGTACATCTGGTAGCATAATGCATAGGTGCAAGACACCCTACAGAGTCTGTAATATAAAATGCCCACACTGGTAAAAACACACGTACCCACGCACGTAAGCGCACACGTACCCACGCACGATTCTACGCGCGCAGCTACGCACGGGGCTATGCACGTACCAATGCACGCACCAACGTACGTGGCTAGGCACACTCCGAGGGTGTGTTTCTGACACCCATACTCAACGTACCGAAAAACAAGCCTCCTCATTCCCTCTGTAATGTACAGGGTGATGCCTGGGACAGCCTTCTGCGTTAGACACACTGGGGACTCGAACCCATGCTGCCTGTAACAGCGGTCAGTACCGTAACCATTGTGCTACAGCTCTGTTTTAGTGCTTTGTGTCTGTACGTCTTCTTACGATTAACGCGCAATAATGCGCCACCGCGCCCGGTAACGCTCGTTAATTTTGTGAACGCGCGTTAGTGGTGACGATGTACCGCCCATGTCCTTATTTGGGGTTTCTGTCACTACCGCGGCTCCTAACGCGAATTGCACTAACGCAGTTTAGTAAACATACCCCTAAGACAAACCACCCATCTGGGCAGTAGCAAGGGACCAAGGGAAGTTGGAGGCAGGGCCGGCCCGTCCATTGTGCGATAATGTTGTTTGCACAGGGCCCTGCGCGAACACCATTAATGCACACTGTGGACGGCAGCAGAGGGAGTCTTTTCCCTCACGCTAGCGGCTGTATCTGTGAAGCTGCAAATGCTGGGAAAGGGCATTGCCTTTAACTTCTCCCGGCATTCGCGGCTTCACAGATACAGCTGCTAGCATGAGGGAAAAGACTCCTCATGCTAGCGGCTGTGCAGAGGGAGCCGGGGCCTTGTGCGGGCTTCGCCGGCTCCCTCTGCAGTCCCTTAGACTGGGGCTGGTGTGGGGGGGGGGGGTTAGGACTGAAAATGGGCCGTGATGGGGGGGCTAGGACTGGATGGGCCATGATGGGGGGCTAGGACTGCAAATGGGCTGTGATGGGGGGGGGGGGCTAGGACTGGATGGGCTGTGATGGGGGGCTAGGACTGCAAATGGGCTGTAATGGTGGGGGGGCTAGGACTGGATGGGCTGTGATTGGGGGCTTGGATTGGAAATGGACTCTGATGGGGGGCTAGGACTGAAAATGGGCTGTAATGGTGGGGGGAGGCTAGAACTGGAAATGGGCTGTGATGGGGGGGGGGCTAGGACTGGAAATGGGATGACGAGGGGGCAGGAAAATGGCTGATGGGGGAGCTTGGAGGGGAAATGGGCTGATGGGGGGCAGGAATGGAACTGGAAAAGAGCATATGGGGGCTAGGACTGGAAATGGACTGATGGGGGCTGGAATACGACTGGAAATGGGCCGACGAGGGGGCTAGGATTGGAAATGGGCTGATGGGGGATCCTGGAGTGGAAATAAGCTGATGGGGGGCTGGAATGGAACTGCAAAAGAGCATATAGGGGGCTGGGACTGGAAATGGGCTGATAGGGAGCTGGAATAGGACTGGAAATGGGCTGACAAGGGGGCTAGGATTGGAACTGGAAAAGATCATATGGGGGCTAGGACTGGAAATGGGCTGATGGGGAGCTTGGACTGCAAATGGGTGATGGGCTGGAATAGAACTAGAAATGGCTAATGGGGGAATAGGACTGGAAATGGGCTGATGGGGGCTGGAATAGGACTGGAAGCGGGCTGAGGGGAGTTGGAATAGGGCTGGAAATGGGCTGACAAGGGGGCTAGGATTGGAAATTGGCTGATGGGGGAGCTTGGAGTGGAAATAAGCTGATGGGGGGCTGGAATGGAACTGGAAAAAAGCATATGGGGAGGGGCTAGGATTGGAAATGGGCTGATGTGGGGGCTTGGGAGATTGGGACTAGAAGGAAGCAGATGTTGGGTGGGTCTAGAACTATAAGGGAGCTGATTTTGGGGAAGGACTAGATGGGGATGGGGAATGAGAATGGAGAGGGGAAAAGATATTTTGTGTGGGAGGAAAGAAAAGTCTACGATGGGCTGGATATTGGGAGAGTAAGTGGGGATTGAGAATGGAAGGGTAAAATTTGAGTGGATGATAAAGGAATAAGGAAAGAAAAGGGGGAAAGAGCAAAGGGGAAAGATCAGTTTATTAAAGCAGATATAGAGAGAGAATGGAAAAAATCTAAAAGAGAAGAAAGGACAAATGGATAGCTCGCAGAAGACACGAAGAAACAAGAAAAAAGTGACTGGAGCAATTGCAGCTGAAAAATAAAATCCCAAACAGAAGGTAGAAAACTACTTTTTATTTTGAATTTATTAACTGGAATATGTCAGGTCTGGGAAGTGTGTATTGCTAACATCTTCACATTTTTGCTTAGTGCAAGCGTAAATTAATTTATAGTTTTATTTCTCCAGTGTTGTACATTTCATATTTGGCTTTTGGGGGTCCCAGTTTAATTATCATGTTCCTATTTCTAAATTGTGATCCCTTGTTCTTTATGTGGTGACAATCTTTGTTCTGCATGTGTAACCAAGTTCAGGTATTCTGTTCATATTCTTTTTATTTGACAGTCCCACTTGTTCTCTTTCCCCCAGTGAGATGTATTGGTATTTTCTGAGATGTACTGGTTTTAATATCTGCAGTGTTGCCTTTTGATAGGTAGGGTTTGGTGCTTTGTGAGTTCTGATAGTGCTGTTATGATACGGTGGATTTGCTATGGGTTCTAAATGATCAGTGTTTGTAGTACTTCCTAATGAGCCTGGTGGTTGTCACTGCAATATAATAATGTAGAAATCTGTTAGTCTTTCTTTATTCAGACACTCATTAAGAGGCAGGTTTACTAAAAGCGCATGTTAACATTATGCAAATATTTACGCAAATGAGGTTTCTTTTGCAAATGAGGCCCCACAGTTATTCTCCGCACATGGCCCCACACCCCCCCTTGGGCTTTCCCTGGTTGGAGTTCGTCAAGAATGAAGTGGAACTTGTACAACTCGATCTGTTGGCTGTCAGTGAACTGAAATGGATTGGCGTTGGGCACTTTGCATCATATGGTCTACTATACTGGAAATGAAAGACAAAGAAGGAATGGTGTTGCATTTATAATTAAGAGGAAACTTGCAAGAACTGTAATGAAATACAATGCAATCAGTGAACGCTTAATTTCATCTATGAGGAAAGCCCATCAATACAACTATAATTCAGGTATATGACCCAACAACAACAGCTGCAGAAGAGGAAAATGTTGATGAGTTCTATAAACAAGTGCAAGCTGAAATTGACAGAACATGCAAACAGGATATCCTAATAGTCATGAGTGACTGGAATGCAAACGTTGGGAACAAAGAAGAAGGCAAAGTGGTTGGAAAATATGGACTTGGAAAAAGAAATAAAGCTGGAGAAAGACTGATAGAATTCTGCAAGACCACTGATCTATTCGTCTCAAACACCTTCTTCCAGCAACACAAGCCGCCGACTGTACACATGGACTTCACCCAATGGATTATACAGAAATCAAATTGACTACATCTGTGGAAGACAACAATGGGAAAGCTCGATAACATCAACAAAGACAAAACCTGGAGCTGACTGTGGTACAGATCATCAACTACTAGTGTGCAAACTCAAACTAGGGGGCATGTTTACTAAACCGTTTTAAGGTGCGCTCTTCCACGTTATCGTGCGATAAGGTACCTTATCGCGCAATAATGGCGCTTTATTGGGCGCAGAGGTACCTTAGCGCGTGATAACGCGCGCAGCGGCGCAAATGAGCGCTGAGGGTGGAGGAAGGCTGCTCAGGGGCGGAGAGAGAGGGTCAATGGGCGGAGAGTGGGAGGGGAGAGGCTCCCTGCACACTAACGCTGTGAAATTCGAGGCTGAAAACTAACGCCAGTGAAACCCTGGCGTTAGAGCTGATTTAAAGGGAAAAGAAACCATTTCTGTCAGCAATGTCCAGCAAAACCAGGGAAACCTACAAAAGTGATAAATGTGATACATGTGCACGGAACAAAAGGGCAAATAAACATTGAAAATGACCTGAACAAAATTGAAAAAAACATAACCAAGCTGGGCAATAGTGATATTAATGGGAAACATCAACAACCCCCCCCCCCCCGAGAAAGCTCCAAAAAAAAAGATATGAATATTGGAAGGGTCTATGCTCCGTCCCCATACAAGGTGAAGGATTCCACAGTGAAAGTGCGCTGAGCAGGGTTTTCTTATCCATTGGGCAGGTGTCCTATGGCATGCGCATGTTCCACAACAGCAGGGCAGGCATGTCGGAACGGGCAACTGGACAAATGCTTGAAAAGGGGACATAGAAGGCTGCAGGCGGCACATGCTGTGGTGCAGCTGGGCCACAGTGCGGACTAGGGTGATGCCTAGGTGGCCCATAGGAATGCTGAAACAGTAGTGCAGCCAGACAGCAACTGATGAAGGCCCAACATGGGCATGAGTGTGCTTCCCATAGTGTCACAGGCGATAGTACCCATCAGGTACCCCCAAGGGCACAGAACATTGGCAGGCGGTGCTGGGGGGAAGTGTGGACAGCTATGCAGGCACCCCTACCCCAGAACCCGCACCATAGGCAGCCGCCTACCCTCACACTGGATGGCCTGAGACTGCGCTCCACCAGCACCACGGCATGTCAGCAGGGTGGCAGAGGGGTACTGGTGGTGGAGGGGGCAGTGGCAGCTGCCCAGAGCAGACCGTGGCCTAGCCCTGTGTAGGTGGGTGCCATGCACTGCAACAGACAGGCCCTGTCTGACGAACAGTCATGGTATCCCCAGGGAATGCACTGTCGCTATGGCAACAGAGTGGTGCAGTGCACACAGCCAGTGTGTTCAGGAGCAGAAGATCAGAGTTTCAAGTCCCAGTTGTGGTTCCTGCTAACCCAGCTCCCATATTTTACCCACTACTAAAACGTGTTAATACAGACAGAACCTTTATTGCAGATGACGTGGACATGCCCAAAACACCTACTTTTTACCCTACAGAACACAGACACCATAAACATGCACGTTACCTAGAGCAGAGTTTCCCAAATGCAGTCCTGGAGGGCCAAACATCATTCAGGTTCCATGCTGCCTCTAATAAATATGGCTGTGCTGCATTTCTATGCACCGCCCCCATGGTATGCAGATGTATCTCATGCATATTCAGTAGGGACAGCATGAAAACCCGAACAGTGTTTGGCCTCTCTAGGACTGGAGTTGGGAACCTCTGCCCTAGAGCAGCGGCCTACAGGGGCAGACACACCCGCACCCAAAGGCTCCATTATCCCAAGCCTCCTGGAGAGGCAGGATGTTGAGCCCTGCGTGCATCTCCCAATACTAGCACTTGCATACCTTAGCAATGCCACCCTAAACATGGGAAAACTGTACACAGCTATCAAAAGGTTGCTATGATTACTGGCAGATAGCAATTCCTACGTCAAGCACAATTGGCTGATTGAGCTGCAGCATAGCAACCTTTCTGTCTGTGGAGTGTGCCTCAGGTCTGGTGTCTGACAGAGTGACCCCAACAGTATTGCGTACCATAGCCATGCCTGCACTGTGCCCAGGACTGGTGTGGTGGCCAGGGCTGCCAAACACCTCTATAGTTGCACAATGCTGGCATAGGTGTGTGAAGTGTGTGTCTGTCTATCCAGTGTGTGGTGGCTGCCATTACCCTCCACAGCCCACACTGCTAGCACTGTTGCCAATATTGGCCTGCCAATGTGCATAATGAAGAGCAAGGTACTGTGGGAATAGCCTGGATAGGGTGGCCTGGCCTGGCTGTATCTGCACAGGGCATAGGGCAATGGCTCAGACATTGTAGTGCCCAGCCACCACCTGCACGGACAGGGTGGCCACAGCATGGCTCTCACCCTGACTGAGCAGTGCCCACGGCATGGCTAGGTTATCCCATAGTGCTATATAGTATTTCTTTAATGTGATATTTATGGGTTCTCTTTTGGGGCCCAATCACTGACTTATCTGCTTGGTACCATGGTCACATGATGTATGTGAAGGGGGGGGTATTTGTACCCATAGGGGGATTATGTACCACCACCCTGTGGCTCAGGGTGGGAAACAGGATCTCCCACCAACAGAGCCACACTCTACCTCCCCGCAATGGTGGCAGTAGAGCAAACCATCAACCCCAGTCCTGCTGGGGAACAGACACCATACAAGGCAGGCAATGCAGATCTGTACACATCCATAAAGCAAGGCAGACAGAAGGCCTGGAAATGCTCAGCTGCTCCCCACCACTCCAGCAGCAAGCCTCCAGCTACTGTACCCTGCAAAATGTTCCATCCAGACACATACTAGCTGCAGACCGTCTGCTAGCAAGTCTATAGTGCATGTTTCTGGAGAAGATGCATGTACCCAGAACTGGGATGTCAGCATACACACCAAGCAGATAAGTCAGTGATTGGGCCCCAAAAGGGAACCATAAACATCACATGAGAGAAACATTATATCGCACTAGGGGGGAACCTAGCCATGCTGTGGTCAGTCAGGGTGAGAGTGACCTCCCAGCAGGACATGCTGTGGCTACCCTGTCTGTGCAGGTATTTGTCAGGCACTACAATGTCTGAGCCATTGCCCTATGCCCTGTGCAGATGCATCCTGGCCAAGCCACCCTGTCCGGGCTATACCCATGGTACCTTGCTCCTCATTATGCACATTGGCAGGCTTACACTGACAACAGTGTGGGCTGAGGAAGGTGTTGGCAGACACCACACACTGGATAGACAAACACACGCTCCCACACCTATGCCAGCATTGTGCAAATATAGAAGCTCTTGGCAGCCCTGGCCACCGCACCAGTCCTGGGCACAGTGCAGGCATGGCTATGGTATGCAATACTGTTGGGGTCACTCCCCAGTGTGGTAAACACTGTCAGACATCAGACCTGAAGCACAATCCACAGACAGCAGAAAGGTTGCTATGATGCAGCTCAATCAGCAAATTGTGCTTAACTTAGGAATTGCTATCTGCCAGTAATCATAGCAACCATTTGATAGGTGTGTACAATATTCCCAGGTTTAGTGTGGCATTGCTAAGGTATGCAAGTGCTAGTATTGGGAGATGCACGCAGGGCCCAACATCCTGCCTCTCCAGGAGGCTTTGGACAATGCAGCCTGTGGGTGAGGGTGTGTCTGCCCCTGTTGGCCGCTGCTCTAGGGCAGAGGTTCCCAACTCCAGTCCTGGTGGGCCAAACACTGTTCGGGATTTCATGCTGTCCCTAATGAATATGCATGAGATACATCTGCATACCATGGGGGCGGTGCATAGACATGCAGCACAGCCGTGTTTATTAGAGGCAGCATGGAACCTGAATGGTGTTTGGCCCTCCAGGACTGCATTTGGGAGACTCTGCTCTAGGTAATGTGCATGTTTATGGTGTCTGTGCCCTGTAGGGTAAAATGTAGGTTTATTGGGCATGTTTCTGTTATCTGCAATAAAGGTTCTGTCTGTATTAGCATGTTTTAGTAGTGGGTAAAATATGGGGACTGGGTTGGCAGGAACCACAGCTGGGACTTGAACCTGTGACCTTCTGCTCCTGAACACACTGGCTGTGTTCACTGCATCACCGTGTTGCCACAGAGATACCATGACTGTTTGTCAGACAGAGCCTGTCTGTTGCAGTGCACGGCACCCACCTAAATAGGGCTAGGCCATGATCTGCTCTGGGCAGGTAAAACACCAGTCAGGAGACGTGGCAAAAGAGGGTGAAATTAAACCTTTATTGTCCAGGGATTGAGGGATGCCAAAACCCGACACTGGCCGTGTTTCGTATGAAACTTCTTCAGGGGTATGGCTTAACTACAGGTAAAAACATAAATAATTAAAACAAAACATAAAAAACATAAGAATAATTAGTGAAGTAAAAACCTAACACTTAACCTCAATGGTACTTAAGAACATATAAAAGCATGAACTCAAAAAGCAAACGTTTGAATAACATTTAAAAAAGTTCGCAAATATATAAATGAACCTCATATGTAAACAAGATAAGTAATAAATTATAAGTTAAAAACATAAGACAGCAACAATATACATCAAAATGCATCAAAAAACACCAAAAGTGCATATAAATGTAAACAAGACCAACCCAATGCATAAATATAATGCAATTGTAGTTAATACGTTAACATTAATACGTACCATCATTGTTTTTTACGACATTCACCATCCTTTATTTATTTATTTTTTCAAGGTAGATGATCCTCAGGATCCCCCCTTTTTCAAAGGGTTTCATTCAGACCATTCGTGGTTTAGTGGTAGGTTTATAGATGCACATTCTCTGTCTTTGCATTCTTTTTCGATTTGCCACTGGTTCCCCTAGTTCCCCTTTTTTGCTCTGTAGTCCTCCTCAATAATAACTACAATTGGATACATTACTTTTATCTTATTAGTCTTAATTTAGATACATCTAATGGGTCATTATGGTTTTAGTTTACCTTTTTAGTAGTTTATTATGTTGTTATTAGTCCTCCCCTGCTGATCTTCTCATTTTTATTCTTTTTACTTTCCTTCTGAATTTTTTAATTATCATTTTCTATTGTTTATGTACTTATAATGTTATTTATTGAGAAATGTTTTATTATCCATGCATTATATTTATGCATTGGGTTGGTCTTGTTTACATTTATATGCACTTTTGGTGTTTTTTGATGCATTTTGATGTATATTGTTGCTGTCTTATGTTTTTAACTTATAATTTATTACTTATCTTGTTTACATATGAGGTTCATTTATATATTTGCAAACTTTTTAAATGTTATTCAAACGTTTGCTTTTTGAGTTCATGCTTTTATATGTTCTTAAGTACCATTGAGGTTAAGTGTTAGGTTTTTACTTCACTAATTACTCTTATGTTTTTTATGTTTTGTTTTAATTATTTATGTTTTTACCTGTAGTTAAGCCATACCCCTGAAGAAGTTTCATACGAAACACGGCCAGTGTCGGGTTTTGGCATCCCTCAATCCCTGGACAATAAAGGTTTAATTTCACCCTCTTTTGCCACGTCTCCTGACTGGTGTTTTTGTCTGGCTGGTGTGGCAGGTGCTGTTTTTTTGTTGGACCTGCTCTGGGCAGCTGCCACTGCCCCCTCCACCACCAGTACCCCTCTGCCACCATGCTGACATGCCCTTCTGCTGGTGGTGCTGGTGCTGCGCAGTCTCAGGCCATCCAGTGTGCGGGTAGGCGGCTGCCTATGGTGCGTATTCTGGGGTAGGGGTGCCCGCATAGCTGTCCACGCTTTCCCCCAGCACCGCCTGCCAATGTTCCGTGCCATTGGGGGTACCTGCTGGATACTATTCCCTGTGACACCGTGGGAAGCAAACTCTTGCCCATGTAGGGCCCTCAGCAGTTGCTGTCTGGCTGCTCTACTGTTTCAGCATTCCTATGGGCCAGCTAGGCATTACCCTAATCTGCACTGTGCCCCAGCTGCACCATAGCATGTGCCGCCTGCAGCCCTCTGTGTCCCCTTTTCCAGCATCTGTCCAGTTGCCCATTCCGACATGCCCGCCCTGCTGTTGTGGAACATGTGCACACCATAGGAAACCTGTCCAATGGAGAGGAAAACCCTGATCAGCGCAATTTCACTGTGGGCTCATTCACCTTGTATGGGGACCGAGCATAGACCCTTCCAAAATTCATATCTTTTTTTTGGAGCTTTCTTGGGGGTGTTTTTTGATGTTTCCCATTGATATCACTATTGCCCAGCTTGGTTATGTTTTTTTTACATTTTCTTCTGGTCATTTTCACTGTTTCTTTGCCCTTTTGTTCCATGCACATGGATCACACTTATCACTTTTTTGTAGGTTTCCCTGGTTTTGCTGTACATTGCTGACGGAAATGGTTTCTTTTCCCTTTAAATCAGCTCTAACGCCAGGGTTTCACTGGCGTTAGTTTTCAGCCTCGGATTTCACAGCGTTAGTGTGCAGGGAGCCTCTCCCCTCCCACTCTTCGCCCATTGACCCTCTCTCTCCACCCCTGGGGAGCCTTCCTCCGCCCTCCGGGAGTCTTTCTCCGCCTTCAGCGCTCGTTTGTGCCTTAGCGCACGTTAACGCGCGCTAAGGCGCCTTATCGCATGATAAGGCGCCATTATCGCGTGATAAGGTGCCTTATCGTGCGATAACGTGGGAGAGCGCACGTTAAGACGGTTTAGTAAACATACCCCTAAGACTGAAACGCCCACTCCTTTTATGGCAGCCTGCACACTATCGCCAGGTGCACATTAAGACGGTTTAGTAAAGATACCCCTAAATGTGAAAAAGAGCAAGCCACTCATAAATGTAGCAAAATATGACCATGAGAATATAGCACTGGAATTTAAAGACTTCCTGAAAAATCGATTTGCTGCTTTAGATACAAATGACAGAGTTCCAGTAGAGTTATGGGATAACATCAAGAAGGTTGTGTTGGAAGAAAGTGAGAAGACTCTACATAAGGTGAAAAAGCAAAAACGGCCAAAATAGATGACTGAAAAAACTCTGAAAACTATCCAGAAACATAGAGAAGCTAAAATCAGAGTAGAAATAGAGGCAATCTCAGAACTTATCAGAGATTTCCAACATGCAGCATGACAAGACAAGAAGTACTACAATAACACATGTAAGGAAATAGAATCAGAAGCTATTAAAGGAAGAACAAGATCAGCTTTTCTAAAGCTACAAGAGTTAAAGAAAAAATTCCAGCTTCGAACTGGAATGCTACAAGATGCTCATGGATCCATATTGAATGATGCTGAGAAGATCAAGAAAAGGTGGGAAAAATATACAGAGTCATTATACCATAAAGATCAAGTGGACCGACAGCTGTTTATTTATTATTTATTTATTTAGTATACCGTTACTTCCAGCAATCAGCAGCAGTTTGATTACAGATTGGAAATTGTCAAATCATGACAGGAAATTTTTGAGGTATAAACACATTGATTAGACAGGAAAGCACGGCACACAGAAAACTATTTTACAGGAAACATGGGCTATGGAGGGTTAAGTGGCTTGCCCAAGACCACAAGGAGCACCTGTGGGACTAGAAACCCCAGTCCTTCCAGCCCAAGGTTGCTGTCCTCTAGTGGGATTTGAACCCCCAACCTTCTGGCCTGAAGTACCTTGCCCCAACCACTAGGCCACTCCTCCACTCCACCTGTATCTTTATGATCTTTAACCTGTATCTTATGATCAGGAACCATTGGTGATGAAAGAAGAAGTTGAAGCAGCATTGAAAGCCCAATTATCAAAGAAGAAAGCACTGGGCATCGATGGCATTCCCATTGAAGTATTACAGCAATCGGATGAAACTGTTACCATACTTACAAGGCTCTGCCAGGAAATTTGGAAGACAAATTCATGACCAAGTGACTGGAAAAGATCTGTGTTTATACCAATACTGAAGTAAGGTGACTCAACTGGAAATTATTGCTCAAGTAAGGTGATAACAGGAAATTATCGCACAATCGCTCTGATTCCACATGCCAGCAAGATTCTACTCAAGATCATTCAGCAGAGACTACAACCATACCTGGAATGAGAACTGAATGAAGTGCAAGCAGGGTTCAGGAAAGAGTGAGGAACGAGAGACGTTATCGTGGATGTGAGATGGATCCTTGAAAAGACAAAAGAATACCAAAAGGATATCCATATGTGTTTTATTGACTACAGCAAGGCTTTTGACTGTGTAAACCATGAGAAACTCTGGGCCACATTAAGAAGCATGGGTATACCAGAACACCTGATCGTTCTCTTGCACAATCTTTGCATTGATCAAGAAAGCAATAGTTTGAACGGAAGTAGGAGAAACAGAATGATTTAAAATCAGAAAAGGTATACGACAAGGCTGCATAATTTCCCCCTACCTCTTTTTTTTTTTTTTAAATTTATTGAAGAACTTCCAAATGATACAGGGTTACAAGAACCACAAAGATCTTCAAACAAAATGCATCAATAATAATACCACATCAGATCACAAGAGTGGCCTACAATATGTCTTCATTTTAACAGTTTTGAAATACGTAAACAGGGAACAACACCCCTCCCAACCTCCCTTCCCCCCCCCAAACTCACCCTAAACCAGGGCCCCCCCCACCTCCCAATCCCCCCCACTATAATATACTATGCCTTGTGCTCGGAAGAGTAGCTAACAGAAAGACACAGACGAGGAGCGGACTCCCTTGGGGGCTGGCATATTTCCCCCCGTTTATCCAAAACATTCACGCGCCATAGCGAGAGACAAAGGGCGCCCACACCAGCTCAAAGCGCGCCAGACGCATTCTACTAACCGCTACCCCCCGCTCCATAGAGTACATATCCCACATTCGCTCCAGCCAGACCTGGAAAGAGGGGGCTAAAGCACACTTCCAGGCAGTCGCAAGGGATAGCCTGGCCGCATTCAGGCCATGACGGAGCAAGGCGAGCTGCAGAGCCCGGGCCCCTGGCACTGAGGCCCCAAAGAGGAAAATCCCCGGGTCCCAAGGAACACTCAGTCCCAGCAGCAGCTGCAGCCGGAACTGTACACCCCTCCAAAAGGCACGGATACGGGGACAGGCCCACCAAATATGACCCAGGGTACCCCGTTGCCCACAGTTACGCCAACATAGATCCCCAGCCCTGGGGTACATACGAGCAATCCGCGTCGGAGTCATATACCAACGGTACAGCAGCTTATAATTTGTTTCACGGGCATTAGTCGCTACCGAGCTCTTCCACAGGCGCGTTTCCACCGATTCCCATTGCTGATCAGTATAGGAGAGATTCAAGTCAGAGTTCCAAAGCACCCTGTGTCTTATGGAGCGTGCTTGGGACCCCTGCAAGTGGGCATATAAAGTCGCCACGAGACCCTTTGTGGTGGTACACCCTTCACAATAGCGTTCCAGATCTGTCAAGTCCCGAGCAACCTGTGACCGAACAGGTCGAGAGCTGACCCAATGCGTCACTTGCGTATATTGATACCAATGCCGAAGCGGGAGGCCAAATTCATCCTGTAGTGCTCGAAAGGATTGTAGCCGACCATCATCAAAGAATTGTCCGACCCGGCTAAGGCCGAGATGCCCCCATTGCCGGAAGGCTACATCACTCAGTCCAGGCGGGAAAGAAGCGTTGTCAACTATAGGGGCTAAGGGGGATAGATCCACGTCACGGGCTCGGAAATGCTGATCCCAACAACGGAGGGTGTGAAGAACATAGGGATTACGGATGCACTTACCGCGGCGAAGCCGTGGGCCCAGCCACAGCCAATCCCCTAACCCCGCTCCCCCCGCCAAGTTCATTTCCATTTGTACCCATCGCTTAGTGCTATCAGCGATCATCCATTCCACCCCCGCCCGACATTGCGCTGCCGCGTAGTACCAATGCAAGTTAGGCATGCCCATACCGCCAGAGCGCGTGCGGGCGAAAAGAACCTGCCGCGCTAAGCGCGGGCGACGATAGTGCCAGACAAACTTCATAAGCAACTGTTGCCAGGCCGCCAGAATACTCCGCGGGATGGAAAGCGGTAGAACCTGAAAAAAATAAAGGAAGCGGGGGACGACCACCATCTTAACTACAGCGATACGCCCAAACCAGGAGAGGAGCAGGCCATTCCATACCTCTAAGTCTCGCCGAACCTGACGGAGCAAGGGGTCATAGTTGGCTCTAAAAAGATCTGCCCGCTCCACAGTTAGGTTCACCCCTAAGTATCGCAGAGCTCCGGACACCCAACGCAAAGGATAAGCCACCTGGAGCTCCGCACAGGCCGCCCTAGGAACCCCAACATTCAGGATCTCCGACTTAGAATAGTTGATTTTAAAGCCGGACACTCGGGAAAAATTTTTAAACAGCTGCATCGAGGCTGGGAGAGAAACAGACGGAGCCACCAAGGACAAGATGATATCATCTGCAAAGAGCGCAATCCGGTATTCCGCAGGACCAATGCGGACCCCCTGCAAGCCGGGGTGGTCTCGAAAGTTCTGAGCCAGAGGTTCCATCGCTAAAGCAAAGAGCAAAGGCGAAAGGGGGCACCCTTGTCGCGTGCCTCTTTCCAGGAAGAAGTGTCTCGAGTGTCCCCCATTAATCCGGACGCACGCCTGAGGTTGTTGATAAAGGCTACGGACCCAGCGAATATAATTAGGGCCAAAGCCCATTATCTCCAGAACACACCACAGGTATCCCCAATCAACCCGATCAAAAGCTTTTTCGGCGTCTATGCCCACTAGCAATGCTGGCTGTGGGTCCCGTTGGGCCACGTGAATAATCTGCAACATACGTCGAATGTTATCGGCGGCCTGACGACCCGGCACAAAACCAACCTGGTTGGGATGAACCAAACCCGGAAGAACCCGATTCAGGCGCGCAGCCAGCACAGAAGCAAATATCTTAACGTCGGCATTTAACAGGGAGATGGGGCGATAAGACGCCGCATCATCCGCTGGTTTACCGGGTTTGGGTATCATCACTATCAATGCCTCACGCTGGGACGGGGGGAGGGAGGATGCCCCCAAGACCTCATTAAACAAGCAGGTCAAAGTAGGTGCCAGCTGCGCCCGAAACTTCTTATAGTATTCTGCTGGTAAGCCATCGCTACCCGGCGCACTGCCAGTTTTCAGGCGCCGGATGGCGTGTACCACTTCGTCAACCATAATTGCAGAGTCTAACTGATCTCGGTCAGGGTCAGAAAGGCTCGGCATAGCGATCCTCTGTAGATAATCCTGTACGTGGTCTCGTTCAAAAGGATCTGCTTTATAGAGCTGCTCCAAGTAATCAGCAAACAGAGCGCGTATCTCCCGGGAAATAACCCTTTTCTGTCCCCCAGAGTCGCGCAGTTCGCGAACCACTCTCGTAGACTGCTGTTGGCGCAGACGCAAAGCCAGAAAGCGGCCAGTTTTGTTCCCGTGCTCATAAAAAGTTTGTCTTAATTTATGACGCTTGTTATCGAGTTCTCTCTGCATACACGCATCTAAACTAGCTCGGACCGTCCGCCACTGACGTAGGACCTGCCGCGAACCAGTTCGGGCGTGTTCCAGGCCTAATCGAGCAGATTCCCTCACCAAATGATCATGATCACGCGTCCACAGGCGGCGCATGCGGGCCGCCTCAGCTATAAGTTGGCCACGAGCCGTAGCCTTTTAAGCATCCCACACCGTGGGAAGGGGAACATCCCCAGAATTGTTAAGCTCAAAGAATTCCGTGATGAAGCGGACATGATCCTGCACTGCACCCTGTCGCCGCAGGAACCTCACGTCTAAACGCCAAAGACGGCAATACTCGCTATACAGTCCGGGCGGGAGAGCAAGCAAGCCAGCACGGGGCATGATCCGACCAAGTCAGCGCTCCAATTCCAGCCTGTATTCTCCCGTCCATCAGGCGCTGATCCAATAGAAAATAATCAATGCGAGTATGTACCTGATGGACCAGGGAGTAGTAAGTGTAGCCCCTCTCCCCCGTGTGGGTGTCCCTCCATATATCCCGTAAGCCTAACTCAAGCATAAAGCGCTGAAGGGCTCTTGCTGACCCCCCCCCCCAGCACGACCCGTCGAGTCCAAATGGGGCACCAGAGGCGTATTACAATCCCCCCCCAGAACAATGGGGCCTTTTGCAAAGTCAGCTAATAGGGCTTTCAATCGGGTAAAGAAGGGCCCCTGACCTGTATTTGGTGCATAAACATTAGCCAAAGTCAACAGGTGTCCATCTAGACGAACATTCAAAAAAAGCCACCTCCCCAGAGTATCTCGCTTTAGCTCATCAATCTGCAAGGAGAGACTCTGATGAAACAGCAAAGCCACTCCCCGCTTCTTCCGGCCTTGCATATCTGAGGCCACTCGCACCTCAGTGTATGGGGACCGCTTTAGCCAGCCCTGCCTGGAGTTCTGAAGATGAGTCTCCTGTAGATAAACAATGTCCCCCTGCAAAGTGCGCAATTCTGAGAACAGCAGGGACCGCTTCCTCGGGGAGTTAAGGCCCTTAACATTCAAAGAGATAAAGCGCACCATTAGCAGTTACAATCCAACCCCCCGCATCCACCAGACATCAAAAAGTTCCCAATGGCAACCTCCCCCAGCGAACCCGGGGCAATAGTTGGTCGGGCCCCGCCATTCCACCTTCCCAGTACAAAAGCCATAGTCCCTCCTCCCAATTCCGAGCACATCTCCCAATACCCTAGTAAAGACCCCCCTCCCCCCCATTTCCCCCCCCTTCCCGTCAATACCACCTGCCTGTCAAAGTTAGTACAGGACACGGTAAATTGACCACAAACCCCGAACCCCCCAAAACCCCAGAAGGCGAGAACTCAACCTAAGCATAGAGAAACATTCCCCCCACCACTCCCCCACCCACCCCGGATCATCAACCCCCCCGTGCCCCTCCATCAAAGCAATAACATCAACATAACATTTGCAGATCATCCGCCGCCCCCTAGATATCATAGGATAGGGGCCCCAGGCTAATCCCCACCTCCACTTATCCAAAAATCAGGGGGCCCACAGAAAGAGACTCCATGAAGAGAAAAAGGGAAGAGAAGCTCTTCAATTCCACAAAAAATCAAGTGGACTTGCCCACCCGAGTCCACTTGGAGTGCTGGGGCTTAGGGGGTGGCGGATGAGGCTGAGCATTATCATCAACTAGTCCTGCCTGGCGGAGGGCTCGCCAAGCTTCAGTATAGTCCTTTGCAGAGATCTTTTTGTTGCCCAAAAGAAAGTTCATCCTGAATGGGAAGGACCAAGAGTAGCGAATCCCCTTGCTGTTCAGGACCGCTGAGACTGGTTTCATCTCTCTCCGCCGCGCCAGGGTGAACGCCGAGAGGTCTTGGTAGATGGACACTGTCGCATCCTGAAAACGGATCGTCTTTTTCTCCCGGCCTCGACGTATGAGAAGCTCAGCATCAGAATAGCGCAGAAATCTCGCGATGACATCGCGAGGTTGGTTATTGGGGGGTTTCCCCAAAGCGCGGTGAACTCGCTCAACTTCCATACCAGAAGCATGTGCAGCCAAGTCCTCCGCCGGGAGCAGCTCCGCAATCAATAGCTTAAGCACAGTTGGTAAATCTTCTCCGCCTCCCACCGCCTCTGGAATTCCTCGGAACCGCACATTGTTGCGGCGGGAGCGGTTTTCAATGTCATCAATTTTATAAGTCAGCTCCATGGCTTGCGCATGCTGCCGGTCTATAGCACATTGTAAATCCATTAGAGTCCCATCATGATCGACTACTTTGGTCTCCACGTCCTCTACTCGGGCTCCCAGCTCCTTGACGTCGGTCCGGAGCTCTGCGACATCTTTCATCAAGTCCTCCCGTAGTGTGCGAAACTCATTGGCTAATTCCGCAAAGCCTCTACGGAGTTCTCGTTTGAGTTGAGCCGAGGAGAGTTGCTTGCGCGGGTCCAATTCCTCTTCGCTGACAGTCTCATCATCAGAACCTGATGGGAGAGGTTGTTCGTTTGGGCTGCTTGGGGCACCGGACTTGTTCTGCAATCGCTGGGAGGAGCGCATCCCCTCCCGAGTTTCAGAACTTTTAGCTTTAGCGGCCATCGCACAGAGTCACCAAAGTCACACAGTGGTGGGAAAGGGATATATCCAATGCCAGCAAAAGTAAGGATACCAAGAAGATGGCGACGTCCGGGATCTCACAAGCCCACAGAGCAGTCACTGCTACACAGTGTCAAGAGATGGGTACAAGCAATGCCAGCAAAGTGTAGAGCACAGAGAAGGCAGCGAGGCAATAGAAAAAGGCTGCCCCCGCTCTCCCGAGGTAATAGACTGCCACAGATGAAGATCAGCTTGCTCTGCAGTGCTGCACGGAGATGAGACAGCGAGAGCCCACAATTGTAAGGTGTTCAGCCCCTATGAAGGGCCGGGGGTCAGAGGCAGAGCAGGTACCACTTAGCCTGGCACCCAAGATCTACTCAGGGGGGCAGAGGCTTCGGCGGGATGCCCAGCTGCTAAACGATAGACCCTGTCACCGGCTCCGATTACAGACCTCAGGGCAGGAGAGGAGAAGGGATACTCTCAAACTTACCCCCCTCGGGGCGTTTCAAAGTTGCAGATGAAAGTGATAACCGCCGTCAGCTTCCACATGGGTGCCACGCTGCTTCCGAAGGCCTCGCAGGCTAGGCTGGTAACGCCACGATCAAGGGCCGCAACGCTGAGAGTAAATGTTCACCCCAACCAACGGGCTGCCGCACACTCTTCACTATAACGCTGGGAAGCCAGCCGCTCAGTCTGAAGGGGATCCGCTGAAGCAGTGCACAGGCTGTGTCGGGCTCAGACGTTGGCCGCCGGGTTATTCAGGACCAGGCCATCAATGAGGAGAGGCATCCAGCAGGCCGCGCTCTAAACGACGATCTCCGCGGTTTCCCAGCCTTTAAGAAGCTCGCCAAGCCGATGAAGCAGGCTCCGGAGGGGACTGCTGGTCTATTCTGACCCAGGGCAGGTAAAGGAGGAAGAAATTGCAACTTTTAGCGCATGTTTGCAGGAGTTTTTGGGGTTGTGAGGACGGAGCTCTACTGGGATGCGGCCATCACGCTGCGGGCTCACCGGAAGCCCCTCCCCCTACCTCTTTAATTTATATACAGAACAAATCATCAGAGAAGCAGGACTATATGAAGACATCCGAGGTGTGAAGGTTGGTGGAAGACTCATCAACAACCTTCGCTATGCTGATAATACCATATTATTGGCTGAAAGTGAAGACGATTTGAAACATTTGCTTCTAAAGATCAAGAAATATAGTCTTAAAATGGGTCTGCACCTTAACGTTAAGAAAACAAAGATCCTGACAATTGGCAAAATCAATAAGTTCATCATTGATAGAGAAGAAATTGAAATAGTTGACAGCTTTAACTTACTTGGATCAACAATCAATAAAGAAAGGACTAGCAGTCAAGAAATCCGACAATGTAGATGTCTTTCTCCATACAAAGATTTGCCTTGTCCAGGCCATGCTATTTTCAATAACGTCACATGGATGTGAAAGTTGGAAAGTGAAAAAGATCGATAGGAAGAAAATTGATGTCTGAATTATGGTGCTGGTGACGAATACTGTGTATAATGTGGACTGTCCGAAGAACAAACCAGTCAGTACTAGAGGAGATCAAACCTAAGCTTTCCTTAGAAGCTCAGATGACAAGACTTTGGCTTTCATACTTGGACATATTACTATTACTACTACTACTACTATTTAGCACTTATATAGCGCCGAGCACGCAGCGCTGTACAGATATGACGTGCATATAAAAGATATACATATAATAAACAGTCCCTGCTCATCAGAGTCATGCATATCATGCAAAGAGAGAGATCATTGGAGAAAGACATAATGCTTGGCAAGGTTCTGTAGAAGGTCACTGTAAAAGAGGAAGGCCAGCAATGATATGGATCGATACAATAACAGCAGCTATGGATACCACTCTATCAACAATGGGCCTCTTGGCTGAAGACCGAACAAAGTTTAGGTCAACTATCCAGAGGGTCGCCAGGACACCGACTCGACAGCACTTAAGAAGAAGAGGTGATCCCACGCTAATGCAGCCAGCACATGGTGAACATAAACATAATGCAGCCAGCACTAACTGCGCAGCGTACACCACACCCACTCTCCATCCCTACCCCGCCCACTCGCATGCGAGCTAGACAGCATAGGAATCATCCTGTGCTGTCATGGTCCTGCGCTAGCTGGTAGGATGTGTCCCAATGCGTATTCAGCGCATGCCAGAACACACGTCAGCTAATGCCCTTTCGTAAAAGACCCCCTATGACTTAATCAGACTCAGGAAACTAGAATGGTGATACTTGCATGAGTTCACCTCAAAATGTTTTAACTATTTTTAGCACTGATATAAATTAAACATAATCATTAATCAATAGCAGATAGAATCGGTCATCTGCAATTTTCAGGTAGGAATATTTGGTAATCATGGGCTCAGTTTATGCAATCTGAAGCTCAATGGATAGTAAATATCTATTGGGGAAGGTCAACAAACAAAAACAATATTCTCAAAGCTTGATCAGAAGCTGTACGAGAGGTCAAATAGTGGAAAATTGGGGGTAAGGAACATACAGAGTCTCTCGTACTAAAATGTGCTAGGCAGTTAGTGAGAGATTTAATGAGAACTAACTGTAAACATGAGCTCGCCCTAATGGCTACATGCGCAAACTGCTTAGCATATTGTGAGGCAGGAACCGGGAAGCACATGGGTGAAGCAGAGACTTGAACTGCAGATTTTATTAGCACATGATACTTTACCTGCACCGTTGCTTTTGTAAGTTAGCAGCAGGGATGCACTTACCACCTTCTCTAGAGCAGGCATTAAGGGAGTAATTTTATAAACAGCTGTACAGATTTGCGCATGAACAATGCACATAAATCAAGGTATTTTAGTCATATACCTACTGTATGTAAACGGGCATTAACTTGCATGTTTGATGCAGTCACTGTTCTGAACATACGTATGTTGAGTCGATCACATATATTTACAATGTGTGATTATAAAATACTATAATTTACGTATGTTCTGTACAAATTTAGGCATGGGCATTTACAGCAGCTCTAGGGTTGATGTAATTGCCCGTGCCTTAAATTAACATGCGCTTGACCACTTATGCCCCTAGTTGATAAAATAAAGTATGCATGTACTTTATTTTATAAAATAAACTTGAAATACATGCATAAAAACATGTGTTAATCTAGACCCAACTTATTAAATTATCCTGAGTGCATCAGCGATAATTGCAATTATACTTAACCTGGGCCATAGCAAGGGCTGTGCAAGCAGTGCAGCTGCACAGGGGGCAAGTACAGAAGGGGCATTAATGTCATCACTGGGGCTTCCAGGAAGTCTGATAAGAATGACTTCCTTTGTGTGGCTGGGTGGAGGAGGTCACCAACTTTGCAAGTTGCACAGGGCACATTTCTAGCTTACCACCGCCCTGCAGTTAATGCGGGATAAAGAATTTTTCTGTGCGATAATTGCGGGAGACATGATGAGCATGCCCTGTCACGAAGTGGATCTAGCAGAGCCCATGGAAATAAGTAGAAATACAGATAGTGGATCTGACACTGACACTTCAGACAAGCACATGACAGGGAGTTGCTATAGGCAACATAAACAAACCAGGTCTCGAGCTCTGAGAACACGCCCAAGCTGCAGGAAGGCTCAGGAATCATTAGGGAATGAGGAGCAGCTGGAAGGAGGCGGGGTTGAGACACACGTGGATAAACCTCACTCACCTGGAGTTAGAGGTGGGCGAGTGCAAGTTCAGGTTCGGGTTAGACGGAGCCGAGAGAGCAGAAGCAACGGAAATCCTGGAAGCCAGAGAAGTCCCAGGAGTTACAAGAATTAGAAGAGGCAGAGAGAGCAGCAACTGCAGAAACTCCTGAGAAGTCAAGGAACTCTGAAAGGGCAGAGAACCCCAGGAGCCCAGGACATTCTGCTGGAAGTCTGGGTTGGAGTGGAGCCACTGAGAGGGCTGGGAGAACCGAAAGGTTTAGCTCCAAGGCTGAGAGAGAAAACCCAGGAGTCTGCCATAGAAGGCAGTGCACAGACACCTTTGAACACAGTAACGCTTATTCAAAAGGTAACAGAGAAGGCAGTTTTAAAGCCAGGCTGAGACAGGCTGGAAAAGCCAATTACCCAGGCTACAGGGACAGAAAGGATAAAGTCTTCTGTCCTGAAGACAGTTTTGTACCTGGGGAAAAGCAAAAAGGGAAAACCTGTAAGGAATTGCCGTCCTGTTCCACTCCGGTAGCTTCAGCTGTGCCGTGGAACTCTAAGCTGAGAGAGCCAGAAGGTAAGCTTATTACCTCTAACAGAAAGAGAATTGAATGCAGGAACTTCCCATATGATTGGCAGCATTTGAAGGGCTCTCAAGAGAGGAACTCTAGTGAATACGGTAACTGTTTTTCACAGACGTTAACAGAGGAAGAAAAGAAGTCTCTTTCTGATAGGGAGAGACTGCTAAATAACACGTCTAGCTATTTGAAAGAGAGACTGTTTGCAAGAGAGAGTGAGGACATGCAGTGTGAAGTGCAGGGGGACCAACCCACTGTTGAATACATGGATTGTACGCTCACAATTGCAGACGAGATCTCCTCTCTATGTTAAAGGAGCTGTGAAACTTTCTAACTGTGGAAGTAACAGAGAAAGGGTTTATGTTTGTTGGAAAAAAGGGACTGTTTAAAATACCTTTTCATTTGGTGTAAAGAAGCTGAAGAAAGAAGCAGTTTTTGTTCACATTTTGTCTCTTTATTTTTGTACCCGAAGTTGGTTTATCTGCCTTGTTTTTCATTACAAAAAGAATCCTCCCGGAAGGGGAATAAAATCCTGTCTTTGAGCCTTACCACGCGTCCGCAACTCATTTCTTGGCTGGTCTATGAGAACTACAACTCCCAGAGAGCATAGCAAGGCTTTCTATATCATTTTTCTGGCCAGTTCAAGATAAGGCCTCAGTGTAGTACCCTGCCTTAACCTGTGGGGTCCCACGCTGGGTGACAGCCCTCAACAGTCCCTACACAGTCTTTGCACTTATTTTGTGTTAATTCTTTGCAGATAAAATATAGTTAAGTGCACAAACTTACTGCACTTTAGTAAAAGGGTTCCATAATGAAGCATTTGAAGACCATCCACCTCTAGACCATGGAATGCATACTCTAACACTTATTTGTCCTGGCACCATAGGAAACAATGGGGAAAACCTTTGTACTCACACATACTATTTTACTTATTATAATAAGAAGCACTGATTTCTGCAAACTAGCCAAGAAATGTAGTAAGTTAGTCCAGTATAAAAGTATTGCCTTTTATTATTACTTTTTTTTGTTAACTTTATTTCCATGCATTTAGTACTCATTCCTCACCCCTTTTCTAAAGATTATTGTTTATGTTCACCAGAGAGTGCAGGATGCATATCAGCTTTAATTGTGTGGTGTGGAGCTGACTTTCTGAGACTTGTTGGAGATCTGTGGCTAGTTGAGCTCCAGCTTACAGGAGGGGCTCTGAATCTTCTTTAGCTCTACATATTATACATGCAACTAGATATTGCTTTTTAGTCCTAGATATCACCTTATTTACATACTTGAAGAATCCCGTAGCTGAAAGACTGATTTTCTGCAGAAAAGCTGCTCCGATCTGGAATACAGAATGTTTCTCACAATTAAATGCAAAAGCCCAAAGTGTTCCCTGGTTTACCCATCCATAAGCACATGAATATAAATGAATAGGAACAGTAGCCAGACAGGCTGTTGCTAACATGCCCTGGTTTCTTTTAGTATGTTCCAGGGAACAATATTGTAACATAGAGAGTAGAGACACACTAAACCAGCACTAGTTTGGGAATGATGGGAATTAGCTTCCTGAGATAAGGATGTCAGAAAAGTCCATTGTTTTGAATAATTGAACACTTCCTTCACAGAGGTTAAGGTAAAATCTTCCCCAGTGATGGGTTCTTGTGAGATTGATGGTGAATGTTTATGAAAGATGCAAAAGAATTATGGGTTAATGCTAAAAGGCTTAATGTTTTCTGTTTTGTGAGAAATTTGCAAGGATCATTATGCCAGCTATCACAGGTTTTTCACTTTTGAGGGGTTGATGTTCACATCTCTAAAGGAGTGTCAACACAGCTGCTATATAGGCCAGGCACTGAGAATTTCAATGGGTGTCTAAGGTAGTATCTGGGGGAAAGATTGTAAATATCAGTGGAGCTGTTTCCCAAACCTCTGAAAATACTATTTAGGAAATACGTAAAAACATTTTTATTTTTCAACAAGCATTCCCATGGTAAAGGTATAAGTTGGGAAGCAAATTTGGTGTAGTAAATTGGATTTTGATGTGGTGGTAGTTGGTTTGGCAAGTAATATCTACACTGACATGTGGGATTCAAATGCTCTAAATATGAATATATCCAACTCATGGCAAATGTGAATTAAATTATTTGCAGTACCAAAGTAAACCCATAAATTCCAACTAATGTACCAAAGTTTATAGGAGTAGTTTTATAATAACCTTATTAAATATTAGGGGCATGTTTACGAAAGGTTTATGTGCGTTAAGTGCTTCCATTGCCCATTCATTTCCATGAGCCACTGCAGCACTTAACATGCTTTAACCTTTAGTAAACATACTGAACCCCTTAGTCTTAATTGTTATGTTCAAATTGTTTATGATTCATTCATATCTATCCAAAAAATATAATCTAAATAAAATGTGAATGTGAAGGAAACAAAAATTTAAAAAGCAATACCTTGAGATACTCAAGTCTATGTATGAGCTTGTATTTATCAACAAATTTTTTCTTCATATACTGATTTTTAATATTTTTAAAAATGTAATTCACCTTTTTTGGTAATCAGATGATATATTTTTGGAAAGATAAAAATCATAAAAAAATTTGAATGAACACACTTTCTCACCTACCGCCTCCTCTTCCCATGCCTGTCATACCACCTCAACCTTCCCACCTGTTCAGGGTGACATGATCAAATATTTCCAATCTTTGCATTTCTTAATCTATCCTTATCTTCCTTTTAGTTTCTTTTTTTTATTCTTTTATATTTATATTTAGTTTCATTCCTCTAGCCTTTCATTATTAATTCATTTTTTCTTTTTCCATGTTTCTTTTCCCCTGTGATTTCTATTTTTTTTCTTCTGGTACCCATTTTATTCTCTCAGTATTTCCTCTAGATTTTTCTACCCTGTTGTCATCTTTCTTTGACTTATGTCATTTCCAGATTCCGTTGCTTTTGTTTTCTGAGGTTTTTTTGTGTTTTTCTGTATCCTACTTAAATTGTTCCATTCTCCTCTCCCTCCCCTCCTGCTCCTACACACACATCCCTTGTTCCTCTCCTCCACACACACATTTTTTCTCTTTACTCACTCACCATTCCCCACCTCCCCATAATTTCTCCATCCTTTCCCTCATCTTCCTTCACTCCTCCTTCTTTGCTTCACTATCCTCTACATCTTCTATCTCCTTCCTTCTGTCTTCACTTCTGCCCTTCCCATTCATCTCTTCTTCCTATCCTTCCCTCAGCTCTACTTCCTCCCCGCTCATCTTCCTTTCCCCTTCCTCACCCTAACTTTCCTCTTGCCTTTTCTCTTCTCTTCTCTTCCCTTCCCTTCTTCCTCCTCACCTACCCTATCTTTCACCTTCCTCCTGCTTTGTCCCATCTCTCTCCCTTCCCTTCTCCCCCTCCAATCTCTTTCTCACCCTCCCAACCCTCTTGGCACACACGCTATCTTTCCTCCCCACCACTCCCCGGGCTTCACTTTTTTATCTTCCCTCCTGGTACTCTCTCTCCCCCTCTCTTCTGTCTCTCTCCTCCTGACACATTCTCTTCCTCTCACCCTCCATTCCTCCCTCCGTCCATCCCCCTTCTTGGCATATTCTTCCTATCATCCCTACCTTTCCCCAAGCACTTTCTCACTCCCTACCTCCTGAGGCAATCGTGTTCTTTTCATTCCACACCCCCAACCAAAGAAGCTGCTTCTGTTCCTTTCTCCCATTCCCCTCATCTGCCAGCATCAACCCCCTTTTCCTAGCCACAGCATTAGCATCTGCCAGTTTCAGCCCCCAGCCCCTTCTCCCATCCCAGCATCTACCTCCTTCTCCTATATCCAGACCCCACACCAGCCCCCAACTCCTTCTTTGATCCCTAGGTCCCACATCAGCCCCTATCCCCAGAATCAGACCCTTCTCCCACCACCATCCCCCGGATTAGTCCCCTTATCTTACCCCCATACTCAGCATTTTCCAGCACAAGCCCCCTTTTCTCAATATCATCCTCATAGAGTCATCTCCAGCATCTTCCAGCATCAGCCTCCTTATCCCACCCCATCCCCGGCATCTTCCAGCATCAGCCTCCTTATCCCACCCCATCCCCAGCATCTTCCAGCATCAGCCTCCTTATCCCACCCCCATCCCCGGCATCTTCCAGCATCAGCCTCCTTATCCCACCCCATCCCCGGCATCTTCCAGCATCAGCCTCCTTATCCCACCCCATCCCCGGCATCTTCCAGCATCAGCCTCCTTATCCCACCCCATCCCCAGCACCTTCCAGCATTGTCCTCCTTTCCCCATCTTCATTGCCAGCATCTGTCCTGTTTTTCTTTTGGTCATTTTTTAAAATTTACCTGCAGCCATGACTCCTTTTAGTGATGGGGGCTTCCTCCTTCATTTCCCACTGCTCTATGTCTCATCGGCTGCCTCGAGTGAGAGCACATTTCCAAGCATGAGAGCAGGAATTTCCTGTATCTCTCAAGGTACAGAATGTGCCTCATGGAAATATGCTTTCATGTGAGGCAGCCAGTGAGACACAGAGCAGTGGGGAGCAAAGGAGAAAGTTTCCACTACTCTAGCATGGCAGAAATTTGGTAGCACACTTCCAGTGGCATCACAGCTTTGCAACTGCTGCAGTACTAAAAGCAGCACGAATGGGCCCTGCAATATTTGGGCAGGGGGCATGGCTCTGCAGAATTTGTAAGGCATTGCCCCACTTGCCCCCTAAACTACACCCATGGGTTGGGGTCAAGATGCCTAATAAGAGCACAAGCACCTTATTTGGCAGCTTGATTTCTAGCAGTAGTACCACAGAACTACATCTAGGGGTCAGAGGTGCCATTTTTATCACAGGCTGCCAAAAGGGCAGCAGCATTAGGGGATTGCTCCTACCCCCTCCTAGACCCAGGGAACCCCTGGTAAGAGCTGGGGAGGTTCTCAATGATGAGGGTTTTTCTTGATGCTGCCAGGAGGGGCACTGTCAGTGGCAGGGGTGGGGGGTAGGGTTTTTCCTGAGGATGCCAGGAGAGGCACTGTTGGGAAGATGGGAGAACTTTCTGATGCTGCTAGGTGTTGGGGGGGGGGGGAGTGCTACCAGGGGCATGGGGGTTCTCCTAATGCTGCTGGGCTAGGCACTCTTGAAGGGCATGGGGGCTTTTCTGATGCTGCCAGGGGGAATGCTGAAGAGGTTTGGGGTTTCCCTGATGCTGCTGGGGCTGGATGTCTTGGGGGGGGGGGGGCGGGTGTTTGTAGCTGCAGGAGATATGGTAATTGCATTGCTGATAACATAAATGCATCCCCATTATCGACAATGCACTTACCAAGTGGTAAAGATACATCCTTCACGGTAAGTGAATGGGCAGATGCTGGCCATGCCCTTAACAGTTATCACACAGGCTTTAAGTTTACTATATGTGAATTTTTGCCATTAATGCACGGTAACTGCAATATTTATCACACTTTAGTAAACAGGCCCCTTAATTCATTTGGTGAGGTCTAGCATATCCATCTTGTTTTGTTTAATTGATTATGCATGTTTGATGGTCATTAGTGGATGGAGGAGATCGTAAATATTTTAAATAAATAAATACCCACTTAGAGGATCTTTGAAAAGGTGAAATTAGACTTACCTGCTAATTTTCTTTCCATTAGAACCTACAGTCCAATCCAGATTTATGGGTTGTGTTTCTTTTCCAGCAGATGAAGACTGGTGCCACTATATAAGGAACAAGCTGTCCTCCCACCAAGCCTGTATTCCCATGGCAAAGCAGAAACTAAGAAAACCAAGAACACCCTTATGGACAACTATATACACACAAAATATACTGTGGTGACTCAGTGCAGCCTGAGAAGACCAAGGCTACCACCGGTTCTCCCAAGCACCTGGAACTCAACCCTTCAGCCTGGAGAGAACCCCTCCCACCCCACTGGAGGAAATGCCTAGCCCCCATCTAACCATCTGAAATGCTAACCATCTGAAATGGGCTTGATACCATATTGAGACGGGTGGGCTTTGGATTGGACTGTATATCCTAATGGAAAGAAAATTAGCAGGTAAGTCTAATTTCACCTTCTATAGCATCCCTACAGTCCAAACCAGATTCATGGGATGTACCAGAGCAGTACTCCAACTCAGGTGGGACCGGCAAGCCCGGTCTCCAACACCTGAGCCTCAAACTGCGCTTCTGAGTGCGCCTGCAAATTCAGCTTATAATGATCAACAAAAATATGCAAAGATACCCAAGTGGCTGCTCTGCAAATCTCCGCTGGGGGAACCAGCACACACTCTGCCCAGGACACCACCTGTGCCCTGGTGGAATGCGCCTGCAGATCTGAAGGCACCTGTTTGTCCTTCAAAAGATAGGCCGAACCAATCACCTCGTTCAACTTCCTGGCAATGGAGGCCTTTGCGGCTGCCTCCCCTTTACGGGGATTCCAAAGAGTTTGAACAAGCGATCCAATTTACGAAACAATTCCGTAGCCCTCAAGTAGCACCACAGGGTCCTCTGCACATCTAGCACGCCGAGCCAATTATCCTGACCCCTAGGGAAGACCAGAAAAAACATGGTCTGATTGAGATGGAAAGGTGATACCACCTTAGGCAAAAAGTAGGGCACCGTATGCAAGACTACGCGGTCCCTCGCCACCAGAAGGTAGGATTCCCAACAGGACAAGGCCTGTAGCTCTGAAATTCTCCGAGCCGAGCAAATGGCTACCAGAAAAAACACCTTTAAGGTAAGGTCTTTAAGAGATGACATCACCAACCGCTCAAACGGTGCTCCCGAGAGAACCTCTAGCATCAAGTTAAAATCCCAGGAAGGAATGCATGTCTGTAATGGTGGTCTCAGGAACTTGACTGCTCTGAGAAATCTGACCATATCTGGATGAGTCACCAGGGAGATCCCCTGAACATGTCCCTGATAACATGCCAATGCTGCAATCTGCACACAAAGAGAGTTCAAGGCTAGCCCTTTTTCAAACCCATCCTGTAAAAAGGCCAAAACATCTGGGATAGAGGCTCCAAAGGGGCACCACTGCTGCTCAGCACACCAGGCCTCAAACACTCTCCAAACTCATACATAAGCCAGCGACGTGAACCTATGGCGTGCTCTCAACAAGATAACAATCACCGACGATGAAAACCCTTGGTGCCTGAGAGATGCCCTCTCAAGAGCCAAACCATAAGCAAAAATTTATCCATCTATGGCATAAGGTCTGGCCTCAATGGCAGCCACCATGGCTCGTTCACCAACAGCCACACTAGGTCCGCACACCACGACCGCCATGGTCAATCTAGGACTACCAAGATCACCAGTCCTGCATGAGCCTCCATGCGCTGAATCAGATGACCTATGAGAGGCCACAGGGAAAGGCATAGAGCAGGCCCTCCTCCAGCCAGCTCTGAGCCAACACATCAAGGCCTTTTGACATCTGCTCCTTGAGTCTGCTGAAGAAGTGCTCGAGTTTGGCATTTTCCACCGACGCCATGAGATCCGAGACTGGTAGTCCCCAGCATCGCGTCAATTGTCTGAAGACCTCATCTGTCAATGACCACTCCCCTGGGTCCAGCTGATGCCTGCTCAGAAAGTTGGCCTGCAAGTTCTCCTTCCCTGCAACATGAGCTGCCGGCAGCTGAGCGAGATTTTCCTCTGCCCACTGAGTGAGCGGGACAATCTCTTCTGCCTGAATTGTGCTGCCTATTCTGCCCTGATGATTGATGTAGATGATTGTGGAGGCATTGTCCAATAACACCCTTATTGCCTGGTGTTGGACCAGGGCTTGAAACTCCAGGAGAGCCAGGCACACCGCCCTCATTTCCAGATGGTTGATGGACCACTGTGTCTGTTCCGGAGATCAAATGTCTTACGCGATCTGCATCAAGCAATGTGCTCCCCAGCCAGAGAGACTGGCATCCGCTGTGACCACTATCCACTCCGGCTGTTCCAGGGGCATCCCCCTTGTCAGGTTGACTGGCGATAATCACCATGCCAGACTGCTGCGCACCTCCAATGGGCAGAGTAGCTGACAACTCAGAGAGTGCCACTGGGGTGACAACCGGGAGAGCAGAGCTCTCTGAAAGGGTTGCAAGTGAGCTCTTGCCCATGGCACTAAGTCCAGCATTGATGCCATGGAGCCCAGAACCTGCAAGTACGACCACGTTGACTGTGACCGCTGTGCTAAAAACTGACGGATCTGACCGTGAATCTTCCTGCATCTCTCCTCCGGCAGGAAAACCATGCCTAGCACCATGATGAAGTGAGCCCCCAAGTACAGGACAACCCGAGACAGTGCTAGGTGGCTTTTGGCCACATTTACCATCCATCCCAGACTCCAGAGGAGTTTGAGGACCCATTGTGTGGCATCAAGACTCTTCGTGCACGATTTCACCCGAATGAGCTAGTCATCCAGGTAGGGGTGGACCAGGACCCCCTGTCTCCTCAACTGGGCCGTGACTACCACCATGAGCTTGGTGAAGGTGCGTGGTGCCGTGGCAAGCACAAATAGAGGCGTCTGAAACTGGAAGTGTCCCAGTGAATTGCAGGAACCGTTGATGCTCCATGAAGTCCAGGGAAGTGAGAAACTCTCTGTGTCATATGGCCACAAAGACAGATTGCAAGGTTTCCATCCGAAAATGATGCAAGTGCAATGCTCGACTGACATACTTGAGGTCGAGGATGGGCCAGAACAAATCTTCCTTCTTGGATACCACAAAGTAGATGGAGTAAGGCCCAACCCCTCTAGTCCTGGGGAATCAGCTCCACTGTGCACAGCTGAATCAAATGGCAAAGCGTGTTGTTGACCACCCTCTGCTTTCCTAGAGAGTTGGAAGGTGACATCATGAAGGCATCCATGAGAGGAAATGCAAACTCCAGGTTGTAACCCTTGCGAATGACCTCTAGCACCTAACAGTTGGAGGTGGGTCCAGGCTGAGTAAAATTGTCACAGACAACTGCTCACTGGCACAAGCCCCGCCTGAGCCCCCTTCATCTCATTGTGTCTTCTTGGGACCTGAACTGGCCCCGGTAAAGGAGCCCCTATCGAATCCTCTACCACCATGAAAGGAATGCCCCCTTGCCAGATAAGTGGGCTTTTGATAAGGTTCAAATCTCACCATCCTAAACCTACAGAAATCCCGCGCTCGTCCTCTTGAAGTGGACGCTGCTGGTTTCTGGGATTTGGGCTTGTCCTCCGGCAAGCGAGCGAGTTTAGACTCCCCTAAATCCTTAATCAACTTTTTGAGAGCCTCCCTGAAGAGAAGCTTTCCCCGAAAAGGCAGCCTACTGATGGTACTTGGAAGAGACATCTGCAGACCAGTTCTTCAGCTACAACAAGTGTCGGGCGGCCACCACCGACGTCATACCTTTGGCCGACACCCGAAGGAGGTCATAGAAGGCATTTGCTAGGTATGCTACTCCCGAGTCTATGCACGCTGATTCAGGTAGAGCTCCTACGAGCCCTTTCTCAGCTCCCGTCATCAACTGAATCCACCACATGCAGGCCCTTGCCACCTACTGTAGACACCACACACTGAAGCCTGCAAGGCCAAAGCATTGACCTCAAATGCCTGCTTCAGCAGTATCTCTAACTTTTTATCATGGGGGTCCTTTAGCATTGCTCCTCCTTCCAGAAGGATGGTGGTACATTTAGTCACTGCCGACACCAGGGAATCCATGTTCGGGAGCTGGAAAAGCTTTCTTTCGCCAGCAGGTATGGTATAGAGGTGCTGCAAGATCCTAGCCCTGCGCAGGCCTGCCTCTGGCGCATCCCACTCCAAATCAATCATTTGCTTGAGAGCTCTATGTATGGAGAAAACATTCTCAGACTTACGAATCCCCTGCAGTAGCAGATCCTCCAGCAGTGGATCTGCTGCCGGGGTATCCATAAAGATGTTCAGCGCTGCTAGTAAATTGGTAATTAACGCCAAGAGCTCCACCCTGCGGAACACCCTTACTATACTGGGATCCTCCCCCATCTGTAGTAAGTCTTCACAGGGTCCTAAGGGCACCTCCTCTAGTTCCAGGCCTGAGGGCCCCTTCAAAGGGTCCTTCGACCCCTGGGAGTGCGCGGACACCTGATCTTCTTCCTTGACCGCCGATACTCCTGAGGCCAAGCTGGACCCGAGGCCCTTGCAGTCCACTCCCGCTGCTGCTCTCTGTGCTGTTCTGGCTGCCTGCTACTGGGCTCCGGAAACTCCATTAGGTCCTACTTAATGCAGTAAGTCAGATGCAGCAACAGAACAAACTCCGTCGAAAAAGGCACTGCTGCTTGAGAACCTGGCAATTGAAGAGACCCCTGGCCTACCTGTCTGTGCCCAAGGAGACTCTGCTCTGCCTGCTACTGTCCAGCGTTACCCCTGATGACGGCAAAAAATCCCCTGGCACTGACAAGATGGCTGCGGTTGATGATGCTGACAAGATGGCCGTGGTTCCCGCCAAAACGGCGGGAGCCACAGCCATCAAAACTGATGCTCCCATGGTCTCAGAACCTCCTGGGGAAGCCCCCGCCAAGCATGGCTGCTCCCTGAAAGAAGTCCCACCTCACGGTTTTCAGCCTCACAGGCACTGCAAAGGCCCACCGCCGACAGATGAGTCTGCCTGCTTCTGAGCCCACACAAGGTACAGTCAAACCTCGGTTTTCATTTGCCCCGGTTTTCATACGCTTCGGTTTTCAACGTCTTTTTTGACTGAGATTTTGTCTCGGTTTTCATGCATTGCTTCGGTTTTCAACGTCTTTTGACTGAGATTTTGTCCCGGTTCTCGTACATCGCCTCGGTTTTCATAAAGTACAGTACTGTAAATACATACACTCTCGCGCTGCACACCGGTCTGTATACACTGCCAGAACGCCCGCCCGGTCCCGGCAGCACTGCCCCCCGGACTCACCGATCGCCAGCATGATGAGAAGCGAAAGCCAGCTGAGCACGTAAATGAAACACATCCTCGAGCCTGGTCAGAGTCAGAGAGGCAAGGATTGCGCAGAGAGGAAGGCCCCGATCTCGTCCACAGCCTGCCCGTTCTCTGGAGCGCCCCCTCAGGCTCGGAGGTAGCAGGGAAGAAAAGCTGTCAACGTAAGCAGGAGATGTTGCATGAATGTGGGAGGCAGTTCTTTCTCTTGCAGGGTACGTCTGAAGCTATATCATTAAGATTTTCTGCCATTCTGAAGCATTGAGCAGATAATGTAAAGGTATTTTAATGGACTGAATCCAATGTGATTCCGAAGAGAGCTGGGCACAGCAGATTGTCAGGGGTGGCTAAGGCCAGATGTTAACGTACTGTACAGTACTGTACTTAGCTTGCTTTCAGTGATGTTAAATGTTCATTTATCCATTTCATTAGTCATTTATATTTATTTCTCATTGTTTTCTGTATGTAAAAATATAGTTATTCTCTATAAAATATATTTTTTGTGAATATTTTTGGGTGTCTGGAACGGATTAACTGGATTTACATTATATCTTATAGGAAATATTGCTTCAGTTTTCATACGTTTCGGTTTTAGTCAGACTTTTTCGAACGGATTAATCATGAAAACCGAGGTTTGACTGTATTAGACTTTCTCCCCCTAGCATGCCAGCCAGTAAAACACTCTGCAATCATCCCAGGCCAGCCAAAATGCCACCGAAATCCACAACAATGCTTCCGACCCGCATTCACAAACAAAACCCTGAAGTCCCAATAGCCTGCATCTGAAATGAAAGGAAACACCACTCTCACACACAGCAGCAAGCCCTAACACCCCTAATCCACCGAAGGGTTCTGGGGCTTCGGGCAGGAGGTCTGATGCTTGCTAGAGTAGGAAGGATTAAGTTCCCCCACTCCTCCCAGGACCCTACCGCCGACTAAGTGACCTTGGTGCCCTGGGGCAGACCTAGTTACCACAGTAGCTGCTCAATCTTTCAATCTATTAATCTGCCTTCAATCATTTGGCACAGGAATGTTACTCATGTTGATATCACTTTTTAAAAAAATTCTAGCTCAAGGAACCCACAGACTAGCCCAGGCTACAGGGGTTCTGTCCAATCTGCTGGAGACTAAGTATACTGGCATGGTGGGAGGAGTGCTGGTTCCTTAAATAGTGACGTAACCAAAAGCTAGAATGCTCAGTTTCCATCTGCTGTAAAAGGGACACAACCCATGAGTCTGGATTGGACTGTAGGGATGCTATGGAATTGACCCTTAATGCAGTTCTCCCATTCTAGTTCTGGTAGCAAAAGGCCTTGATAAATAAAATGTTTTCTTTTGTCTATAGAAAATTGCTAATACAGTGGTTCCCAACCTGTGGTCCATGGACCCTGGAGGTCTGTGAGACCATTACAGGGGGTATGCAAAACACAGAAATATAAAAAGATAGATAGGCTGGTAGCAATTGGCTGTGAGAAAGACAGAGATCTGTTGGTAATGGCTAGGGAAAGAAAGATAGAGATTGGAGGAAACTGACAATGGGCAAAGATAGAGAAAGAGACAGAGCGTGATGGGGACTGGTTTGGGGACAGAGAGAGAGAGACTTTTGGAGACAGGAAGGGAAGGGAGATAAAAAAGGCTAGAGCGCAGAGGGAGGGCGTTCGGGGGGGGGGGGGGGAGGATGAACTGGGAGTCCCTGAATCTTTTGAAGGTTAATAAAGGGTCCACACAACCAAAAAAGGCTGAGAACCTCTGGCCTAGTATATTTGGTCCACAGTGCTGTAAAATGATGCTTTAAAAAGAATCATTAACTCTGGGCTCACTTCATACCTATGCTGGGTACAAATAGATCCTATATAGAAGGAAGGCAGAGGTCAGAATAAGACTGGCAGTTTTGGTGTGTGCTGTTTCTCCACTTTATGTGGAAAGCAGGTATGTCAAAATGGCAGAGGTTTGAATAGGGGCCTGTTAGCTTCTCAAGGGCTTTTCTGTGTGGGAATGGCTTTATTATAAACAATTAAAACTGGGTTTAACTCAAGTAGAGACAGATTTCTAGAAGGTTCCAAGTTTCTGCAGGTACCCCTAGAAGAAGCTCGTTTGTAAGGAGCTGTTTGCATTCTTGTGCAAAGCTTAGGGATACTTTATAAGAGTGGATGATTTAGTACTACAGCACATTAGTGCTAAGCAATACAGCTGATTTCTCTATTTCATTCTTCCAGGAAAACTCCTTATATGGAAGGGAAACACTCTAGATCGGGTGTTTTTTCACACCCCACACAATACATACAGGAGATCAATTTATGGAACTAGCAATTTGTGGAACTAGCAGCTTTAAACATGCAGACTGAATGCATGTGTAAATTCTGATTTTAGAAAACTGCTATTTCTGTGTATAGGTGGCGCCGGGGTTGTAAAGATTTCAAGTGTGAGTGTTTTGGGCATGGTCTGGACAGGTTGAAAAAGTATGTGTGTAGTTCTCATTTTACAAAGAGAATACACAGTGTACCTTGAGAAATTTCTTTGACACTTATACTTGCTCTGAGGCAGGCACAAGTACTGGCTACCTGCTCTTTTTTTATACTGTATCCCTGTTACCCTGAAAGAACCCAATCTTCTTTGATCTTAGAAGCTAAGCAGGGTCAGGCCTAGCTAGTACTTGGATGGGAGACCACTTTGGAATACCAAGTGCTTTAGGCTTAATGCATGGAAGAAAGGTCTGGTAATCCTGGTTTCCCCTTTCCAAGAAAGCCCAGGGGATAGGTCACTAGGAGTCAGCATTTACACAATGGCAGCATACCACAACAACATTTATAGAATGACAGCTCCCTCTTGACATCCCAGCAAATATAGGAGCATTTACTGACATCCACGTTGGTATTTCACAAAGGGCTCTGGACATCTCAATTCCTAACTCGGAGACCCATACAAAGGGGCTTATAACAAGGCTCTTACCCAGTCTTTCCAGGTTCCCTGAGGGTTCTGCTGAATGATGGGCTCAAGGCGCTGCAGCAGAGTTTGACAAGCACGCTGGGGATAGCAACACCATAAAAATACTGTTAATCGGCCAGTCCCATTTATTTCCAGATAGCTTTTTATATCACTTTTCATAACTAACAAAGTGGTTTACAGTAATGACTGTGCCATAAAAGAAAACAGTTACAATAAAATATAGGTAAAAGAAGTCACTTATACATAGGTAAAGTAAGGTGCAGGACTTTCCCCTCTAATTGGGCCCACGGGATTCAGGTGTATCAGGGAGATGAAGCAAGTGAGGAACAGGGCTTAATTTGTAGATAAAAAGGAAGTGGAGCTGGGGAGGGGGGAGGCCTGCCGGCCAGGGGACATAGCAACAAAAGAGGGCCTAGATTAGGGAGTAGAGTGACTATTCTCTGCTCTGCTCCGCTCCAGCCTCATACCCTCCCTCCTCTTCCCTGCAGGCTGTCTAGAAAGGAGGGGCTGGAGCAGAACACCCCTGCTGCTCTGGAGTCTGAAAAGAAGTGCTGGAACTGCATTCCACCACTTTGCCCCAGAAATTAAGCCCTGGTGAGGTATAAGGGCAGCGGGAAGACAACAGGCACCCCGGCAAAAGAGCAGCCTTGAGGTATTAGTTTCCTTCAGTCCTGAGTCAACAAAGTAAGCTGAAATCTTGCGCTGAACATCTTTAAAGCTGAGAGATTACAAATGAGGTACAAAAATAAAAAAATGAATATTATGAAGTCAATAAAGGGATTACAATGTAAAATTCACTTTTACATATTGATGGGGTAATTTTTAAAACTATGCAGATAGTTGCAAAGTGCACAGGCAGACTTGCTGCAGGGACCATACGAGCACATCTTTTCTTTAAAAACTGATCTGGGGAAAAAGTACCTAGAGAGATTTGCAGCTGCTTTCTCTGTGGACAATTTCCCCTGAAAAACAATGCATGAAATTTTGGAAATGCAGACCTAGATGTGGTATTGCCTCTCCAGACATAAGCCCACCACTGAGCCTGTCTTCCGACAGCTAAAAGCACATGAATTGTTGACCCTTGTGTTTGCTTTTAATTAGGGAAAGGGTGGACAATTTTCAGACAGCCTAGTTACCTGGCTATTTAGGCATTTACCTGGTTAAATGACTTGTGAAAACGGCTTTGCTTATGACCCTGCAGCATTCTACAGCAAATACATTTAACCAAGCCATTAAAAAGGAGGAATGGCATTGCTGGATGACAGAGATCGAAAAATGCTTATGTATTTCAAGAGTTTGAAATTTTCTTGTTTTAAACCCCTGATGTGATCAGTCTCAAGTGGGGTAGGGCAGGGAAACCATAATATTCTGTCTAAAACTTTGGGGAAACATTTCAGAGCAAACTGATTGAGCTACATTTAAAAATGTGCACTCTCTCTTTTATGAGTTACTAATCACACTACAGCTTATTAATGTAAATGATTAAAAACTTGAAAACCAAAAGAAGAATCTGACCTGAGTAATTTAGACCTTAAGAAAGATCAATTCAGCCTTCTAATGGGAAGATTAAAACAAATCTAATTCAAGATGGGACCTTCAGGTATCACATCTTCCATGTGGAGGAGTTGCCTAGTGGTTGGAGCAAGGTACTTCAGGCCTGAAGGTCAGGGGTTCAAGTCCCAATAGAGGACAGCAACCTTGGGCCAGAAGGACTGGGGTTTCTAGTCCCACAGGTGCCCCTTGTGGTCTTGGGCAAGCCACTTAATCTTCCATAGCCCATGTTCCCTGTGAAATAGTTATCTCCAAGTTATAATGCCCTGTTCAATGTAAACCACACTGATGCAGAATAGCACAGTATATAAGAGAATGTAATAAATAAATAAATTATCCTTGTCTGTATTTTCCCTACATTTGCTTCTTTCTTCCATTGTGACTCTTTTCTGCTTTTTTTCTTTCCCCTACCTCTCTTTTGAACTTCTTCACTAAAACAATTCTTCCCTTTCTTCCCTCTTTCTGCTTCCCTTCCTTTTAATCTTTTGCTCACCCCATGACTTCCTTTGCTCTGGGTGTTTTTTCCTCTTTCCTTTCCTTTATCCTTTCCCCTTCTGGTTCACTCTTTATATTTCATCCTTTCCAGCCTTTTGGTAGTGGTGCCATATATTGCCCTGGGGAGGTCCTGGATTTGATTCTTGAGCCTGGCTTCTTCTCCCTGTGCTGGCTGGAGCTGTAGATGCAGCCCTTAAATGGGAAGGCATCCTAGCCATTGTACAACAGTAGCACCTAGTGTCTGTATTTGGAATATATTTCTTGCTCCAGAGGATGCCATGGTCTATTGCCCTTGGGCAAGGGCTGTCATTGCAATGGTTGGGCTAGACAGAACGGTACAAAAGAGGAAAACCCCTGAGGTAGGTGAGAATGAAGACTTGTGGCATCATAGCCCAGCAGAAGCTGCTTGCAATTCAGCTGGAAGAAACCACCAGGCCAAAAGAAGTTTATTTCAATCTTCCTTTAGTGATTTTACTCTTTCCTTTCTTACTTTCGTGTATCCTCTTCCTATCCTCCTTTTTTCATAGTCCTTACCCCTTTACTTCTCCGCACAATATTTTCTCCTTTCTACTCCTGTTTGATCTATCTTGTCACTGCTCAGTGCCCTTTTCATTTCCATCCTTCCTTTCTTACTCCAGCTGACTACCTTCTTCTCACATCTCTCTTTCAGTCTCCTGTGCATTATTTTTCTCTTGAACTCCTTCAGACATCCTCTTCGTGTCTCTAGCTGGTAATTTGGTAGGTTTTTACACAAAAATAAATTTGAAAATTAACAGGAAGCTTTATGTACTCTCTATAAAGTCTATTAACTTGGATTTTATTTGAATTTTTACCAAATTGTTATGTGGCTATATTTCCAATTCAGAAACCTCTTCTCACCGCTAATAAACTACAGTATTGATTAGGGTTTGTTATAGATCTCTGCATTTAGATAAATGTTATTTTAGTTCTGTCAAACATAAGCAGTACACTTGTAGTGCAGAGGAGATATTAGAAACATGAAGGGATGCTCAACATGCAACCTGCACAGCTATTGCATTGACGTCCGTGCCGATAGATCCTGCGGTAGGGATCATGTTGGGGACTGTTGTAGTGCTGGTTTCCGAGATATAGACATCTGACATTGGTATTTTCAGTTCCCGGCTGGTAACCTGCCAAGTTGTCATGCAAAAAAACACAGAATTGATTGAGTTACTTGCAGCCACAAAGGCTGGTTTGTTTTGATTGAAGTGATGCACATAAATAGTATATGATGTTATATCTTTATTGTTCGATACATAAATATAGCATCCTTAATACTGCACATATATATTGTATTGAATAGTTTGAAATAATTCAATCCAATCAGCAGTCTCGCTTCATGAAAATCCTACCTATTCAGGGCCTGGTTTTATAACAGGACACCTATGCGAGAAGTCCAAAAAAAGGTGCCCAATATAAGCCTATTTTATAAAGGCAACATAGGTTCCTATCTATCTCTATGAAATAGGCTCCAGAGTCAGCCTCTTTGTGCCCATATGCCGATGCACAAAGGATACCTGCTCTGAAGTGTGCATAAATGTGCACATGGACTCTACGCATGTAAAACAGGCTTTACATGTGGAAAAACATTTTTTAAAATTACCTCCCACAATGGTGTTTGTCTCCCACTGTGACTTTGTGATGAGAAAACATACAAGATGAAGACTAACCCAATGGGGTATGTTTACTAAAACCCCGCAAATGTGTGAGGTGCGGTAGTGTGCGGATGCCATATAAGGAGTGGGCGTTCCAGTCTACAAAAAGAAAAAAACCGGGAGTAAGCGATCACACATGTGCGCGGCGCGCTAAAGTGCGCAGTGCACATTAGCGCGTGGAAGGCTAAGTGGCGCGCTGATGTGCAAGTGCAGGAGCAGAAGCACAGCACAATGGTTAAGACACTGACCAATGGTGCAGGGATCATGGGTTCAATCCACCACTGTGCCCAATGAAGAAGGCTGGCTGAGGCAGTACCTATTATGGGGAATATTGCATTCTGAGGCATTTAAATTTTATTGTAATTACTGCTACTAGCAAATGCACTCTCAAAGCACTATAACATAAGGCGCCCCATAAGGTACCCCAGAAGAGGGCACATTTTAAAGTGCACTGTCCGCCATGGCACCCTACAATGTTGCTTATAGGGCGCTTTATAGGGTGCCGTATGAGGCACCGCAAGGTCACAGCACTGTTTTTGATGGCAGCACTGTGCAGTTCAACGAATGAAAATCATAAGTAGGTGCCCTGACATGCAAGGAGGAGCAGCAGTGTAGCACAATGGTTAAGACACTGACCAATGATGCAGGGGCCATGGGTTCAATCTCCCACCGTGCCCAATGAAGAAGGCTGGCTGAGGCATTACCTGTTATGGGTAAGATTGCTGTAGGAGGCATTTTATTTCTATTTTAATTAGTGCTGCCAGCAAACACAACCTCACAGTGCTGTAACATACGGTGCCGCAGAAGGCACTCCAAAGGGCATATCATAAAGTGCACTGTCCGCCAAGGCACCTTATAATGTTGCCCATAGGGAGCCTTAGAAGGTGCTGTATGGGGCGCCCTATGAGGCACCGAAAGGTTACAGCACTGTGAGCGTGTGTCTGCTGGCTGTACTACTTGAAATCACACACAAACTGCCCCAGACAGCCCCCCCATGTACCCTGTAAAATACATATCTCCAAGTTAGAATGCCCTGTTCAATGTATGTCCAGTTTGTGCAATGTAAACCGCAATGGTGCAGAATAGCGCGGTATATGGGGGAATGTAAATAAATAAAGTAAATAAAATAAAGAAACCCACTGTGGATTCAAACCACCAACCTCTGACTCCACAGGCAGTGCAGTCACCAGTGGGCTACAGCTCTACACCTGTAAAGGGATGTCTGTCTGGCTACCAAATAACTTCTGCAGACTGTGCTGCGGCTACCAGGGTAGGGGTAGTCCTCTCGCACCCATGATGCACTGCACATGCAAAGCAGCAGTCTACAGATGATCTGAAGATGGGGTATGCACCCCCATAGCACCTAGGCCTGGTAGGGGGTACTGACCGGGTGTGTTACTGGTACAGAGTAGCTACACACCGTCACAGTGTGCGGGTACTGCGCTCACTCTGAGGGTGAGGAGGGGCACCCAGCACCAGGTCCACAGCACCTTCCATGGCAGAAATAGGCCATGCTGCAGGTCCCCAGCAATGCTAGTGTGTGAGGTAGTTAGGTCCTGCAGACACACCTTGGATACATCTGTACCTCTCAGTCAGGTTTAGCCCTGATGGACCCATAGGCAGAGTATGTACCACCACCCAAACCACCCCCTGGGGCTGAGGGTGGGAAACAGGGTCTCCCACCAACAGATCCACATTCTACCTCCCTGCAATGTTGCCAGTAGGGGGGGAACCATCAACCCCAGTCCTGCTGGGGAACAGACACCCTACAGGGAAGGCAATACCGATCTGTACCAACCCCTAAAGCAATAGCAGACAGACAGTAAGCCTTGAAATGCTCAACTGCCCCCCCACCACTATCTGACATTCAACAGCAGCAGGCCTCCAGCCGCTGCACCCTGCAAGGTCCTCCAGCAAGACACATACTAGCTGCATACAGTCTGCAAGCTAGTCCATAGTGCATGTTCCTGGAGAAGATGCGTGCACCCAGAACTGGGATGCCAGCATACACACCAAGCAAAGAAGTCAGTGATTGGACCCCAAAAGGGAACCCATAAATATCACACAACAGAAACACTATATAGCACTATGGGGGAACCCAGCCATGCCGTGGTCACTGCTCAGTCAGGGTGAGAGTGATCTCCCAGCAGGACATGCTGTGGCCACCCTGTCTGTGCAGGTGGTGGCCAGGCACTACAATGTCCCAGCCATTGCTCTATGCCCTGTGCAGATGCATCCTGGCCAGGCCACCCTGTCAGGGCTATACCCATGGTACTTTGCTCCTCATTATGCACATTGGCAGGCCAATACTGGTAACAGTGCTGGCAGTGTGGGCTGCAGAGGGTGTTTGCAGCCACCACACACTGGATTGACAGACACACACTCCCACACCTATGCCAGCATTGTGCTACTATAGAGGTGTGTGGCAGCCCTGGCCACGACACCAGTCCTGGGCACAGTACAGGCATGGCTAGGGCACGCAATACTGTAGGAGTCGCTCCCCAGGGTGGCAAACACTGTCAGACACAGGACCTGTATCACACTCCACAGACATCTGCACGATTGCTATGATGCAGCTCACTCAGCAAATTGAGATTAACTGAGGAAGTGCTATCTACCATTACTCATGGCAACCTTTTGATAGATTTGTACCGTATTCCCAGGAGTAGGGTGGCATTGCGAAGGTATGCAAGTGCTAGTATTGTGGGAAGGAAACAGGGCCCGAAGCCCTGCCTCTCCAGGTGGCTTTGGATAATGGGGCCTGTGGGTGCAGGTGTGTCTGCCCCTGTTGGCTGCTGCTTTACGGCAGAGGTTCCCAACTCCAGTCCTGGTGTGCCAAACACTGTTCGGGTTTGCATGCTGTCCCTCATGAATATGCATGAGAGACATCTGCATACCATGGGGGCGGTGCATGGAGATGCAGCACAGACATATGTTTTGGAAACAGCATGGAACCTGAATGGTGCTTGGCACTCCAGGACTGCCTTTGGGGGACTCTGCTCTAGGTACCGCACATGTTTATGGTGTTTGTGCTCTATGGGGTAAAATATATGCATTTGAGGCATATTTCTGTTCCGAGCAATACAGGTGCAGTCTTTACTACCATGTTTTCTTCATAGGTAAAATAAAGGGATTGGGTTGACAGGTGCCACAGCAGGGATTTGAACCTGTGATCTTCTGTTCTTGCACACGCTGTCTGTGTGCACTGCGCCATTGTGTTGCCACAGATGTGCTGCATTCCCTGGGGAGTCCATGACTGTACATCCGACAGGGCCTGTTTGTTGCAGTGCACCCACCTGAACAGAGCTAGGCCATGGTCTGCTGTGGGCACCAGCCGCTGCCCCCTCTGCCAACAGTACCCCTCTGCCACCATGCTGACATGGCCTTATCTTGGAGACAGCATCAAAGCTGAATGATATGTGGCCCTCCAGGACTGCATTTAGGGGACTGTGGTCTAGGTAATGCACATGTTTCTGGTGTCTGTGCTCTGTAGGGTAAAATAGAGGTGTTTGCACCAGGCTTATGTTCTCTGCAATAAAGTTTCGTCTTTACTATCACGGTTTAGTGGTGGGTAAAATATGGGGACTGGGTTGGCAGGAGCCCCAGCTGGGACTTGAACTGGTGACCTTTGGCTCCTGAACACACTGTCTGTGTTCACTGCACCACACTATGGCCACAGAGACAGTGCAGTCCCTGGAGATAGGAAACATGGCCAAAGGCGTCAGGAACCCTGCTCTGCACAATTCACTGTGGGCTCATTCACCTTGTATGGAGACAAAAGGGCAAATAAACCTTAAAAATGACCTCGAAAAAAGGGGAAAAAAACATAACCAAGCTGGCCAATAGTGATATCAATGGGCAACAGTAAAAAATACTCCCAAGAAAGCTCCAAAAAAAGAAATGATTTTTTGAAGGGTCTACGGAGCGTAGACCCTTCCAAAAATCATTTCTTTTTTTTGCAGCTTTCTTGGGAGTATTTTTTACTGTTGCCCATTGATATCACTATTGGCCAGCTTGGTTATGTTTTTTTCCCCTTTTTTCGAGGTCATTTTTAAGGTTTATTTGCCTTTTTGTACCGTGCACATGTATCACACTGCTCACTTTTTGTAGGTTTCCCTGGTTTTGCCGTACATTGCTGACAGAAATGGTTTCTCTTCCCTTTAAATCGGCTCTACAGCGAGGTTTTCACTCGCGGTAGTTTTAAGCCTGAAAATTCACTGCGCTCGTGGGCGGGGAGCCTCTCCCCTCCCACTCTCCACCCATTGACCCCTTCTCTCCGCCCCTGGGGAGCCTTCCCCCACCCTCCGAGAGCCTTTCCACGCCTCTATCGCACATCAGCGTGCCGCGCACATGAGCGGGCCCTTTAGTGCGGCACGCATGTGTGCGGGGCACAAAAACGCATCATTAGCGTGCGCTAAGGTACCTTAGTGCACGCTAATGTGCGCCGCGCACTTGTGCGCCGTTTAGTAAACATACCCCAATGAGTCTCTGTTGCATCGAAGTTTCGAAGTCTGCGATTTTGTATGTGGACTTTAAATAAAGATATAGTTTTATCATTTATGTAATGTATTTGTGAACATTGCTTCTGTTGCTGTAATACCTGTATAATTTTGGTGTTCAAACCTTGGCCCATTTCAATCCCACTGTGATATACCAAGACTGAGCCGTCCTTGTAGATATGAACCAATGCTCCAGCCTAGGACCAAACAACAGGATTTGGTTAGAACATAGATACTACGTTAAACATAATGTAACTTCTAACATCCTACCTTGGCTAATCAGATAGTAGGAGTAGGGGTATGTTTACTAAAATGGTACCACACGTTCAGCCCCAAAACCTAGTGGGGGGATGACACTGGATCCATGCTAATGAACAGAGGATGCACAGCATGTCTCCATGCAGTTAGCATGTACCCAGCATCTCCCCATTGTGGGGCCCTGTAACCCACAAAGGTTCTTCCAATAGTCACCAATTAGCAACAAATTACTCAGACTACAATTGTTCTAATACAATGCTCTTTATTTGGGTACCAAAACAAACAAACAGCAACTGCTTTGAGCAAAAGTCTCTGTCTGAGAAAGGTGGTGGACAGTCCACTTTCCTTACCGGAATTGGGGAGCAGACTGCCCACTTAGCTATAGAGCTGCTTCCTTATATGCCTGATCTCCGTCACAAACTGATGTCATCAGTCAGTAGTTATTCTGTATAGGATTTGCAGCTTTCAGCAAAAAGAAAAGTCAGAGCTGCTTGCAAAAAAGAAAAGCGATTTGCTAAAACTCCTTCTCTGGGCCCCCTCCCCTCCCGTGATTATCGGGCCAAAAGTTAAGTTGATGCTTCAAGGTCTGTTTATCTATGCAGCTGGCCGGGCCTCTCTGCCTTCCTGGTACTAATTACATTCTTCAGAGCTGAGAGTATTTTTTTATTAATTAGTTTCTGGCCATCTGGCTTGGCCTGTATTCTGGGCCTGACTGTGCACACTACTGTACAAAGTAAGGTCTCTCAGGCTGTAGCAGGCCTCATAGCCATACTCTCTCTTCCATAGCTCACATGAGTTGCTTCTGTGCCATTCAAACGGGGTTGCTTGCATAAGGCAGGAGTGCAGTCACAGAAACAGAATGAAGCAGATCTGATCAAGAATGATCCCTAAGCCAAATTTCCCAACACCATGCTAAGTCATTTGCTGCAATTACCACGGGTGCCGTTACTGCCACCCACTGAAGTGGTAATTGTACCTGCATTAACTGCGACATTGACAGTGAACATCTGCTAAAGACACCTACGTTAACCATAATTTGCAGGTAGGGTTGCCAACTGGCCGGTTTTCAGCTGGCCTGGCCGGTTTTTCCATGGCCAGGCCGGCTGCCGGCGCAGAGGTAAAACCGGCCCTTGAAAAGCCTGTTTTTTGCTCTGGCCGCAAGATCGGGAGCAGCCAGAGCAAAAAACCGGCTTTTCTCCCAACCCGTCCAAAAAAAAAACCCTTCCCCGGGGCGGCCCACACACCGGAGGGCTTCAGAGGGAGCCGGGGAAGCCCGCGCGAGGCCCCGGCTCCCTCTGTACAGCCGCCAGCGTGAAGAGCCTTTTCCTTCACGCTGGCGGCTGTTTCTGTGAAGCCGCGAATGCTGGGAAAGGTTAAAGGGCATTGCCTTTAACCTTTCCCAGCAATCACGGCTTTACAGAAACAGCCGCCAGCGTGAAGGAAAAGGCTCTTAACGCTGGCGGCTGTACAGAGGGAGCCGGGGCCTCACGCAGGCTTCCCCGGCTCCCTCTAAAGCCTCAGACAGCCGCGGTGTTGGGGGGTGGGGTGGGGTGGGGTGGGGGGGGAGGCCAAGGACTGCATGGGCTGTGATGGGGGGAGGGGACCTGGACTGGAAAAGGGCTAGGGGGGGGACTTGGACTGGAAAGAAATGGGCTGTGATGGGGGGGACCTGGACTGTAAAAGGGCTATGGGGGGGGGGGGAGGGGACATGGACTGGAAATGGGGTGTGATGGGGAGTGGCACCTGCACTGGAAAAGGGATATGGGGGGGGGGGGGGGGGACATGGACTGGACATGGGTGGTGATGGGGAGGGGGACCTGGACTGGAAAAGGGCTATGGGGGGAGGGGAACTTGGACTGGAAATGGACTATGGTGGAGGGAGGGGGAACTTGGACTGGAAATAGGCTGTGATGCGGGGGACTTGGACTGGAAATGGGTTGTGAAGGGGGGGGGGACTTGGACTGGAAAAGGGCTATGGGGGGGGGGCATTGGACTGGAAATAAATGGGCTGTGATGGGGAGGGGGACCAGGAATGTAAAATGGCTAGGTGGGGGGGGGGCGGGAAATGCACAGGAAATGGGTTTTGATGGGGAGGGGGACCTGGACTGGAAAAGGGCTATGGGGGGGGGGGACATGGACTGGAAATGGGTTGTGATGGGGAGGGGGACCTGGACTGGAAAAGGACTATGGGGGGGGGGGGGGAACCTGGACTGGAAATGGGCTATGGTGGAGGGAGGGGGAACTTGGACTGGAAATAGGCTGTGATTAGGGGGGCTAGGACTGCAAATGGACTGTGATGGTGGGGGGGGGGGGGCCTAGGACTGCAAATGGGATGTGATGGTGGGGGGGCCTAGGACTGGAAATAGGCTGTGATGGGGGACTTGGACTGGAAATGGGCTGTGATTGGGGGGGGGGCTAGGACTGGAAATGGTCTGTGATGTGAGGGCTAGCACTGGAAATGGGCTGATGAAGAGCTGGAATAGGACTGGAAAGGGGCTGATGTGGGGCATGGGAGAATGGGACTAGAAGGGAGTGGATGCTGGGTGGGTCTAGAACTATAAGGGAACTGATTTTGGGGGAGGACTAGAATAGATGGGGAATGAGAATGGAGAGGGGAAAAAATATTTTGTGTGGAAGAAAAGTCTATGATGGGCTGGGTATTGGGAGAGTAAGAGGGGCTTGAGAATGGAAGGGTGAAATTTAAATGGATGATAAAGGAATAAGGAAAGAATTGGGGGAAAGAGCAAAAGGGAAACAATCAGTATGTTAAAGCAGAAATAGAGAGAGAATGGAAAAGAGAAGGAAGGACAAATGGATAGCTCGCAGAAGACACGAAGAAACCAGAAGAAAGTGACTGGAGCAATTGCAACTGAAAAATGAAATGCCCAAACAGAAGGTAGAAAAATACTTTTTATTTTGAATTTATTAACTGGAATATGTCTGGTCTGGGAAGTGTGTATTGCTAACATCTTTGCATTTTTCTTTAGTGCAAGAGGAAATGACTTTATAGTTTTATTTCTCCAGTGTTTTACATTTCATGTTTGGATTTTGGGGTTCCCAGTTTAATTATTATCTGACCAAGGAAGTTAGCCTACACGTATCCTCGGTAATTTTTGTGGGTGGGGCTGGGGGCGGGGCAGGGGTGGGACTAGGGGCGGAGAATGGGTGGAGCATGGCGAGCCACAGGTGTCGGGTTTTTCTCGGTGAAAAAGTTGGTAACCCTATTTGCAGGCAACACCCACACCGTGCCCCTAATCTGCCAGTCTTCGCCTTAACTCATGCTAAGTGGTTAGCATGAAAGTTTTACACGGCAGCATTTTTAGCTTGCAGTAACGGTTACTGCAGCAAGCTTAGCACACGATAAATCTCACGCTAACTATTGCTGCTGTTTAGTAAACATGGCCTATACATTCCATAAATGAATCCTTGTCTTCTGATTGCATGAACTTTAATCTTTTTCTGACAATTATTATGGGTATCATGAGTGGATTGTCCACAGATTTTAAGATACTCCATTGTCTAAAATAATCTAAAATTATTTTTTTCATTTTTATTTTCTTTGTGTTGTAATGAAGCATCTCATTAAGAGAGATGGGCGATATTAATTAGTCATGGCCTTGAGTCAGTATTTCTGGTATTTGTGGGAGGGGGAGGCACCACTGAGTCTCAATTGCATTGGGAATAGGAGACCAACTCTGGAACAAATGCAAGTACTCCCCTGCTTTACATTTTATTTTATACATTTAGGCATTAATATAAATTAAGTTGAATACAGAGCAATCTTCATTTTCCCACTCAATGTATAGCTCATGGCAAAAGGACAACTCTGACCAAGAGATATAGCATCAGTGACAGCTGCATACTGGTTGAACCGAGCATGTGTTAAACAGGCATAGATATTCAGTACTCGTCCTCTTTGAAACATAAGCATTAATTATTGCTAATAATCTGGCTTCTAGTTCATATGAAAAACTGACCTGATGATAAACCTTTTCAACATATCCCACACCGTATTTGAGAGGGATGATAGCGATCCCTTTCTTCTTCCAGCAGTTTAGCTTGTTGTATTCCTCAATGCAGGCTCTTCGGCTGTGGTAAGAAGACTTCTTCAGACATTCATTCCAGCATCTTGTCAAATTTGTTGCATCAAACTCTTGCTTGGTATGTGTTTGACTAATTCCTTTGTACATGTTCAGCTCCCTAATCTGAAAGAGAATTAACAAAGTGTAGACCACCTTAGGTCCCATAGCAATTAGATCCATATTTTGGTTGGACAAGGGATGTATTAGTTGAATATAGGCCCAATTTTCAAAAGGCATTTACACAGTTTACAGCCCAGTAAACCATGTAAATGCCTTAAATGAGGATATTCAACAGCACTTACACAGTTAGTGCCATTGAATTTCTCCTTCTAACCCCCTTATGTGCCCCAATGCTATCCGGTTAGCATTGGGGTGTGTTGGGGGCATTCCGGGGTGAGACGGAGATGGTCGCTAACCGGGCAGTGGTGATATTGCATGCTGCCCGGTTAGTGACTTGCGCCTAAAAGGTAGGCAAGGAAAACCCTCACCAATCTTTAAGGTGCAGGAGCTAACCGGGCAGCATGCAATATTGCTGCTGCCTGGCTAGCTACTGTGGCCTCCGCCGTGTGTGGCGATCCCCGGCTATTTAATGCTGTGGCCACAAATGACCCCGGCATTGAATAACCAGGATTAAGGGTCAGCGGGCAGAGCTGGGGCGCATAGCCTGCCCAACTAAATATCGGGCCCTATATGTCCAATGGTGCAGTAAAATTAGTTGTGATGTTAAGTCATTGCTGAAGTTTAATACAGTAGGCAGAGTAAGAACATGAGAAAGTGAGAAGACAAGGGTTAGGGTATATGGATTGTTATGATTACTGGACAGGGTGAGCTGATCTTGGTGCCGCTCCACTTTATCTTTTGATTTTAGTTCATATCTTTCTACGAAAAGAAGGGCTAAATTCCATATATACAATGCAGTAAAACTAGGTCTAGCTCAACTTGTCCAGTGGCAAAAAGTCAATTGATATCTTTGTTGTGCAACATATTAGGCTGCCATTCAATGTAAAGATCTTCAGCTGTGATCAGAAGACATACTGGGGGATGTTTACTGTTAACGTGGGTAGGGGCTGCATTACTAGTGCAGGGCTTCGCGCTACATGCAGTGGCTGGGTTCATCCATGCCCTGTATTTACCATGCTGCACCATGGTAAAATGACTGTGAACACAACTAAGGCCAGTCACTGAGGTGGTGTTAGTTGCACCTGCAGTACTTGTGCCAAGCACAGGTAACACAGGCTACAAATGCCCGTGCTACCTGGGCCATGGTGGGACTATTCCTGTTCTGCCCAGTCTCTGCCCTGATGTGCACTACAAGAAATTTTTAGCGTGTGTCGCCACTCTCCTTTTTAACACAGCACCGATATAAGCACTAACCCTGTACTACCCTAATAGCACGCTTTAGTAACAAGCCGAACTATGTATTACAGATAATGACCTAATCAGCTGCATCAGTGCATTGCTGTGCAGTTGGTAAATGATGAAGGGACTAATATCTCTTGGGCAAGCTGTCGTATCTAATCACTTATCTGATGGCCAAACCAATTTTGAGGTATTTTGTGCTTACGGATAATGGGGCATACTGTATGTGCAGTATGTCCCATCTAAAGAAGAACCTGTGATGATTCCCAAAATTCATGTACCGTGTATGTAGTTTTTATTGTACACCACCTTGTTGATTTACTCCAAAGGTGGTTAATCAAATGTAATAAACATAATGGGCCCGATATTCAGCACCGGTGGCTAGCACAATTACAACGGCTAGCCGCTGGTGCTGAACATTAAATATGGATATTCCATGCTGGGGTCATATGCGGCCCCCGGCATTGAATACCCAGGGTAGCCACACAGCTGCTTAAGCTGCAGAAGCTAACCGGGCCATGGCGATATTGAGCTGCTTAATGATGGGTGCTGCCTCCGCTCTGCACTGGAATGCACATGACACGCCCAAATGTTACTCAGTTAGCATCGGGGTGTGTAGCCGCGTTAAGCAGCATTTACACGGTTCATAGGTCTGCCTTTGAATATCAGGCCCAATGACCTTTTGGGCAGGCTTTAAAAAAATAGTGCAGCCTATTAGGACTAGTTTTCTTCATTGCAAATATGGCTTCCACTGCTTTGCCCCATGGTACATATAGCAGATGATACTAGTTGGTTTATTTGCTAAATGAAAGCCACTTTAGGAAAAAAAAGTTGAAAAGTGTACACTTACAGTATGACATAAGGTGCATTTCCCTTTTCCTCCATTTGCAGATTAACAGCATGTTTACTAAAGTGCTGCTAGTAGAGCAGGGCAAACACACAGTTAATGCATGTTTTTACCGTGGTGGGGCCGAGTGGCTGTATTAGATGCAGGGGTGGGGGTGGGGGGTTTGGATGGCAAGGTCAACTCAAGGATTTCTGTCACACCCGGCAGAAGCCCCAGCCATGCTGCCTCCCGGACATGCCACGCTCCCAGATGTGCTGCCAAGCCACCCCCCCCTGCTGCTGCCACCACCAATTCCATCTTCAGGGACTTGGTTTGGCTTAGCTCAGCGACGAAAGTTTAAAAGCGGCCCATCAGATCTGTCAAATAAGCCTGCACCCACAGCCAGTAGCGCTGGACCTTAACACAGTGCCTCCACTGATGGGCCAAATTAGCCAAAGGATGGGCACAACAGGGGCAATTACCCCTGCTCCCCAAACCAATGCGCAAGGCTCTCACCAGAGATAGATGAGCTCAGCACAGTGCCTTGTACTGTAATTCCCGTAGCCGTACCCCCTTTACCAATCCCAGAATGCAGGTGATCGCACGTGTCAGAGTACCCGCCACCACCGGCGCCTGAAGCTCCGCTGCCCACCACGCCCCAATGCCCACGCCCCTATTTTCCAGTAGTACTGTGAAATAGACATGGAGTCCTGGTCCTCCAACTCGAAAAATTGCTGTACCTTATCTACAAAACTCTCCGCGTGGCAATGAACAGCATAATGCCGGAGTTGCAGATACGCGAAGTGGCTACTCTCCACTCCAAACTACTCCTGTAAACCCTGAAACAAATGCATAGAGCCTGTCCCATCAACTACCTGCCAAAGACATAAGGCATCCTTCTCCCATACCCAAAAATGGACGGGCCTCCATGCCAGGCAAGAACCTACCATCACCGAAATAGTTTAAAAACCTGACACCACAAAAGAGAACCCCTATTTAGTACACAGGTACCGCCACATCCCCACTGACCTGCCGCATCAGCATGCTATGTTGAAGGTGAGGGGGTAAGTCCAGGGAGTCTGCTTGCAACATCACCAGCAAACTGGGCAGGAAAACAAAGTCTTCCTCAAACTCTGGGCATGAACACCAGCAAGAACTCCAACTGGTCCTGCAAGTGTCGGAGCTGACATGCCACATTATAGTGATACAGTCCAATCCCTTCCTAAGTGTGTCATAGCCACACATACAGGCCTTCCCTGTCAGACAAACTGACACACCTCTCTCTCTCTATCATATCAATGTCTCTGTGAAGAAGTCGAATGGAGAGAGTCTATAACCAATACAATGATATGGAAACTCCGCAACCCCAGAGGGGAAGCCATATTAGACCTAGTCCTTAGTGGAACACCAGATCTAGTGCAAGAGATAAGGTTGTTGGGGCCACTTGGCAATAGTGATCATAGCATGATCGCCTTTGATTTAATTAGTGGAGGAGGGATAGTAAGGAAATCCACAGTACTACCTTTTAACTTTCGAAAGGGAGACTATGATAAAATGAGGAAAACAGTTAAGAAAAAACTAAAAGGAGGAGTTGCAAAGGTTAAAGACATACATCAAGCTTGGGTGTTGTTGAAAAATACTATCTTGGAAGCCCAGACCAGCTGTATTCCACGCTTTAAGAAAAGTGGAAGGAAGTCCAAAAAACTGCCAGCATGGTTTAAAGGTGAGGTCAGAGAGGCTGTTGTTGCCAAAAAAGCATCTTTCAGGAAATGGAAAAAAGAGCCAAACGACGAAAACTGGAAACAGCACAAGCACTGGCAAGTCAAATGCAAGGCATTGAAAAGGCAGGCAAAGGGAGAATTTGAGAAGAAGCTTGCTGCGGAAGCAAAAACGTGAAATAAAGACCTTTTCAAGTACATTCGTAGCAAAAAACCTGTGAGAGAGTCAGTTGGTCCATTAGATGATAAAGGGGTTAAAGGAGCATTAAGAGGCGACAAGGCGATAGCGAAGAGACTGAATGAATTCTTTGCTTCGGTCTTTACTGAGGAAGATGTAGGGATGTTACCCATGACTGAAGTGGTATTTAAAGGTGTGGAAGAATTGAAGGAAATATCGATACATCGGGAAGATGTATTACAACTATTAGATAAACTGAAGAGTAGCAAATCACCTGGGCCAGATGGTATACATCCAAGGGTGTTGAAAGAACTGAAATATGAGATTGCAGACCTGCTATTAGTAATCTGTGAACTATCATGAAAATCATCTCTAATACCTGAAGACTGGAGGATCGCCAATGTAACACCAATTTTTAAAAAGGGTTCCAGGGGTGATCCGGGAAACTACAGACTGGTGAGCCTGACCTCAGTACCGGGAAAAATGGTAGAAACCATCATAAAGAATAAAATTACTCAGCATGTAGATAGTCATGACCTATTGGGAGACAGCCAACATGGCTTTAGACAAGGAAGATCTTGTCTTACTAATCTGTTATGTTTTTTTGAAGGAGTGAATAAACAGGTGGACAAAGGTGAGTCGGTTGATATTGTGTATCTGGACTTTCAGAAAGCCTTTGACAAGGTCCCTCATCAGAGACCTTTGGCAAAACTAAAGAGTCATGGGATAGGAGGCAGTGTACTATTGTGGACCAGGAACTGGTTAAAAGATAGAAAGCAGAGGGTAGGGCTAAATGGCCAATTTTCCCAATGGAGAAAGGTGAATAGTGGTGTACCCCAGGGATCTGTGCTGGGTCCGCTGCTTTTTGACATATTCATAAATGACCTGGAAAGTGGAATAACGAGTGAGGTTATCAAATTTGCAGATGACACAAAACTATTTAAAGTTGTTAAAACACAAGAGGATTGTGGAAAACTGCAAGAGGATCTTGATAAATTGGAAGACTGGGCATCAAAATGGCAGATGAAATTTAATGTGGACAAGTGCAAGGTTATGCACCTAGGGAAGAACAACCCAAACTATGGTTACACGATGCAAGGTTCCACATTAGGAACCACCACCCAGGAAAAAGATTTAGGCGTCATTGTAGATACCATGTTAAAACCCTCGGCCCAGTGTGCAGCGGTGGCCAAGAGAGCAAATAGAATGCTAGGTATGATAAGGAAAGGAATGGAAAATAAAACCAAAGATATTATAATGCCTCTATATCGTTCCATGGTGAGACCGCACCTTGAATATTGTGTGCAATTCTGGTCTCCGTATCTTAAAAAGGATATAGCGATTTTAGAAAAGGTTCAGAGAAGAGCTACCAAAATGGTAAAGGGGATGGAAGGATACTCCTATGAAGAAAGGCTAAAAAGGTTAGGGCTCTTTAACCTGGAAAAGAGACGGCTGAGGGGAGATATGATAGAAGTCTATAAATTAATGAACGGAGTGGAATGGGTAAACGTAGATCGATTGTTTACCTTATCAGAATATAGAAAGACTAGGGGACATGCAATGAAGCTACAGGGTAAACGATTTAAGATTAATAAAAGAAAATATTTTTTCACTCAACGTGTAATCAAACTCTGGAATTTGTTACCGGAGGATGTAGTGTAGCTGGGTTTAAAAAAGGTTTGGACAAGTTCCTGGAGGAAAGATCCATAAACCATTATTAAGAAGGGACCCAGGATATCAATGCTTGAACCAATACAAGCATTGTGGAACCTGTGTCTCTTGGGGAAACTGCTAGGTACATATGACCTAGATTGGCCACTGTTGGAAACAGAATTCTGGGCTTGATGGACCTTGGTCTGACCCAGTATGGCATATCTTATGTTCTTATGTTCTCTCTAACAAGGACAGAGGTAGCAAACTCCAGTCTCACATCTTGGACTGCAGATGCACCAACAAGGCATTATAATTTAACTTATACAACCTGGAAGGGTCCTGAGGTAGCTGAATGCCCAAATAAGTGAAAGCCTCCCTGCCCACCACAATCAGAACTCCAGGCAGCACTCACGGCGGAGCCCATCAAGAACATCCAGCAGCTTTAACTTATTGAATTTCAAACCCGCTATCCTTCCATACAGGCAAACTTCCTCCAGGAGGGGGGAGCAGAGACTTCCGCGGACGTCCCAGATGCACCTGCAGGATGTCCACAAATGCTGCCACCTTGAATTCAATCTTCTCCACTACCACACCCCCCACCTAAGCATTATGGATCAATCTTCGCAACAGGGGATCCAATGATAGAACAAATAGGAGAGGCGAGAGGGGACAGCCCTGCCATGTACCCCACAACAACTCGAAGGCCTCCGACATGATCCCATCGATCAGCACTGCAGCTGTAGGTTGCAAATACGACAGATGGACCATCCGTATAAAGGCTTCCCCCAAACCGTACCCTGGCAGAACTGCAAATAGATAGTAGCACTTGACCTGGTCAAAGGCCTTCTCTGCATCAAAACTATTGAGTAGAGAAGGCTGCTGATACTCATGAGCCCACTGCAGGGAGCCCACTGCAGGTTACTCGCCACATAGCACCCCTGAACAAATCCTACCTGACTCTCATGCACTAGGTCGGGAAGCAAGAGAGCCAACCTTTTCCCCATGACCTTAGCCAAAACCTTTAGATCAAAATTAATCAGTGAAATGGGCATATAAGAAGCCGCACTCAGCAGATCTTTGCCCAGTTTTGTGATAAGAATAATGTAGGCCCGATTGGCACTCCAGGCAAACCAGCTCTGAGCAATACAATCCTTGTATCAAACGGTCCTGCAACAACTTGTAAAACTTCACACTCTACCCATCTGGGCCCAGTACCTTATAGTAGGGGGCATGGTGTATAACTCTATGCACCTCCTCCGCTAATACCAGGCCCCTAGCAAAGCTGCCTGCTGCTCCATTATATGGGGCAATTCCCCCCCCCCTGCAGGTACTAGGCAATTCACAAAGGGGAGACTCTGTTCTCCATATACAGGGTCAGGTAAAACTCACAGAAAACATCCCCATATCTTCATTACGCCAGTACAATGTGCCTTGTTGGTCACACAAACTAGCCACGTGGTTAGAGCCCCAGGCCCCCTTCAAGCAGCAGGTCAACAATTTCCCATTCTGGTCCCTGTACTGATACAGTTGGAATTTATAATACAACTCTGACTTTTTTGCCCGCTGATACAGCACCTCATTCAAGTTCGCCTGGGTTTCAAGGAAACGGGCCCTATTGCCAGAGGTCGGAGTAAGTCTGTATCATCTCTTATCTTCTGCCACCTGGCACTCCAGTCGAAGTACCTGGGCACGCAGAATTTTGTGACACCTAGCCACATAAGGAACACCACCTTAGCCATCTCCCAAAACAATTCTGGGACATCCACATGCTGGGAATTCAGTGAAGTAAAGTCTGCCCACTTCTCCCTTAAATATATGGCAAACTGCTCAACCCAGTAGAGCTCTAGAGGAAAATGCCATACCTTCTTCCCCGCATGGTCCGAGATTTCACTAGGGCCAATGGTTGCTCCCTCCACCCAGTCAAACAAGGATCCAGAAAGAAGCAAATAATCATTCCTGGAACTCATCCCATGTGCCCGTGAGATGTGTGTGTAATCCTGGTCTATGGGACACAACATCCTCCATGCATCTGTAAGATGTAGCCGAGCCTATAATTGCTGGAGAATACGGTGACCCCAGGTGACCTCCCACCCCCCCTGGGACGTATTGACCAAGGGGTCCAGGACACCGCTCCAGTCCCCGCCCACAATAAGTCGGTTCTCTGGAAACTGTTCTAGGGTAGATGCCTCTGTAGCAAAGAACTGTGAACTGGATGTATTGGGGTCACAGAGGTTACAAAACACTAGACCCCCCTGGAGAATCCTGCTCAGGATAACATAGCGGTTTGCTGAGTTGGAGATCACTTTAGCACAGTGTAGTTTATTCTTTTTGCTGACCAGGATCATCCTCCCTTTTTTTCCCAACCGCCAGTTCGCCGAAAACTGGTCCCACTCACTCCATCCACAACTTTGAGTGCTCTACCACATCCTGGTGGGTTTCCTGTAAGAAGGCCACCTCACACTGCTGGTGAGCCAACGCCCTCAAGACCTTATGGTGCTTAATCAGCAAGCCCAGCCCACATATGTTCCAAGATATGAATCTCAGCCCATGTCCCAAATCACAGGGCCTAGTAACCATCCTATCCACCCACATCCATAAAAGGAACCCCCCAGCCTAGGGTCCCCCATTGTCCCCAGAGGGAAGGCCTACCCATCAACCTGCTGCTAGACTCATGCATGCCTACCCCCACCCTCCACTACTTCCCCCTCAACCCACCCCTCCCCTCCCCCAGCACCCTATCCTCCCCAAAATAACCTCCTCACACCACATCATTTAGATCACGCATTGATGTGTCGAGCACTCCTCCCCCCATGCATACGTACAACCTGCCTCGCTCTACACCTCACACTCCACTGCATTCATATGCCATTCAGTTTCCCAACTACCATATCCCTGGCTTCACCTCACTCAACCAGCTTCCAGCATCCACATACTAGACCCATACACATACCCTCCACAGTCCCTGCCATACACTCCTCTTCTCCCCAACCCCATTTCCCCCCCTTACAATTGCTCTCCACAATATAATTATGAGCACAGCAGGGCCCCAAGGGGTTGAGGACTTTCTCTCCCAGGTCTCACACCCCAACCATCCAGAAAGAGTCTCTCCAGGGTGCCGCCATTGGGCAACCACACTCCCCAGCAACCACCGGTCATCCTTGCACAAAGACCTGCAGCGGGGAGCGTTCTCTTCCCCAAACCAGGAACCCGAGGTCCTGGGTCCAGCACATCCAGGGTCCATCTGTTGTTCTTACATAGTCCACACTGTCCCCAGGGCCCCCAATGGCCAGTCACTCTCTCCTCCGCCTCCAACAGCCAGATACAGCTACCACTCTCTCTGCCAGCCGTGGGGGCCTGAGTCCACCCGCAGAACACAGGCCTGGCATCACAGGCTAACAGCCCCAGTCACACTTTCATCAGGCATTGTCTCCCGCACTGTCTAACACCAAACTCTGCATGTACTTCTGCACAGAGGCTGCATCCTCAAATACCTGCTCAGTTCCATTGTGGAGGATATGCAGACGGGCCGGGTATTGCACAACAAACTTGATTTTTGCCACAACTAACTGCTGGCATACCCTGGCATAGGCCCTCTGTCACTGGCTGAGCTTCTGAGAGTAGTCCTTAAAAATGTTGATCGGGTGTCCTTCATGCTGGATGGGCCCCTGCCCTGGACCACTCGCAGCACCTTATCCTTCTAGACATAATTTATTTATTTATTTTATTTATTTACATTCTCTTATATACCGCGCTATTCTGCATCAGTGCGGTTTACATTGAACAAACTGAAATTACATTGAACAGGGCATTATAACTTGGAGATAACTATTTTACAGGTAACATGGGCTATGGAGGGTTAAGTGGCTTGCCCAAGACCACAAGGAGCACCTGTGGGACTAGAAACCCCAGTCCTTCCGGCCCAAGGTTGCTGTCCTCTAGTGGGATTTGAACCTCTGACCTTCCGGCCTGAAGTACCTTGCCCCAACCACTAGGCCACTCCTCCACTCCATGGGCCAATACCACTCATAGGCAGTGATCCCCACCCTGAATTGGGCCCGCCCAATGAGCCCTCTCTATTACCAGCTGCCAACAGTCCTCCCCCAACATCAGCATGACCAGTATCAGTTTCTCCAGAAAGCCTTGTAGCTCAATGCCCTTAATAGACTCTGGAATGTCCATAAATCATAGGTTGTTGCGGCGGCTCCTGTTTTCAATTGTCTAGTTTTGCAGCATGCGTCACAATTTTGGTCTTCAGGAGCTAGATCTCTCGAGCGGTAAATCAATTTTTTGGTCACCACATCGAAGCGCCCCGCAAGCACACTCACTACTGCCGCAGTCACTTCGTCCACAAGTGTAGCCTGGGTAGCAGTACCTGGGAAGGCTGGCACATCCACCATTTTGTGAGCCGCAGGCACCAGCTTCTTTTTGTCATGCTGTGCAGACGTCATGACTCCCAGCCACGCAAACCTCATCGAGCAATCCAGGAGCAGAATGAGGCGCCTTCCCCCATCAATCAGAAAGGCGAAGGAACCGGGGTGCTACCAAAAACTAGCTCAATAGGGATGGAAGCCCCAGGATGAGAACAGCACACGCCCGCTCCCAATCACCACATCATGTTATCTCCAGTAGTGCAACATTTTTAGCATGCCTGCTTTTTGGCCACCTGCTTCTGGCTAACATGCAGCCAAAATTTGTGTTGCCCCCATGCTAAATCCTGTGCACTCGCTTACCACACTTTAGTAAACATGCCCCAAAGGCATGTCTGTGTGGAGGACTCAGCTGAAACAGCCGTAGTAAAATGTGTCTTAGTAGGGTAGCAGAAGATGTGTGAGTGGGTGCCTAAGGGGGTGGGCATAGTATGGGAGTGGCTGATGTATCTGAGGTGCATATATGTGTGTGAATTGATGGTATGATGTGCATATCTAATTCCTTGTGAAGAATTTTGCAGTTTAATTGTGAGGATGTGAGGACAGGATGTGAGGAATTGGGGGGATGTTTGTGCGTGCGTGTATGTCCTGGGTGTGTGTGTATGAGTCTGTATGTGTGTATGTTGGGGGGGGAGGTGCATATTCGTAGTGCATTGGGGACTGTGCGTGTGTGCATGTTTGTGTATGTCATGGGTATGTATGAGTATGTATGTGTGTATTGAAGGTTGGGGGTATGTGCATTTTGAAAGTGTGTATGTATATTTGTATAATGGGGGGAAGGAGGAGACTGTAGCCATGGCTATGTAGGTTTCTCCCTTGCACTTTCCCCTTTCTTCCTGCAGTCACTCCCTGTCCTTTTCACCCTCTTGCACTATTCCCCTTCCCTACCCTTCACCATCCTTCTTCTTGGACTCTCCCCCCTCACCTTTGACCCACTCCTACACAGTCCCTCCTTTTTTCCCCCTGCCACCCAACTATGCACTTTCTCTTCTTTTACTTCCATTTCCTTTCACTCCTTCCCTCTCTTCTCCTCTCCCTTCTTGCACTCTCTGCCTGTTCTGCTTTCCTCTTCCAATCCTGCCTGTTCCCTTATGCGCCACCCCCTTCTCTTTTCCTCCTTTCTAACCCTGCTTTTTCTTTCCTCCTCTCTAATCCCTTCCCTTCACCTATGCTCTACCACCTCACCAACCCTTCCCTTCCTTCTCTGAAGCCAGTCTAATCTTTGCTGGTGGGATCCAGGAATTCATTCTGGCTCTTTACCACTGCCACTACTGTCTCCATGCTAGCGAAACCCAGGGATGCCTGCTGGCTTTTTAGTTTCACTACTGCTATCTCATTGTCGGCGGGATCTGGGAACTTCTGCCAGTCCTTTACTGCTTTTACCTATGTCTCCTTGCTGGTGGGACCCAGGGACTCCTGCTGGCTCTTCAACAACACTACTGCTGTCTCCTTCCCAGTGTGACACTTGGTCTTCACACCATTGCTCTGCCCTGCTCTTCACTGCAGAAGTGAAAACTAGACATTTTTATTTATTTATTTAACATTTCTTATATACCGCGCTCTTTGTTATCAGTGCGGTTTACATTAAAACAATATAACACTTGGTCAGTCAAGTCTGGCCTTTGTTTACATATAACAGGGCTTTAACATGGAGGTAAACTGGGGGAAATTATTTACATTTTGAACAATTTGCTTGTTGGTGCTAAATTCGCTGTAAGTTCTATGTTATCAGATAGCACAGGTTTGAGATTGTGGGGGAGAGGGGGGACATCTAGCTGTGCAAAATGCATGAGAAACAGATGATGTTTTAGGGCCTTTCTAAACTGCTTAAGGTCACAGATTGCTCTCATGCTGGGAGGGAGCTTGTTCCAGCACCTAGGAGCATAGTTCACAAATGCCCTATTGATGGCTGACTGGTTAAGTTTTGTAGATTCACTACGAGTAAGTAGCATATTTGCAGCTAGTGATCTCCTAGATCTGTTGTTTGTGGTGTGTCCGAGAAGGTCAGAAATTGATGCAGGTGACATTTTGTTGAAGGCCTTGAAGGTAATGAGGAGGGCCTTATATAAGATTCTATAGCTTATTGGAAGCCAATAGAGCTCTTTTAGGATGGGGGAAATGTGGTCACTCCTTGAGGCTCCTCACAGGACACAGGCTGCTGCATTCATAGCCAACTGTAGAGGGTTTAGGGTAATCTTGGGGAGGCCGTGTAGTATTATATTAGCGTAGTCAAAATGTGGTGTAATTAGCGCTTGGAAGATGGTGCGGAAGTCATCGGGCTCCATCATGGGTCTCAAGTGCCGCAGGGTCTTGATCTTGAAGTAGATTTATTTATTTATTTATTTAACATGTTTTGTATCCCGCCTTTTCCTTCAATCAAAGCGGTTAATACAGCACAAAGTTAAACAAAGGTGAGGGAAACATACATTGCATTATCATTACATCACAACAAAACACTAGGAGTACAAACAGGGAACACAGTACATAACTTACATTACATTACCTTACATTAACTACAAACAGCATATCGCTGAACAGAATGAGCATATAGCAGCAGATAGTGGGTCCCGCACGGTCCACCGCCTAAGGGCCACGCCAAAGGGCCCTCTTGCGAGGCCCTCAGGCGCGGGCCCGCAAGGCACGGGCGCACCATTGCTGAAGGGATTTTAAATGATTTGAAAAGTGCTCAGATTGGCTGCAGTTTTCTCTCACACACAGTTCCCAACTAAGTAGGCACAGCTGATTCTCACTCACTGCTCACAGGATCGTTGGAGCCTTTGCTGAAGGGATTCTAAATGATTTGAAAAGTGCTCAGATTGGCTGCAGTTTTCTCTCACACACAGTTCCCAACTAAGTAGGCACAGCTGATTCTCACTCACTGCTCACAGGATCGTTGGAGCCTTTGCTGAAGGGATTCTAAATGATTTGAAAAGTGCTCAGATTGGCTGCAGTTTTCTCTCACACACAGTTCCCAACTAAGTAGGCACAGCTGATTCTCACTCACTGCTCACAGGATCGTTGGAGCCTTTGCTGAAGGGATTCTAAATGATTTGAAAAGTGCTCAGATTGGCTGCAGTTTTCTCTCACACACAGTTCCCAACTAAGTAGGCACAGCTGATTCTCACTCACTGCTCACAGGATCGTTGGAGCCTTTGCTGAAGGGATTCTAAATGATTTGAAAAGTGCTCAGATTGGCTGCAGTTTTCTCTCACACACAGTTCCCAACTAAGTAGGCACAGCTGATTCTCACTCACTGCTCACAGGATCGTTGGAGCCTTTGCTGAAGGGATTCTAAATGATTTGAAAAGTGCTCAGATTGGCTGCAGTTTTCTCTCACACACAGTTCCCAACTAAGTAGGCACAGCTGATTCTCACTCACTGCTCACAGGATCGTTGGAGCCTTTGCTGAAGGGATTCTAAATGATTTGAAAAGTGCTCAGATTGGCTGCAGTTTTCTCTCACACACAGTTCCCAACTAAGTAGGCACAGCTGATTCTCACTCACTGCTCACAGGATCGTTGGAGCCTTTGCTGAAGGGATTCTAAATGATTTGAAAAGTGCTCAGATTGGCTGCAGTTTTCTCTCACACACAGTTCCCAACTAAGTAGGCACAGCTGATTCTCACTCACTGCTCACAGGATCGTTGGAGCCTTTGCTGAAGGGATTCTAAATGATTTGAAAAGTGCTCAGATTGGCTGCAGTTTTCTCTCACACACAGTTCCCAACTAAGTAGGCACAGCTGATTCTCACTCACTGCTCACAGGATCGTTGGAGCCTTTGCTGAAGGGATTCTAAATGATTTGAAAAGTGCTCAGATTGGCTGCAGTTTTCTCTCACACACAGTTCCCAACTAAGTAGGCACAGCTGATTCTCACTCACTGCTCACAGGATCGTTGGAGCCTTTGCTGAAGGGATTCTAAATGATTTGAAAAGTGCTCAGATTGGCTGCAGTTTTCTCTCACACACAGTTCCCAACTAAGTAGGCACAGCTGATTCTCACTCACTGCTCACAGGATCGTTGGAGCCTTTGCTGAAGGGATTCTAAATGATTTGAAAAGTGCTCAGATTGGCTGCAGTTTTCTCTCACACACAGTTCCCAACTAAGTAGGCACAGCTGATTCTCACTCACTGCTCACAGGATCGTTGGAGCCTTTGCTGAAGGGATTCTAAATGATTTGAAAAGTGCTCAGATTGGCTGCAGTTTTCTCTCACACACAGTTCCCAACTAAGTAGGCACAGCTGATTCTCACTCACTGCTCACAGATAGCTTTTACCGTGTGCTTAATGTGCTCCTTGAAGTCCAACTGTTGATCCAATATCACTCCTAGATAGCGTATGTTGGACTTGACTGGAAGTTCTGCGTCTCTAACTTTTAGTGTTGGTGGAGGTGTGAAGCATTTATTTCTTGTGACTATTAGGACTTCCGTTTTTTTTATGTTTATACGGAGGTTCTGATTGAGTAGCCAGTCCGTTATTGCGTTGAAGCAGTTGATTAGCGCTGCATAGTCTGGGCATGTGACAGTTATAGGTGTAAACAATAGCACGTTGTCTGCATACATGAGGCAAGATATGCCGAAGGAACGGGTGATGTCACAAATTGGCTGCATATAAATATTAAAGAGCAGAGCAGAGAGGGAGGAGCCTTGGGGTACTCCCTGTTTTTGCTGGAAGGGCTCAGATGTAGTTTTACCAATTCGAACTTGCTGCCATCTACCTTCTAGGTAGAATTTGCACCAATCCCATGCACGGTCCTGGATTCCCTTCTCATGAAGCTGCATAAGGAGCTGCGCGTGGTCTACTGAGTCGAACGCTGCCACTATATCGAGGAAGATTAACGCAAAGCCCTTCTTAATGCTGTCAATCCCATTGATAAGTGTGTTGGTTAATATAGTTAGGAGAGTTTCCACTCCATGGGCTTCTGCACATTAACAAACAAACAGATGCACATAGATGAGACAGACAGGCAGACAGATGGACGGCCCCTCTACAAAAGGTGCCATCACTTAAACAAAAATACACTTAATTAAGTAAACACTGATAATAGACTCATTAATTCATAACCATGACTTAGTAAAAAGTCAATGTTTCAAAATGACTAATAAATTTTGTAAGTACCTTCTCTGGTGAGATTCCACATTTAGCTGCCACAGCATCTATCCATGTTTCTGTAATCCATGCAATTTGAGGGAAACCAAATCCTCGTAAGGCAGTGTTGGATGGCAGATTGGTTTTGCAGGCTAAGGCATGACATTTAAGGTTGGGAATCTTGTAGGCATTGTCAAGTTTTACGAGAGCTATGACGAGTACCTTGAAAGCAGGGGAAATTAGAAAATCTTTAGATGTATGTAAAATATACACTGATTGTGCCTTTTTGAGAAAAAGTATTGAACTGGGTGACAGTTCCAGTCATTTGCAGAGAAGAAACTATTCACCTCCCACATCAAGCTATCTGCCCATCTGCAGTCTTCTGATATGCTGTCATCTATATACAATGTTCAATTTCCAACTCAACCAGTAGAATACTGAATAATTCTAGCTTGATTTCGTAAGCAGAGAATTGATGATCAATATGTAAGAGACTTACAAGGATAGATTCATCAGGGGTACATCCGGCATTAGTATAGTATGTGACATCCAGAGCCACGATCCTTCCATTGTTCATGAATCCCACCTGGAATAGGGAAGAATGGTCTTGCTGATTTTATAGTTACTGTTCTCAATTGCTCTTAGTAACGACATCATCTAGCACAGGGCACAGGAGTAAAATGTCTCTTGACCTACTAAAGTACTCATGGGTGACCTCAAGAAAAACAGAGGTGCTGACATGGAGTGCATAAGTTCTAGTTTATAAATGATCATTTCATCAAAAGAAGATGTAACATTATGATGAGGCTCGTGAAGAGGTCTGGTGACAATGATGATGTACTGTGCAAACTAAAGAGGGCAGCACTGGTGAATGAAATGTATTGATCCTACTTTTTCCCTAGTGTGCAAATCTTGTCTTAGTGGAAAAGTCACTGATCCTGATGGTCTAAATTATACCTATGGGGTCCAATATTCAAAAGTTCTTATGCAACCAGCATTGGTTGCTGGCCAAATAAGGAGTTAGGTTTTAAAATTCTGCCGAGGCACAAAACTTGGCCGTGTAAGATCCTATATGGCCCATTTTTATGTGTTTTGTGGGAGGCGGCATTAGAGATAGGCTGGGACCAGACCAGAGGTTTATATGCAGAGGAGCGAAATTCAGCTCCGCTGTGTATGACTTGTGCTTGTAACTTAGGCAGTAGAAATAGCAGGCCTAACTAATGTGTGTATATTCTGTTATGCCCTTTAAGAGGGTAATTTTGAAAACTATTGTGGAGTTAATGCTTATTAATACATGTGTATTTGAGGTCTATTTTATAAAGTGGAGTACACGCATACGTTACTTTATAAAATAGGGGTGTAAGTGTTGTAAAACTTTAGGCATGGATGTAAATGCCCGCGCCTAGATATTTCAGAAATGCATGTATGTTGTAATATTTTATAAGGAACTTATGTAAATTTGTGTTCTGCGTACACTGTTCTTAAACTGCACCTCTGTGCATGCTCACGCTCAAAGTATGCACAAGTGTGCACTTACAGAATAGTGATCGCCTAATGCATGCACCTAAGTGCCCATTTATGTGCATACGTCCTTAAAAATAGGTGGCTTACATGCATAAATGGTGTTTATCTTTATGTGGCTCCTTATAAAAACAGCCCCTATATGGCCCACACCATTGAATATTTGCACTTAACCTTCTGCAGCATATGGCTGTATTGAATATTAGGTGTTTATTTGAAGGCATTCAGCTAGGTAGTGGGAATAGGAATTTCTCCTTCTATAGCAATAGCTAAGAGATTATTCTACATATGGATGAAGGTCATGGTGTAAAAACACTATTCTGTTATGGTGTAGCATAGTGCTTTTATAGCATTTTCAAAATTTGAAAAGCACTATTAATTTATGGGGCCCTTTTACTAAAATGGCTATGCAGTTAGCATGTGTTTTAATTTGTGGTAACTATTAGCTTAGGTCACTGCACGATAAAAGCAGCCAGTGCAGTAAAATTCACACAATAACTGCTTAATGCGTGGAGGGGTGAATCCTGGGCTGGTTATAAGTAGAGAATAGGCATTACTGTATATGCCACCTCCATTTCGCTTCTCATTGTGGGCTACTGCTGACTGGGTAGGCCTGACTCTAGTGATGTACTAAAGGCAGGGCAGTGGGTGTGGCCCACATCGGGTGCTGGCTAGGAGGAAGGTGCCGAATCCCGGGCCCACATAGCAGAGCCAGCACGGCAAACCTACCTTAATGTGGTGGGTGGCGTGCCGTGCTGCCTCTGCTCCAGGTCTGGCAGTTGTTCCCTCCCAGCTGAAGTCTCGCAAGCCATGTTAAGGTAGTTTGCCATGCTGGGTCTGCTATGTGGACCCGGCAGGGTGGGGTGCCTGCTCCGGGTGCAGATGAGCCTAGGAACACCACTGCCTGACTCCATAGTGTGTGTCTGTGGAAGGCGTTGGGGGGGCATGGTCTACTGAGGCTCACCCATGGCTACACCCCTGTTTTAAAATAGAATACATTTTTGATATGCAGCTTTCTAAGTATAACCATTTTCATCAATAAAAGTTGTTTTTTTTAACAATCTTTGACCTTAAATATAAATACTTTATGAAGAGGATAGGCATACCTTAGCCAGGTAGAACAATCTAGAAAACATACAAAATATTCAGCAGTTATTTTTGTTATTCCCACCATCACCTTTTCTTTCTCCACTCACTTTATATCTGCTGAGGAATGGGTGTCTGCCCGCAGTTATGAGTATGTCATCACCGCGCTCCAGAACACAGCGAACTGCACGGCCAGTTCTGAGGGAAGAAGACTCTTGGTTGGATATGGTCGAGGAAGACATGTTCTGATTCTTGACTTAAGCTCTTATGGTCAATTACCATATGTTTACTTTAGTTTAATCTTATATCTGCTACACTGGCCTTTGTTTTATGGCTTCAAAACAGTTTACAAAATCAGAAAAAAGAGGCATTTACAAGCACATGGTACACATATAAGACATTAACAGGTTGTTAGCATGGCAGTAGCTTCCTAAACAAGAGGAAACAAGGAAGCAGGAGCCATAGGGAAAAGGACAATGAGCACATCAGGCATCCACATCCAGCAGGTTCTCAAAGGCCTTTGTGAAAAACAATATTTCAAGCACATTTTGAATTTAACAGAAGAAGTTTCAGTTTGAAGTTATGGGGAGAGTGTATTCCATTACTGTGGAACCATGTGAGAAAAGGTTGATTGCCTTGTTAACTCATAGGGGGCTCTTGTAGCTGGATTTTCCTTTAAAGATCGTGTTTGTCTGAATGATTTTAATGGAATAAAGTTATTGGTGAGACAAAAAGGGAGACCTATGTAAAAGGTACAGTGTGTCTGTAATAGGATCTTAACTGGGATTCTATAAGTAACCAGAAGCCAGTATTCAGTGGATAGCAATGGAGTTGCCTGGATAAATTTGCTAGCCCTATGTAACAATCTGACTGCAGTGTTTTGCGTATTCTAGATTCTTAAGAAGTGCAACTTTAATCCCACAGAGTAAGATTTTTCCATAATCTAGACCCGATAATATTAATGAGTATAACAGAATCTTCAAGCTTCCAGGCCCAAGAGGGAATGGATAGCCTGGACTGCTGTAGGGCTCAGTAGTAGGTTTTGTTAATGGAAGCTACTTGAGTTTCAAGGGTAAAATTAGTGCCAATGATATGTGCAATATGCAATATCATGGCTTTGACATCTGTTGAATGGATGTATGTGTTTTCTGTTTATGATGAGTGCCGTGGTTCCTTTCTCCCTTTACTTTCTGATCATTACCTGATACATCGTCTCTCTTGGTTACTGGATCAGGCTCTGTCTTGTTAATAACTAAGGGGTATGTTTACTAAAACCCCGCAAATGTGCGAGGTGCGGTAGTGTGCGGATGCCATATAAGGAGTGGGCGTTCCAGTCTAGAAAAAGAAAAAAAACGGGAGTAAGCGATCGCACATGTGCGCGGCGCGCTAAAGTGCGCTGTGCACATTAGCGAGTGGGAAGGGTAAGTGGCACGCTGATGTATAAGCACAGGAGCAGAAGCACAGCACAATGGTTAAGACACTGACCACTGGTGCAGGAAGCATGGGTTCAATCCCCCACTGTGCCCAAAGGAGAAGGCTGGCTGAGGCATTACGTGTTATGGGTAGTAGTGCTTTAGGAGGCATTTTATTTTCGGCGGCATAACGCTGCGCGCTGATGTGAAGCACAGGAACTTATTTTCGGCGGCATAAGGCAGCACACTGATGAGCAAGCACAGGAACAGAACCACAGCACAATGGTTAAGACACTGACCAATGGTGCAGCAATCATGGGTTCAATCCCCCACTGTGCCCACTGAAGAAGGCTGGCTGAAGCATTACCTATTATGGGGAAGATTGCTTTAGGAGGCATTTTATTGATATTTTAATTAATTCTACTAGCAAAGTGTGTTAACATAAGGCGCCCCATAAGGCACATTTTAAAGTGCAGTGTCCGCCAAGGCACCCTAGAATGTTGCTTATAGGGCGCTTTATAGGGTGCCGTATGAGGTACCACAAGGTCACAGCACTGTTTTTGATGGCAGCACTGTGCAGTTGAAGGAATGAAAATCATAAGTAGGTGCGCTGACATGCAAGGAGGAGCACAATGGTTAAGACACTGACCAATGATGCAGGAGGCATGGGCTCAATCCCCCAGTGTGCCTAATGAAGAAGGCTGGCTGAGGCATTACCTGTTACAGGTAATATTGCTTTAGGGGGCATTTTATTGTTATTTTAATTAGTGCTGCCAGCAAACACACCCTCAAAGTATTGTAACATAAGGTGCTGCATAAGGCGCCTCATAGGGTACCCCAGAGGGCACATTTTAAAGTGCACTGTCCGCCACGGCACCCTACAATGTTGCTGAAAGGGTGGCCTATAGGGCGCCATATAGGGTGCCCTATGAGGCACAGCAAGGTCATAACACTGTGTTTGATGGCAGCACTGTACATTTAAATGCATGGAAATCTGAAGTAGGTGCGCTGACATACATGGAGAGACAGCAGTGTAGCACAATGGTTAAGGCACTGACTGCTAATACAGGGGTCATGAGTTTGCTCCCCAGTGTGCCTAATACATAAGGATGGCTGAGGCATCAGCTCTGTAATGTCCATATTGTTTCCTGCAGCACTTTATTTGTATTTTATTATTTGCTGCCAGCAAACACGCCCTCATGTGCCGTAACTGAAGGTGCCGCATAAGGCACCCTATAAGACACTCCATAGGGCACATTATAAAGTGCACTGTCCGCCACGGCACCCTAAAATGTCCCCTATAGGGCACCCTATAGGTCGCTCCACAGGATAGCATATAGTGCACCTTATATGGATGGTAACCATAAGGTGCCCTATAGGGCGCCCTATAAAGCACCCTCTGAGGCACCTTATGGGTACAGTATGCTGAGAGTGTTTTTGCTGGCAGCAATAATGTACATTAAAAAGAGAGAATGCTTTGGGCAGCCCTATCAAATAACCCCACTGTGGGTTTGAACCCATGATTTCTAGCTCCACAGGCAGTGATGTAACCAGTGGGCTATAGCTACTAGCAAGCCCCTGGCTGGCTGCAGAGGGACTGCATGTCACCACACAGACAGTGTGCTGTGGTCACCAGGATAGGGTTAGCCCACCCGTACCCATGATGCACTGTACATGCAAATCAGCTGTCCACAGATGAACACAAGATGGGGTATGCACCCCCACAGCACCTCGGCCTGGTAGGGGGAACTGACCATGTGCACCCCCACAGCACTTCGGCCTGGTAGGGGGTACTGACCGTGTGTTTTACTGGCACAGAGTAGCTACACATGGAGCGTAGACCCTTCAAAAAATCATTTCTTTTTTCTGGAGCTTTCTTGGGAGTGTTTTTTACTGTTGCCCATTGATATCACTATTGGCCAGCTTGATTATGATTTTTTTGTATTTTGTTGGGGTCATTTTTAATGTTTATTTGCCCTTTTGTACTGTGCACATGTATCACACTGCTCACTTGTTTAGGTTTCCCTGGTTTTAGCTGTACATTGCTGACAGAAATGGTTTCTCTTCCCTTTAAATCGGCTTTACCGCGAGGTTTTCACTCGCGGTATTTTTTCCATTGAATTTCAGCCCCGCTCGTGTGTGGGGAGCCTCTCCCCTCCCACTCTCCACCCATTGACCTCTTCTCCCCGCCCCTGGGGAGCCTTCCTCTGCCCTCCGAGAGCCTTTCCACGCCGGGGCACAAAAATGCATCATTAGTGTGCGCTAAGGTACCTTAGCGCACGCTCTTGTGCGCCGTTTAGTAAACATACCCCTTTGTCTTATGAAATGCAAGCCCTTACTTATGGCTCATAATATCCATTTTTGTACATATGCTGCTACCTAAGTTATTATGCACTTTTTGTTCAAGTTAATTTGTTTTTGTCAAGTTCCTTGTAAACATTTTTATAGATTAAATTAAATGTACACCATTTTGTCTTCTAGATAAAGCGGTATAAAAAAGTTGCTAACTAAATAAATCATTTTTTTCTTAGTCTATCCTTTCAAAGTGCTTACTCGCATCACAATATTTCAGTGGGAGACTGGCATTTTTCTGCCTTTAAAATGTCCCATTCACGGAGTTCAATAGTTGGTATAGGCTGTAAGCCCCCAAAATAAGTTAAAAAGCAGCATCAAGTTCCATGGAGATAAGCATTTGTATGATATTTTTAAACTTAGGATAAGTTAATAGAGCAGTTGTTGTTGTTAAGTGCCATCGAGTTGGACTTGACTCATGGCAACCCTCTAGATAGTTGTCCTAAACTGTGTTAGGTCTTCAGTCAAGTGGCTCTTTGTTGATAGAGTGGCACCCATAGTTGCTGTTATTGTATCGATCCATCTCATTGCTGGCCTTCCTCTCTTGCACTGACCTTCTACCTTGCTTATACTTACTTACTGTCTGCGGTGGTGCTATGAACAGCCTTAAAAAAGTTATTTATCAGCTAAGTATAAGCTGTCTTAAAAAAGTTTTCTCTTTATTAAAATGGAAGGGCCACGGTGGTGAAAGGACGGCCCCTTTTCACTGTGCTGGCTACTCCGACAAAAAAAATCATTGGTGGGACGATTTGAGGAGCTGGTTTGTTTAACTAGACTGGGTTTGTGTTTTTGTTTGATATTTTTGACCCAGGCTGTAGGTTTTTCTTTTGGAATTTGTTTTTGTTATTTGATAAGACTTTCAATGCTGCTTCGACTTCTTCTTTCATCACCAATAGTTCCTGATCATGAGGTACAGGTTGAAACGGCTGTTGGTCCACTTGATCTTTATGGTATAGACTCTGTATATTCTTTCTACCTTTTCTTGATCTTCTCAGCATCATTCAACATGGATCCTTGAGCATCTTGTAGCATTCCAATTTGTAGTTTTATGAAAGCTGATCTTGTTCTTCCTCTAATAGTTTCTGATTCTATTTCCTTGTATGCATCATCAGGGCTGTACCGATGGCAAAATGCGCCCTGTGCGACTTGCACATCGGGTGTGCGCCCCCCCCCCACACCCTCATCTAGCCACTTTATGGGGGCGGGAGAGAAGAGGTGCACACCCGATGTACAAGCCACCTGCCGCCAGCACGCTAAGCAGGTCTGGTCCCTTCCGGAGAGACCAGACCTGCTTAGTGTGCCGGCGGGAAGACTTCAGGGGCGCAGGCGGCAGGAAACGGCAGAGAGCCAAAATACGCCCCTGAAGTTTTTGCACCCTGTGTGGCTGCACCACTCGCATAGGGCTCGGTACGGTCCTGTGCATCACTGAGTACTTCTCCTTGTCTTGTCTTGCTGCACATTGGAAATCTCTGAGTTCTGCAATTGCCTCTCTTTCTCCTCTCGCTTTAGCTTCTCTGTGTTTCTGGGCAATTTTTAGAATTTTTTTGGTCATCCATTTTGGCCATTTTTGCTTTTTCACCTTTTATAGAGTCTTCTTACTTTCTTCCAACACAACTTCTTATTGTCATCCCATAACTCTTCTGGAGCTCTGTCATTTATATCTAAAGCAGCAAATTGATTTTGCAGGCAGTCTTTAAATTCTGATGGTATATTCTCAAAGGTCATATTTTACTGCATTCATGAGTGGCTTGCTCTTTTTTAACTTTAGCTTGAGTTTGCATATCGGGAGAATGGCTCTAATTTTCTGTAGGCTGTGTGCGCATAAAATATCAGCTGTGCAGCTTTTGAAGGAAGGTTAAATTTTTGTGCGCCACATAATGACACTCGGAGTTATATACTTTAAAATTTGACTACACATCAGAATACAGTATGTACACCACATTAATTGCACTAGAAAACATTGTAGAACTTGTGAAAACCGTAAATACATAACAACTTTTAAATTTTAAGATGTCTGTGTTGTTTTCTATCAGAATCAGAACCCTAATTTTTGTGCGCTCTGTTGTAAAGTATGTGCGCTCACTCGGCGAGGTGTGTGCGCGCGCACATGCGCACAGCTTAGAGGGAACAGTGCTCCTGAGGAAGGCGTCAAAACCACACTCTCAGCTGTGGCTGGGGCAGAGACTGAGATTTCTGAAACTTAGCCTTATGCGGTTGCTACAGGGTCTACGCCTTGGGCTGAGCTCCCTGGGGGCTCTGATAGTACCAGCGCTTCGGCCTATAGAAGGACTTCTTTCCTTGATGCTTCTTCTTGGCAGGATGCGCCATGTTGCGTGAGAAGTGGGAGATGGTCACCTGTTCAGTTTCAATTGATATGGAAGGGCAGACTAGATAGGCCATAAGGTCTTTTTCTGCCATCATACTTCTATGTTTCTATATGATAGAGGTCTATAAAATGATGAATGGAGTGGAACAGGTAGACATAGATCAGTTGTTTATTCCTTCAAAAGGTAGAAAGACTAAGGGGTATGTTTACAAAACTGTCTTAACGTCGCAGCGGTAGTATTATTGCGTGATAAGTGATGTTATTGCGCGATAATGGTGCTTTACCATGCGATAACATCACTTATCGCGCGATAACGCAGCTGCGGCGTTAAGGCACCCTAATGCTGTGAAATCCGGCTCTGTAGGGTGGAGTAAGACTTCCCAGAGGGCGGAGAGAAGGGGTCAATGGGCGGAGAGTGGGCGGTGAGTGGCTCCTTGCACACTAACGCCGTGAAATGAAGGGCAGAAAATTAGCGCGAGTGAAACCCTCGCGCTAGGCACATTTGCAGGAAAGAGAAACCATTTCCGTCAGCAATGTACAGCAAAGCTAGGGAAACCCAAAAACGTGATAGTAGTGATACATGTGCACGGAACAAAAAGGCAAATAAACATTGAAAATGACCTGAACCACATTTAAAAACACAATAACCAAGCTGGCAAATAGTGATATTAATGAGAAACATAAAGCAACACTACTGAGAAAGCATAAAAAAGAAGACATCATGTTTGGAAGGGTCTATGCTCTGTCCCCTACAAAGTGAATGATCCCACATTGAAATAGCAGTGATCAGGGTTTTTCCTTTTATATTGGGCAGGTGTGTTATGGCGTGCAGAGTGGGCATGTAGGAAAGGGCAACTATACAGATGCAGTAAATGGGATACAGAGGGCTGCAGGCGGCACCTGCTGTGGTGCAGCTGGGCACAGTGCGGACTAGGTAGATGCCTAGGTGGCACATACGAATGCTGAAACTGTAGAGCAGCCAGACAGCAACTGATGAGGGTCCAACATGGGTATGAGTGTGTTTCTCACAGTGTCACAGGGGTTATTTCCCAGCAGGTACCCCCAAGGGCACGAACATTGGCCGGTGGTGCCGGGGGGAAGTGCGCATGTCCATGTAGGCACCCCTACCCGAGAACACACAATATAGGCAGTTGCCTACCTGCACACTGGCTGGCCTGGGACTGCGCACCAGCAGCACCACCGGCATAAGGGCATGTCAGCATGGTGGTGGAGGGGTGCTGGTGATGAAGGGGGCAGTGGCAGCTGGCCACAGCAGACCACGGCCAAGGCCCGTTTAGGTGGGTGCCGTGCACTGCAACAAAGTTCTGTCTGACAAACAGTCATGGTATCCCCAGGGAATGATCTGCTTCTGCTACAACAGTGTGGTGCAATACACACAGCCAGTGTGTTCAGAGTCAGAAGGTTACAGGTTCAAGCCCCAGCTGTGGCTCCTGCAAACCATGTCCCTATGTTTTATCCAAAGACAGAACTGTTATTGCAGATTAAATAAACAAGCCATAAACACCTATATTTTACCCTACAGGGCACAGAACCATAAACATGTGCAATCCCTAGAGCAGAGTTACCCAACTGCAGTCCTTGAGGGCCAAACACCATTCAGGTATCATGCTGTCCCTACTAAATATGCCTGTGATGCATTTGTATGCACTGCCCCCATTGTATGCAAATGCATATGCATTAGGGACAGCACGAAAACCTGAACCGTGTTTGGTCCACCAGGACCGGAGTTGGGAACCTCTGCCCTACAGCAGCAGCCAACAGGGGCACAAACACCCACACCCACACCCACAGGCTCCACTAACCAACGGCTCATGGAGAGTCAGGCTGTTGGGCCCTGCGCAGAGCAGCAATGCCATCTTAAACTTGGAAACACGTTCCACATATATCAAAAGGTTGCTATGATTATTGTCAGATAACAAATTCTAAGTTAAACACAATTTGTTGACAGAGATTTATCATAGCAACCTTTCGGATATCTGTGGAGTGTGTTTCTGTGTTTGCTTCTGACAGTGTTTACCACCCCAGAGAGTGACCCTACCAGTATTGAGTACCATAGCAATGCTGCACTGTGCCCAGGACTGGTGTGGCATCCAGGGCTGCCAACCACCTCCATATTTGCACAATGCTGAAATAGGTGTGGGAGTGTGTGTCTGTCTATCCAGTGTTTTGTGGCTGCCTACACCTTACTGAGCCCACAATGCTTGCACTGTTTCCAGTGTTAGCCTGACAATGTGCATAATGAGGAGCAAGGTATTGTGGGTATGGTCCGGACAGGGCGGCCTGGGCAGGCTGCATCTGCACAGGGCATAGGGCAATGGCTGGGACATTGTAGTGCCCGACCACCACCTGCACGGACAGGGTAGCCACAGCATTTCATGCTGGGGGGGAAAAGAGGGGGTCACTCTCACCCTGACTGAGCAGTGACTATGGCATGGCAAGGTCCCCCCATAGTGCTCTTCACTATTTCTTTCAAGTGATATCTATGGGTTTTCTTTTCTGGGGCCCAGTCACTGATATATATATGTGTGTGTGTGTTGACATCCCAATTTTGTGTGCACACAGTTCTTCCAGGAACCTGCACTATGTATTAGCTAGCAGGCTGTCTGCAGTTAGCGTCTGTCTGGCTGCACCACCTTACAGGGTGCAGAAGGTGCACACTGATTGCCTTCTGCTGGTGACTGTCAGATTGTAGTGGGGGGCAGCTGAGCTGACTGGGCCCACTACCTCTCTGCCAGTGGCCCTGTCCCAAGTGCATATTTGCAGCAGCTGTCTGTTTGCCACCAGGACTGGGGTTGCTGGTCCCACAGGCTGTCCTCATGTACCTTCATTGCCCCCCCCTTGCAAAGGATGAGAGTGCGGGTCTGTTGGGGGCAGATCATGTCCCCCACCCTGACCCACAGAGGGCGGCTTGCTAAGTACATTGTTACTGCTTTTCTCTGATCAGAGAAGAGCAGTGCTTTTTACAGTGCTCTGCTAGAAGTGGATATTTGTCTCCTGTGACACCTTGCTGTGAGTTCAAGCTGTTTATTAATTATTTATTGTTTGTCTAACTGTTTATTTAGTTATTTATTGTTTGTCTTAGTGGTGTGCTAGTTCAGCCTTCTCAGTTATACCTTCCCTTGCCTCTCTCAACTAACTGGGCTTTGTGTGGTAGCCAGGTTAACTGTTCATTTTAAATTAAATCTCTCTCCCCAGAACCTGCTGTGTGTGAAACCTTTTTTCCTGTCCTAGCCTGCCTGAGTGAATCCTCCCCCTCCCCCCCCCCCGCTGAGGTATTGTGTAGCCTTCTTCCTGTTTCCTCCACGTGTGCATAGTCTGTTTTAGTCTGCTTTTCTCTGATCAGAGAAGAGCAGTGCTTTTTACAGTGCTCTGCTAGAAGTAGATATTTGTCTCCTGTGACACCTTGCTGTGAGTTCTAGCTGTTTATTAATTATTTATTGTTTGTCTAACTGTTTATTTAGTTATTTATTGTTTGTCTTAGTGGTGTGCTAGTTCAGCCTTCTCAGTTATACCTTCCCTTGCCTCTCTCAACTAACTGGGCTTTGTGTGGTAGCCAGGTTAACTGTTCATTTTAAATTAAATCTCTCTCCCCAGAACCTGCTGTGTATGAAACGTTTTTTCCTGTCCTAGCCTGCCTGAGTGAATCCTCCCCCTCCCCCCCCCTGCTGATGTATTGTGTAGCCTTCTTCCTGTTTCCTCCACGTGTGCATAGTCTGTTTTAGTCTGCTTTTCTCTGATCAGAGAAGAGCAGTGCTTTTTACAGTGCTCTGCTAGAAGTGGATATTTGTCTCCTGTGACACCTTGCTGTGAGTTCTAGCTGTTTATTAATTATTTATTGTTTGTCTAACTGTTTATTTAATTATTTATTGTTTGTCTTAGTGGTGTGCTAGTTCAGCCTTCTCAGTTATACCTTCCCTTGCCTCTCTCAACTAACTGGGCTTTGTGTGGTAGCCAGGTTAACTGTTCATTTTAAATTAAATCTCTCTCCCCAGAACCTGCTGTGTGTGAAACTTTTTTTCCTGTCCTAGCCTGCCTGAGTGAATCCTCCCCCTCCCCCTCCCCTGCTGACGTATTGTGTAGCCTTCTTCCTGTTTCCTCCACGTGTGCATAGTCTGTTTTAGTCTGCTTTTCTCTGATCAGAGAAGAGCAGTGCTTTTTACAGTGCTCTGCTAGAAGTGGATATTTGTCTCCTGTGACACCTTGCTGTGAGTTCTAGCTGTTTATTAATTATTTATTGTTTGTCTAACTGTTTATTTAATTATTTATTGTTTGTCTTAGTGGTGTGCTAGTTCAGCCTTCTCAGTTATACCTTCCCTTGCCTCTCTCAGCTAACTGGGCTTTGTGTGGTACCCCCCTCCCCCCTGCTGAGGGTTCAGGACAGGGTACCTTGTAACTGCCCTCTTTAATAGGACTTATCTCCCTCCCTTCCTCCCCAGCACCCACCCACCCCTGGGGTAATTGTAGTTTTAAAGGTACTTGCACATCGTAGAGGAAAGGGGCTGCTCTCAGGTGCAGCTCGTTATCCAAATCAGTCATACACAGAGGACCTGAGATTAATTACTTAAGCTTCAGGTACACAAGGTGTATTAGGGGTATTAGATACACTTTTATTGGTATAAGCACTACACCAATCCTTATTATATACAGAATTTAAAAGACCTAAACACAAGCTTTAAACTAAGATGCAGACAGAAGTCCAGCAACAAGATGGGGGTTCTCCGGTATTTTGCATTGAGTGTCACATGTATGATTTTCTCCCAGTTGGTGAGAGGTCTTACGTATGCACTAAGTGCAAGGAACTCTTTGCTCTCAGGGAACGAGTCCGTTCTCTAGAGGCTAGAGTAGCAGACCTGGAAGACATAAGAAAGAGAAGTACATGGACGAGACCTACAGGGATATAGTCCTGAAGTCCCACCTCCAGTCTGGCAGCATCCCTGTTGCCATGGAGGAGAGAGGTCACGTGACAGGAGAGCATCACCCTGGTGTGGCAGGAAGTGATCCTGTAACTAGGACCTGTCCTCCAGGTGATTTAAAACCCTCTCGCACCGAGGACGTTTCTCCAGGGCCATGTCCCCATGAGGGGAGGGTCAGGACAGCTGTTATAGTTGGTGATTCAATCATTAGGAATGTAGATAGCTGGGTGGATGGTGGACGTGAGGATCACCTGGTAACATGCCTGCCTGGTGCGAAGGTAGCGGACCTCACGCACCGCCTAGATAGGATCATTGTTAGTGCTGGGGAGGAGTCCGCTGTCTTGGTACATGTTGGTACCAATGACATAGGAAAATGTGGTAGGGAAGTTCTGGAGGCTAAATTTAAGCTTTTAGGTAGGAAGTTGAAATCCAGAACTTCCAGGATAGCGTTCTCCGAAATGCTTCCTGTTCCACGTGCAGGACCCAAAAGACAGGCAGAGCTCCGGAGTCTCAATGCGTGGATGAGACAATGGTGCAAGGATGAGGGTTTTGGATTTGTTAGGAACTGGGGAACATTCTGGGGAAAGGAGGGCTCTTCCGAAGGGATGGGCTTCACCTTAATCAGGATGGGACCAGACTGCTGGCATTAACCTTTAAAAAAGAGATAGAGAAGCTTTTAAACTAGACAATAGGGGAAAGCCGACAGTCACCCAGGAGTGCATGGTTCGGACGAAGGTATCCTTGAAGGATACTACCAAAAGCAGTGAGGTTCCAAAAGGGAGTATAGTAGCCCAAATGCCCTTGAGTAAGGAGCAGACAGAGCATAAAGATTCCAAATTACCCCTGCCTACCAATAGCCAGATTAATATGAATAAAATACAGTCTCTAAAATGCTTGTATGCCAATGCTAGAAGTCTAAACAATAAGATGGGAGAGTTAGAATATATAGCACAAAATGAGAGGTTAGATATGATTGCACTCTCAGAGACATGGTGGAAGGAGGATAACCAGTGGGACACTGTGATACCTGGGTACAAACTATATCGTAATGATAGAGCTGATCAAATTGGTGGAGGGGTTGCGCTCTATGTTAGAGAGGGTATTGAGTCAGAAAGGATTAAAGTTTTGCAGGGAACAAAATTTGCTGTAGAATCTCTATGGATTGAAATTCCATTTATGAAGGGGAAGGTGATGGCAGTGGGAGTATACTATCGACCACCTGGCCAGAATGAACAAATGGATGATGAAATGCTCAAAGAAATCAAGGAAGCTAACAAAAGTCACAACAGAGTAGTAATAATGGGTGATTTCAATTACCCCGGTATCGACTGGGTCAGTGTCACAGCAGGACAAGCTAAAGAGATAAAGTTTCTAGATGGAATAAATGACTGCTTCTTGGAGCAGCTGGTTCATGAACTGACCAGAGGGGAAGCCATACTGGACCTAGTCCTTAGTGGAACGCCAGATCTGGTGCAAGAAATAAGGGTGTTGGGACCACTTGGCAATAGTGATCATAGTATGATCATGTTTGATTTAATTAGTGGAGGACAGATAGTAAAGGCATCCACAGTACTACCTTTTAACTTTCAAAAGGGAGACTATGATAGAATGAGGAATATAGTTAGGAAAAAACTAAAAGGAGCGGTTCCAAAGGTTAAAGACTTACAGCAAGCTTGGGTGTTATTTAAAAATACTATCCTCGAAGCCCAGACCAGCTGTATTCCACGCATTAAGAAAAGTGGAAGAAAGTCCAAAAAACTGCCAGCATGGTTTAAAGGTGAGGTCAGAGAGGCTGTTGCTGCCAAAAAAGCAACCTTCAGGAAATGGAAAAAAGAGCCAAATGATGAAAACTGGAAACAGCACAAGCACTGGCAAGTTAAATGCAAAGCATTGATAAGGCAGGCAAAGCGGGAATTTGAGAAGAAACTTGCTACGGAAGCAAAAACACGACATAAAGACTTTTTCAAGTACATTCGTAGCAAAAGGCCTGTGAGAGAGTCAATTGGACCATTAGATGATAGAGGGGTAAAAGGGGCAGTAAGAGGAAACAAGGCTATAGCAGAGAGACTGAATGAATTCTTTGCTTCGGTCTTTACTGAGGAAGATGTAGGGATGTTACCCAAGACTGAAGTGGTATTTAAAGGTGATACTGCAGAGGAATTGAGAGAAATATCGCTACACCGGTAAGATATATTACAAATATTTGATAAACTGAATAGTAGCAAATCACCTGGACCGGATGGTATACATCCCAGAGTGTTGAAAGAACTGAAATATGAGATTGCAGACCTGCTATTGGTAATCTGTGAACTTTCATTAAAATCATCTGTAATACCTGAAGATTGGAGGGTCGCCAACGTAACACCAATTTTTAAAAAGGGTTCCAGGGGTGACCCGGGAAATTACAGACCGGTGAGCCTGACGTCAGTACCAGGGAAAATGGTAGAAACCATCATAAAGAACAAAATTACACAGCATGTAGATAGTCATGGCCTAATGGGAGACAGCCAACATGGCTTTAGACAAGGAAGATCTTGTCTTACTAATCTGATATGTTTTTTTGAAGGTGTGCATAAACAGGTAGACAAAGGTGAGTCGGTTGATATAGTGTATGTGGACTTTCAGAAAGCTTTTGACAAAGTCCCCCATCAGAGACTTTTGGCGAAGCTAAAAAGTCATGGGATAGGAGGCAGTGTACTATTGTGGATCGGGAACTGGTTAAAAGATAGAAAACAGAGGGTAGGGCTAAATGGCCAATATTCCCAATGGAAAAAGGTGAATAGTGGAGTACCCCAGGGATCTGTACTGGGTCCGCTGCTTTTTGACATATTCATAAATGACTTGGAAAAGGGAATAACTAGTGAGGTTATCAAATTTGCAGATGACACAAAACTGTTTAAAGTTGTTAAAACCCAAGAGGATTGTGGAAAACTGCAGGAGGATCTGGATAAATTGGAAGACTGGGCATCCAAATGGCAGATGAAATTTAATGTGGACAAGTGCAAAGTTATGCACCTAGGAAAGAACAACCCACACCATAGTTACACGATGCAAGGCTCCACATTAGAAACCACCACCCAGGAAAAAGATTTAGGAGTCATCGTGGATAACATGTTAAAACCCTCCGCCCAGTGTGCAGCGGCGGCCAAGAAAGCAAATAGAATGCTAGGTATCATAAGGAAAGGGATGGAGAACAAAACAAAGGATATTATAATGCCTCTGTATCGCTCCATGGTACGACCGCACCTTGAATATTGTGTGCAATTCTGGGCATCATATCTTAAAAAGGACATAGCGTTATTAGAAAAAGTACAGAGAAGAGCCACCAAATTGGTGAAGGGGATGGAAGGCTACTCCTATGAAGAGAGGCTAAGAAGGTTAGGGCTCTTTAGCCTGGAGAAGAGACGGCTGAGGGGAGATATGATAGAGGTCTATAAATTAATGAATGGAGTGGAACGGATAAATGTGGATCAATTGTTTACGCTATCAGAGTATAGAAAGACTAGGGGACATGTAATGAAGCTACAGGGTAAACTATTTAAGACAAATAAGAGAAAATATTTTTTCACTCAACGTGTAATCAAACTCTGGAATCTGTTACCGGAGGATGTAGTAAGGGCTGTTAGTATAGCTGGGTTTAAAAAAGGTTTGGACAAGTTCCTGGAGGAAAGGTCCATAAACCACTATTAAAAAGGGATCCAGGATATCAATGCTTGACCCAGTACAAGCATTGTGGAACCTGTGTCTTTTGGGGATATTGCTAGGTACGTATGACCTAGATTGGCCACTGTTGGAAACAGGATACTGGGCTTGATGGACCTTGGTCTGACCCAGTATGGCATGTCTTATGTTCTTACCATGTGAGCCCCTCAAACAGGTGACCATAGCAAGTACAGGGGATATGCACTATGTTTTGTGTTTCACGTGCCAGACATGACTGGCAATTACAAATGGACAGAGTCCTCCTAAAGGTGTCTGTAACAAATACTTTTCACACACTAGTACTGATGGAGACCTGCAGCAAAGGCCACCTCAACCAACCTGGGTACTACAGACCTGGTGCTGGCCACTCCTCCTCACCCTCAGGGTGAACACCGAACACGCACATTGGCATGGCCTGTGGGTACTCTGTGTCAGTAACACGCACGGTCATTCCCCCCTACCAAGCTGATGTGCTGTAGAGGTGCATACCCCATCCGGTCAGCAGATGTAGACTGCTGATCTGCATGTGAATTGCATTATGGGTACTGTTGGTTCTATCCTATCCTGGTAGCCACAGCAGACAGTTTTATGGTGACTGCACTCTTTCTGTAGCCAGCCATTGGTACACTAGCTCCCATAGTAATGTAGCACAATGGTTGATGCAATGACTACAGTAGCAGAGGTCATGGGTTTGTTTCCTCTCTGTTCCCTTTTTTTTATGACTATCCTACACAACTACGTTTCATTCGTGTGACAGTCATATCTGTGCAGATCTGTGCTTCTGCCACATTATACCCTCATCACTGTTGCCATCCATCCTTCTGTCCGTCTATGTGTGTGTGCCAGCTGTGTGGCATCCTGCCCCTAATGTGCAGACTGCTACCCCATGTCCTGCACTGGCACACTTTTCTGCATTGCGGCTCCTCATGCTTACCCCTCCTGTGTTTGCTCTGCATGGCACTGCTCTCCTCTGTCCTCCTGTCATTGCACTTATCCTGCCACCTCTACCTCCTCTGGTGGACACGTATTCCTATCCTCTGCCACACACTGACATTGTTGCACTGTACATTACCATCACCCTGTACATCAGTACAGCTGCCCCCGATATGTTTGTCCACTTTACCTGCTGCCACATGGGCTGCACGCAGATTTGGCTGGTCCATGAGCTCCGTCATCTACTTCCTTCCATCACTTGTGCATTGCCTTTCCTTGGTGCTCTGTGCAGTGTTATGGTTACATCTGTGTTTGAGCCATACAATTCATGCTTGGGACACCTTTGTGCCACTGGGCACCATCTTCTGTGTCACCTAACCATACCTTGGGCATCTTTCGCGGCACCTTAGGTTTGGCCAGCTTATGGGGTGCCTTATATGTACCTTGGAGGGTGCCAACCTTTCCTGCCGCCCGCTGGGGCACATTATGACCTGCCTTGGATGACGTGGTGCTTTATGATGTGCCTTATGGTGCGCCCTTAAAGGTGCATTAGGTTGCGGCATTGGAGTGAGGCTTTTTTGGCTGGCAGTGCGGATTGTTGGGATGTGTCTGGCTCTTACAAGCAGCAAAAGGGACTTCCTCAGACAGCCTTTTAACGGAGCCTACTGGGGGCTCAAACTCATGACCACTGTATCAGCAGGAAACGTATTAACCAGTGTGCTACACCTCTGTTACTGTGAGTGCAGGTCAGCGCGCCTAATTAGGGCTAACACGCGTTAACGTGCCACGGCTCCCTCTATCGCGCGATAACGGACTTTATCGCGTGATAACCAAATATGCTGTTTTAAGACCGGAATGCCCACTCCTTTTATGGCATCCTTCACATTATCGCTGGGCGCACATTAAGACGGTTTAGTAAACATACCCCTAAGGGACATGCAATGAAGCTACAATATAGGCCATTTAAAACTAATCAGAGAAAATATTTTTTCACTCAAAGCGTAATCAAACTCTGGAATTTATTACTGGAGGATGTAGTAAAAGTTATTAATGTAGCTAGGTTTAAAAAAGGTTTGGACAAGTTTCCGGAGGAAAGGTCCATAAACTATTATTAAAGAGAACAGACTGTTTTAATTTACTTTTTACATGACACACTTGGCATTCCTTTTTAACACTTGGTCCAGGGCAAATGCTATTTACCTTATCTGTTTGATGTTATCTATACTATCTTTTATACCTCTGGATGCACACTATATACTTTCTCTGCATGGTGCTATTTGTTTGTTTACGGGATCACTATAGTGACCCTCTCTCAGTTTGGCACTAATTTCAGTATTTAAAGCTCCCTGGTCATAACTACTCATATACTCTCCACCCTTTCAATTTTTGTCTTTCATTTTTTGCCTCTATTACACTGTATTATTTATTTCAATTAGGATTCATTTGGGCAATTCAGTACTGATCAGCTGTATTGTGCTTCTCAGTATGTAAGTCTGGGGGGTCGCTCTACAATATGAGGAATCTTTGCCTTATATGGATGCATTGTGTGGGACCGGGTTCTGCCATTTTTCAAGATGGCAGCATGGGGGCGGGAGCATGTGGACATCACTCTTGCCCTCGACTTTTAAGGTGCTGGGGGGTTACTACTTACTGGGAGGTTTTGGGGGGTGGGGGATGGGGCATTTTCTTGTTTTGGGGGGGTGGAGGTTAGGGGTAACTAGGCCCCAGAGCATTTTATTGTTTTTAGGGGGTAGGGGCTAGGGGCCAATAGGGCATTTATTTCCTTTATTTGGGGAGTAGGAGGATAAAGGGGGGGCTATGATTGGGGGGGATTGAGGTTGGGTTGTGATCGAGAGGTCTGATCATGTGAGGTGAAATGTCAAACTTTATCTCAGATGACTTATTTTTTTTTTCAGCTATTCGGTTCATGTGCCAGGCCCCTGTGCGCATGTGTCTGGCTTGCTCCCTTTGTTTAACACCTTCTTTTGTGCACAGCTGATTTGCCTGCTCTTGGCTTACAGCATCGCTGTGCAAAACATCAGAGTTAAACTCGCATTATGAAACCCAGTGCTAGAGTTTTAGTGTCGGTTCTGCTGCAGGATTTCTGCAGTGGTCCCAACAGTCTTAAAATGGACCTTCACCTTAATATGAAGAAGACAAAGATCCTGCCAACTGGCAAAATCATTGAGCCCAATATTCAGTGGCGCTGTCACCGCACTTTAGACCTGGAGATTCAATGCCAGGGTCATATTCCTGATTGCCATGAAGCTAACCGGACCGCAGTGACATTGAAACGCTGCCCAATTAGCTTTAGCAACGAAAGCTGGGTCAGCCTTTACTGCGCTTGACTTTCATTGGGTTGCAATAATTGGGTAGCGGCTCTATATCGCTGCTGCCCGTTTATCGCCGGGTGCCACCCCCACTCCGCGCCTGGAATGTCCCAGTGCTAGTCAGCCAGCATCGGAGCATCCAACGGCAGCACTCGGGGATATTCAGTGGAACTAACCACATCAGTGCTGCTGAATATCCTGGCCAAGGAGATTAATGCAGTTAACAAGTCTGCTAACCACATGAATCCTTTCCCAGTAATTTCATCCTTAATGGAGAAGAAATAAATAGAAATAGTAGATAACTTTTAACCTGGTTGGATCAATAATCAATAACAAAATGACAAGCAGTCAAGATATCTGGCAACGAGTTGCTCTTGGCAAAATGGCTATGCAATACAATGTGTGCTGTTGAGTCAGTCCTGACTCCTGGTGACCCAGAAGCTCCTGGGTTTTCTTGGCAGTGTCACTGGAAGTAGATTGCCAGGCCTTTCTTCTGAGGCAATGGAGGGTTAAGTGAATTGCCCAAGGCCACAAGGAGTGCTAGTGGGAATTGAACCCTGGTTGCTTGGTTACCAAGCCAGTGTTCTAACCATTAGGCTACTCCTTCACTCCAACTGGCTTTGAAGGACCTCAATAAAGTTTTCAAGTGCAGGGATGTATCTGTACAAAGATTTGACTTGTCCAAAACTTGGTATTTTCAATAATACCATATGGATTAAAAAATTGGACAGTAAAGAAAAAAGAAAGGAAGAAAATCGATGTCTTTGAATTATGGCACTGGCGAACAATACTATGGGGCATGTTTACAAAACTGTGGTAACGTTACAAAATGCGCGTTATGTGATGTTAACGCGCGTTATGTAACGTTAACGATCGTTAACGTTACATAATGTGCGTTATGTAACGTCAACGCGCGTTATCGTTACTTAACGATCGTTGATGTCCCGCGGCGCAGTAAACACCGCAGAAGGAGGAGAGAGGGCGGAGAGAAGGGATCAATGGGTGGAGTGTGGGCGGGAAGAGGCTCCATTCACATTAACGCGCTGATCAGAAAGGCTGAATCCTAACGTGATTGAAAACCTGCCGTTAGATAGAAACATAGAAACATGATGACAGAAAAAGACCACAAGGCCCATCTAGTCTGTCCTTCCATAACAACAACTACAACAGTCCACTTTCTACCTTTAGAGATCCTCTGTGTTGGTCCCATGCTTTTTTGAATTCAGTTACTGTCCTCATCTCTACCACCTCCACTGGGAGACTATTCCACGGATCCACTACTCTTTCCGTAAAGAAATATTTCCGCATATCACTCCTGAATCTATCTCCCTTCACCCTCATCCCATGTCCCCTCGTAGCAGAACTTGCTTTCAATTGAAAGAGGCTCTCTCCCTGAACATTTATGCCACGGAGGTATTTAAACATCTCAATCATATCACCTCTATCCCGCCTTTCCTCTAAGGTGTACATATTAAGATCCTTAAGTCTGTCCTCATATGCTTTATAATGAAGCCCATTAATCATTTTAGTAGCAACCCTCTGCACCGACTCCATCCTGTTCACATCCTTTTGAAGGTGCGGTCTCCAGAATTGCACACCATACTCCAAATGAGGTCGCACCAAAGACTTATACAGAGGTATTATCACCTCCTTTTTTCTGCTAGCCATTCCTCTCCGTATGCACCCAAGCATCCTCCTAGCTTTTGCCGTCGCCTTTTCTACCTGTTTAGCTACTTTAAGATCATCAGACACAACCACGCCTAGGTCCCGCTCTTCTTTAGTGGACAAAAGTACTTCACCTCCTATACTGTATTGCTCCCTTGGATTGCTGCAGCCCAAATGCATGACCTTACATTTTTTAACATTAAATCCCAGCTGCCAAATTCTAGACCATTCTTCAAGCTTAGCTAGATCCCTCCTCATGTTATCTACACCTTCCTGGGTGTCTACTCTATTACAGATTTTGGTATCATCCGCAAAGAGGCAAATCTTACCCGACAGCCCTTCCGCTATATCACTAACAAAGATGTTAAAAAGAATCGGACCAAGGACAGATCCCTGGGGCACACCACTGTTAACATCCTTCTCCTCAGCGTGAGCTCCATTTACTTGTACTCTTTGTCGCCTCCCACCCAACCAATTTCTAACCCAAGCAGTAACTTTAGGGTCCATCCCTAGGGTGCTCAGTTTGTTTATAAGTCGCCTGTGAGGAACAGTGTCAAAGGCTTTACTGAAATCTAAATACACCACATCTAGAGCTCTCCCTCGGTCCAACTCCCTGGTCACCCAGTCAAAGAAATCGATCAGATTTGTCTGACAAGACCTGCCTCTGGTGAATCCATGCTGCCTCGGATCCTGTAATCCGCCGGACTCCAGAAACCTCACTATTTTCTCTTTCAGCAGCATTTCCAATAATTTACTCACCACTGAAGTTAAACTAACCGGCCTGTAGTTTTCAACCACATCCTTACTTCCGCTTTTGTGTAAAGGCACCACATGAGCCTCTCTCCAGTCCTTTGGCACCACTCCCGACTCCAACGAGGCATTGAAAAGGTCAGTCAGTGGAGTTGCTAGAATGTCCCCAAGTTCCCTCAGTATTCTAGGGTGTATCCCATCTGGTCCCATCGCTTTGTCTACTTTAAGTTGAGCTAGTTTCTCACGAACACAGTCTTCTGAAAATTGTTCAAGATGTCCCTCGCTTCTGTTCTTATTTGTGGGTGTTTTCTGAGGTCCTGCTCCTGGTTCTTCATCTGTGAACACAGAACAAAAATATTTGTTAAGCAATTCCGCTTTATCCTTATCAGCTTCTACATATTCCCCCCCTGCACCCTTGAGTCTGACAATACCACTTTTGCCCTTCCTCTTCTCACTAATATATCTGAAAAATGTCTTATCCCCCCATTTTATTGCATTGGCTATTTCCTCCTCCTTTTGAATCTTTGCCTTCTTGACTACTTTGCTAGCTTCTCTAAGTTTTTCCAAATACAGATGCCTGTCTTCCTCTCTCTGTGATCTCTTGTATTTCATGAAGGCCTCCCTCTTTTTCTTCACTTTTTCAGCTACTTCCTTCGAAAACCATAGCGGTCTCCTGTTCCTTTTGCCTTTATTTACCATTTTAACAAAAAGGTTGGTTGCCTTTAAAATACCCCCTTTCAGTTTTGCCCACTGTTTTTCTACATCCCCCAGCTGTTCCCATCCCACTAACGACTCCCTGAGGTATTGGCCCATCTTCGCAAAGTTAGTCTTCCTAAAGTCTAAGATCTTCACCTTGGAATGGATTCTAACAGCCCTAGTCCTAATACTGAACCACACCATCTGGTGGTCATTGGATGCAAAATGATCTCCCACTACAACATCAGAAACACTCTCACCATTGGTAAGCACCAAGTCCAGTATGGCCCCTTCACGTGTGGGGTCTGTTACCAATTGCCTGAATAGTTCTCCCTGTAGAGAATCCAGGATCTCCTTACTTCTAGATGATACTGCAGCAGGAATGTGCCAATCAACATCTGGCATATTGAAATCTCCTAGCAGTAGCACTTCCCCTTTCCTAGCAATTCTGCGTATGTCTTCAATTAACTCTCTGTCCACCTCTTCCTCTTGTGAGGGAGGTCTGTATATCACACCAATGCAAATAGATTTGTCTTTCCCTCTTTCTAGTTTAACCCACAATGCCTCCTCTCTCCCTTTTAAGCTCTGTAATTCCAAAGCTTTAATAGTAGTTTTTACATATAGTGCCACTCCTCCTCCCCTTCTTCCTACCCTGTCCTTTCTGAATAAAGTATAGCCAGGTATAGCTACATCCCAGTCATGGTTTTCTGTGAACCATGTTTCTGTAACTGCCACTAAATCCAAGTCAGCCACTCCCACCAAAGCTTCAACTTCAGGGATCTTATTTCCCATGCTACGGGCATTAATACACACTGCTTTCCATGTGTTACCCCTGTTACCCATTTCCATAAAGGTATTTAATGTATCACCTACCTGGGGGCTTTCACTTACCTGGGGGCTTTCTTCACCCATCCCCAACGAATCTAGTTTAAAGCCCTCTTCAGTAGATTAGCCAGTCTACTACCAAAGATGCGTTGACCTTTCTTGGACAGATGGATGCCATCTCTGCTCTGCAACCCTTGGAACAGCATCCCATGGTCTAGGAAACCAAAACGCTCTCGAAGACACCATCCACGCAGCCATGCATTCATCTCCAGGATGCGAGCCTCTCTGCCTTGGCCTTTACCCTCAACAGGGAGGACTGAAGAGAACACCACCTGTGCACCTACCTGCTTCACCCTCTGTCCCAGAGCCATGAAGTCACTTTTGATACGTTCCGAGGTATACCTGGCAGTATCATTTGTTCCAACATGGATTAGCAACATTGGGTAATAGTCAGTGGGCTTGATGAGTCTCGGCAAACTTTCCGTAACATCTTGGATCTTGGCACCAGGCAGACAGCACACCTCTCTGGACATCAAGTCTGGTCGGCAGATGGACGCCTCAGTACCCCTCAGAAGAGAGTCTCCAACAACCACTACCCTTCGTTTCCTTCTGGTCACTGATTCCGCAACTATGGGGTACTTGAACTCTGGTTCTTCCCTTTCCAGGGAAGTTGGATTGGTGATTTTGCAGGCTCTGGTGACTGTTGTCCAACCATCGACATTCTGTTGGCACCCATCTTCTCCTGTGCTGGAGAGCCTGGTTGCTGCAAGAAGCATCTCATCAATGTACTTCTCACTGTCTTGAATGCTCCTCAGCCTCGCCACCTCCTCTCTGAGTTCCTCCACTTGTTTCCTCAGAGCTTCAGCATGCAGGCACCCTGCACATGGAACCGGTTCTTCAACTGGCATTAGGACCTCTGTCTGGACCGAGGCAGAAGCTGTAACGGGGGCAACAGCTTTAGCAATACGATTTTTCCCAGCCATTGTTCTGTTTGTGGAGCTTAGGTATCTGTTAAAGCAAAAGAGAGAGATCTACCAAGTACCAGCTGGTTTCGCAGCTGTCCTTTCAGAGAAAAAGCAGTTAAATCTCTTTAATTATATTCAATATGTGCTGGTCCAATTCACTGTGATTTGCTAAAGGGGGAGGTGCCCTATAAAGCAAGACTGCTCACTAGGGGTGGGTGGGAGCCGGGGTGGGTAGGGAGGGAACTAACACCTGATTAGGTGTTAGCAGTTTCTGAATCTGAGGAGGTTACAGAGTTCAGCAACCTACTGTGCTCCAGTAAAGTTCCCCTAAAACAGCAAAAATGTAAGTAACCTTGCTTTTAAAAAGTATACACAAAACCCTTTTAAGAGCTCCCAGTCAGAGAGCTAGCAATGTAATAAAAAAAAACCAAACAAAGAAACCCTCAAATCCTTACTTACTGTTTGATGTGCGGAGCCCTGGTTAGGAAAGCCTAGATGCACATTTGCAGGAGAGAGAAACCATTTACGTGTCAGCAATGTACAGCCTAGGCAGGGAGCCCAAGAACTGTGATAGTTCTTGTTCTATGTAATGTTCTTGTTCTTGTTCTTGTTCTTGTTCTATGTAATGTTATACGAATGTATACAATTGTTCCATGTAAACCGCCCCTGATCTCTGGAAGGGGCGGTATAGAAGAAATAGATAAATAAATAAATAAATAAAATAAAATAGTAGTGCTCCATGTACAGCAATACCATAGTGCCAAAGTATGAATGGCCACTATGGCGATGGTCCAAATGGGGCATAGGGGGCCACAGGTGCATGGGCAGCATGGGGCAGCTGGGGCACAGGGTGGACCAGGCGGGCGCCTAGGTGGCACATAGGAACGTAGAAACCGGAAATCAGCAAGACAACAGCTGACCAAGGCCAAACACAATCCACTTATATCTACCTGGATCACCCTAGCCAATAGTTGCTAGGGCACTGACCTGACATCCCCCCAGCCATCCCGCCCCCATGTGCAGGGGACACAATATTGGTAGGCAGTGATGGGGGGGATGTGAGGATGTCCATGTATGCCCCTCTACCCCGGAACCCGCTCCCTAGGCGGGCGCCTACCTACACAGTGGATGGCCTAGGACTGCGCACTACCAGCACCGACAGCAAATGGCCATGTCAGCTTGGCAGAAGGGTGTGTGCCCGTGCTGGAGGGGGCAGTGCCACCTCCCTGCAGTGGACCCAGGCCATGCCCTGCATCAGTACGTGGTGTGCAGTGCAGCATAAAAGGTCTGGCCGAGGAAAAGTACAGGTAGCCCCAGGGACTACCATGCATCTGTGGCAACAGTGTGGTGCAGTACGCCCAGCCAGTGTATCCAGGAGCAGAGGGTCACAGGTACAAGTCCCAGCTGTGGTTCCTGCAGAGCATGTCCCTATATTTTACCCTACAATGCAGATACAAGAGCAACATGTGCAAAGCCCAAAGCAGCGGCGAACAGGGGTAAAAACACCCACTCACACAGGCTCCACAATCCAAAGATGCATGGAGAGTCAGGCTGTTGGCCCCAGCATTGAGATGATGTTATCAGCAGAGCACTACTATTACCCCCTGCACAGTTTAGCAATATCAGCACTGTGATCAGGACCAGTGTAGCGGGCAGGTTTGCCAACCACCCCTATCTTTGTACAATGCTGCAATAGCAGTGAGCGTGTTTGTATTTCTATCCATTGTTCTGTGGCTGCCCACCCTTCACTGGGCCCAAAATGTCCCACTGTTACCAGCGTTAGCCTGATTAGGTGCATAATGAGGAGCAAGGTATTCTGGGTATGGCCCGGACAGGGCAGATTGGCCAGGATGCCTCTTCACAGGGTGTGGGGCAATGGCTGGGACACTGTAGTGCCTGACCACCACCTGCATGGACAGGGTGGCCACAGCATGGCATGCTGGGAGGGCACTCACTCTGATCGAGCAGTGACCATGGCAGGTCTAGGTTCCCACATAGCGCTCCACACTATCTACCTCCAGTGATATATTTGTGTTGGCCAGTGTTGGTGTACCAATCACTGAGATGCCTGCTTGTTGCACATCGTTTTTCTGTGAACATGCACTATGGACTGTACATGGTCAGAGCACCTATAAGGTACAGTCTGACTGTGCTGTCTGCTGCAGACAGTGGTGGGAGGCAGTTGGGGTTCCCCAGACCTAACCCCAGCATTGCTGCTGGTCTGCCACTGCCCCAGTCATAGATATGGTTTTGGCCCACCAACCCTTGAGGGCTGTCTCATACAAACAGGTTGGAGGTTGCTTCCTGGGGTGGGGATACCTGTTCTTTACCTACAAAAGTGGTGATGTGGGCCCTTTGGGGTATGTAGTATATGCCAATGTGATCTATGAAGGCACTGCTACACATACCTCATGCAATTCTAGGAACTCCTCTGCCCTGATAACAGCTGCCCATGTCAGTCAGACCCTAAGACAGGGTACACACTAATCTAGCTGCTGTCTGGTCCCACAGGGCCACATGTGACTGCAGGATACAGATGGACACCAAATTACCTTTGGTTGTACTGCAAGGAACACCTGTCACACACTGGTGGTAATGAAGATATACAGCAGGACCTATCTCTAGCACCACATGTACTGCGGACCTAGTGCTGGACACCCATCCTATCCCTCAGGGTGAACACAGAACCTGCACAATCGGCATGGTCTGTAGCTACTCTGTGCCAGTATCATGCACTGTCAGTTCATCTTTCCCAGCTGAGGTTCCGGAGAGGTGCAGACCCCATTTGATGATCAGCTGTAGACTGCTATTCAGCATGTGCATTGCATCATGGGTACTGGTGGGGTTAACTTATCCTGGCACTCAGAGCAGACAGTTTGTGCGGTGACCTGCAGTCCTTCTGTATCCAGCCATTGCTGTGACATACACCATGGGGCTATAGCCTACTGGTTAATACAATGCCATTCTTGGCAGTGTTCATAGGTTCAGTTCCTCATTGTTCCCTCCTCTCATGCCTGTCCTACTCAAGTAGTGTGCATGCCTGTAACAGTCATATTTTTGCAGATCTGTGCTGCCAGCCCATAATACCCTCGCCACAATTGCCAACATTCCCTCGATCCATCTATCTGCGTCTGTCAGCTGTGTAGAGTCCTGTCTGCCAGTGCAGGCTGCCACCCCATGTCCTGCACTGCTACCCTTTCCTGCATTGCGCCTCGTCATGCTTGCCTCACCTGTGCCTGATCTGCATGGCACCACCGCTCTTCTGTCCACCCATCATTGTAACTATCCTGCCACCTCCGCCTCCACTGGGGGACACATATTCCCATTGTCTATCACCCACTGTCTTTCCAGTACTTTACATTGCCAACACCCTGTGCTGTGGTACAGTTGCCTCCACCATGTTTGTCAACAGTACTGGCAGCCACATGGGATGCCCGCAGATATGGCAGGTCCAGCAGCTCCCAGCTCTCCCTCCTTCACTCACCTGTTCATTGCCTTTCCTCTGTGCTCTATCAGGACTACATCTGTCTCTGTGCCTCGCAGGTCATGCATGTCATCCTGAAGCACCTTGCAGCCCTTAGGGCACACTAACCTCGGGCACCATAACCTTGTTAGGCCACCTTAACCTATGGTTCCATGGCCCAGGGTGCCTTCTGCGGTGCCTTGTCCAAGGGTGCCTACTATGGCATTTAGCCTGGGCAGCCCTGTAGGGTACCTTACTAGGCACCTTACATGGCACCTTACTAGCCACCTTACATGGCACCTTACTAGGCACCTTATACTTTGTAGGGTGCCTTATACAGCACCTTGCAAGGTACCTTACAAGGCGCCTTGTAACGCGCGTTAGCCGCGTAACGATGCACGCCCATGCCTTTATATGGTATTTCTACCTTTACCGCGGAACCTAACATGAATGACATTACCGCAGTTTAGTAAACATACCCCTATGTACACCATGGACTTCCCAAAGAACAAATCAGATGGTACTAGAGGAGATCAAACCTAAGCTTTCTTTAAAAGCTCAAATGACAAGCCTTCGACTTTCATACTTTAGATACATTGAACAACCCACAATTGCACACGCTGACCACCCCATCCGACTCACAGCATCCCTCCAGCCCCTCCTCCGTAATCACCCACTAGCCCCTCTCCCACTATGTTGATGTTTATGTAAATAGCTATCAACCCTTCCTCACACCCAGTGTATTTACACTCCTTTGCCTACCCTTTCCGAGGTATTGAGTTTTGTTTCACTGAATAACCTACCCCTGCTTATTGTACCTTAGTTAATTGTAACCCTTGCCTATTACATCCTTGTTCATTGTACCTTAGTTAATTATAACCCATGCCTATTATACCCTTGTTCATTGTGACCCTTGTTAATTGCACACCGTTTTGGCTGGTAGAAAAATGGCATACCAAAAACCTGTTAAAGAAAATTTATGAATTGTCTCTATCAATTGACCCAAGACAAATTGCAAACACAAAGATACATACATTTGCCCCATAATAAATTAATAGCTCTCTCGACCAACCATAAAAACTGTCCTCCATCCTATCTTAACATTAGACTTCCACTAACAATCCTACACTTTACCTGCCATTTTTGCTCATCCACCCCTTGATAAGCTTTCCTTAAAGCTAAGGGCCCGATATTCAAAGGCATTTACACAGTTTACTGACCTGTAAACCCTGTAAATGCCAATTATCTTTATCTTTATCTTTATTGAGTCTCTTGATTAACCGCCCAGGCCGAAGCATCAGGGCGGTGTACAATAACAAAATGGCAACTGCAGAAAATAAAGTTAGAAAAGAACGCCAGAGCTTATAGGACAGAGAGAGAATAGCAAGATAAGACAGAAAACAAAAGAACCATGGGGAGGGAGAAGGAAAATAGGAAATGGATGAGGTGATTCAAGGTGGTTGGAGGGCAGAACTGGGGGATGAGGTGCCATCAGAGTCAGAGGGATATTCAGTGGCACTAACATGGTTAGCACCACTGAATATCCCTGAGTAATGCTGCTACATGCCCTGATGTTAACCGTGTAGCAGCGGGGCATGATGTGGGTGTTCCAGTGTGGTACCCGTTGCCAACTGGGCAGCAGCAATAGTGAACCACTGCTTAGTTAGCAACTTGCGGGTAAAGATAGGCATGGGAAAAGCTGGCCTATCTTTACCCGTGGGAGCTAACTGGGCAGCGGCTCAATATCGGTGTTGCCCGGTTTGCTTCTGTGCCATCTGAGGCTGTGCAGCAAACCCGGATATTCACTGCCGGTGGCCGGATATGGTCCCAGCAATGAATATCTGGGTTAAGTCTTCAGTGGCGCCAAATATCGGGCACAAGTTTATAACTTTGCATGTAAATCCTTCACATCAGTGCACTTACAACTCATCTTAGGCAGAGCATTTCATCTTAATGGATTAGCCACTGACAAAGCATGGTGTCTTACAGTATCTACGTATATGTGCCAGCACTGTACCTAGCTCTGTGCAAGCAGTACAGCTGCACAGGGCGCAAAAAAAGAGGAGTGTATTTGAGGTTGATGGCCTCAGCTCCCCCCATGCTGCTTGCCTCTGCCCCATTGCCACTTTTCATGTTTCCTTGGCAGCGGTGGCAGCAGCAGGACCTCCAAATGAAAAAAAAAACCCATGCAGGTCTCTCTGACTCTGCGCTTACATGCTGGCCTGATCCCTCCCTTTTCTGAGGTATGCACACATCAGAGGAGAGAGGGACCACACCAGCCATTCAAATGGCCTCCGCCTCTAAATGGCTGGTCTGGTCCCTCCCTCCTTTGACAAGAGCATACGTCAGAAGAGGGAGGGATCATGCCAGCATGCAAACACGGAGTCGGAAAGACCTGCGTGTATTTTTTTCCAATTGGAGGTCCCGCTGCTGCCATCATCAAGGGAACACGAAAAGCGGTGGCAGCGGCAGGGCAAGGACAAGCCAGGGGGCAGCTGACTGGACATGGAGGTAAGATTGGGAAATGCTGGGCATGGGGGACAAACCGGGAGGGTGTGTGTGTGTGTGTGTGTGTGTGCATGCCAGATGTACAAGTTGTACAGGGCACATTTATGGCTTGGTACAGTCCTGATATGTGCTTCCCATATAATAGGTAACTTCTTCAAACCCTAACTCACAGAGCACAAACTGCAGTCTGGGTCATGCTCTTGCAACCTCTCCTGAAGATATTCAGGGCCAAGCCCTGCAATACCTTGCTCACCAGCACTGTCATCCTGAACAATATCCTAAGCTCAATCGACAGCTAGGGAAACGAGTAGAGGAGTGGGATGACAGGATCTCACCTCCTTCTTCCTGTCACCACTCTTGCTGTCGTGTTTTGGACTGGTTGTAGCTGTCATAAGCCCAGATATACCAGGCTGCTGTAATCTAACCACAAAAGAACAAGTGCCTGAGTTACTGCTGCTAGGCAAATGCAACCAGAGGTGCCGAACCATCCTTAGCTTTCTTTATGATGATTTAGTCAAAGCAGCCACTTGTGCTTCTATGCATAAATTTACACCCATCCAAACACCCAAGGTTTTCACTTGAGTTGCCCTTTGGATGGTTATGTGCATGTGATGGAGAATGCTAACATGCCCTCCCGATGGAGGTGGTAGGGGCAAATACAGTGATGGAATTCAAAATGGCATGGGACAGACACAGTGGATCCCTTTACAGCAACAGGATAAAATCAAAATAAAGTTAATTAACTAATTTCTCAACAAACAGGGGTGTCCTACACGGAGCAGTGGGTTCACCCCTAACAAAGGCATGGGGAGGGGTGACCTGCATGGAGCAGCAGGTGAACCTACTCTTGCCATCTTACTGGGCAGACTAGATGGACCATACTGGTCTTTATCTGCTGTCATTTACTATGTTACTATATTATATATTTATGCTATAATCATTTAGTATATTTTCATTATGCTAATTTATATACCTCTGTAGCCAGTACTCTTTTGCATCTGTTGAACTACCATGCCTATATTAGTGATTTGTAATATATTTGCTCCTAGGCATGGAATTTGGGCTCCCTATGTCTTTTTGTGTAGGGAAGATCTTTTATTTCGTACATAAATATACAACAAACACAAATCTCTGAAACATTCCTGCACCATTTCAAAAGCTGCAGTTGCAGAGCCTAAATTATTCAGCAAACGAAACTGCACCAGTCCATGCATTCCTTTGCTGTTTTCACTACTTGAACAAGCTTTGCATTAAACTGCTCCACTAGGTTCCATGACGCTAGGTTTCTGTAGCTTCTTTTCTTTTTTTTTTTCAGAAAGGTGGAAATAACACCTACTTGTTTGCTGCCACTGCCACAGCAGCTCCCATGTAAGCTGACTTTGTTGCTTTTCCTCCAAAAGCTCCACCAACTCTTTTCACATGACACTTAATCCTGTTAGATGGGACACCCAGGGCTGCAACAATTGCTTCCTGAAAAATCAAGTTTATTCTTTAAGGAAGTTGGCTGCAATGCAATGTTTGATCTGGTACAGTATACACCGATCTGCATAGAATAACATAGGGAGCCCAAATTCCATGCCTAGGAGCAAATACATTAAATACCTTTATGAAAATGGGTAACAGGGGTAACATATGGAAAGCAGTGTGTATAAATGCCCGTAGCATGGGAAATAAGATCCCTGATGTTGAAGCTTTGGTGGGAGTGGCTGATTTGGATTTAGTGGCAGTTACAGAAACATGGTTCACAGAAAACCATGACTGGGATGTAACTATACCTGGCTATACTTTATTCAGAAAGGACAGGGTAGGAAGAAGGGGAGGAGGAGTGGCACTATATGTAAAAACTACTATTAAAGCTTTGGAATTACAAAGCTTAAAAGGGAGAGAGGAGGCATTGTGGGTTAAACTAGAAAGAGGGAAAGACAAATCTATTTGCATTGGTGTGATATACAGACCTCCCTCACAAGAGGAAGAGGTGGACAGAGAGTTAATTGAAGACATACGTAGCATTGCTAGGAAAGGGGAAGTGCTACTGATAGGAGATTTCAATATGCCAGATGTTGATTGGCACATTCCTGCTGCAGTATCATCTAGAAGTAAGGAGATCCTGGATTCTCTACAGGGAGAACTATTCAGGCAATTGGTAACAGACCCCACACGTGAAGGGACCATACTGGACTTGGTGCTTACCAATGGTGAAAGTGTTTCTGATGTTGTAGTGGGAGATCATTTTGCATCCAGTGATCACCAGGTGGTGTGGTTCAGTATTAGGACTTTGGCTGTTATAATCCATTCCAAGGTGAGGATCTTAGACTTTAGGAAGACTAACTTTGCGAAGATGGGCCAATACCTCAGGGAGTCGTTAGTGGGATGGGAACAGCTGGGGTATGTAGAAAAACTGTGGGCAAAACTGAAAGGGGATATTTTAAAGGCAACCAACCTTTTTGTTAAAATGGTAAATAAAGGCAAAAGGAAAAGGAGACCGCTATGGTTTTCTAAGGAAGTAGCTGAAAAAGTGAAGAAAAAGAGGGAGGCCTTCATGAAATACAAGAGATCACAGAGAGAGGACGACAGGCATCTGTATTTGGAAAAACTTAGAGAAGCTAGCAAAGTAGTCAAGAAGGCAAAGATTCAAGAGGAGGAGGAAATAGCCAATGCAATAAAATGGGGGGATAAGACATTTTTCAGATATATTAGTGAGAAGAGGAAGGGCAAGAGTGGTATTGTCAGACTCAAGCGTGCAGGGGGGGAATATGTAGAAGCTGATAAGGATAAAGCGGAATTGCTTAACAAATATTTTTGTTCTGTGTTCACAGATGAGGAACCAGGAGTAGGACCTCAGAAAACACCCACAAATAGGAACAGAAGCGAGGGACATCTTGAACAATTTTCAGAAGACTGTGTTCGTGAGAAACTAGCTCAACTTAAAGTAGACAAAGCGATGGGACCGGATGGGATACACCCTAGAATACTTAGGGAACTTGGGGACGTTCTAGCAACTCCACTGACTGACCTTTTCAATGCCTCGTTGGAGTCGGGAGTGGTGCCAAAGGACTGGAGAGAGGCTCATGTGGTGCCTTTACACAAAAGCGGAAGTAAGGATGTGGTTGAAAACTACAGGCCGGTTAGTTTAACTTCGGTGGTGAGTAAATTATTGGAAACGCTGCTGAAAGAGAAAATAGTGAGGTTTCTGGAGTCCAGCGGATTACAGGATCCGAGGCAGCATGGATTCACCAGAGGCAGGTCTTGTCAGACAAATCTGATTGATTTCTTTGACTGGGTGACCAGGGAGTTGGACCGAGGGAGAGCTCTAGATGTGGTGTATTTAGATTTCAGTAAAGCCTTTGACACTGTTCCTCACAGGCGACTTATAAACAAACTGAGCACCCTAGGGATGGACCCTAAAGTTACTGCTTGGGTTAGAAATTGGTTGGGTGGGAGGCGACAAAGAGTACAAGTAAATGGAGCTCACTCTGAGGAGAAGGATGTTACCAGTGGTGTGCCCCAGGGATCTGTCCTTGGTCCGATTCTTTTTAACATCTTTGTTAGTGATATAGCGGAAGGGCTGTCGGGTAAGGTTTGCCTCTTTGCAGATGATACTAAAATCTGCAATAGAGTAGACACCCAGAAAGTTGTAGATAACATGAGGAGGGATCTAGCTAAGCTTGAAGAATGGTCTAGAATTTGGCAGCTGGGATTTAATGTTAAAAAATGTAAGGTCATGCATTTGGGCTGCAGCAATCCAAGGGAGCAATACAGTATAGGAGGTGAAGTACTTTTGTCCACTAAAGAAGAGCGGGACCTAGGCGTGGTTGTGTCTGATGATCTTAAAGTAGCTAAACAGGTAGAAAAGGCGATGGCAAAAGCTAGAAGGATGCTTGGGTGCATACGGAGAGGAATGGCTAGCAGAAAAAAGGAGGTGATAATGCCTCTGTATAAGTCTTTGGTGCGACCTCATTTGGAGTATAGTGTGCAATTCTGGAGACCGCACCTTCAAAAGGATGTGAACAGGATGGAGTCGGTGCAACTAAAATGATTAGTGGGCTTCATTATAAAGCATATGAGGACAGACTTAAGGATCTTAATATGTACACCTTAGAGGAAAGGTGGGATAGAGGTGATATGATTGAGATGTTTAAATACCTCCATGGCATAAATGTTCAGGGAGAGAGCCTCTTTCATTTGAAAGGAAGTTCTGCTACGAGGGGACATGGGATGAGGGTGAAGAGAGATAGATTCAGGAGTGATATGCGGAAATATTTCTTTACGGAAAGAGTAGTGGATCCGTGGAATAGTCTCCCAGTGGAGGTGGTAGAGATGAGGACAGTAGCTGAATTCAAAAAAGCATGGGACCAACACAGAGGATCTCTAAAGGTAAAAAGCGGACTGTTGTAGTTGTTGATATGGAAGGACAGACTAGATAGGCCATGTGGTCTTTTTCTGTCATCATGTTTCTATGTTTCTATATTGAGTGCACATCATTTACTCATGCCTTGGGGAAGTTGTAAATGCCAACATTATTTCAAAGCAATGTGTGTTGCCCTTGTAAGATGGGGAGTTCCCATTGATATCGTAGGTCCGCCCTCACCACTTCCTCTTACTGACCCTAATCACGCCCCTTGTCATCTACATGTAGTAAGCATTGCCTCGTGTAAATAGCATTTACACATGTATGCCAGTCTACACATGTAAACGCCGCTATTTACACAGATGGATGCTTCTAAAATAATTCCTATATTCTGTGGCGCTATCCATTTATGTAATGGTGCTGAATATATATATATTAAGCAATGAATTTATTGGCGCTATTCAGATAGATTTAGGCCTCAATAGCAGGCATAAAGCTATCTGGATAACTTATCTGTTTAGTGATTGAATATCACTGCTAAATGGGTAAGTACAAGCTCTGCCTATATCTGGATAAAATCTGGCTGTTTAGCAATTTAATTGTCTTGATTTTATCTAGATAAGTTTGAAAAATATTCCGATAGGTGAATAATGCATTCGCCACCCGCCAGCAAATACATAGCTTGTTTTCAATATTGGGCCCCTTATTTCCAGTAGCAACCGGCTAAATTTAGGCACTCAATCTCAGTTGCACAAATGGAGGGCCAGCAGCGATAGGGTGCCAGCCCCATAATCGGGTGGCTGGAAGAAGAAGGGCACAGGAAGTGGGCAGTTGAATTGGATAGGGGTTGGGGAGGGGGTGGGGGAGGGCAGAGCAGCATAAAGAGTGTGAGGCCGAGGCCATCAGCCTCTTTCGCTCTTGCCGCGGGCCGGCTCAACTCACCTTCATCTCCCTGCACCGCATGAGTCTAGCAGTGACACGCGGGAGCCAGTCCGCAGCTTTGTGCAGGGTCGGAGAGAGCAGGAAGCAGCTGCTGGGGCTTTTTGTGCAGCAGCCGAGTGAGCAGGAACAGTGGCAGCAGCGAGTCTAGGCTGGCTGTACCAGAGGGAGCGTGTGGCTGGGCCACATTGAAGCCAGGCACATGGCTGGGGGGAGAGGGGGGCCAAAAAGGGAGCCAGGATTGAGCAGTTTTCAGCAGAGCCACGCGGCAGTAATGCCAGCCCTCACGGCATCGGAGCTACAAAGTAGGAGCACCTAAAATTTAAAAAAAAAGCGAAGTCTCCCAGGCAGCACCCAGCGGTGCGTGCATTGAGCAGGGTTGGGAGCGGAGTGGGCAGGCCAAGGAAAGTGCTCCACCCTCGGGAAGTTCAGGCAAGGACCTCTATGAGTGAGGTGGCTGCGGAGGTTGCAAGACAGGACATGTGTTATAAATAATAAAGACAAAAAACAAACAAACAGCAATTGAACAGTGGAAAAAGGGGAAAGCCTCACCCGGCTTGGGAAGCACAGCAGGAGGAAGAGTCCTTCCTCAGAGCAGCCGGGTCTCTTACAGGGCTAGTGCTGTTTAGAGATTTTGCCCATGAAATGGCGCCAGCACGAGCTCAGGAACATGGTGGACAACTAGGCACAAAAAGGAAGAGCGACCGCAGTGGCAGCAGTAGGACAGTAGACCGGGGGGGGGGGGGGGGGGGAAAAAAAATAAAAAAAAGATAACGCGCAGCAAGGCGAAGGCAGCTGGACACAACAGACAGGCGAGCAGAGGTGGAAGGCGGATCACCGAACATCAGCCCAGAGTGACGCAGTGGGAGGTCGGAGACATGTCCTCGCTGTGTGGCGGGGGCGAACAGGAGACACCCAGGCTGCATGACCTCGTGGACAAGGTAAGAGCCATGGCCGTAGTACATGGAGCGGGATGTGTGCAGACTCTGCTGAGTTCGCTTGATGGAGAACCAGACGCAGGCCCAACAGAAACGAGGAACACGAGTGCGAGCTGAGTAGCTGCACCTGGAGGCATGGGACAGCGGGGTGAGTATACACAATTTCTATCTTTGCTGCAAAACAGGGTGGGGTGGGGCGGGGCGAGGAGGGGGTGCAGGTGGTCATGGGGGACAAGGGGCTACAGCAGCAATGCAAGTATGGGGAGTTGGGGAGAAAAAGGGACTACAGTAGCAGGGCAGGTATGGGGCATCAGGGGCACACAACAAGGGGGCAGGGCAGTGAGCAGCAGGAAGTCCTCGGGCTGCTCCAGACCCTGGTGTAGTTAGTAGCAGCTAATAGCATGGGGCACAGGGCAGTAGGAAGGGGGTAGTCATTTACCAAACCCTGCGTCAAACCCTGGCACAACCGCAGAGAATATGCCACCTCCTGTTGGGGGAGGCCTCCCACTGTTGGAGGCATAGGGGGGTGATGAAATACTGGTATCGGAATTTAGGCCTGCCAAATATGTGTGCGTTACAAGCATACTGGATAGTCACATGTTGCCTGCCCAAAAAGAAAAGATTTGGCAAGTACGTGGACTTCTTTTCATTGCTCATCAGGCATGACGATACGCACTGCAATTGTTCGGCCTATCGCAACAAATGTAAATCGACTTCCAAGAAGGCAGTGTTCCCAGGATGATCGCGAACTGGTGTGTGGCCTTTTGGGTGCTGGCAGCGTGGTTGGTGAAAGACACCCAGACCAGTGCCGGGGGTCTCTTCAAATACCAAGACAGTATTTGTGAGGCCTACAGGTTGTACAACAGCACTGCCTGGTTTGTCTATGATGAACAGTTTCGCAGGATCATGGTGGGAGGCAGAGGGCTGAACTGGGACAATAAGGACATTGACCTGTGGATCAGGTTGATGACCCAAGGCCAGCGTGGGGCCAGGGCAAGCAGGTCAGCGATGGTAGGAGGGATGGGCAGGAACCCAGGGGGACTGCAGCAGCCCTTTTGATGGGACAGCAGACCCTAGATGGGGGATGATGAGGGTTTTGCCAAAAACACCTCCAGCATGTGCCAGGGTGTCTGCCAGCTCTACAACAGGGGGAGCTGTAGATTCAATAATGCGTGCAAATACCAGCATGCCTGTGCTGTATGCAGGGAAGGGCACTTGTAGTCCAGATGTCCCAGGAAACCTAGGGGGAACACACCCGCCTGCCTTAGAACTAGAGAGCTGGGCTAGCCACCATACCCATTAATATTGGGGCACTGTGGTAAAATTTGGTGGGGTATGACAGGGAAAAAGCACTATGGTTGGTGGACGGCTTCTTGGTAGGTTTTTGGATTCCATATACAGGTCCAGCGGGACCGCAGGGGGCTGGCAACCTCAAATTGGCCCTTGAGCAGTGGAGTTGGTACAGGGCAAGATTCAAAAGGAGGTGACGCTTGGCAGAGTGGCAGGCTCTTTCAGCAGCAGACCGGTCAGTGACCTTATAATTTCCCCCCTGGTCCTGGTACCGGAGAAGTAAGCGGGCGAGTTCCGTCTGATTCACCATCTCTCTTACCCAGATGATGAATCGGTAAATGACTATCTTGACCAGGCAGTCTGCTCTGTAAAATATGCCTCAGTGGACCAGGCCTTGGAGCTTCTTCTGGACCTATGCCAGGGAGCATAGTTGGCCAAAACGGATGTGGAATCAGTTTTACGGTTATTGCCAATCCACCCAGACAGTTTCCATTTGCAGTGGTTCCGCTTCGGAAACCAGTATTGCATTGACAAATGCCTCCCGATGGAATGTGCTGTGTCATGCGCCTACTTTGAGGAGTTCAATTCCGCCATCCAATGGATAGTGGAGCAGGAACTTGGACATGGGAAGGTGATCCACTACCTGGATGACTTCCTAATCATGGCAAAGAACAGGTTAGGCTGTCAACATTACCTGGCGGGCTTCCAGCGCAAGGTAGTGGAGCTGGGCATTCCCCTCGCAGAGAAGAAAACTGAGGGGGTGGTCAAACAGCTTTCCTTCCTTGGGATTGAGATTGACACCAGGGAGATGGTAACCCGGCTCCCAGCAGGCAAGGTTGAGGCACTGAAGTGGGCAGTGCTCGCAGTGGCCTGTGCAAAGAAGGTTACACTACAAGTGGTGCAGGCCTTAATGGGGCATCTGAATTTTTCATGTTGGGTGATGCCCTTGGGCTGAGCATTCATCAGGTGGTTGGGAGTCCATAAGCAGAACCACTTCATTAGAGTCAGCATCGCTATGCGTGAGGACCTAGTGGTGTGGCAAACGTTTGTAGTGAATTACAACGGGAGGAACATTTGGAGGAGGGCTCCAGCCAGTAACAGGAACCTTGAAATCTTCATGAACATGGCCGAGGAATAAGTTTCGGGATCTATTTTGGGGGCCATTGGTGCCAGGAAAAGTGGCCAGAGGGTTGTCATCACCAGGGGATAACCAAAGATGTTACGTTCCTTGAAATGTTTCCGATAGTGGTTGCCATGGTCATATGGAAATCCCATTTTGTGAACAGGAGACTAGTATTTAGGTCAGACAATATGGCAGTTGTTTATGACATCAATAGACAGTCAGGGCAAGCAGATTAATGGGGCTGGTCAGGCAGTTGGTACTGCTGAGCCTGGAGGTGAATGCAAATATCACGGCCAGTCATGTATTGGGGGAGTCCAATGAGATTGCTGATGCTCTTTCTCATTTCCAGTTCCAGCGTTTCTGGCAGCTTGCCCTGACTGCAGCACCCAGGGTGACACACATGACCATGGAGATGTGGAACTTTGGATGCGGAGCATCAGCGGAATGCTGATGGCATTGCTGTCAGCTAGAACATGGAAAGCATATTGGAGATCATGGGAGCAGCTGGTGGTTTTTGCCAGGCAATGGGGCAGTGAACTCTGTCAGGGAGTATCTTCAGTGCTCTTGCTGGAGTTCTTGATGAGCCTCCAGAGTGTGGGGACTTCGGTCCGACAGGCCAAGTTAATGCTGGCCAGGGTGGCATTTTTCCTGAAGCTGGGTGGACACAGAGACAAGACAAGAGTTCATCGTCAGGAAGGTAGTGGAAGGCTGGGCAAGGGAGGAGGTGCCGCGCCCAGACAGCTGGAGGCTGATCTCCCTGCCCATGCTAACAAGGGTGATACAGAGGGCTATTGAGGTGACCAGGGATGGGTTTGAGGAGAAACTGCTGATGTTTTTCTGGACTTTCCGGAGGAGCGAGGCTAACCTCCTATCCACTTCGGACATGGCAGGCCTGGTCCTGTAATTAGATGTTGTCTCCATAGAAGGGGACAGGGTCCGGCTGTAGCGGCCCTGCACAAGTACCTGAGGGTGCGCCCACTCATGGGAGCCCCCTCTTGTGGCATCAGGATGGGTCTTGTCTGTTGCAGTATCAGTTTAGGACCATGTATCTGGTGGAGCTGGCAGGTTTCGAGAGCACGGTTTTGACTTTTCATTCTTTTTGGATATGGGTGGTGACCGCAGCACATGAATCTGGGGGCGGAACAGATACAGGCGATAGGGAGATGGGCGTTTGACAGATGCAAGTTGTACATTTGCCAATAAGCGCAGCACTGAGCACACTAATAATGTTATTACCCCTTCCCATTAGGTTGCAGTTGATTATCAATCTGGATAGTAGGGCATTCCTATATCTATCATGCGAGAAGGAGGGCTGCGGGGAACAGGCTCGGCAAGCAACTCGGCTTTCACCCAGACATCACATACAAACAGTGGATGGGCAAGAGGGCAATGCAGAGAGGCCAGCTGCAGCCTGCGCTCACCAGTCAGCATCAGTGGAGCCCGCCACCTGATTTTATGGTCCTTCATCTGGGTGGTAATGACCTGGTGGCCATAAAGGGCATAGATCTTACCATCCGGATGAAGGCGGACCTGGCACGGATTCATGCTGAGCTGGTGGTGGAGGTCATCTGGTCCAAGATCCTTCCCCGATTAAAGTGGAGGGGAGTGAGACGGCATAAGGACATCGAGATGAGCCGGAGGAAGTTGAATACTGAAGTTTGTGCAAGCTCTGTGGGGGGTGGTCGTGGGGCATGAGGGCATTCTAGCAGGAGGCTCCACGGTATATGCAGGTGACGGGGTACACCTGAACGAGATTGGGATAGAGTTGTTCAATGTCAACCTGAGGAGGGACATTGGTTTGGTACTCACAGTTGGGTGAGTCAGGCCGTGGCCCCTCCTGGTGGCAGGAACTCACCAATAAGTGCAAAGGGGAGGGGACACCACTGAAAAGGGGAACGGGAGCCATGGTATCAATGGGGTGGGGGATGTCTGGGCTCAGTGACGGGGGTGGGGCCAGGTACCAGGGTGAGGAGTGCCTAATCCCAGTTGTCAGGATCAGAGAACATACGGTGCCCCCACACAGCAACACGGAGTGGTGCGCGATGGGGGAGAAGGGCGAAGCCCAGGGCCATGATGCAGTCCAAGGCCTCAACCTGACAACAAAAGAAGGTGGTGTTCCTCTCCACTGCACATTGGTGGGTAGGGGTGAAGGGTTATCTATTGTATATATCTATTGTATATATCGCGTGCATTGTAATCTGTTGTCAGCAGTTAAGCTATGGTTGCGACAGTTATGGTTATGATGGTTCATCAAGCCCAGTATCCTGTTTCCAACAGTGGCCAATCTAGGTCATAAGTACCTAGCAGTCTCCCCAAAAGACACAGGTTCCTCAATGCTTGTATTGGGTCAAGCAGTGATATCCTGGGTCCCTTTTAATAATGGTTTATGGACCTTTCCTCCAGGAATTTGTCCAAACCTTTTTTAAACCCAGCTACATTAACAGCTTTTACTACATCCACCGGTAACAAATTCCAGAGTTTGATTACACGTTGAGTGAAAAAATATTTTCTCTTATTAGTCTTAAATAGGTTACCCTGTAGCTTCATTGCATGTCCCCTAGTCTTTTTATATTCTGATGACGTAAACAATCGATCTATGTTTACCCGTTCCATTCCATTCATTAATTTATAGACCTCTATCATATCTTCCCTCAGCTGTCTCTTTTCCAGGTTGAAAACCCCTAACCTTTTTAGCCTCTCTTCATAGGAGTATCCTTCCATCCCCTTTACCATTTTGGTGGCTCTTCTCTGTACCTTTTCTAATAACACTATATCCTTTTTAAGATACAGCAACCAGAATTGCACACAATATTCAAGGTGCAGTCATACCATGGAACGATAAAGAGGCATTATAATAGCCTTTGTTTTATTTTCCATTCCTTTCCTTATGATACCTAGCATTCTATTTGCTCTCTTGGCCGCTGCTGCACACTGGGCGGGGGGTTTTAACATGTTATCCACGATGACACCTAAATCTTTTTCCTGGGTGGTGTTCCCCAATGTAGAACCTTGCATCATGTAATCATAGTTTGGGTTGTTCTTTCCTAGGTGCATAACTTTGCCCTTGTCCACATTAAATTTCATCTGCCATTTGGATGCCCAGTCTTCCAATTTATAAAGATCCTCTTTTAATTTTCCACAATCCTCTTGGGTTTTAACAACTTTAAATAGTTTGGTGTCATCTGCAAATTTGATAACCTCACTCATTATTCCCTTTTTCAGGTCATTTATGAATATGTCAAAAAGCAGCAGACACAGCACAGATCCCTGGGGTACTCCACTATTCATCTTTTTCCATTGGGAAAATTGGCCATTTAGCCCAACCCTCTGCTTTCTATCTTTCAACCAATTCCTAATCCACAATAGTACACTGCCTCCTATCCTATGACTTTTTAGTTTTGCCAAAAGTCTCTAATGAAGGACCTTGTCAAATGGGTATGTTTACTAAACGGCGCACAAGTGCGCGGCGCACATTAGCGTGCGCTAAGGTACCTTAGCGCACGCTAATGATGCGTTTTTGTGCCCCGCACACGTGCGCGCCGCACTAAAGGGCCCGCTCATGTGCGCGGCGCGCTGATGTGCGATAGAGGCATGGAAAGGCTCTCGGAGGGCGGAGGAAGGCTCCGCAGGGGCGGAGAGAAGGGGTCAATGGGTGAAGAGTGGGAGGGGAGAGGCTCCCCGCACACGAGTGCAGTGAATTTTCAGGCTTAAAACTACCGCGAGTGAAAACCTCGCGGTAGAGCCGATTTAAAGGGAAGAGAAACCATTTCTGTCAGCAATGTACAGCAAAACCAGGGAAACCTAAAAAAAGTGAGCAGTGTGATACATGTGCACTGTACAAAAGGGCAAATAAACCTTAAAAATGACCTCGAAAAAAGGGGAAAAAACATAACCAAGCTGGCCAATAGTGATATCAATGGGCAACAGTAAAAAACACTCCCAAGAAAGCTCCAAAAAAAAGAAATGATTTTTGGAAGGGTCTACGCTCCATAGACCCTTCAAAAAATCATTTCTTTTTTTGGAGCTTTCTTGGGAGTGTTTTTTACTGTTGCCCATTGATATCACTATTGGCCAGCTTGGTTATGTTTTTTTCCCCTTTTTTCGAGGTCATTTTTAATGTTTATTTGCCCTTTTGTCTCCATACAAGGTGAATGAGCCCACAGTGAATTGTGCAGAGCAGGGTTTCTGACTCCTTCGGCCAGGTTTCCTATCTCCAGGGACTGTACTGTCTCTGTGGTCACAGTGTGGTGCAGTGAACACAGACAGTGTGTTCAGAAGCCAAAAGTCACCAGTTCAAGTCTCAGCTGGGGCTCCTGCCAAACCAGTCCCCATATTTTACCCACCACTAAACCATGATAGTAAAGACGAAACTTTATTGCAGAGAACATAAGCCTGTTCCAAACACCTCTATTTTACCCTACAGAGCACAGACACCAGAAACATGCACATTACCTAGACCACAGTCCCCTAAATGCAGTCCTGGAGGGCCACATATCATTCAGCTTGATGCTGTCTCCAAGATAAGGCCATGTCAGCATGGTGGCGGAGGGGGCAGCAGCTGGTGCCCACAGCACACCATGGCCTAGCCCTGTCCAGGTGGGTGCACTGCAACAAACAGGCCCTGTCGGATGTACAGTCATGGACTCCCCAGGGAATGCAGCATATCTGTGGCAACATGGTGGCGCAGTGCACACAGACAGTGTGTGCAAGAACAAAAGGTCAGAGGTTCAAATCCCTGCTGTGGCACCTGCCAGCCCAATCCCCTTATTTTACCTATGAAGAAAACATGGTAGTAAAGACTGCACCTGTATTGCTGGGAACAGAAACATGCCTCAAATGCATATATTTTACCCCATAGAGCACAAACACCATAAACATGTGCGGTACCTAGAGCAGAGTCCCCCAAAGGCAGTCCTGGAGTGCCAAGCACCATTCAGGTTCCATGCTGTTTCCAAAACATATGTCTGTGCTGCATCTCCATGCACCACCCCCATGGTATGCAGATGTATCTCATGCATATTCATGAGGGACAGCATGAAAACCCAAACAGTGTTTGGCACACCAGGATGAGTTGGGAACCTCTGCCGTAAAGCAGCAGCCAACAGGGGCAGACACGCCTGCACCTACAGGCCCCATTATCCAAAGCCACCTGGAGAGGCAGGGCTTCGGGCCCTGTTTCCTTCCAAGAATACTAGCACTTGCATACCTTCGCAATGCCACCCTACGCCTGGGAATACGGTACACATCTATCAAAAGGTTGCCATGAGTAATGGTAGATAGCAATTCCTCAGTTAATCTCAATTTGCTGAGTGAGCTGCATCATAGCAATTGTGCAGATGTCTGTGGAGTGTGATACAGGTCCTGTGTCTGACAGTGTTTGCCACCCTGGGGGGTGACTCCTACAGTATTGCGTGCCCTAGCCATGCCTGTACTGTGCCCAGGACTGGTGTTGTGGCCAGGGCTGCCACACACCTCTATAGTAGCTCAATGCTGGCATAGGTGTGGGAGTGTGTGTCTGTCTATCCAGTGTGTGGTGGCTGCAAACACCCTCTGCAGCCCACACTGTTACCAGTATTGGCCTGCCAATGTGCATAATGAGGAGCAAGGTAATGTGGGTATAGCCCTGACAGGTTGGCTGGAGGCCTGCTGCTGTTGAATGTCAGATGGTGTTTGGGGGCAGCTGGGCATTTCCAGGCCTACTGTCTGTCTGCTATTGCTTTAAGGGTTGGTACAGATCTGTATTGTCTGCCCTGTAGGGTGTCTGTTCCCCAGCAAGACTGGGGTTGATGGTCCCCCCTGCTGGCAACATTGCAGGGAGGTAGAATGTGGATCTGTTGGTGGGAGACCCTGTTTCCCACCCTCAGCCCAGGTGGTGGGTTGGGTGGTGGTAGTGCATGCCCTGCCTATGGGTCCATCAGGGCTAAACCTGACTGGGAGGTACAGATGTACCCAAGGTGTGTCTGCAGGACCTAGCTATCTCATACACTAGCACTGCTGGGGACCTGCAGCATGGCCTATTTCTGCCATGGAAGGTGCTGTGGACCTGGTGCTGGGTGCCCCTCCTCACCCTCAGAGTGAGCGCAGTACCCACACACTGTGACGGTGTGTAGCTACTCTGTACCAGTAACACACACAGTCAGTACCCCCTACCAGGCCTAGGTGCTGTGCGGGTGCATACCCCATCTTCAGATCATCTGTAGACTGCTGCTTTGCATGTGCAGTGCATCATGGGTGCGCGAGGATTACCCCTACCCTGGTAGCCGCAGCACAGTCTGCAGAAGTTATTTGGTAGCCAGACAGACATTTCTTTACAGGTATAGAGCTGTAGCCCACTGGTGACTGCATTGCCTGTGGAGCCAGAGGTTGGTGGTTGAAATCCACAGTGTGTTTATTTACTTTATTTATTTACATTCCCCCATATACCGCGCTATTCTGCACCATTGCGGTTTACATTGCACAAACTGGACATACATTGAACAGGGCATTCTAACTTGGAGATACGTATTTTACAGGGTACATGGGGGGGCTGTCTGGGGCAGTTTGTGTGTGATTTCAAGTAGTACAGCCAGCAGACACACGCTCACAGTGCTGTAACCTTTCGGTGCCTCATAGGGCGCCCCATACAGCACCTTCTAAGGCTCCCTATGGGCAACATTATAGGGTGCCTTGGCGGACAGTGCACTTTATGATATGCCCTCTGGAGTGCCTTCTGCGGCACCGTATGTTACAGCACTGTGAGGGTGTGTTTGCTGGCAGCACTAAATAAAATGCCTCCTGCAGCAATCTTGCCCATAACAGGTAATGCCTCAGCCAGCCTTCTTCATTGGGCACAGTGGGGGATTGAACCCATAGCCCATGCATCATTGGTCAGTGTCTTAACCATTGTGCTACACTGCTGCTTCTTTTTGCATGTCAGGGCACCTACTTATGATTTTCATTCGTTGAACTGCACAGTGTTGCCATCAAAAACAGTGCTGTGACCTTGCGGTGCCTCATAAGGCACCCTATAAAGCGCCCTATAAGCAACATTGTAGGGTGCCGTGGCGGACAGTGCACCTTAAAATGTGCCCTCTTCTGGGGTACCTTATGGGGCGCCTTATGTTACAGTGCTTTGAGAGTGCATTTGCTAGTAGCAGTAACTAAAATAAAATTTAAATGCCTCAGAATGCAATATTCCCCATAATAGGTACTGACTCAGCCAGCCTTTTTCATTGGGCACAGAGTGGGATTGAATCCATGATCCCTGCACCATTGGTCAGTGTCTTAACCATTGTGCTGTGCTTCTGTTCCTATGTTTGCACATCAGCGCGCCACTTAGCCTTCCCACGCACTAATGTGCACGGCGCACTTTAGCGCGCCGCGCACATGTGCGATCGCTTACTCCCGGTTTTTTCTTTTTGTAGAATGGAACGCCCACTCCTTATATGGCATCCGCACACTACCGCACCTCGCACATTTGCGGGGTTTTAGTAAACATACCCCAAAGGCTTTATGAAAGTCCAGATACACTATATCAACCAACTCACCTTTGACTACCTGTTTATTCACACCAAAAAAACATAACAGATTAGTAAGACAAGATTTTCCTTGCCTAATGCCATGTTGGCCGTCTCCCAGTAAGCCATGACTATCTACATGTTGAGAGTAATTTTGTTCTTTATGATGGTTTCTACCATTTTTCCTGGTACTGATGTCAAGCTCACCGGTCTGTAGTTTTCCGGATCACCCCTGGAACCCTTTTTAAAAATTGGCATTACATTGGCGATCCTCCAATCTTCAGGTATTACAGATGATTTTAATGAAAATTCACAGATTACTAATAGCAGGTCTGCAATCTCATATTTCAGTTCTTTCAACACCCTTGTATGTATACCATCCGGTCCAGGTGATTTGCTACTCTTCAGCTTATCAAATAGTTGTAATACATCTTCCCAGTGTATCGATATTTCTTTTAATTCTTCTGCAGTATCACCTTTAAATACCACTTCAGTCAGAGGTAACATCCCTACATCTTCCTCAGTAAAGACCAAAGCAAAGAATTCATTCAGTCTCTCCGCTATAGCCTTTCCCCCTCTTACTGCCCCTTTTACCCCTCTATCATCTAATGGTCCAACTGATTCTCTCACAGGTGTTTTGCTACTTATACTTGAAAAAGTCTTTATTATGCATTTTTGCTTCAACAGCAAGTTTCTTCTCAAATTCTCTTTTTGCCTGCCTTATCAGTGCCTTGCATTTAACTTGCCAGTGCTTGTGCTGTTTCCCGTTTTCGTCATTTGGCTCTTTTTTCCATTTCCTGAAAGATGCTTTTTTGGCAACAGCAGCCTCTCTGACCTTACCTTTAAACCATGCAGACAGTTTTTTGGACTTCCTTCCACTTTTCTTAAAGCATGGAATACAGCTGGTCTGGGCTTCCAAGATAGTATTTTTAAACAACACCCAAGCTTAATGTAAGTCTTTAACCTTTGCAACTGCTATTTTGGTTTTTTTCTTAACTACCTCGTATTTTCCTCATTTTATCATAGTCTCCCTTTTGAAAATTAAAAGGTAGTACTGTGGATTTCCTTACCATCCCTCCTCCATTAATTAAATCAAACGCAATCATGCTAGGATCACTATTGCCAAGCGGCCCCAACACCCTTATCTCTTGCACCAGATCTGGTGTTCCACTAAGGATTAAGTCCAAAATGGCTTCCCCTCTGGTCTGTTCATGAACCAGCTGCTCCAAGAGGCAGTCATTTATTTCACCTAGAAACTTTGGGGTATGTTTCCTAAACTGTCTTAATGTGCGCCTGGCGACTTTATCGCGTGATAAGGTACCTTATCACGCAATAACGGTGCTTTACCATGCGCAGAGGTACCGTATCGCACGATAACGCATGCAGCGGTGCAAACGAGTGCTGAGGGTGGAGATAGGCTCCCGGAGGGCGGAGGAAGGCTCCCCAGGGGTGGAGAGAGAGGGTCAATGGGCGGAGAGTGGGAGGGGAGAGGCTCCCTGCACACTAATGCTGTGGAATCCGGGGCTGAAAACTAACGCCAGTGAAACCCTGGCGTTAGAGCTGATTTAAAGGGAAAAGAAACCATTTCCGTCAGCAATGTACAGCAAAGCCAGGGAAACCTATAAAAAGTGATTAGTGTGATATATGTGCATGGAACAAAAGGGCAAATAAACATTGAAAATGACCAGAAGAAAATGTAAAAAAAAACATAACCAAGCTGGGCAATAGTGATATTAATGGGAAACAGACAAAAATACTACCGAGAAAGCTCCAAAAAAAAGATATGAATTTCTGAAGGGTCTATGCTCCGTTCCCCTACAAGGTGAATGATCCCACAGTGAAATAGCGCTCTCCATTGGAAAGGTTTTCTATGGCGTGCACATGTTCTGCAACAGCAGGGCGGGCATGTCGGAATGGGCAACTGGACAGATGCTGGAAAAGGGGACACAGAGGGCTGCAAGTGGCACATGCTGTGGTGCAGCTGGGTCACAGTGCGGACTAGGGTGATGCCTAGGTTGCCCATAGGAATGCTGAAACAGTACAGCAGCCAGACAGCAACTGATGAGGACCCAACATGGGCATGAGTGTGTTTCCCACAGTGTCACAGGGAATAGTACCCAGCAGGTACACCCAAGGGCACAGAACAGTGGCAGGCGGTGCTGGGGGGAAGCGTGGACACCTATGCAGGCACCCCTACCCCAGAACCCGCACCATAGGCTGCCACCTACCCGCACACTGGATGGCCCGAGACTGCACACCACCAGCACCACCAGCAGAAGGGCATGTCAGCATGGTGGCAGAGGGGTACTGGTGGTGGAGGGGGCAGTGGCAGCTGCCCACAGCAGACCATGGCCTAGCCCTGTGTAGGTGGGTGCAATGCACTGCAACAGACAGACCCTGTCTGACGAACAGTCATGGTATTCCCAAGGAATGCACTGTTTCTGTGGCAACATGGTGGTGCAGTACACACAGCCAGTGTGTTCAAGAGCATGAAGGTCACAGGTTCAAGTCCCAGTTGTGGTTCCTGCCAACCCAGTCCCCATGTTTTTCCCACTACTAAAACGTGGTAATAAAGACAGAACCTTTATTGCAAATAAATTGAACATGCCCACAACGCCTATATTTTATCCTACAGAGCACAGACACCATAAACATGCGCATTACCTAGAGCAGAGTCTCCCAACTGCAGTCCTGGAGAGCCAAACACCATTCAGGTTCCATGCTGTCTCTAATAAAGATGCCTGTGCTGCATTTCTATGCGCCACCCCCATGGTATGCAGATGTATCCAAAACCCTCATCCTTGCACCACACATTGAGACTCCGGAGCTCTGCCTGCCTTTTGGGTCCTGCGCGTGGAACGGGAAGCATTTCGGAGAATGCTACCCTGGAAGTTCTGGATTTCAACTTCCTATCTAAAAGCCTAAATTTAGCCTCCAGAACTTCTCTACCACATTTTCCTATGTCATTGGTACCGACATGTACCAAGACAGCAGACTCTTCCCCAGCACTATCTAAGACCTTGTCTAGGTGGCGCGTGAGGTCCACTACCTTCGCACCAGACAGGCATGTTATCAGGCGATCCTCACGTCCACCAGCCATCTACATGCCTAATGATCAAATCACCAACTATAACGGCTGTCCTAACCCTTCCCTCATGGGCACATGGCCCTGGAGAAACTTCCTTGTTGCGAGAGGGTTTTACATCACCTGGAGGACAGGTCCTCCTATAGGATCACTTCCTGCCACACCAGGGTGATGCTCTCCTGTCATGTGACCTCTCTCCTCCATGGCAACAGGGATGCTGCCAGATTGTTGTTAATGTAAATTGGGGGGATAGCCGCAAGCTGTTGCGTTGAAACCCACTAATAAAGCGTGTTTTGTAAGAACAGTGGCCTGGTCATGTGTGGGGAACAGGGGTTTGGGGGAGTGTTGGGGAACAGTCAGGGGCCTGGAGGCCATTCTGGCGTGCCCCGGGTTATGGTGGATTTAAATCGAATCAAGTTTTTATATTGTAAAGTGCACTGAACAGATAATTTATAACAATGGTATAGTCGCGGTTATTTAATAAATAAGCAAACAGCTAATTTTTGACTGGCTAGATTTAGAATTTTTAGCTAAAAGCCTAATCAGTTATTTTCACCTGAAAACTCAAGTAAAGATAACCTGTTAAAATTAACCTGCAGTCTGCACTTCACAGATTTTTTGAAAACTGATCTCTCTTTTCCCAAAGCCTCCCTTTGAAATCCTGTACGTATGGCCTCTATAAATCTGACCACTAGATGACGTCATTAGGCAATGACTTGGATTCCCCTGCCTACAGCATCCAAAGCCTCAGCTTGTGTAGGGAATGAAGTCCTAACCCAGGAATCAAACAGAGATTCTCTGCATGACTACACACACATTCAGGGCCGGATTTACCTATACGCCATGTACGCCATGGCGTAGGGCCCACAGATGGCAAGGGCCCACAAAAATGGAACGTTAGCTTTTTTTTTTGTAAATAAAATTTAAAAAAAAAACCCGCTGGCTGCCGCCGCGGAGCCCCCTCTGCTGCCGCGGCAGCATGGACTGACCCGCGGGGGCCCCCTCTGCAAGCTCGATCCGTCGATCCGTCCCTCCCTCCCTCCCTCCGTGCAGGCTGTGAGAGACGCGAAGGGAGCGTGTCTCCCTCGCGTCTCTGTTAAGCCCGCAGGGGCTGAAGGGAAATTTCCCATCAGCCCCTGCGGGCTTAACAGAGATGCTAGGGAGACACGCTCCCTTCGCGCCTCTCACAGCCTGCACGGAGGGAGGGAGGGACGGATCGACGGATCGAGCTTGCAGAGGGGGCCCCCGCGGGTCAGTCCATGCTGCCGCGGCAGCAGAGGGGGCCCCGCGGCGGCAGCCAGCAGGTTTTTTTTTTTAAATTAAATTTTGCTTTAGGCCGACGGGGGGGGGGGGGGGGTACGACTGGTAATGGGCTATTGGGGGGGCTGGGGCTGGGACTGGAAATGGGCTGGGGGGGTTAAGGCTGTAGGTGGGCTGATGAGGTTAGGAATGGTAATGGGGTGGGCTGTTGGGGGGGGTTAGAACTGGTAATGGGCTTTGGGGGGGTTAAGACTGGTAATGGGCTGTGGGCTGATGGGGGCTGTCTGGTAATGGGCTATGGGGGGCTAGGACTGGAAATGGGCTGGGGGGGTTAAGACTGGAGGTGGGCTGATGGGGTTAGGACTGGTAATGGGCTGTGGGCTGATGGGGGGGTTAGGACTGGCAATGGGCAATGGGGGGCTGACTGGAAATGGGTTGATGGGGTTAGGACTGGAAGTGGGCTGATGGGGGGTTAGGACTGGTAATGGGTTATAGGAGGGGCTTAAACTGAAAATGGGGTGATGGGGGGTTAGGACTGTAAGTGGGTTGATGGGGGGCTAGGACTGGTATTGGGTTGGGGGGTTGCTAGGACTGGAAATGGGCTGATGGGTGGCTAGGACTGGAAATGGGCTGATGCAGGGACTAGAAGGGAATGGATGCTGGGTGAGGCTGGAACTAGAAGGGAGCTGATGTTGGGGGAGGATTAGAATGGGATGGGGCTGGAAGAGTAAAATGGAGAAGGGAAAAATATTTTGTGTGGGAGGGATAAAAAATCTACAATTGGCCGGGTATTGGGAGAGTAAGTGGGGATTGAGGATGGAGGGGTAAAATTTGAGTGGATGAAATAGGAATGAGGAAAGAGCAAAAGGAGAAAGATTAGTATGTTAAAGCAGATGTAGAGAGAGAATGGAAAAAAACTAGAAGAGAGAAGAAAGGACAAATGGACAGCAGACGATGGAGAGTTAACAGAAGACACAAAGAAACCTGAAGAAAGTGGCTGGAGCAATTGCAGCTGAAAAAAATGCACAAAAGGTAGAAAAATATCTCTTTATTTTGAATTTATTAATTGGAATATGTCAGCTCTGGTAAATGTGCATCATTAACGTCTGCGCTTTGTTTAGTACAAGAGCAAATTAATGTATAGTTTTATTTCTACAGTGTTGTACATTCCAAGTTTGGCTTTTGGGATTCCCAGTTTAATTATTGTCTTCCTGTTTCTAAATTGTGATTACTTGTTTGGTGATGGTCTATGTTCTGCATGTGTAACTGAGCTGAGGTGTTCTGTTTATATAATTCCTATTTGACATTGCCACTTGTTCTCTTTCCCCAGTAGGTCATGTATTGTTGTTCTCTGAAATGTATTGGTTTAATATTTGCAGTGTTGCCTTTTGATTGGTAGAGTATGGTGCTTTGTGAGTCCTGGTAGTGCTGTTAGGATACGGCGAGTTTGCTATGGGTTCTAAATGGGCAGTGTTTGTAGTAGTTCCTAATGTGTCTGGCAGTTGGCACTGGATTATAGTAATGTAGAAATCTTTTAGTCTTTCTTTATCCATACACTCATTAAGAGGCACGTTTACTAAAAGTTAGTATATGGTAACATTATGCAAATATTTATGCAAATGAGGCTCCTTATGCAAATGAGGCCCCGCACCCCCCTTGGGCCGCCCCTGCTGGGGGCCCACAATTTTTGTTGGCGTAGGGCCTCACTCAAGGTAAATCCGGCCCTGCACACATTTGTTATTGAATAACTGGGCCAGCTCTAAATGTTTGTTAAGGTTCGAGTATAAAAGGAATTATCAAACACAGCATTATCAACAGGTAACAGAACCATAACCATACCCAGTTTTATTTCATTTTATTATTTAGTTAAATTCAAATAATGAATACCTTAATTAATCACTATCTGACAAACTCATCTGTGTAATTGCCAAATGCTAGGTTCACAGATGTTCCCTGCGGAAGTCCTTGGAATATTTTTCTAAAATTACTTCTCTCTCATAAATCTGTGTGTGCATCTCTCCATGTTGTATCCTTTAGTATGATCTCTTATCAGCTCAGCTAGCAAAGTCTAGGCTTGACGCTGTTTTCCTGCTGCACTGGGCATTCAGTCTACCGGCAGAGATTTGTGTAGACTAGAGGCTGTACCATGTTTAGTATCCAATTCCTTTTCACAATGTCTGACTCTTCCATAACATGTATTATTGCTTTGTGCTTTAGTTTATTTTTGAACTGAGAGCATTGCTGTATATTATAAACATTAACTAAGATGTCGCATTTGAAAGTTAGCCTGTTCTGTCACCATCTTTTTCCAATCTTATGTGATGTCATTCTGTTCCTACTTTTTTCAGGCTTTCTAGTGTATTCTGCCTTAGTTATATGACCATAGTGGGTTGGAGATAACATGTAGCCAAGCAGGAGAGACTCAACAAGCACATGAAATTAGTGCAATAGCAAGATACCTGCACAAGAGATGCACTCTGGGTCGATACATAGATATCCATTTCATGGTCCTCTCCTTTTGGAATAGCAAGTATGGTTTGAGTCTCTAAATAAAAATGTTCTTGTCCTCCAATATGAATTTCACCTGTTAGAAAATATAAAATGGAAAACTCTGTGAATCCTGCAAAAATGGGAGACTATAAAGCGAATAGGGAAGGGAGGATTCGCAGCTCAGCATAGACTGGGTTTGGGATGGTCCTATCACAGAGAGTTTTGGTTGCTGTGTTACATCATTGCAGGCCCCAGAGTTGGTTCAAGCCCTAGGCTGACCTTATACTTTACAAGCCCCCTATCTGTCAAAATGTATTGTTTACCTTTGAATAGCCTGCTTGTTGCTTCCCCCCTCCCCGAAGTTGCCACCCTAGGTGACTGCGCAGTTCGCCTGCCTAATGGCCGGGCCACCCTGGTTACATGACATACAAATATTGTTAGATCAGGCAATCAGGGTTTCTGATACTCCTCACTCTGTCAGCGGTGTTTGACTTCTCCTGCTTGGGAGATCAGATACCTTCAGTATTGGCAGAATGTAGCTGATTGGGGGAGGTCTTTTCTAACCAACAGATCTCAAATTGTTATAGGTGAAACTGTCCTTAGATGATATTTTCAGGGGTTCCACTGGGACTTTTTCAATATAGTCCTTTATGCCCCAGGGAGATTTATAAGGAATATGGGAATGAATGTATCTCCAGGAACAAGCAGGAATGAGTCTTCACATATGGGTATCGTCGGTACCGACGGAGCCTGCATGGGAACGCTCCCCAGCATCCAATAAGAAAGCTTTTGGGAGCATCCCACAGCGCCTGCGTGCTGCCTTCCTGCCTTTCCCAACCGCCTCTCTCCAGTTCTTCTTTTCCGCGGAGCCAGCAGGTCGTGTTCCTGTCACCGCAGAAGAAGTTCTTTATTTTTTCTTAATTATCCGCACCAGCAAAATTACCCCGGCGGGAAGCTCCGGCTTCCAAAGCGTTATCTATGGGGTCACAGGTTGACATCGATGGCTCAGCCTCGACAGATCACCTGTTGCCGTGTTCTGGGGTACCGGTGGCTCCCACTGGTACCGACATCCAGACATTGGTGGCGTCGATGGATCAGAAAATTCTGGCCATGCAGCACACCCTGTCGGCATTCATACAGGCTGCGACGCCTCCGGTACCGCAACAATCCCCGTTGTCGGTACCGGCTCTGACACCGGCATCATTCCCGGTGCCGGTACCGATTGCATCGCCATCGGCTTCGGTGTCGACTGCAACGGTACCCTGTCCTATGATGCCTATCGGTACCGAACCGGTACCAGTTACTCCCGATACCGATCCTACTCGGTACGGCTATCGGGCTCTACAGGAGCATCCAGACAGGCGATACTTCGATTTCTCTGAGGACTCTGATGAGTCTGAGGGTTCTGTCGAGGCATCGATACTTCTTCCTCAGGAGCCTTCTTCTCCTAAACGAAGAATGTCTCCTCCAGAAGACTTGTCTTTTCAAGACTTCATTAGGGAAGTGGCTAGGGGCCTCTCCATCACAGTGGCCCCTGAGTCAGAACCCAGAGCCAAGGAGTTAGATATTTTACAATATCCTAAAACTCCTAAAGAGGCAGCTACTTTACCTATCCATGAGACTCTGTATGATCTCATGTTGAGGATGTGGGAGACACCGCTTACCACCTCTCCTCATTCTCGCAGGCTAGACACCATGTATCGTGTCCCTCCTTGTCCTGGCTTCCACAAGACTCAGATTCCTCACCACTCTATTGTGGTAGAGTCTGCCATGAGAAAAATAAAGAGTGCAAAGAGACACTCATCTAATCCTCCAGGGCGTGAATGCAGGACCCTAGATGCTTTTGGCCGAAGGGTTTTCCAAGCTTCTATGCTAGCTGCCAGGATCAACTCCTAGTCTCTATATAGGAATGTTTCTAAAAAAAGTCACAGATCATCTGCAGACTTTAACCCCTTTTATTTCAGAGGATAAAAGGCAGGAGTTTCTCACTTGGCTCAAACATGCCCAAGATGCCTCCAAATTTTCCAACCGTGCAGCCTTTGACTCTTTTGAGTGTGTAAGCAGAGCTTCGGCTATTGCCATAGGGGCACACAGAATTGCTTGGCTACAAGCTTCTGATTCGGAGCTCTGGGTACAAGATGAATTAGGGAATATCCCTTGTACAGGTGAAAACCTTTTTGGTAAGGATTGGCAAGCAAAGGCCAATCAGATGGATGCTGAAAACTGCTTTGGATCGACTTTCAAAGTCTACCTCTGCTCCTGTTAAGAAAAGATTGTTCAAAAAGACATCTTTTTCCAAAAAGGGAAGATACTATCCTGCTTATAGTCAGCAGGCATCTTCTGCAGGTCGTTTTGCTGCAAAGCGTCAGCAACCAACTAAACAGGCCAAATCAAAGGCTGCTAGGCCTGCCATGACCCAGCAGCCTCAGCCTCCTCAGGGCCTTTGACTTGCAGCTAGAGAACTTAGCCTTTCTGGTTCTGGAAGAACCATAGCCCCTTACCATCCCAGGAAGGTTGACTTACTTTGCTCCCAGATGGGAACAAATCACAGCAGAGCAATGGACACTCTCTATCATAAGGGAAGGGTACAAGCTTCATTTCTTAAGCCTTCCCCCTCACACCATAGTGAAACAGTTCAATTCTCCAACATCTCTCCTCGACCTTCTGGGTCAGGAGATTGCCACCCTTCTTGCCCAAGGGGCAATAGAAGAAGTACCTCTTCTTCAGCAAGGCACAGGGTTCTTCTCCCCTTATTTTCTTATTCCAAAGAAAACAGGGGGCTACAGACCCATCTTAGATCTCAGAGAATTGAACAAATTTCTATTCAAGGAGAAATTCAAGATGATTTCTCTCGGTGCTCTGCTTCCATACCTTCAGAGTCAAGACTGGCTTTGTTCTCTAGATCTCAAGGATGCGTACACCCATGTCCTCATCCATCCAACACACAGAAGGTTCCTTCGGTTCCTTTTTGGAGAAAAGCACTACCAATACAGGGTGCTTCCTTTCGGTCTGGCCTCCGCACCAAGGGTGTTCACGAAATGCATGGCAGTAGTAGCTGCATTTCTACGCACCCTGGGAATATTCGTTTTCCCATATCTGGACGACTGGCTCATTTGAGCTCCCTCTCAGTCAGAGGCCAAGACTTTTCTAACCTGCACAATGCGTGTCCTTCAGTATTTGGGACTGGTAATAAACATCCCAAAATCCAATCTCACCCCTACTCAATCTCTGGAGTTTATAGCGGCTGTCCTGGATACCACAACTGCAAGGGCCTATCTTCCTCAGGCTCGTTGCCTACGCTTGATGCAGTTAGCCTCCCAAATACAGTTAAAGTCCCATTTAACTGCTCGGGAAATGTTACAACTCTTAGGCCACATGGCATCCACCGTGCATGTGGTTCCATATGCTCACCTTCACATGAGGGCAGCTCAATGGACTTTGTCCACCCAATGGACTCAGGCATCAGGTTGCCTGTCAGACAAAATAGCAAACTCCAGTCGCCTTTTTTGGTCTCTCCAGTGGTGGAAGTCCTCTCAAAACCTGTTGCTGGGGTCCCCTTTTCAGCAGTCACTTCCCCAAGCAACCCTTACAACAGATGCCTCTCCAATGGGACCCAGGGCATCTGGTCTCCACAGGAGACTTCTCTACACATCAATCTCTTGGAACTCAGAGCAATTTTCTTAGCTCTCAGAGTGTTCCACTCCCTGCTCAGCTACAGGACAGTCCTCATCCACACGAACAACCAAGTAGCCATGTTCTATGTGAACAAGCAGGGAGGGACTTGCTCTCCGTTGCTTTGCAACGAAGCTTTGCGACTGTGGGCCTTCGCCAGAGAGCATCAGATTCATCTTACGGCAGTATATCTTCCAGGCGTTCAAAACTCTTGAGCAGACAGCTCAGTCGAGTTCTGCTTCCACACGAGTGGTCCCTCCACATGGACCAGGTAGCTAGGATTTTTCGAATTTGGGGAACCCCGGACATAGACCTCTTTGCAAGTCCGTGGAATGCCAAACTTCCCCGGTTCTGTTCCAGAATTCCATGTCAGGGAGTTCAGGCCAAGGATGCATTCCTTCTTCACTGGGGTCAAGACTTCCTTTATGCCTTTCCACCCATTCCCCTAATTCCCAAAACACTTTTCAAGCTTCAGAGAGATCGAGGTTCCATGATCCTCATAGCACCACATTGGCCATGCCAAGTGTGGTACCCTCTGCTTCTGCATCTCTCTCAAGCTCCCTCCCTGGAATTGGGCTCTGCACCAGATCTTCTATCCCAGGAAGACGAAACGTTGTGGCACCCAGACCCCCAGTCTCTCCATCTCAGGGCCTGGTTGCTGAAGGCCTAGACCTTCAAGTTTTTCATCTCTCTCAGCAAGTCAGAGATATTCTTCATGCTTCTAGAAAGCCTTCCACTAGACGTTCTTATGCTTTCAAATGGAAAAGATTTACCATTTGGTGTTCAGAGAAGGGTCTTAACCCTCTTGCAATACCTCTGAATTCTTTACTAGAGTATCTTCTGCATCTATCCCATGCAGGCCTTAAAACGAATTCAGTAAGAGTCCATTTGAGTGCTATTGCAGCATCCCTCAAGCCTCTCAATGGACAGCCTATTTCCTCTCATCCTCTTATAGCAAGATTCATGAGAGGCCTTCTTTTAACTAAACCTCCCATTAGACCACCTCCAGTGGCATGGGACTTAAATCTGGTTCTTGGCCAGCTTATGAAGCCACCCTTTGAACCTTTAGCCACCACCTCCTTGAAATTTCTTTCTTGGAACGTTATCTTTCTCATTGCAGTCACCTCAGCACGTCGCATCAGTGAGTTGCAAGCCTTGCTGGTTAATCCTCCTTATACAAGTTTCCATCATGATAAGGTAGTCCTCAGGACCAAGCCACACTTTATGCCCAAAGTGGTCTCGCCTTTTCATCTGAACCAAGAGGTATACTTACCTGTCTTTTTTCCAGGACCTCATGCATCAAGTGCAGAGAGGAATCTTCATACTTTGGATTGTAAAAGAGCTCTTGCCTTTTACTTACAAAAAACACAGCAACATAGAAAGTCTTCTCAACTCTTTGTTGCTTTTGATCCTTCCAATTTAGGACTTCCAGTTTCTAAGAGAACACTGTCCAACTGGATTGCTCAGTGTATTTCTTTCGCCTACCAGAGTAGGAACCTTTCTCTGGAAGGCCATGTCACAGCTCACAATGTGAGGGCCATGGCAGCCTCAATGGCTCATCTAAACTCTGTGTCCATCGACCAAATCTGTCGATCGGCCACCTGGTCCTCGGTTCATACCTTCACAGCCCATTACTGTTTGGACAAGGACTCCCACCGGGATGCCTCGTTTGGTCAGGCTGTTCTCAAACACCTGTTCCATTCCTAATCAACTCCTACCCACCTACCCTGGTTGGATGCCAGAGATCCATGGGGGGAGGTGGAGCCCTTTTCAAGGACACCCAACTCTGGGGTCTCTCCCTGGCATCTGCAGCTAGGGAGTCCCCATATGTGAAGACTCATTACTGCTTGTTCCTGGAGATAGCACAGTTACTTACCTGTAACAGGTGATCTCTGGGAAGAGCAGGAATAAGTCTTCACAACCCACCTACCTCCCCTAGGAGTTGTATCTCTCTATCTATCTTTCCTTCCCTCTCTCTCTCTTTGTCTCAGCTTTAAAACTCAAACTGGAGAGAGGCGGTTGGGAAAGGCGGGAAGGCAGCACGCAGGCGCTGTGGGATGCTCCCAAAAGCTTTTTTATTGGACGCTGGGGAGCGTTCCCGCGCAGGCTCCGTCGGTACCGATGATACCCATATGTGAAGACTTATTCCTGCTGTTCCCAGAGATCACCTGTTACAGGTAAGTAACTGTGCTATATATTCAAGCTGACACTGTTTAGATTTTGATATCCTTGGACCAGTCCTGGGAATGCTCAATTGAGATGATTACAAAGGTGATCCGTTCAATTACAGACTGGATGTTTTCAAATTGTTTAAAATTAAATGCTAAGATCCTTTGAGTTGGATCTTTGTTTCTTGGCCTAAAAAATTCATCATGATTCCAACTGGGGACTATACAATTAATTTTTGAGGAATAGTAAAGAGTTTAGGGGTTGGTTTTAGATTCTTCACTTTCTTTGGAAAAATAAGTTTAGACTACGTCTAACAAGTCTTTTGTCTGTTGCAACTGATTAGACAAATAAGCCCTTATTTTGTGATCCGTTGATATGAAACCAGTAATGCAAACTAGTATTGCCCCTCTGGATTACTGTAATGCCATTTATGTGGGCAGATGTAGCGGAACTTCTCTTTGGTTAGAGAGGCCAAACAAACCAATTTCCATACCTACCCCTAAACTCTCTATTGCTGATGCTATATTGGGTAAACTATTGGCGAGGTCATGGCTCTTGCGGCCCATTAAGGCTAGGATTTAGGCATAGACAGCAAAGGCAATTACCTAATGTGCCAAATTTTAAAGGCGCTAAATACCCAGGTCAAAGAGGAGCCTGCTCCTACCTACATTAGGGCCATATGCATGGATTGCTTCAAAGGAACACCACTGTGGCTCTGTGGCCTTCCTCTAGCTCTCCAGTCTTTGGGATCTCTGACAAACCTTGCTATCTGGGATCTGTTATCTGGTTGCCAAATTTTTAAATCTAGCCCTGGGCTCAGGGCCGGCACAAGGAGATGAGGCACCCTAGGCGAGCTTCATCCCTTATGCCCCCTGACTACCCCTCATTGCCACGCTGTTGCCCCTCACTGGGATCTACAGCAGCAGCAATGCCTTGAAACCGTCCCATGGCGCTTATCTTCAAACTTCAACGCCACGGGATTGTTTGCTTCTGTCCCCACCGATGCCGACATTCTTTTGTATGGCAGTGGAAGCTGGTTCCACCCCCATGCAAACAGAAAGCTGGCATCAGGCATTGGTGGGGGCGGAAGCAAACAGCCCTGTGGCACCGAAGTTTGAAGGTAAGCACCGTGGGACAGTTTCACGGCTTTGCTGCTGCTGTAGATCCCAGTGAGGGGCAACAGTGGTGGCAATGAGCACCCCTGGAGGGCCAGTGCTCTAGGTGACTGCCTAGTTCACTTAAAGGTTGCGCTGGCCCTGCCTGGGCCGACCCTATTCCACTGCCTATGTCTGTGAGCCTTCCTAAGAGGCTGATAGTCTCCAGATGTTATAAAACATGATGGCCAGAATGATGACAGCTAGTAGGTACTAGGAGAGGGCCTTTCTTTTGGTAGCCCTTCATTTGCTGCCAAATTGCTTCCCATATAACACTGAATGTTCTGGCCCTTATTTTTAAGGTTTTGGTCAAGATCAAATTTTCAGCTCCAACAGCCCCTTTAACTTCTCCCCTCTGACCAAACGTAGTGCTGATTACCTTCCAGAATATGGTCCGCAGTTTTAAATGCTTCATCAACGTTTCCATGATGTAATTTCTTGTCTGGTTCAAAGTATGAATTGTGCTTGATGGCATCCTGGCAAAGAGTCCAAAATCACAAAATAAAAGTCACCACCACATACTTTTCCTTCAGTCAAAACATAAGACATATCCCTCACTTTCAGATGTTTGCCATCCCTGTTACTAGATGCCCCCTCTTGCACATAAACCACTAATGCTTTTGTAAGATATTCACTCAGCACTTTGGAGGTTCTGAAACTTACAGAGATATTGATATTGATGTATTTCTATGGCACCATACAACAAATTACATACAGTAAAGGTATGACGAATCTTGCCCAAAAAAAGCTTACCACCTAAGTGGGTGCCTGAGATGCAGGGAGATGAAGTGATTTGCCCAAGGTTGCTGGAAATGTCAGCGGCAGCACTGGGACACATTGTTACCACTGAGCCGTTCTGTACCTGCATGCTGAGCGTGAGTGCAGCCTTGTTCTAGACACGAATAGGCATCGGCTTGCCTATCTTTTAGCCTCAATATCGCACTGCCCGGTTATCTACTGCATCTGGGAGGCTGTGCGGCAAACCTGGATCTTCAGTACTGGGGCCACATAAGACCCTGGCATTGAAATCCAGGGTTAAGGGTCAGCGCATACGGCTATGCGCCATAGTGGCTCATAGCGGGCCTAACTCAATATTGGGCCCGCTGTGTTTTAGTAGAAGGTAACTACTATGGATGTCATTTTATAAACCTTTTCCACATATAAAATGCTGATTTCCATGTGTAAAAAGCATTTTATAAAATTAGGTAATGACTCAAAGTATGTGTGGTGGGTGCACTTAGGAGCATACTTGTAGAGTAGACATGCTCAAAGGAGGAATGTGGTGGCACCATGGGCAAGTCACAATTCCCATGCAGAATTTTATAAAATGTACGTGTACGCATGTACTTTACGCACTAACATTTACGCCTGCCCTGTACCCAAGCTAACAGAACTGTCTACACCTTTAATATAGGCGCAGTTTCTGCAGGATTTGTGATAGCATTTTATAAAGAAACATAGGCGCCTATTTGTCTTTATAAAATAGGAGAAAAATAGGCCCCTTCTCCACTTCCAAACCTAGGTGCCTTCCAGCAGGGTTTGTTATAAAGAGTAACCACTGCATTATGGTCGTAGTTATTGTGTGCTGGGAAACGTAGCATCCTGCTGAATGGAAGCAAGAGGGAATCACCAGCATAATGATAACATTGCCACAGACTCCAGACTAGGCATTATAGATGGGTGAATCTTTTTTTTTTTTTTTTTAAATTATTTATTAAGCATTTTTAAATTGTACATAATTGAACAATACAGGTAATATCACAAAAACAAAAAGGAAAACATAAGACCCTAAGGCCCAACATAACACATATCTGCAACTACAAGTCCACATCATGGGAGAAAAGAGACACAGGCCATATCAAATAAAAACAATATAAGAAAATAATCATCCAGGGAAGGGGGATAAATCAATTCTAAACCCTAAATACTAACTTGTCACCTCAGACTGGGATTCCTGGGCTTTAAGATAGGCCAATAAATGGTCAGATTCCGTAAAACCATAACTTTTCCCAGCATGTCCGACTATACACTTGCATGGGATCTTAAGGAAAAAAGTAGCTGGTGGTTACTTTTTATTCCGAGATGGATAAGAATTCTGTTATGAAAACATATTTCTCTAAGAAACATGCTATTTTTTGTGGTTTTAGGGTCAGTCTTTTCCCGGATGTCTCAAAATCAACCCAGATGCGCCGGAAGGCCTTTCTGGGGTTGAAGGACCGTACACTTGCATAGATGGGTGAATCTTTCAACAGTGAATGAAAATATGTCCCTCTTTGAAAACTCAGACTCGAGTCAAATGCATTTCCATGGATAATTAGAAGGCACATCCATCTTTTCCACATAGTGAATGATCTTCAAAGCTTTCCAATATCGGCAGGTGTGCAAGCAAGATTCTTGGCCTATTAGACTCTTGCCTCTCTCAGTCTTGATTAGCTAGTTAACACTTTCCCAGTAGGCCAAGATGAAATAGTCTATCAGTCTTTTTTACTCCTTATGTTGCTAATAAGGTCTACACTGGAACAGTAAGAATTACTTGTTTTATTTATTCGTTTTTTATTCCGACTTTCTGCAGAAATGCTCCAAACAGGTTTCAAAAACACCATCTACAAATATAGATGCAGGTTCTAGCAAAACTATACTCAGATAGGCCAATATTCATCTTCTCTGATCAGCACTTTTTTAAAATGTTGGCCAGAGTGGCCAAAAATAATCTGGATATTTGGACAGTGGCCAGCCCTGAACATCCAGACACAGCAGTCAGTGCCGGCACAAGCTGGATATAGCTGTTCTAATTTATCCAAATTGTTAATCCAGATATTGTTGCTATCTAGATCATTAGTTGCTCTACCCATGAGCTGCCTTTGCAGTGTCTGGATAGTGCTGAGGCAGTCAGAAAGATATTCAGCGGCCCTATCCGGAGGGTGCAGCTTGTAAGCCCTCTGGGCACAGGGAAAATAGCTACTGTACCTCAATGTAACTCGCCCTGGCAAACAGCACTTATTCTTTGAATATTTATCCCAAAGTTTATTACTGTGATACTTTCCATCCTGGTTTACCTTCCCTTTGACCTTAGTGCTGTACCTTTACGAGAACGCGGCCGACAGGGCCTGGGAAACAGATGACTGCAAGTCCTGCACAAGCAGGAAAAAGCACCTTGACAACTACCGCTCTAGAGACTACTTAATAGCCAGATGTTACCTCAATGGTAAGAACGGCGGGTTCCAGGTTCTCGTAAACAATCTTCACCTGTGCAGCTCCTCGTTTTGCTTGATCTATTGTATCTGCTAGCACTGCACAGACTATCTGGCCCACACATATCACCTAAAGTAAAGGAACAATAATAATTACAAGCAACCTGGTATAAGTGTTGGGCTGAATTTCTTTTCTAAAGTATTATGTGAATGTACAGATACATCTAGCATTCATGTTAGAAGATAAGACAACTGTTAACAAAGCCAGTGCTACTAATGAGGCTAAAGGATTGGGTTTTTCTTTTAGATCTACTTACAAAGGAGCTTTGGCTTAATTCAGTGAACTAAGCCTCATACTTCAGTATGGATCTGGTGAGGAGTCTGGTACAAATCAGCCTGTGTAAGTCTCTTCTCTGGTATGATACGCTTGTTCCTTATGGCAGAATCCTCTCCAAACTGTCACTCCCACCAGTGTGATCCTTCCCCCTACTTCTCTCCTGGTGTCAGGATAAAAGCAGTGCCTCCTCTGCTTCTGAAGTTTGAACTCACAGAGCTGGTGGATTCCTTGAGACTACAGATGTTCAGACTTCAATGTGAAGCTAGCAGAGAAGGAGGCAAAGGCAGGTAAGAAGCACTACTCTCCTCCTGCTTGTGGCAGGTAGTGAGGTTTGAAGAGGATTGTATCAAGGATGGTGGGGGTGGGGTCAGGGAGAGAGTGGATCGTACGAGGAAGAAGAAGAGGGCGGATCACACCTGGAGAAGGAAGATGATTGAAGCACAGGGCCTAGGAAAGTCTCTATGTTTCACCCTGTGTGCTTAAGCTGGTCTATTACAGGGTAAATACAGAAGATTCTTGCAGAATGTCTAAAATGCAGCAGCTTGTTTATATATCATACACTTCATTCTGGTTGATTTATTAATTCCATATTCCACTCATTATCTTCTCCGGGATACTTACTGATTACACTTACCATTACCTACTCAGGCCAAATGAACCTCCACACGTTCATCTGCATTTTATTTCTGGCACCTGCATTATGTAATTCACTCCCCCCTGAAATTTGATTGGCATCTTCATTTCCCTCCTTCTCCCTTCCAAAAACAAATTTGTTTAATACTGCTTATGACTTGCCTACTGAATCTGGTTGATTTGTTTGTCTTGTATGTCCCTTTTTTATTCTTTTTTTTAACAACTTTATTTTTGGCTCAACACCAGATAACAGGCAATACAATGTCAAACAACATAGCCCACGGCAGGGTGAACTCTTATCCCCGCCGTAGGACACAACACAAATGAACCCGCATAAACAATAGCCACGGGAAACAAAGATAGAACCAATATTTTATCATTTTGTTGAGCTAGAAACCCCCACCGCCCTCCCCCCCCACCTCCCCCTCCCACCCAGAGCACCATGCCACATCCAGGGAATCCATGAGGGTCGGAGGAGCTAACTACAAGAAGTGTCTCACTCCAGCTCCTACAGCCCAGGCTACACGCCCAGTTTTTCTAAAGGCCCACTTGCAAGATTGCATTTCTGCAATGCGGTCCCAGCTGCTGAATGTAAGGTTCCCAGATGAGCATGAACGTGGTCCAGCGTTTTACATGGCTCCTAGCCCGCCAACACTCCGCCAACATCAGCTGGTGAAAACTATTGCGCCACTCCAGGAAGGTCAGCGGGAGTGGCTCCCGCCAGCAGTGCAGGATGGGGCCTTTCCCCACCAGGCACGCCTTGCGCACCAAAAGGCGGGCTCCCCGCCCACCCGGGCACAACGGAGGCAGATGGTCCACCACTACCAACGACCCCGACCACGGGAAGCGCTGCTGCAGCAGTTCCATTAAATAAAGATGTATACGCCTCCAATAGGGGTGGATTTTTTTACAGACCCACCACATATGGGCTAAATCTGCCAGGGGCTCGGAGCAGCGCGGGCACGACCCATCCTGTGTAAGGTGGCTCCGCAAGGCTCGTCGAGGTGAAAAATGCACCCGGGTTAAGGCTTTAAATTGAATTTCCCGCCAACGGGCCCCCTCCACCAGCCTAGCAATCCGGCCCAACGCCTTCTGAATAGACCCCAGCGGGATCTCCGACCCCAGCTCCCTCGCCCAGGTCATCTCCATAGGACCATAGCTCGGCGCAACCCGAAAGCCCGCCAGCCGCTTCTTGAGTCCGGCTATCGTGGGAGGGAGGTCCTCCCCAAGACCGAAAAATTCTATAAGCTGCGCGGAGCGCTCCACCGCAAGCTCCTCCCTAGGTAATGAGGCCACATAGTGGGAAAGCTGCATATACGTGAAATAGTGAGACGACCGTAGATCATACTCAGTACTTAACTCCTGAAACGGCTTGCATGCCCCTGTCAAGCCGACCGTATGGCCTAAAATACGTATCCCTTTCTTCCGCCATCTATGAAAGCCACCTGCCTCCGACCCTGGCGAGAAGTTAGCGTTCTCCCCTAGAGGCAACCAACATGAAACTCGCCAGTTTCGATTCCAGTACCTATTCAATTGCTGCCAAGTACGGCGAGCCGCCATTATCAGTAAACTCCGCTTAACACCAACCGGCAGTTGGGCCAGGTCCGCATGCAACACCCCCAGCAAAGACAAGGGGGCTACCGCCGCCGCCTCTATTCGTCGGGGAGTAAAGACACTGGTCTCACCCAACCAGTCCCCCACATGGCGTGCCTGGCAGGCCAATGCATACAACCATAAATCCGGGAGACCAATACCCCCGTTACGCCACGAGCCAATCATGCGCGCCATCGGAATATGAGCTCGGGCGCCCCGCCATAGAAAGCGCTGAATCTCAGATTCTAATCTACGGAGATCCCGCTTCCACAGCCAGACTGGCAGAGTCTGCAACCAATACAGAATTCGAGGGAGGATAACCATTTGCACAGCAGCCACTCTTCCCAACAGGGACAACGGAAGGGGTTGCCAAGCCCTCATCTGAATTGTCATGCCAGCCAAAATCTTTTCTAAATTACGGGAATACAGATATTGGGGCAGCCGCGTCAAGACAATCCCCAAGTACACAAAGCTCCGATCCGCCCATTTCAATGGGAATTCCCCAGGCCAGCATCCACGCAGTTGGCCCGACACATCAAGGGCCTCTGATTTCTCCTCGTTGATACGAAGACCCGTAAAGCTCCCAAAAAGCCGGAATTCACTCATTAAACTCTCAAGAGACTCTCGGGGCGTAGTTAAGTATACCAGCATATCGTCCGCAAAGGCAGATATTTTGAACTCACAGCCACCAACCACCACTCCTCCTATCTCCCTTGTCCCTTCCACACTTCGAATCAGGGGGTCCAGAGCCAGTACAAATAACAGCGGAGACAACGGGCACCCCTGTCGAGTCCCCCGATGAAGGGCAAAGGCGTCCGACAAAACTCCATTACACAACACACGTGCTGTAGGCTGCTCATGTAGACTCTGCACCATCTCACAAAAGGACGAGCCCAACCCGTATCGCGGCAGCAAAGATTGTAAATATTGCCAGTTAACCCTGTCGAACGCTTTTTCAGCGTTGAAACTCACTAATAATGAGGGCAAACCCTGCAAATGTACCCACTCTAATGATGTTAAGATCTTCCGCAAATTGCGTACAGCATATCTGCCCTTAACGAACCCAACCTGCGATTCATGCACTAAATCGCCAAGAACCACTGCCAGCCGGTCCGCTAGTATTTTTGCCAGCAGTTTCATGTCATAGTTCAAAAGAGAGATAGGCCGGTAAGATGAAGCCTGTAATGGGTCCCTCCCGGGTTTAGGAATCAGGGTGATATAAGCCTGGTTATCCCCCCAACGTCGGCCTTCCCCTGCAACCCGTTGCCTATAAGTCTCTGCCAATGCCGGGCCAACCCCTTCCGACAATATCTTATAAAATTCTACCCCAAAGCCATCGGGGCCGGGTGCCTTGTAACATGGCGCATTCAAAATCGCCTTCTGGATTTCCTGTATAGTAATAGGTTGGTCCAGAAAAGCCCGCTGCCGCTCCGTCACCCGAGGCAGATCCACCTTATTGAAATACTCGGCCATACAAATGGGGTCAATCTCTTCTTCCTGGTAGAGAGCTTGAAAGAAGTCTTTAAAAACGACACTAATCTCGTGTTTACTACTATGCAATTTTCCTTGTCCATCTCGAAGAGCAGCCACTAGCCTCGTGCCTCGCTGCCCCTGCAGGCACCTCCCCAACAATTTGCCGGGCTTATTCCCAAAGCAATATAATTTATGTTTGTAATATAATAGAGACTTCTTGGCACGCTGGTGCAGCAAAGTATTAAGCGCTACCTGAAGCTCCCACCAGTTTTTTCTATTTTGAGTTGTGGGGGAGCGTCCAGCAAGGCGTCTCGCACGGGCTACCTGTTGTTCGAGGCGAACAATCTGCGCATTCAACATTCTGCGCCTCCGAGCCACATAACCAATAATATCTCCTCGGAGAACCACTTTGGCCGTCTCCCACACCAATTCAGGGTCGTCATGATGACCTTTATGGTTCTCCTCAAACTCTCGCCATCGGTCACACAAAAACTGCCGGAATTGGGCATCCTGATATAAATCGAGAGGGAACCGCCACAGGCGAGTAGAGCCCTGTCCGCCACTCCCCTGCCAGTCAATCCAGACCATGGCATGGTCAGATATCTCAAGCGGGCCAATCTGAGCGTCCTCAATACACGCGAACTGCGCCGCTGAGACTAAGACATAATCAATGCGAGTGCTAGTGCCCCGCGCCCGGGACACATGAGTGAAATCTTTTTCAGTAGGGTGTAATAAGCGCCATGGATCCACCAAGTGGAGTCTCGAACGAAATCTCTGCATTATCTTAGCTAACACTTGTCTCTCCCGTGTACTCGACTCCCGCGAGGTATCTAAGTCAGCGTCAAGGACGCCATTGAAATCACCACCCAAGAGTAGGGGGGTGTCTGGCAGTTGTTCGACTGCTGCTGCTATGCGATTAAAGAAATCAGGGTCCGGTGTATTCGGACCGTAGATATCGCCCAGGAGGACTTCCCTATCATCCAGCAGTCCATGCAAAAAGAGAAAACGTCCATGAGAATCCGAGACTTGTTTAAGCAACGTGAACCGTACTCTCTTATGTACTAAAATAGCAACACCCCCCTTCTTCCCCACTGCAGGAGCCCCCCAAACCTGACCCACCCAGTCCCGGGCGAGTTTGGCATGTTCCTCTACTGTTTGATGAGTTTCCTGGAGTAGCGCAATGTCACACCGCTGCCTAGCCAGGGCTTTAAGTATTTTATATCTCTTAATAGGCGTTCCTAAACCACAAACATTCCATGAGATAATCCTCACCATGCATGCAGCTGTTCCCGGTCTTTATGCCATTTAAGTACTGTACATTGTGTTCTGGAGAGACCCCCCAGCCTAGAGTCCCCCCCCACACTCCTCTGTAGTGCTTTAGTACTCCCTCTGTAAAGTTGAATAACTTGACCCAGTCCCTGGATGTGGCAAAACCACCCCCCTCCCCCCGCTCCTCCCTCCCTCCCTCCCCCAAATCCTACCCCACACCCCCTATAACCCCTCGCCCCTACCCCTTTGTGTACCACCACCCTAACCTCCTCACCGACTAACCCCTCCAGGACCTCCGAGACATGCAGAGCTCCCTCCCCCTCCCCCCCAGGAGGCATCATAGCATGGCTCACCCTCCCGCCTCAGGACCACCGTGGTTCTTATCGCTCCCACCCCTTCATCCTCTTCATAGTTGGGGATCTACTCGGGGCCAGGGGGAAGAATCACAAGCCCGGGAGTACCGTCTCGGGAGATATAGGCTGTCCCTCCGAGCAGTAGCCCGTATGGCGCACGAGCTCCCTCCCAAAGGCTCTCCCCCCCCCTCCCCCTCCCCCCCCCCCCCGGTGCTTAGCTTCCCGACTGACAATAGGGAAGGCCAGCCCATACTTGCTGCAACACCAACTCACTATGAACCCCATTCCCCCCCAGTAAGCAAGACTAACCCATCCAGGTCATATATCCAAGGATAGGACAGTCCACGTATCCACACTCCCACCTATCTGTGGAATTCCGCACCTCGGCCCAGGCTAACACCCTCAGGCAGAACTGTGGGATTCCTCCCCTCCCTAGGAACGGCAATCAGACGGAGACAACAGCATATGTTACAAAAACCAGGACCGAGGGTCCATTCTCCATCTCTGCAAAGTATCCCCATAAAACAATTGCAGCTAACAGTCACAATGCACAAACAGGCAACAGTACCTAACAGGCCCAACATTACCCGGGCAATGCAAAAGCCCCAAGGGCCCCAACATGAGAAGGGCTAAGAAGACCATCGGAGCACATGAAGGAGAAGGGGAGAAGAGTAAAGTAGTAAAAGAAAAACACAGGATAATTTAGAAGAAAAGTAAAGAGCAAAGAACAGAGGTGAATTAAGTAAAGTAAGAGAAAAGTAAGAGGGGAAGGGAACAATGAGAGAGGGAGGCATAACATTATAGCAGCACCCCCAAGGCCATGTATAGCCCACAGCCAGCCCCAGAGTTCTCCCAGGCTAAGCCGGCCAGTCGGCCAAAGCCTCCCGGAGTACCGTCCAGAGTAGTGCCAAAATAGTGGGGTACAGAACCCCCAGAGTCTCTCCAGCATTCAATTCAGTCCATTGCAGTAGGTCATCGCTGCCTCCGGGGTTAAGAAAGTCCGCTTCCCCCCTTCACACTCCACACGAAGGGCCGCCGGATAACCCATGGTGAAGCGCAGGCCACGTGCAATAAGCCGCCCGCAGACATCTTTAAAGGCCCGTCGTCGCTGCGAGACCCCGGCGGAGTAGTCTTGGAAGATCAAAAGGCTACAGGCACTGCTCTCTGTCCGACGCTGCTGCCTCCACGCTCTCAGGACACCTTCCTTCTGCGAGGCATTAAGGAAGCGCGCGATCACTGCTCTGGGCCAGTTTTCACCGGATTTGTAAGGCCCCAGCCTGTGCGCTCTCTCTATGATGATGGCACCCATCCCTGCTTCCAAAGGTAGGTTTTCGGGCAGCCAAGTCTCCAAATAGTGCCGGAGGTCGCTCTCCTTTACTGATTCGGCAATGCCAATGAAGCGGAGGTTATTACGCCGGCTTCGGTTTTCTAAGTCCTCCAGCTTCTCCTCGTGCCGCGCCAGGGCCTCCTCCAGCTGCTTGATGCGGGCTGCATCCTGCGCACAGGAGTCCTCAAGCGTACCCACACGCTGCTCCACCTGTTCCACTCAGGCAGTGAAGTCGGTGACAGCCTGGCCAACCGCAGCTATTTGTGAGGCCAAGCCGCTCAGGCGCCCCTCCAAGGCTTCCACTACCGCCTTTGTGACCTCCATCACCATCGGCGCCGCCGGCGACCCCGGCCCATCAGTAGCCCCGTCAGCCATCTTGTGCTCACTGAGTCGGGGGTGCTCCCGGCGCGTTGTTTTTGCAGCCATACCCTCGCGCGCGTCCTGGGGCTTCCAAGAATCGGGCTGTCAAGCTAAGAACCGTCTCCCCCCGTTTTCTGGGTCAATTTGGCGGCGTATTCCAGGATTATAGGCCGGGGGGGAGGGCGCGAGCTCCGGAGCTATGCAGGAGACGTCCTACCTAGCCCACCATGTCACCGGAAGTCCCTCTTTTAGTCTTTCTTTATCCATACACTCATGAAGAGGCATGTTTCCCCTTTTTTATTCTTATCTTTCGTGTGGTTTGTATGATTCTCCACGTTCCTGTTTTTATTGGAGTTCTTTTATATTTTATTATGTTTATTTTAGACATAGTATTTTAGACTGCTCTTCTGAGACCCCTTGAAGGACGGTCTATCGAATAATTAAACCATAACCATAACCATAACCATATTCCTCATCTTGGGAATTTACATTGCTTACCGATGTGGTTTTGCATTAACTTCAAAATCTTATGCATCGTTCCTCGAGTGATGCATAGTGGAAGTCAATCTTGTTTTCAGATGGTCTTCCGGAAACACAGATGCGGTGGTTGTTACAAACAGAGGAACTAGGGTTATTAGAGGTGTCCCCTATTCAACCAGGAAAATTGGTAGTTACAAAATTGAGGGCCTTTCTCCCAGGTGGCTCCAAGATTGTGGAACTTACTCCTGTTTGAACTGAGGTCTGAACTTGACTACTACAAGTTTCAGAAGAGAGTAAAGGGTTTTTTTTTCAAGGGAGCATTTAGGGTTGATTTTATTAGGTGGATTTTATTAGGTTGACTTTTTAGTAGGAAATGCATTGTTATGACTGTTACAGATTTAATTTATCTGTCTACTGTATTTGTGTTGATTGCTTTCTTATCTATGTAAATGTGTAAACCACTGAGAGAAGGTCTTCCTGGATAAGCAGTATAGTAAGCTTTTAATAAACAAATAAATGAGAAAATTAACTAGATAAATATGTTCCGATTAGGGGGCAAGTTTATAAGGAGGCACTGATATTTAGGTGCCAATAATGTGCATTACTGTAGGTCTAGGGAAGCATGCAGTAGCATCCTTCTCTTCTTGCCACCATCTTGAAAAATGGTGGTGTCTGATCTCTAGTGCTGCATCAGGATGCACCGCTAGGGGCCAATCTTCCAAAATAAGGATTACATCCCTTATTGGGAAGCATTGCCTTATTTGGCAAGCTGTTTTTCTTCTTTTCTCAAAGACTGTTCCTTTAAGTTGTACCATCAAGACAATGTTTCAGTTGCTCATGCTCATCCTTATGGGATCCCCCCAGTGCTCCATTCTCATCCTAGTCCCATTTAGTCTGTTTTTGGCTCTTATGGCCATCCTGATTCAATCCCCGGGAATTACTAGTTTTATGTATGCAGATGATATTCAATTACTATATGCTGATGATATCTTAGATTCTGTTGCACCATTAAATCATTGCCTTGATGCAATAGCTACGTGGAACACTGGCTCAAACTCAACCCCTCTAAATCTGAGGCTACTGTTTTCTCAAGGCATGGTCCACTCTCATTTTTTCATTCCCCTCGTATCCTTGGGACTCCATTCATTTGCCATGACTCAATAAGCATCATGGGGGTTCTTGTTGACCATCAATTAACCTTTCATTCACATATTTATCCCTTGTCTTCCTTTCATGCCCTAAGAATGCTTCACTCAGTTCATCCTTTCATTAATATTAATGATCTTAAGACGTTAATTTGTGGACTGATCTTGAATTGGATTGACTATCACAACTCTGCCTTACTAGGCCCCAAATTATCACAGATAAAGATATTCAAATGATTCAAAATGCTGCTCTCAGGTTGCTTTACAACTTCAATAGGTATAACCATATCTACCTACTGCTCAAGGAGCAACATTGGTTACCAGTATTGTATCGCATTCATTATAAAATCCTAATTCTTACTAATTGAGCCATTTATTAGTTACTAGTTTCATTGCAAATCTCATTACTCTCTACGTTCCATCACATGTCTCAGGTCCTCACAGGCCAGTCTTCTGTCTATTTAACCTCTCTCTAAAGCTAGCTTTGAATTAACCCTTTGCTCTGCCTTTTTCTACTTAGCCCCCACCCTATGGAATTGAATGTCAGCATACCTAAGGCTTAAGGCCTCAACTTCAAGGAAGACGAAGAAGCAAGATAGGAGATTCCTCCATGTGATTGCCACTAGAGAAGCAATTATTCAGATACTTCTCTACTTTTACAACTGATGATTCTACTATTCTATTGTCTTACCGTCTGTTTTTACTTTATTGTAAACCATTTTGATATAGAAATGTAGGTGGTATATCAATTATATTAATATAATAAATTAAATTAAATTATTTTGATTTTTTTTTGCATAGGGGTATTTTATTGGTGTTTATCAGTTAAAACCTAAAACCATAAGCCTTAGATATAGTTATTTTTATTTTAAGAAAAAGATCAGCAGCCTTGAATATACTGTAGATAAAATATTAAACTCTGTGGCCGACATTAAAAAGCCCTTTGACCGTGGGGTTTAAGGTATACACATGTTTAGTCCTCGAGGGTTGCAACAAGGTGAGGTTTTCAGGGTACCCCTAATGAATATTCATGAGATAGATTTGCATTCAGTGGAGATAGTATGCATGCAAATCTGTCTCAAGCACATTCAGTAGGGATAATGTCAGCGACAGAGTTTAAATATTTTATCTATATTCAAGACTGATGATCTTGTGCTTGAAATAACCTCCTACGCAAAAAAAAAAAAAAAATCAATATAAGGACTGAAGATATGCACTCCAGGTTTAAATATCGACCCAACTTAAGTTTAGAAGTCCAGAATTTATGCTGTTTAATTTAGGCTTGCCATTCATATGCCTAGATTTAGAAGCGTAAATTAGATGCTTAGGGGCATGTTTACTAAACATTCCTAACGTGCGGGGCCGCGGTAGTGTGCCTGTGCCTTATAAGGAGTGGGCGGTTCAGGCAGAAAAAAGAAAAAAACCCGACCGTACGTGTGCGCGTCGCGCTAATGTGCGGGTCCCACATTAGCGCGTGGGAAGGCTAAGTGGGGCGCTGCTGGGCACATATAGAAACAGAGCTGTAGCACAACAGTGAACACACTAACCAATGGTGCAGGGGCCACGGGTTCAATCCCCCATTGTGCGCAACAAAAAAGGCCAGCTGAGGCACCACCTTGAATGTGGAAAAGTGGTTCAGGAGGCAAAGCAATTTTGTACAGCATAAGGCGGCACATTGTTCTTTTTGTACGGCAGAAGGCGGCGCACTGTTCTGTTTGGGCGGCATATGGCGTGCACTGTTCTGTTTGGGCGGCATAAGGCGGCGCACTGTTCTTTTTGGGCGGCATAAGGCGGCGCACTGTTCTTTTTGGGCGGCACAAGGCGGCGCACTGTTAAGTGTGGGCAGCAGGATGCGGTGCGCTGATGGGCATAAGGCTGCGTGCTGATGGCAAAGCAAAAGAACACAGCCACAGCACAATGGTTAAGACACTGACCAATGGTGCAGGGACCAGGGGCTCAATCCCTCACAATGCCCTGTGAAAAAGGCTAGCTGAGGCAGTATGTTTTATGTTGTGGAGTGCTGTAGGAGGCTTTTTAATTTTATTTTGTGATAACTACTAGCAAACGCACTCTCACAGCATGTTAACATAAGGTGGCCCATAAGGCACATGTTACAGTGCACCGTCTGCCAAGGCACCCTAGAATGTCCCCTATAGGGCAGCATGTATGTTGCGACACAGGATAATGTATAGTGCAACCATAAAGTGCCCTATAGGGCACCCCATAAAGCACCCTCAGAGGCACCTTATGGGTACAGTACGCTGAGGGTGTTATTGCTGGCATCAACATATGTACAGTAAATTAAAAAATGCTTTGGACACCCCTATCACAGAACCCCACTGTGGGTTTGAACCCATGACCTCTGGCTGCACAGGCAGTGATGTAATCATTGGGCTACAGCTCTATAGCTGTAAGCAAGCCCCTGACTGGCTGCAGATAGCCTGCACGTCACCTCACAGACAGTCTGCTGTTGTAAACAGGATAGGGTTAGGCCACCCGTACCCATGATGCACTGCACATGCAAATCAGCTGTCCACAGATGCACACAGGATGGGAAATGCACCCCTAACGCTCCCCGGCCTGGTAGGGGGACGTGTCCGTGTGCACCCACACAGCACCTCGGCCTGGTAGGGTGTCCTGAGTGGGTGGACAAACGGCAAAGAGTAGCTAAACACCATCACATTGTGCGGTTACTGTGCTCACCCTGAGTTTGTGATGTTGCGCCCAGGACCAGGTCCACAACACCTTGCATGGCTGAATGCGGCCATGCCAGAGCTCCAAAGCAGCAATAACCTGTGAAATAGGTAGGTAGGTGCTGCATAAACATCTTGGAGATCTCTGTCTGCCTCAGTTAGTGGAACACTTTTTTTTTTTTTTTTTTTTTCCTCTCCCCCTCCCATGGACCCCCAGGTGGATAAAACACAGCTTCCCACCAACAGATCCCCATGGCAGCAGAGTGGACCATCAACCCCAGTCCTGCCGGGAAACAGACACCCTACAGGGCAGTCCAACCAGCTCCACACACATCCATAACACAGTAACAGACAGACATTAGGCCTGGATATTCACAGATGCACCCCACCACTATCTGATATTTTCCTGCAACAAGCCCTCAGCCACTGCACCCTGCAAGGCACTCCATCAAGACACATACCATCTGTGCACAATCTGCTGGTTGGTCCTGATGGAAATGCATGCACCCACAACTAGGGTGGCAGCACACGCAAGCAGATAAGTCAGGGAAGAGGCCCCAACAGGAAACCCATATATATCACATGAGAGAAACACAATACAGCACTATGGGGGTGCCTAGCCATGCTGCCATCACTGCACACTCAGGGTGAGAGTGATCCCCCAGCAGCACATACAGAGGTCATCCTGTCTGTGTAGGTGGTGGCCAGGCACTACCATGTCCCTGTCAGTGCCCTATGCCCTGTGCAGCTGCATCCTGGTCAGCCCACCCTGTCTGAGATGTATCCATGGTCCCTTGCTACTCATTATGCACATTGGCAGGCCAATACTGGCAACAGTGCTGGCAGTGTGGGCTGTGGAAGGGGCTTGCAGCCAACACCCACTGTATAGACAGACACACACTTCCACACCTATGCCATCATGGTGCTACTATTGAGGAGGTAATTAGCCTTGCCCACCAACCCGGTCCTGGGCACGGCAAGGCATGGATATGGTACGCAGTACTGCTGGGGGTCACTCCCCAGGGTGGTAAACACCGTCAGAGGCCAGGCCTGGAGCACGCACCGCAGACACCTAACAGATTGTTCTGATGGGGTCAACTAGCATTATGTGCGTAACGTATGGATATCTATCTGCCAGTACTCCTAGCAAACGTCTCAGAGCTGTGTACCGTATACCTCAGGTGTAGGGTGACATTGCTAAGGTATGCAGGTGCTAGTATTGGGAGATGCACACAGGGTCCAATGTTCTGCCTCTCCAGGAGACATTGGCCAATGGGGCCTGTGGGTGTGGGTGTGGGTGTGTCTGGCCCTGTTGGCTGCTGCTTTACGGCAGAGCTTCCCAACTCCAGTCCAGGTTTGCATCACACTGTTCGGGTTTTCCTGCTGTCCCTCATGAATATGCATGAGCTACATCTACATGCCATGGGGGTGGTGCATAGATATACAGCACAGGCATTTGTATGAGTGGCAGCATGGAACCTGACTGGTGTGTGGCCCACCAGGACTGCATTTGGGAGCTTCTGCTCTAGGTCCTGCCCCTGTTCATGGTGTCTGTGCTCAGTGGGGTAAAAGATAGACGTAGTACCATTGCATATGTCCTCGCCACGAAAGGTGTGTCCTTACTATCACTGTTTAGTTGTGGGAAAAATATGTGGGCAGGATTGGTGGTAGCCCCAGCTGGGCTTTGAACCTGTGACTTTCTATTCTTGCATGCACTGTCTGTATGCACTGCACCACCATGTAGCCACAGATTGGCTGGATTCCCTGGAACATCCATGACTGTGGATCCGGCAGGGCCTGTGTTGCAGTGGACTGTGCCAGCCTGCACATGGCTAGGCCTCTGCCTTCTGTGGCTAGCAGCCACTGCCCCCTGCACCACATGTACTCGTCCGCCAACATGCTGGCATGAGCTTCTCTCAGAAAAAGCAGATGACCTGATTGCAATGTGGCAGTACGGGACTGCATTTGGGGGACTTGGCTGTAGGTAATGCCCATTGTTGTGGTGTGTGTGCGGTGTTGGGTAAAATATGGGTGTTTTCCCCATGCTTATGTTCCCTGCAATACAAGGGATTCTGCGCTATCTTTGTTTAGTAGTGGGTAAAATATGGGGACTGGGCTGGCAAGTGCCCCAGCTGGGATTTGAACCTCTGGCTCTAGAGGCACTGGCTCTGTCTGCTGCACCACACTATGCCCACAGAGACAGTGCAGCCCCTGGAGGTAGTAAACCTGTCAGGATGGAGTCGCAAACCCTGCTCTACGCATTTTTACTGTGGGCACATGCACCCTGTCTGGTGACAAACGTGCACATAAACCCCGGAAATGACCACGGAAAATGGGGGACACAATATCACCACGCTGGGCAACAGTGATATTAATGGGCAACCATAGAAAACACTCCCAGGGAAGCTCCAACAAAAAGGAAATGTTTTTTGGAAGAGTCTCCGCTCCATACACCTTTCCAAAACTAATTTCTTTTTGCTGGAGCTTTCCTGGGTGTGTTTTTTAGTTTTACCCATTACTATAACTGTTCCCCAGCTGACTTACTATTTTTACAATTTTTGTTGTGGTCCTTTTCTATGTTTAATTCCACTTTTGGGCTGTGCAAATGTATCACACTGCTCACGTTTTGCAGGTTTCCCCGGTTTTGCTGTACATTGCTGACGGAAATGGTTTCTCTTCCCTTTAAATGCCCTCTACCGCGAGTGTTTCACTCGCGCTATTTTTTCCTTGTAAATTCGGCAATGCAACTGTGCGAGGGGCCTCTCCCCTCCCCTTACCTGCCCATTAACCCCTTCTCTCCACCCCTCCGGGGCCTTCCTCCGCCCTCCGTTAGCCTTTCCACGCCTCTATCGGACATTTGCGGGCGCGTACTTGTGCGGCACCCATTACTGTGACGCGCAAGGGTGCGGGGTTTCATCGCACGTTTTCGGGGCGCTTAAGCGCTCTTAAATACGCTTTTAGTGCGCTATTGTGCGGCTGCGCACATTGGCGGTTTTTAGTAAACATGCCCCTTAGTGCCGAAAATCAGTGCTAAGCACTTAACTTTTTTCTCCCATGCTAAATCCATCTCATTGCTGCTCACTTTTTAGGTTCTAAATTTAGGAGCCCATTGAAACTAGGAGCAAAAATTTAGGGGCTCAGTCTAGACCACTTTCAAAGAGGCCAGTTTAATATTCTGACTCTCATAGTTAGGAGCCCGAACCCTTTGAATATCACTATTATTACTACTTATCATTTGTGTAGCGCCACAAGATGTACACAGCTCTGTACAGAGACATATAAGAGACAATCCCTGCTCTTAAGAGCTTACAGCCTAGTTCAAGACAGACAACACGACAGGGGACTAGGATGTATCAAGAGGAGTGGTAAGCAAACGGATAGAAGGTGAACCGGAGATAAAAGGGATCAGGATCCAAAAGCCTCAAGGGGACTAGTTTTCATACTGCCCATATTGCTGCAAAATCTGCGGATATTTTTAGGCATGCAGCAATTGAAAGTGTGCGCATTCTTTCCCTTTAAATGTTGCCAAAAGACTTGCACCTTCTTTTCCTGCGAATATTTTTCACAAGCAAAACAAAATGTGCACTTTTGGAAATACAAAAATACAGGGTGGCCCAAAAAAAGTGAGACTATCTCGTAGCATATAAGTTATTTAAAAATTCAAAAAGACAGATGTAAATGACTGACAAATTAAAAAAAAAAAAGATGGCGACCGGAGATTGTCGAAATAAAGACGTTATATAGCTAAAAAAGGTAAATAAGTAAACTATTTAAGCTTTTAATTTACGAGATGTTCTCACTTTTTTTGGGCCACCCTGTAGACACAATGTCACAATCCCACCGTGCGAACACCTCTGCTAAATGTGGATTAAAGGATGAGTCTTGAGAGTGGGTAATTTTCACACAGCCAATTTATCGTTTTGGAATGCTCATCAAAATAACAAAAGGTGCTGACTCACCAAGGTGCAGTAAGGAAGTAGCGAAAGGTGCTGACACACTGATGTACGGTATTGCATTGATAGTAAATAGCCCCCAGTGAATAAAATGGAATGTGCAGTAAATAACACACAGAGGTCTGTTTACTAAAGCGCATTAGGCTTTTGCAGCTAATGCAGGGCATTAATGCAAAAAGCACCGCGTAACCTGCAAAAGCTGTGCAATTTTTGTTGGGGACATGCACAGCATTTCCCAGCAGAAAATACACTGAAATGCAGAAAAACATTGCTGCAGTCCCGCAGAGGCAGCTAACGGCACCTATTGAGGTGGTGTTAGTAGCACCCATGCTGTTTGCAGATTCGACGGTTACTGCACGCTGTTGAGGCCTGCAGTAACTGAATGTTGCAGTCATGATCACTCTTCATCCTAATCCTGCCCACTCCTGCAGGTAATATGCGTTCTGCAAATAGCGCAAAAAATCGCTATATTATCTGCACTCAGCCCGCGTTAGTTGCTACAGGGACCAAATAATATGCGCTATTTGCCGCATTAACAGCTAATGCGATTTAGTAAACAGAGCTCACAGGAGCCTTTTTACTAAAGGGTTTAATGCACATTAATGAATATTAATGTGAGTTAAGTGCACACAGCCTTTTTATTTCTATGGACACAATAGTATTTAATGCGCGTTAACATTCTTAACCTTTAGCTAAAGGACCCCACAGTTTCTGCTTTAACAATTTACTGCACTTTAGTTCATCAGCCACTAAGGTTCCATTTCATTTTTAGAATAAGCAGAGGAATGGTATGATAGACAGATGTTAATAGCATAGAATAAAATATATAGAAATACCTCATCTTTGGCAAAGAAAAACTCCGGTCCTGGTAGTATATTTGTACGTGGGACATCTTCAGCTGTTACAATATCCACCACTCCTGGGACTTTGAAAGCTTCTGTTTTGTCAATTGACCTGGGAAGAACATTTAAAGGTCATCGTAAGTTCATATCTACTTTTAAATGTTTTCTTACATTTTTAAATTAAGCACTGCAGGTTTATGTTTATTAAACATATGAGAGACAGAAGATTCATATACAGGCATCAATGTCAGGTACTAGGAACTCTCCACAAGATTTGGCAAGAAAAGCATCACATTTTGAAGTAAAAAAACGCTTTTTGAAAGTTTTTGGAATTAATCCAGTTTAAGGCTATAATTCACGTCATATCTCGCAAGCATATAATTAACTTCTCATCGTAGAACACCTTAACTGCAATTCGCTTAAAATAGCCATAATTGTATACACTAATCTCCAAAAAAACATGAACAGAAGAGTGTGAGGAGCCAACCATTTAGGGCCATGTTTGCTAACGCTTAGTGCATGCTAAGGGGCATGTTTACTAAAGACCGCAAATTTGCGCGCCGCAAAATAGCGCACGGCAACGCGCCACTGAAACGCGCATAAACGCGTTTAAACGCCCCGCACACGTGCGTGTCACCCCCGCACAGGTACGCGGCACACTAACGGGCCCCGTACAAGTGCGGGCCCGCAAATGTCCGATAGAGGCGTGGAACGGCTAAAGGAGGGCGGAGGAAGGCTCCGGAGGGGCGGAGGGATGGGGTCAATGGGTGGAGAGTGGGAGGGGAGAGGGTGCCCGCACAGTATCGGGCCCGAATTTGCTAACAGTCCTTTATGACACCTTACTAAGAGGAATCGATGACACAAAACAAGCCTTCATCCTAGTATTCCTCGACATCTCTGCCGCATTTGACAGTGTAAACCACATAACAATGCTTAACAGACTTCAACAAATAGGAATCACATCAACTGTCCATAACTGGTTCAAATCCTACCTATCAAACAGAACCCAAACAGTAAGAATTCTTAACCAGACATCTAACACATTCGACCAAACACAAGGCCTCCCACAGGGATCTGCACTATCAGCACTTTTGTTTAACATTTACCTACAGCCAATCAGCAATATCTTTAAACGCCATAGCGTTCATTATCATATTTATGCTGACGATATAATGTTCTACCTACCATTTAAAATCCCACACCCTCCACTACAACAGATAACAGAGTGCTTTAAAGAACTAACAATATGGCTCAATAAACAGAACTTACACATTAATTTCGCAAAAACTGACGTTCTATATATTACTAAAAACCAAACATACACACCCCCAAACACCATCACACTTGATAACCATGAGATCAACATAAAAAAGGAAATAAAATACCTGGGTGTGATACTTGACAATAAACTTAACATGGATTCTCACATAAAATATCTAACAAAAAACATACACTACAAACTTAAGACCTTGAAACAACTAAGACCATTAATCCACTTACAAGACTTCATAACCATAATACAAGCCATCATCACCCCACACTTTGATTTTGCAAATCTAATCCTTAATGGCATCACAAAACAAAATATTAAAAAATTACAACTAACTCAGAACATCGCAGCAAGGATAATAATGAATATAAGCTCAATTGAACATATCACACCGACATTAGCCGAACTCCATTGGCTACCTATCCACAGCAGAATAAATATAAGATATTACTTACAACATTTAAACTAATAAATAACTTAGCGCCAACTATACTCAATACACTCATCAAGACAGAAATAGATAAAAGATCACAAAGAAGTAGAAACACTAATACTATAGCAGTACCAAAAGACTACACAAAAGCAAAAAAACAAACCAACATGAGAGCATTCTCACACTCAGCTCCTACCCTCTGGAATAACCTTCCTGACAATATTCGCTCACTATCAGACATAAAGGAATTTAGAAAAAAACTGAAAACCCATTTATTCTCATTGCATTACAACCATGGATCAGAGACTGGACAGATGACACAAAGAGACGCAGGTTAACTAATATAATTTCAAACAACTTATACCCACATGCCTGAAGCCTATATAAAGTATACAACCACACGCGACATATGATACAATTTGTATATATTTACTATGTATATATGTTATGATAGTTTAATAATTTACTGTTCAAATTTATACCGTTATTTGTATCTAGTTCATCTGTTCTATGTAAAATGACTTGGTATGATACTATTCATGCCATATAACACATTGTTCATTGTGAACCGCACTTGATACTTGTGAAAGAGCGGTATAGAAATAGTTGTTAAATAAATAAATAAATAAAATAAATAAATGTAAAAACTACCGCGAGTGAAACACTCGCGGTAGAAAGCATTTAAAGGGAAGAGAAACCATTTCCGTCAGCAATGTACAGGAAAACCGGGGAAACCAGCAAAACGTGAGCAGTGTGATACATGTGCACAGCACAAAAGTGCACATAAAAATAGGAAATGACCACAACAGAACTATTAAAAATAGTAATTCAGCTGGGGAACAGTTATAGTGATGGGCAAATACAGAAAACACACCCAACAAAGCTCCAGAAAAAAGAAATGAATTTTGGAAGGGTTTACGGAGCGGAGACTCTTCCAAACAACATTTCCTGTTGTGGAGCTGTCCTGGGAGTGTTTGCTATGGTTGCCCATTAATATCACTGTTGCCCAGTGTGGTGATATTGTTTCCCCCAGTTCCCGTGGTCATTTCCGTGGTTTATGTGCACGTTTGTCACCAGACAGGGTGCATATGCCCACAGTAAAATTGCGTAGAGCAGGGTTTGTGACTCCATCCTGCCAGGCTTACTACCTCCAGGGGCTGCACTGTCTCTGTGGCCATAGTGTGGTGCAGTGGACAGAGTCAGTACCTCTAGGACCAGAGGGTCAGAGGTTCAAAGCCCAGCTGGGACACTTGCCAGCCCAGTCCCTATATTTTACCCACCACTAAGCGCAGACACCCCTGTATTGCAGGGGACATAAGCATGGGGAAAACACCCATATTTTACCCAACAACGCACACACACCACAACAATGTGCATTACCCACAGCCAAGTACCCCAAATGCAGTCCCGTACTGCCACATTCCAATAAGGTCACCTGCTTTTTATGGGAGAAGCTCATGCCAGCATGTTGGCGGACGAGTACATGTGGTGCAGGGGGCAGTGGCTGCTAGCGACAGAAGACAGAGGCCTAGCCATGTGCAGGCTGCCACCGTCCACTGCAACAGACTGCAACAGACAGGCCCTGCCGGATCCACAGTCATGGACATGCCAGGGAATCCACCCAATCTGTGGCTACACAGTGGTGCAGTGCACGCAGACACTGCATGCAAGAGCAGAAGGTCACAGGTTCAAAGCCCAACTGGGGCAACTGCCAATCTTGCCCACATATCTTTCCCCCAAGTAAACAGTGATAGTAAGGGCACACCTTTCCTGGCGAGGACATATGCAATGGCAATACATCTATCTTTTACCCCACTGAGCAAAGACACCATGAACAGGGCCAGAACCCAGAGCAGAATCACCCAAATGCAGTCCTGGTGGGGCACACACCAGTCAGGTTCCATGATGCCACTCATACAAATGCCTGTGCTGTATATCTATGCACTACACCCATGGTATGTAGATGTAGCTCATGCATATCCATGAGGGACAGCAGGAAAACCAGAACAGTGTGATGCAAACCTGGACTGGAGTTGGGAATCTCTGCCGTAAAGCAGCAGTCATCAAGGGCAGACACACCCACACCCACAGGCCTCATTGGCCAATGTCTCCTGGAGAGGCAGACCATTGGACCCTGCATGAATCTCCCAAAACTAGCACTTGCATAACTTACCAATGTCACCCTACACCTGAGGTATATGGTACACAGCTCTGAGACGTTTGCTAGGAGCACAGGCAGCTAGATATCCATACGTTACGCACATACTGCTAGTTGACCCCATCCGAACAATCTGTTAGGTGTTTGCGGTGCGTGCTCCAGGCCTGGCCTCTGACGGTGTTTACCACCCTGGGGAGTGACCCCCAGCTGTACTGCGTACCATATCCATGCCTTGACGTGCTCAGGACCGGTTTGGTGGGCAAGGCTAATTACTTCCTCAATAGTAGCACCATGATGGCATAGGTGTGGAAGTGTGTGTCTGGCTATACAGTGGGTGTTGGCTGCAAGCCCCTTCCACAGCCCACACTGCCAGCACTGTTGCCAGTATTGGCCTGCCAATGTGCATAATGAGGTGCAAGGTACCATGGGTATAGCCAGGACAGGGTAGCCTGGCCAGGATGCATCTGCACCGGGCATAGGGCACTGGCAGGGACATTGTAGTGTCCGGCCACCACCTACACAGACAGGGTGGCCAAAGCATGTCCTTCTGGGAGATCACGCTCACCCTGACTGTGCAGTGACCACAGCATGGCTAGGCACCCCCATAGTGCTATACACTATTTCTCTCATGTGATAGATATGGGTTTCTATTTGGGGCCCAGTCACTGATTTATCTGCTTGCTGTGTATGCTGGCAGGCCAGTTCTGGGTGCATGTGTCTCCATTGGGAGCATGCACTATGGACTAACCAGCAGACTGTTTGTAGCTGGTATGTGTCTTGCTGGAATGGCTTGCAGGGTGCAGTGGCTGTTGGCTTGCTGCAGCGGAATATCTGGTGGTGGGGTGCAGCTTACCTTATCCTGGTCCTATGTCTATCTGCTATTGTGTTGTGGCTGTGTGTGGGGTGGGGGTGGTGTTCATTCCTCAGCAGGACTGGGGTTGATGTTGCCCTCTACTGCCACCTTTGCAGGGAAGTACAGTGTGGATCTCTTGATGGGGGACCATGTTTGCTGGGGGGGTGGGGGTTCCCAGGGGGTGCTGAGCCTCACTGGGATATCCATGGTGTTTGTGCAGAAACTAGCTATCCTACACATTAACACTGCTTTAGAACTCCCGCTTGGCCTCCATCAGCTATGGAAGGTGTTGTGGACCTGGTCCTGGGCGCCTCATTGCACACTCAGGGTGAGCACAGAACCCGCACGATGTAACGGTGTGTAGCTACTCTGTGCCAGTAAAACACCCGGTCAGTGCCCCCTACCAGGCCGAGGTGCTGTGTGGGTGCACCCGGTCACTCCCCCAACAGGGCCGAGGTGCTGTGTGGGTGCACCCGGTCACTCCCCCCAACAGGGCCCCCCCCCATTACCCATCTTGTGTCCATCTGTGGACAGCTAATTTGCATGTGCAGTGCATCATGGGTACGTGTGGCCTAACCCTATCCTGTTTACACCGGCAGACTGTCTGTGAGGTGACGTGCAGGCTATCTGCAGCCAGCCAGGGTCTTGCTTACAGCTATGGAGTTGTAGCCCAATGGTTACATCACTCCCTGTGCAGCCAGAGATCATGGGTTCAAACCCACAGTGGGGTTCTGTGATAGGGGTGTCCACAGCATCTTTTTAATTTACTGTACATATGTTGCTGCCAGCAATAACACCCTGAGCGTACTGTACCCATAAGGTGCCTCTGAGGGCGCTTTATGGGGCGCCGTATACGGCACTTTATGGTTGCCATCCATATAGGGTGCACTATACATTATCCTGTGTCGCAACATACATGCTGCCCTATAGGGGACATTCTAGGGTGCCTTGGCGGACGGTGCACTGTCACATGTGCCTTATGGGCTGCCTTATGTTAACATGCTGTGAGCGTGCGTTTTCTAGTTGTTATCACAAAATAAAACTAGTGGGCCTCCTACAGCACTCCACAACATAAAACATACTGCCTCTGCTAGTCTTTTTCAATGGGCATTAGTGAGGAATTGAACCCCTGGTCTCTGCACCATTGGTCAGTGTCACAGCCATTGTGCTGTGGCTCTGTTCCTGTGCTTGAGCAGCAGCGCGCAGCCTTGTAGCCATCGGCGCGCCGTCTTGTGGCGCACAAAATTAGCAGTGCGCTGCCTTCTGCCGCGTAACATTAACAGCGCGCCGCCTTATGCCGCCCAACATGGGCATGCCCCTTAAAATAATGCCTCAGCCAGCTGTCTTCAATGGGCACTGTGAGGAATTGAACCCATGATGCCTGCAAGAGTGGTCAGTGTCTTAACCATTGTGCTATGGCTCCATTCCTGCTATTTGCACATCAGCGCGCCACTTATCCCTCCCACTATTGGGCTGCCCCCTCACACAGCGCGACGCCTTCTGCCCACAGGCTCGCCGCCTTCTGTTGCCCCATTTTATCAGTGCGCCGCCATCTGCCGCCCACAATGAACAGTGCGCCGCCTCATGCCGTAGAAAAAAAGAGTGCGCCGCCTTCTGCCACCCATAATCAATATACCTCCTACACCACTTTTGCCCATAAAAGTTGATACCTCAGCTGGTCTTTTTCATTGAGCGCGATGGGGGTTTGAACCCCTGGCCCCTGCACCATAGGTCAGTGTCTTCACCGTTGTACTACGGCTCTGTTGTTTGGTTACGCAGCAGTGCCCCGCTTAGCCTTCCCACGCGCTAATGTGGGCCCCGCACATTAGCGCGACGCACACACGTACGGTCCGGTTTTTTTCTTTTTTCTGCCTGGCCCGCCCACTCCTTATATGGCACCAGCACACTAACGGGAACCCGCACAGCAACGGTGTTTAGTAAACATGCCCCTAAGTACATTAGCATGCACTATGTACCGTGGTAGTGCCTTTTTAACCTTATGGCCATGGTGCCACTTAATGCATACTTGTAGAGTACATGCCATCATATCAACGCACATACTGTACTTTTACACTAGTTGGAATTTGCATGTATATGTGGCCACATAACAAGCAAAAATGGCTTTATAAAATTAGCCCCTAAATGCACATTTTCAGTGGTTGCTTATCTATGGCTCATGCATGTAACTGTAAATGGATTTCTTATCTGTTTAAAGTTATAAGGCAGCTCCATCACTGAACACAGACCTCAGTGGGTTTTTGTGAGAGACTGTGCCATAATACATGATAAATACTAGCAGTGCTGCTGACTTGTAGGACAAGATACTATAGACCTTGTATATCAAGGGTTTCCTCTTCTTCTGTGTCTACATATGGGGAAAACCTTTGAATAGAAAGAGGCGTGCATATGTTATTGCAGCCCAGTGCTGTTTTATATCAATTATTAGTTTTAGGAATGTCAAATGAAAAATAGCATATTGTTTAATGTTCATGTAAAATTTGCATGTCATTATGACTAAGGGGTATGTTTACTAAACCGTCTTAATGTTACCGGCGCTAGTTGCAGCGATAATGTGAAGAATACCATATAAGGAGTGGGCGTTCCGGCAGCAAGGTAGCAAGAATCTGTATCGTGTGATAGTGGGCACCGTGGCACATTAAAGCGCGTTAATCCTAAGTTCATGCCAGCGCAGTGTTAGAAGCATTTGTGATGTAGCCCACTGGTTACTGCAATGACTGTGGAGGCAGAGGTCATGGGTTTAATTCCACAGTGGTGTTATGTAAGAAGGCTGTCTGAGGCATTTCCTTCTAATTTAAATCAGACAGCATTTCCTTCTAATTTAAATCAGTGCTGTCTGAGGCATTTCCTTTTTTAAATTTAAATCAGTGCTGCCAGCAAAAACACCCTCACAGTGCCGTAACCTAAGGTGCCGCATAAGGCGCCCTATAAGGCACGCCTAGGGCACATTATAAAGTGCCCTGTCCGTCAAGGCACCTTATAATGTTCCCTATAGGGCACTTTATAGGGCACCCTTTAGGGCGCCTTATGAGGCACCTTAGGCTACGGCACTGTGAGGGTGTTTTTGTTGACAGCACTGATTTAAATTAAAAGGAAATGCCTCAGACAGCCTTATTAAATAACACCACTGTAGGATCAAACCCATGACCTCTGCCTCCACAGTCATTGAAGTAACCAGTAGACTACATCTCTAAAACATCTAGCACACCGCTGGCTGGCTACAGAAAGACTGCAGGTCACCACATAAACTGTCTGCTGTGGTTACTAGGATAGGGTAAACCAGTGTTTCCCAACCCAGTCCTACGGGGCACACCGACCAGTCAGGTTTTCGGGATATCCCTAATGACTATGCATGAGATATATATGCATTAGAGATATCCTGCCAACCTGACTGGTTTGTGGCCCTCCAGGGCTGGATTTGGAGACCCCTGCCTTACACCTCTGTCATTTAAGATTGTGAGTGGGCAAGGTGCAGATGTCCTAGACATCGAAAGGGTATATAGAATGTGACACATTCCTCCTCGATTCTCACCACCACCAAAAAGTTGTCTAATAGACAATATTTTGGTGGTGGTGAGAATTGAGGAGGAATGTGTCACATTCTATATACTCTTTCGATGTCTTGGACATCTGCACCTTGCCCACTCACAATCTTAAATGACAGAGGTGTAAGGCAGGGGTCTCCAAATCCAGCCCTGGAGGGCCACAAACCAGTCAGGTTGGCAGGATATCTCTAATGCATATATATCTCATGCATAGTCATTAGGGATATCCCGAAAACCTGACTGGTCGGTGTGCCCCGTAGGACTGGGTTGGGAAACACTGGGGTAAACCCACCCATACCCATGATGCACTGCACATGCAGATCAGCAGCCTACATCTGATCACAAGATGGGGTATGCACCTCTATAGCACCCCGGCCTGGTAGGGGGAACTGACCATGTGTGTTACTGGCATAGAGTAGTTACAGACCGTGACATTGTGTGGTTCCTGTGTTCACCCTGAGGGCAAGGTGGGGCGCACAGCACCAGGTCCACAGCACCTGGCTTGGCTGAGGTAGGCTATGCTGCAGGTCCCCATCAGTGTCAGTGTGTGATGGGTGGTCCCTGCAGACACACCTAGGATACACCTGTGTCCATCTGTATTTCCCAGTCACGTCTAGCCCTTGTGGACTATGATGCACCTAAAATAATGCATATTCTGTGTGGGTGCTATGGTCACATGTTATAAGTGAAGGGTGGTGTTTGGACCCCAAAGCGGATTATGTAGCACCACCCAACCTGCCCTCTGTGGGTCAGGGTGGGGGACAGGAACCCCCCACCAACAGATCCACATTCTACATCTCTGCAATGGTGGCAGTAGAGGGGACTATCAACCCCAGTCCTGCTGTGGAATGGGCACCCTACAGGGCAGTCAATGCAGATCTGTACGCATCACATAAGGCAGTAGTCCTGGAAAAGTTCAGCTGCCTTCCACCCCTATCTGACATTCACCAGCAGAGGGCACAGTCAGTCTCCACCCGCTGTACTCTGCAAGGTGTTTCAGCCATACACATGCTAACTGCAGACAGTCTGCTAGCAAGTACATGTTCCTGGAAGAACTGTGTGCATCCAAAAACGGGATGTGAGCACACACACCAAGCAGGTATGTCAGCGATTGGGGCCCAAAAAAGGAAATTCATAGATATCACTTGAGAGAAATACTGTATAGCACTAGGGGGGAACCTAGCCATGCCGTGGTCACTGCTCAGTCAGGGTGAGAGTGGCCTCCCAACATAACATGCTGTGGCCACCCTGTCCGTGCAGGTGGTGGCCGGGCACTACAATGTCCCAGCCATTGCCCTATGTCCTGTGCAGATGCATCCTGCTCAGGCGGCCATGTCCATGCCATATCCACAGTACCTTGCTCCTCTTTATGCACATTGGCAGGCTAACACTGGAAACAGTGCAAGCATTGTGGGCTCAGTAAGGTGTAGGCAGCCACATAACACTGGATAGACATACGCACACTCCCACCCCTATTTCAGCATTGTGCAAATATAGAGGTGGTTGGCAGCCCTGGCTGCCACACCAGTCCTGAGCACAGTGCAGGCATTGCTATGGTACTCAATATTGTTAGGGTCACTCCCCGGGGTGTTAAACAGTGTCAGAAACAAAACCTGAAACACACTCCACAGATATCAGAAAGGTTGCTATGATGAATCTCTGTCAACAAATTGTGTTTAACCTAGGATTTGTTATCTGATATTATTCATAGCAACCTTTTGATATATGTGGAACGTGTTTCCACGTTTAAGACGGCATTGGTAAGGTATGCAGGTGCTAGTATTGTGAGATGCTGCTCCATGCAGGGCCCAACAGCCTGACTCTCCATGAGCCTGTGGTTGTGGGTGTTTGTGCCCCTGTTGGCCGCTGCTCTAGGGCAGAGGTTCCCAACTCCGGTCCTGGTGGGCCAAACACGGTTCAAGTTTTCATGCTGTCCCTAATGAATATGCATGGTACATTTGCATACAATGGTGGTGATGCATACAAATGCAGCACAGGCATATTTATTAGGGACAGCATGAAATCTGAATAGTGTTTGGCCCTCCAGGAATGGAGTTGGGAAACTCTGCTCTAGGGATTGCACATGTTTATGGTGTATGTGCTCTGTAAGATACAGTATAGGCATTTACGGTGTGTTTTTGTTATCAGCAATAAAGATTCCATCTTTATTACCACGGTTTAGTACTGGGTAAAATGTGGGGACCTGGTCTTCAGGGGCCACAGTTGGGACTTGAACCTGTGACTTTTTGCCCCTGAATATACTGGCTGTGTGTACTGCATGAAACTGTTGTCACAGAGGCACATCATTCCCTGGGAATACCATGACTGTTCTTCAGACAGACCTTGTCTGTTGCAGTGCACAGCACCCATCTGAACAGGGCTTGGCCTTGGTGTGTTGTGGGCAGATGCCACTGCCCCTCCACCATCAACACCCCTCTGCCACCATGCTGACATGCCCTTATGCCGGTGGTGCTGGTGGTGCGCAGTCCAGGCCATCCAGTATGCTGGTAAGCGGCTGCCTATGGTGTGAGATCTGGGGTGGGGTGCCTACATAGACATCCGTGCTTCCCCCCGGCACCGCCTGTCACTGTTATGTGCCCTTTGGGGTACCTGCTGGGTGATGTCCCCTGGGACACTGTGGGACACACACACACGTGGGCATGTTTGACCTTGGTCAGTTGCTGGCTTGCTGATTTGCAGTTTTTGTGTTCCTATGTGCCACCTAGGCATCTGCCTAGTCCACCCTGTGCTCCAGCTGCCCCACTGCATGTCCCGCCTTCAGCCCCCTGTACCCCATTTGCAGCCTCGCCGTCGTGCCCTTTGTACTTGGCTCCTATGCTGCTGCTGCACATGTATCACTACTGTCACTTTTCTTGGTCTCCCTGGCTTTGCTGTACATTGCTGACTGAAATGGTTTCTCTCTCCTGCAAATGTGCCTCTAGCGCGAGGTTTTCACTGGCGCTAATTTTCAGACCTTCATTTTATGGCGTTAATGTGCATGGAGCCTTTCCCCGCCCACTCTCCGCCCATTGACCCCTTATCTCTACCCCTTGGGAGCCTTACTCCGCCCTCTAGGGAGCCTTACTCCAACCTCTGCGCACCTTAACGCCGCTGGAGATGTTATCGCGTGATACGTGATGTTCTCGCATGGTAATGTGCCATTATCACGCGATAACGTCACATATCACGTGATAACGTTGCAGCTGCTCCATTAGCGACGTTAAGTAAACATACCCCTAAGAGTGTAAAGCATATTTAAGAGATTTTCTATTGGAATTTTTCTTAAAGGCCTTTTATACACTTACACAATCTTTGCATGAGCCTGAGTGCTGGTCACAAAAACCAGGAAGAGCTCACAATCCACAGCAGGCATGTCATCACAGTAACGAGCTTCCCCAGTGGCTTGTTTGATGGCAGATGTATGTACAATGGGACGTCCAATGGGATCTTCATAGAGCTGCCCTGGTGCTACATCCTGATGATGAAACACAATACCAGTCTCAGTATTGTCTGTGACTGTAATGAGAATTCTACTATACTATAATTAAAGAGATGGTACTCCATCAAAACAAGATTATAGAACCATAAAGACTGCCAGACTGGGTCAGAATAAGATCCAGCAAGCCCAACATCCATGTCTCTGATCATGGCAAACAGGGGATGATTAGAGGAAACTGGGCAAGGTCTATCCTCTTCCACAATCTTCCATTTTCAATCAGATATGATGTAGGGGTGATATTCCTGTCTGCTATGTTTAATAGGCTAATGCTGACCTAGTCTAAAGGTTAACACCATTAGCTGGGAGCTAGAGACGCCAGTGTTCAAATTCCACTTATGCTCCTTATGGCCTTGGGCAAGTCACTTAATCCTCCATTGCCTCAGGTACAAACTTATGTTGCGAGCCATCTGGGGATAGGGAAATGCCTACTATACCCAAATGTAATTTGTCTCAGCTTACTATTGGAAAGGCATAAGCTAAACACTATCAGAAAAAATAATTGTTGAATGCCTCTAGATATACAGTGCTAGGTTTCATATTAGGAGTTACCACCCAAGAAAAGAATCTGGGTATGATCATAAACAATACATTGAAATCTTCTGATCAGTGTGCAGCATCAGCCAAAAAAGCAAGCAGATTGTTACAAATTATTAGGAAAGGAATAGAGAATTAAACAAAGAATATAATAATGCCTTTGTATTGCTCCATGGTATGACCGCCCTTGAGTATTGTGTACAATCCTGGTCTCTACATCTCAAAAAAGATATAGCAACATTAGAAAAGATATAGAGAAGGGCGACCGAAATGATAAACATAGAAACATGACAGCAGAAAAAGACCACATGGCCTATCTATTCCGCCCTTCCATATCAACCGTTATAAAAGTCCCCTTTTTTCCTTTAGAGAGCCTCTGTCTTTGTCCCATGCTTTTTTGAATTTAGATACTGTCCTCATCTCTACCACCTCCACTGGGAGACTATTCCATGCATCTACCACTCTTTCCATAAAGAAATATTTTCGTATATCACTCCTGAATCTATCCCCTTTCACCCTCATCCTATGTCCCCTTGCAGTAGAGCTTGTTTTCAATAGAAAGAGGCTCTCCTCCTGTGCATTTATGCCACGGAGGTATTTAAACGTCTCAATCATATCACCTCTATCCTGCCTTTCCTCTAAAGTATACACATGAAGATCCTTAAGTCTGTCCTCATATGGAGATGGAATGACTCTCCTATGTGGAAAAGCTAAAGAGGTTAGGACTCTTCAGTTTGGGAGAAGAGACAGCTGATGGGAAATATGATAGAGGTCTATAAAATACTCTGTGGTATGGAACGGGTAAACACGAATCGATTGTTTACCGTTTCAAAAAATAAAAGTTCTAGGGGACACGCCATGAAGCTACAAAGTAGTATATTTAAAACAAATAGGAGAAATGTTTTGTCTCTGAACATATAATTGAGCTTTGGAACTCATTCCAGAGGATGTGGTAAAAGCAGATAGTGTAGCTGGGTTTAAAAAAGGTTTGGACAAATTTATGGAGGAAAAGTCAATAAATGTTATTAAGATAGATCGAGAGAAAACCACTGCTTACCCTGAGGATAAGTAACATGGAACTGGCTACATTTGGGGTCCTGCCAGGTACCTGAGACCTGGATTGGTTACAGCTGGGAAAAAGACACTGGGCTGGATGGACTTTTGGTCTGACCCAGTATGACACTTCTTCTGATATGTCCTTATGCCTTTTTAAACCTATTATACTATTTGCATCCACCAAGAGGTCCTCAGAACAAGAAGTTGGAGTATGAACCTGGAGTCTGTGCAAACAAGTAGGCCCTGGATAATGGTTTTGTGTTTAATGTGGACAGCGTTGGTTGGATAATTTTATCCGATGCCTGAGGTTTGCATTGATTATTGTTTATATCAGTGGTTTTCACCCCTGTCCTGGTATACTCCCAAGCCAGTTAGGTTTTCAGGATATCCATAATGAATATGCAACAGAGAGATTTGCATGCAATGGAGGCAGTGCATATTCATTGTAGATATCTTGAAAACCTGACTGGTGAGGGGGTATATCAAGACAGGGGTGAGAACCACTGGTTTATATGTTTTGTTTGTGGTCGCTTTTATCTTTGTATATTTCTTTTATTGTAATTGTAATCTTTTTATTGCATACCACTTTGAACGGCTTTTTCAGGTGGTATATAAAAGCCACACACAAGCAAACAAACATATAGACCAGTGAGTTTCACAGGTTAATGATGCATTGTTGAAGAAATATTTCTTTTGTTTGATTCAACCTTGATCTTGACAATTACATCCAGTGCTCTCTAGTTCCTTTATTTTAATAGAAACATACAAACATGATGGCAGAAAAAGACCAAATGGCCTAACTAGTTTGCTCTTCCATATCAAATACTAAAGTCCCTTCTTTTCCTTTAGAGATCTTCTGTGTTTGTCCCATGCTTTTTTGAAGTCAGATACTGTCTTCATCTCTACTACCTCCATTGGGAGACTATTCCACGCATCTACCATGCTTTCCATAAAGAAATATTTCTGCCTATTACTCCTAGGCCTATCCCCTTTCATCCTCATCCTATGTCCCCTTGTAGCAGAGCTTGCTTTCAATCGAAAGAGGCTCTCCTCTTGTGTGGAGTAAAGCCTTTGACAGTGTTCCGCACAGTGGACCCTAAAGTGACTGACTGGGTTAGACATTGGTGGAGTGGGAGGGAACAAAGAGTACAGGTAAACAGAGCTCACTCTGAGGAGGATGTTATCAGTGGTATTTATTTTAATTCTCTTATATACTGTGCTATTCTGCATCAGTGTGGTTTACATTGAACAAACTGAAATTACATTGAACAGGGCATTATAACTTGGAGATAACTATTTTACAGGGAACATGGGCTATGGGGGGTTAAGTGGCTTGCCTAAGACCACAAGGAGCACCTGTGGGACTAGAAACCCCAGTCCTTCCAGCCCAAGGTTGTTGTCCTCTAGTGGGATTTGAACCCCTGACCTTCTGGCCTGAAGTACCTTGCCCCAACCACAAGGCCACTCCTCCACTCCTGTGGGGATCTGCAGGGATCTGTCCTTGGTCCAATTCTTTTTTACATTTTTATACGTGATATTGCAGAAGGGCTGTCTGGTAAAGTTTGCTTCTTTGCAGATGATATCAAAATCTGCAATAGAATTGACACCCAGGAAGATGTAGATAACATGAGGAGGGATCTAGCAAAGCTTACGAACATAAGATATGCCATACTGGGTCAGACCAAGGTCCATCAAGCCCAGTATCCTGTTTCCAACAGTGGCCAATCTAGGTCATAGGTACCTAGCAGTTTTCCCAAGAGACACAAGTTCCACAATGCTTGTACTTGGTCAAGCATTGATATCCTGGGTCCCTTCTTAATAATGGTTAATGGACCTTTCCTCCAGGAACTTGTCCAAACCTGTTTAAACCCAGCTACACTAACAGCCTTTACTACATCCTCCGGTAACAAATTCCAGAGTTTGATTACACGTTGAGTGAAAAAATATTTTCTTTTATTAGTCTTAAATAGTTTACCCTGTAGCTTCATTGCATGTCCTCTAGTCTTTCTATATTCTGATAACGTAAACAATCAATCGACATTTACCCGATCCACTCCATTCATATCTCCCCTTAGCCGTCTCTTTTCCAGGTTAAAGAGCCCTAACATTTTTAGCCTTTCTTCATAGGAGTATCCTTCCATCCCCTTTACGATTTTGGTGGCTCTTCTCTGAACCTTTTCTAAAATCGCTATATCCTTTTTAAGATACGGCGACCAGAATTGCACACAATATTCAAGGTGCGGTCTCACCATGGAACGATATAGAGGCATTATAATATCTTTTGTTTTATTTTCCATTTCTTTCCTTATGATACCTAGCATTCTATTTTCTCTCTTGGCCGCCACTGCACACTGGGCCGAGGGTTTTAACATGTTATCCACAATGACGCCTAAATCTTTTTCCTGGGTGGTGGTTCCTAATGTGGAACCTTGCATCGTGTAACCATAGTTTGGGTTGTTCTTCCCTAGATGCATAACTTTGCACTTGTCCACATTAAATTTCATCTGCCATTTTGATGCCCAGTCTTCCAATTTTTCCACAATCCTCTTGGGTTTTAACAACTTTAAATAGTTTTGTGTCATCTGCAAATTTGATAACCTCACTCGTTATGCCACTTTCCAGGTCATTTATGAATATGTCAAAAAGCAGCGGACCCAGCACAGATCCCTGGGGTACACCACTATTCACCTTTCTCCATTGGGAAAATTGGCCATTTAGCCCTACCCTCTGTTTTCTATCTTTTAACCAGTTCCTGATCCACAATAGTACACTGCCTCCTATCCCATGACTCTTTAGTTTTGCCAAAGGTCTCTGATGAGGGATCTTGTCAAAGGCTTTCTGAAAGTCCAGATACACTATTATTTTATTTTATTTATTTAACAGTTTTTCTATACCGCACTATTCACCATCAGCGCGGTTTACATGGAACAAGAAACTTCAGATAAGTTACATATATCTGTTCATTACATATTACATATATCAACCGACTCATCTTTGTCCACCTGTTTATTCACTCCTTCAAAAAAACATAACAGATTAGTAAGACAAGATCTTCCTTGTCTAAAGCCATGTTGGCTGTCTCCCATTAGGCCATGACTATCTACATGCTGAGTAATCTTATTCTTTATGATGGTTTCTACCATTTTTCCTGGTACTGACGTCAGCCTCACTGGTCTGTAGTTTTCCGGCTCACCCCTGGAACCCTTTTTAAAAATTGGTGTTACATTGGCGATCCTCCAATCTTCAGGTATTAGAGATGATTTTCATGATAGTTCACAGATTACTGATAGCAGGTCTGCAATCTCATATTTCAGTTCTTTCAACACCCTTGGATGTATACCATCCGGCCCAGGTGATTTGCTACTCTTCAGTTTATCTAATAGTTGTAATACATTTTCCCAATGTATCGATATTTCCATCAATTCTTCCGCACTTTAAATACCACTTCAGTCATGGGTAACATCCCTACATCTTCCTCAGTAAAGACCGAAGCAAAGAATTCATTCAGTCTCTCTGCTATCGCCTTTCTTTACAGAAAGCTTGACAGATGGCTGAGAATTTGGCAGCTGAGCGTTAATGCTAAAATATGCAGGGTCATGCATTTAAGATGTAAAAATCAAGGGGAGTGGTATGTATAGGGGGTGAAGTGCTTCTGTCCACAAAAGAAGAGCGGGACCTAGGAGTGATTGTTTCTGATGGTGGCTAAACAGGTAGAAAGGGTGATGGCGAAAGCCAAAAGGATGCTTGGGATGCATAGGAAGAGGAATGGCCAGCAGTAAGAAGGAGGCAATAGTGTGTCTGTATAAGTCTTTGGTGAGATCTTATTTAGAGTTTTACTACTACTACTACTACTGATCATTTGTATAGCGCTACATGATGTAAACAGTGCTGCACAGGCACATGTAAAAAGATGGTCCCTGCTCATCAGAGCTTATAATCGTAAGACAGACAACATGCTGAGGACAAGAATATATCTATGGGAATGGTAAGAAACACATAGGAGACTAAGGGGCTTGTTTACAAAGCCGCGGTAGCGGTTTGCGATCGTAATCGGAGCCGCGGCCCCATTGATTTCAATGGGGCCGCGGCTGCGATGGCGATCGCGAACCACTACCGCGGCTTTGTAAACAAGCCCCTAAGTGGATCAGGATCCAAAAGCAGCCTCGAAGAGGTGAGCTTTCAGCCTGGACTTGAAAAAGGCCAGAGATAAAGCCTGATGTACAGACCCAGGTGGTTTGTTCCAGGCATATTGTGTGCACTTCTGGAGACCATACCTTCAAAAGGATATAAACAGGATGGAGTCAGTGCAGAGGGTGGCTAACCAAAGTGGTCAGTAGGCTTCGTCATAAGGCATATGAGGACAGACTTAAAGATCTCAATATGTATACTTTGGAAGAAAGACGGGAAAGGGGAGATATGATAGAGACGTTTACATATTCCGTAGTATAAATGCACAGGAGGAAAGTCTCTTTCAATTGAAAAGAAAGTTCTGCAACAAGCGAACATAAGATGAAGGTGGAAGGAGATAGACTCAGGAGCAATTTGTGGAAATATTTCTTTACAGAAAGAGTGGAAGATGCGTGGTATAGTCTCCCAGTGGAGGTAGTTGAGCCCTTTAGCCGGTCACTATTTTATAGGCCTATGGCGCTTATTTTCACTATGGGAGTTCACAGAGGAGGAGCTTCGGAGGAGCACAAATTTACACATGTAAATTATAAAGTATTATAAGTTACGCACATTCTTCAAAAATCTAGGTGCGGGCATTTATGCCAGCAATAGGGCTGGTGTAAGTTCTCACACCTAGATTTAATGCACATTTTTGGCCACTTACACCCCTATTTTATAAAGAAAAGTAGGCATTTGCTTTTATTCATAAAATAACTTTAGGAGACGTGAATTATTGGTGTCTAAAACTAGGCATCCAGTTATAAAATTACCCTTGTGATGTCTATAACACTACTTGGTGTACACAGAGCATTACAATTTCACATAAGAGAGTCCTTGCTCGGTAGAGCTTACAGTCTTAATCATCAAGACAAATACACAGGATGCAAGAGATATTGAAGATTCATTTATTAAACAATGATTGAGAAAAACAAGGTTGTGAGTGGCAGAATCAAGGGCTCTACAGGTCAAACAACGATAAGAATTTGAGGGTTTATTTTTATTAAATTGCTAGTTCTCTGACTGGGAGCTCTTAAAATGGTTTTGGTATATTTTTAAAACAAAGTTACATTCTTTTTGGTGTTTTAGTAGAAATATTTTTTTTTAGTGGGGTAGATTTAAAACTCTGCTTTGGTAACTTTCTCAGCTCTTGGGAACTGCTGACACCTAATCAGGAGTTAGTGGGCCTGATTAACCTGTGAATGAACTGAGAGCAGCCGAGGCCTGTATAAAAGGCTTCAGAGCCCTGCCCTGTTGAGGCATTCCTAACAGGGGCTCTACAGGTCAAACAATGGTAAGAATTTGAGGGTTTATTTTTATTAAATTGCTAGCTCTCTGACTGGGAGCTCTTAATAGGGTTTTGGTATATTTTTAAAACAACTTTCTCAGCTCTTGGTAACTGTTGACACCTAATTAGGTGTTAGTTCCCTCCCTACCCCCCCCAAACTCCCACCCACCCCTAGTGAGCAGTCTTGCTTTATAGGGCACCTCCCCATTTAACAAAACACAGGGACTTGGAACAGCACATTTGAATGTAATTAAAGAGATTCAACTGTTTTTTCTCTGAAAGGAGAGCTGAGAAACCGTCTGGTACTTTGGTAGATCTCTCTCTTTTGCTTTAACAGATACCTAAGCTCCACGAACAGAACAATGGCTGGGAAAGATCGTATCACTAAAGCTGTTGCCCCCGTTACAGCTTCTGCCTCTGTCCAGACAGAGGTCCCAATGCCAGTTGAAGGACTGGTTCCATGTGCAGGGTGCCTGCATGCTGAAGCTCTGAGGAAACAAGTGGAGGAACTCAGAGAGGAGATGGCGAGGCTGAGGAGCATTCAAGACAGTGAGAAGTACATTGATGAGATGCTTCTTGCAGCAAGCACGCTCTCCAGCAGAGGAGAAGATGGGTGCCAACAGAATGATGAAGGTTGGACACAAGTCACCAGAGCCTGCAGAATCACCAATCCAACTTCTCCAGCCCTTGAATTGAAGAACCATTATGCAGCCCTGGAAGTGGAGGAGGTGAAAGCATCCCTGGAAAGGGAAGAACCAGAGCTCAAGTACCCCAAAGTTGCAGAATCAGTGACCACAAGGAAGTGAAGGGTAGTGTTGGTTGGTGACTCTCTTCTGAGGGGTACTGAGGCATCCATCTGCTGACCAGACTTGATGTCTAGAGAGGTATGCTGTCTGCCTGGTGCCAAAATCCAAGATGTTACGGAGAGTTTGCCGAGACTCATCAAGCCCACTGATTATTACCCAATGTTGCTAATCCATGTCGGAACAAATGATACTGCCAGGTATCCCTCTGAGCATATCAAAAGTGACTTCATGGCTCTGGGTGGAGCAGTTAGGTGCACAGGTGGTGTTCTCTTCAATCCTCCCTGTTGAGGGTAAAAGCCATGGCAGAGAGGCTCGCATCCTGGAGATGAATACATGGCTATGTGGATGGTGTCATTGAGAGCGTTTTGGTTTCCTAGACCATGGGATGCTGTTCCAAGGGTTGCAGAGCAGAGATGGCATCCATCTGTCCAAGAGAGGTCAACGCGTCTTCAGTAGTAGACTGGCTAATCTACTGAAGAGGGCTTTAAACTAGATTCGTTGGGGATGGGTGAAGAAAGCCCCTAGGTAAGTGAAAGCACCCAGGTAAGTGATACATTAAATACGTTTATGGAAATGGTAACAGGGGTAACATATGGAAAGCAGTGCGTATAAATGCCCGCAGCATGGGAAATAAGATCCCTGATGTTGAAGCTTTGGTGGGAGTGGCCGACTTGGATTTAGTGGCAGTTACAGAAACATGGTTCAAAGAAAACCATGACTGGGGCGTAACTATTCCTGGCTATACTTTATTCAGAAAGGACAGGGTAGGAAGAAGGGGAGGAGGAGTGGCACTATATGTAAAAATACTATTAAAGCTTTGGAATTACAGAGCTTAAAAGGGAGAGAGGAGGCATTGTGGGTTAAACTAGAAAGAGGGAAAGATAAATCTATTTGCATTGGCGTGATATACAGACCTCCCTCACAAGAGGAAGAGGTAGACAGAGAGTTAATTGAAGACATAAGCAGCATTGCTAGGAAAGGGGAAGTGCTACTGATAGGGGATTTCAATATGTCAGATGTTGATTGGCACATTCCTGCTGTGGTATCATCTAGAAGTAAAGAGATCCTGGATTCTCTACAGAGAGAACTATTCAGGCAATTGATTACAATCCCCACATGTGAAGGGGGCCATACTGGACTTTTATTTATTTACATTCTTTTATATACCATGCTATTCAGCATCAGTGCAGTTTAAATTGAACAAACTGAAATTACATTGAACAGGGCATTATAACTTGGAGATAACTATTTTACAGAGAACATGGGCTATGGAGAGTTAAGTGGCTTGCCCAAGACCACAAGGATCACCTGTGCAACTAGAAACCCCAGTTCTTCTGGCCCAAGGTTGCTGTCCTCTAGTGGGATTTGAACCCCCAACCTTCTGGCCTGAAGTACCTTGCCCCAACCACTAGGCCACTCCTCCACTCAGTGCTTACCAATGGTGAAAGTGTTTCTGATGTTATAGTGAGAGATCATTTTGCATCCAGTGATCACCAGATGGTGTGGTTCAGTATTAGGACTAGGGCTGTTAGAATCCATTCAAAGGTGAGTGTCTTAGACTTTAGGAAGACTAACTTTGCCAAGATGGGCCAATACCTCAGGGAGTCGTTAGAGGGATGGGAACAGCTGGGGGATGTAGAAAAACAGTGGGCAAAACTGAAGGGATATTTTAAGGGCAACCAACCTTTTTGTTGAAATGGTAAATAAAGGTAAAAGGAAAAGGAGACCGCTATGGCTTTCGAAAGAAGTAGCCGAAAAGGTATAGAAAAAGAGGGAGGCCTTCATGAAATACAAGAGATCACAGAGAGAGGAAGACAGGCATCTATATTTGTAAAAACTTAGGGGTATGTTTACTAAACTCCGAAATTGTGCGGGTCCGCGGTAGTGAGCCAGTGCCATATAAGGAGTGGGCGGTTCAGGCAGAAAAGTGAAAAAAACGATCGTACGTGTGCGCGTCGCGCTAATGTGCGGGGTCTACATTAGCGCGTGGGAAGGCTAAGTGGGGCGCTGCTGGGCACGTATAGGAACAGAGCCATAGCACAATGGTGAAGACAGTAACCAATGGTGCAGGGGCCATGGGTTCAATCCCCCATTGTGCGCAAGGAAAAAGGCTGGCTGAGGCATGACCTGTAATGGATAAGCATGCATTAGGAGGCATATTAATTTTGTGCGTCACACTGTTATTTTGGGCGGCGCACTGTTATTCTGGGCGTAATTGGGCGGCGTACTGTTAATATTGGGCGGCAGTGGGCGGCGCACTGTTAGTTTGGGCAGCATTGGGCGGCGCACTGTTAATTATGGGCGGTTTTGGGCGGCGCACGGTCAATTATGGGCGGCTTGGGCGGCATAAGGCGGCGCGCTGATATCCACACACAGGAACAGAGCCACAGCCCAATGGGTAAAGCACTGATCAATGGTGTGGGAATCAGGGATTCAAACCCCCACAATGCTCAATGGCTTGCTGTGGTGTTAGTTTATGAGACAGAGAAAATACTGGGTCAAATAAAGCAGCACACTGTTTTTTTTGGCAGCACATCAGTTCTGGACGGCCTAAGGCGGCGCGCTGATGTTTTTATGCGGCATATTAATACTGTGCGGCATAAAGCGGTGCGCTGATGTGTCTGGCGGCATATTACTACTGTGCGGCATAAGGCGGCGCGCCGGTTTCGGCGGCAATCGCATACTGGAAGGTATAAGTGGGGCGCTGATGTGCAAACAGAAACACAGAGCCACAGCACAATGGTTAAGGCACTTACCAATGGTGCAGGGATCAGGGGTTTGGTCCCCCACTGTGCTCAATGAACAGGGCTTTGTGAGGTGATATTTTAGGAGGCATACAAATAATGGGCGGCATAAGGCGGCGCGCAGATGGGCATTAGGCTATTGCTTAAGGAGGCTATTTAATAATGGGAGGCATAAGGCGGCGCGCTGATGTGCAAACACAGGAATAGAACCACAGCACAATGGTTATGACACTGACCAATGGTGCAGGGAGCAAGGGTTTCATTCCTCACAGTGCCCAATGAACAGGGCTAGCTGAAGCATTACATATTATGGGGAAGGTTGCTTTAGGAGTCAATTTATGCTTATTTTAATTTACAGTACTAGCAAACGCACCCTTAAAGCGCGTGAACATAATGCGCCCCATAAGGCATATTGTAAAGTGCACTGTCTGCCACGGCACCCTAGCATGTTGCTCACAGGGCGCTGTAGAGGGTGTCGTATGAGGTACCGCAAGGTCAGAGTACTGTTTTTGATGGCAGCACTGTGCAGTTTAAGGCATGAAAAGCATAGGTAGGTGCGCTGACATGCAAGGTAGAGCAGCAGTGGAGCACCATGGTTAAGGCATTGACTGCTGATACAGGGGTCATGGGTTTGCCCCCCATGGTGCCTAATACGGAAGGCTGGCTGTGGCAGCAGGTTTGCAATGTACATATCTTGTCCTGCAGCACTGTATGTTTATTTTATTAATTTCTGCCAGCAAACACAAAAAGGGGACTGTTGTAGTTGTTGATATGGAAGGACAGACTAGATAGACCATGTGGTCTTTTTCTGTCATCATATTTCTATGTTTCTAAGAATGAAAAGCAGCTTGAAAAGGTGATTTGTAGCCTGGATTTGAATATGTTTGAGAGGGAGCATGATGCACTGACTTAAGAAGTCTATTCCAAGTTTATGGTATGGCAAGATGGAAAGCATGGTGATGGGACTGGTGGGAGAACAAAAGGGCAAAGATGAGGGTGACCCACTCAATTAGTAGAATTCATGAGGTGAGAGCCATAGAGAGATAAGAGAAAAAAGGTTCTGAGATGCTGCAGAGTGAGAAGGAGAAGAGATACTGAGACGCTTCTTATAAGTGAAAAGGAGGAGCTTGAACTGTATGTAGCTATGGATAGGGAGACCATTGAGTGACTTGAAACAAAGGGTTGTAGGCAATGTTCCCTCTAATTTTCTGTAGGCTGTGTGCGCATAAAATATCAGCTGTGTGCAGCTTTTGAAGGAAGGTTAAATTTTTGTGCGCTACATAATGACACTCGGAGTTATATACTTTAAAATTTGACTACACATCAGAATACAGTATGTACACCACATTGATTTTAATCAAATTAAATTAAAATAAGACGATTACTAAATGAAGTGGGAAATTTCTAGTAATTACAATCATAACTTTTACATTTTAAGACGTCTGTGTTGTTTTCTATCAGAATCAGAGCCGTAATTTTTGTGCGCTCTGTTGTAAAGTATGTGCGCTCTCTCGGGGAGGTGTGTGCGCGCGCACACGCGCACAGCTTAGAGGGAACAGTGGTTGTAGGAGTGTATTGAAAACCTGTAATGAGCAGGTTGCAGTAGTCTAAAGCAGGGGTTCTCAGCCTCCTTTGACTGGGAATCTTTCTCATGCTTATTCATTGTAGTTATCCTGAAAACCTGACTGGCTAGGTATGTCCCTAGGGCTGGGTTGAGAACCCCTGGTCTAAGGGGAGACGATAAGAATGGATAAGTGTTCTGTTAGTGTGAAAGGAAGGGAAGGATTTTAGTGATATTGTAGATAGAAAAATGGCATGTCTTAGCAATGTTATGGATGTGTGTAAAGGACAGGAGTTAAAGATAAAGCTCATAACATAAGAACATAAGAACATAAGACATGCCATACTGGGTCAGACCGAGGTCCATCAAGCCCAGTATCCTGTTTCCAACAGTGGCCAATCTAGGTCATACGTACCTAGCAGTTTCCCCAAAAGACAAGTTCCACAATGCTTGTACTGGGTCAAGCATTGATATCCTGGGTCCCTTTTTAATAGTGGTTTATGGACCTTTCCTCCAGGAACTTGTCCAAACCTTTTTTAAACCCAGCTATACTAACAGCCCTTACCACATCCTCCGGTAACAGATTCCAGAGTTTGATTACACGTTGAGTGAAAAAATATTTTCTCTTATTTGTCTTAAATAGTTTACCCTGTAGCTTCATTACATGTCCCCTAGTCTTTCTATATTCTGCTAGCATAAACAATTGATCCACGTTTATCTGTTCCACTCCATTCATTAATTTATAGACCTCTATCATATCTCCCCTCAGCCGTCTCTTTTCCAGGCTAAAGAGCCCTAACCTTTTTAGCCTCTCTTCATAGGAGTAGCCTTCCGTCCCCTTCACCAATTTGGTGGCTCTTCCCTGTACTTTTTCTAATAACGCTATGTCCTTTTTAAGATACGGTGACCAGAATTGCACACAATATTCAAGGTGCGGTCGTACCATGGAGCGATACAGAGGCATTATAATATCCTTTGTTTTATTCTCCATCCCTTTCCTTATGATACCTAGCATTCTGTTTGCTTTCTTGGCCGCCGCTGCACACTGGGTGGAGGGTTTTAACATGTTATCCACGATGACTCCTAAATCTTTTTCCTGGGTGGTGGCTTCTAATGTGGAGCCTTGCATCGAGTAACTATAGTGTGGGTTGTTCTTTCCTAGGTGCATGACTTTGCACTTGTCCACATTAAATTTCATTTGCCATTTGGATGCCCAGTCTTCCAATTTATCCAGGTCCTCCTGCAGTTTTCCACTTTCCTCTTGGGTTTTAACAGCTTTAAACAGTTTTGTGTCATCTGCAAATTTGATAACCTCACTCGTTATTCCCTTTTCCAGGTCATTTATGAATATGTCAAAAAGCAGCGGACCCAGTACAGATCCCTGGGGTACTCCACTATTCACCTTTTTCCATTGGGAATATTGGCCATTTAGCCCTACTCTCTGCTTTCTATCTTTTAACCAGTTCCCGATCCACAATAGTACACTGCCTCCTATCCCATGACTTTTTAGCTTTGCCAAAAGTCTCTGATGGGGGACCTTGTCAAAAGCTTTCTGAAAATCCAGATACACTATATCAACCGACTCACCTTTGTCTACCTGTTTATGCACACCTTCAAAAAAACATATCAGATTAGTAAGACAAGATCTTCCTTGTCTAAAGCCATGTTGGCTGTCTCCCATTAGGCCATGACTATCTACATGCTGCGTAATTTTGTTCTTTATGATGGTTTCTACCATTTTCCCTGGTACTGACGTCAGGCTCACCGGTCTGTAATTTCCCGGGTCACCCCTGGAACCCTTTTTAAAAATTGGTGTTACGTTGGCGACCCTCCAATCTTCAGGTATTACAGATGATTTTAATGAAAGTTCACAGATTACCAATAGCAGGTCTGCAATCTCATATTTCAGTTCTTTCAACACTCTGGGATGTATACCATCCGGTCCAGGTGATTTGCTACTATTCAGTTTATCAAATAGTTGTAATATATCTTCCCGGTGTAGCGATATTTCTCTCAATTCCTCTGCAGTATCACCTTTAAATACCACTTCAGTCTTGGGTAACATCCCTACATCTTCCTCAGTAAAGACCGAAGCAAAGAATTCATTCAGTCTCTCCGCTATAGCCTTGTCTCCTCTTACTGCCCCTTTTACCCCTCTATCATCTAACGGTCCAATTGACTCTCTCACAGGCCTTTTGCTACGAATGTACTTGAAAAAGTCTTTATTTCGTGTTTTTGCTTCCGCAGCAAGTTTCTTTTCAAATTCCCGCTTTGCCTGCCTTATCAATGCTTTGCATTTAACTTGCCAGTGCTTGTGCTGTTTCCAGTTTTCATCATTTGGCTCTTTTTTCCATTTCCTGAAGGTTGCTTTTTTGGCAGCAACAGCCTCTCTGACCTCACCTTTAAACCATGCTGGCAGTTTTTTGGACTTTCTCCCACTCTTCTTAATGCGTGGAATACAGCTGGTCTGGGCTTCGAGGATAGTAGTTTTAAATAGCGCCCAAGCTTGCTGTAAGTCTTTAACCTTTGGAACCGCTCCTTTTAGTTTTTTCCTAACTATATTCCTCATTCTATCATAGTCTCCCTTTTGAAAGTTAAAAGGTAGTACTGTGGATTTCTTTACTATTTGTTCTCCAATAATTAAATCAAACATGATCATATTATGGTCACTATTGCCAAGTGGTCCCAACACCCTTATTTCTTGCACCAGATCTGGCGTTCCACTAAGGACTAGGTCCAGTATGGCTTCCCCTCTGGTCGGTTCATGAACCAGCTGCTCCAAGAAGCAGTCATTTATTCCATCTAGAAACTTTATCTCTTTAGTTTGTCCTGCCGTGACACTGACCCAGTCGATACCGGGGTAATTGAAATCACCCATTATTACTACTCTGTTGTGACTTTTGTTAGCTTCTGTGATTTCTTTGAGCATTTCATCATCCATTTGTTCATTCTGGCCAGGCGGTCGATAGTACACCCCCACTGCCATCACCTTCCCCTTCATAAGTGGAATTTCAATCCATAGAGATTCTACAGCAAATTTTGTTCCCTGCAAAACTTTAATCCTTTCTGACTCAATGCCCTCTCTAACATAGAGCGCAACCCCTCCACCAATTTGATCAGCTCTATCATTACGATATAGTTTGTATCCAGGTATCACAGTGTCCCACTGGTTATCCTCCTTCCACCATGTCTCTGAGAGTGCAATCATATCTAACCTCTCATTTAGTGCCATATATTCTAACTCTCCCATCTTATTGTTTAGACTTCTAGCATTGGCATACAAGCATTTTAGAGACTGTATTTTATTCATATTAATCTGGCTATTGGTAGGCATGGGTAATTTGGAATCTTTATTCTCTGTCTGCTCCTTACTCAAGGGCATTTCGGCTACTATACTCCCTTTTGGAACCTCATTGCTTTTGGTAGTATCCTTCAAGGATACCTTCGTCCGAACCATGCGCTCCTGGGTGACTGTCGGCTTTCCCCTAATTTCTAGTTTAAAAGCTTCTCTATCTCCTTTTTAAAGGTTAATGCCAGCAGTCTGGTCCCATCCTGATTAAGGTGAAGCCCATCCCTTCGGAAGAGCCCCCCCTTTCCCCAGAATGTTCCCCAGTTCCTAACAAATCCAAAACCCTCATCCTTGCACCATTGTTTCATCCACGCATTGAGACTCCGGAGCTCTGCCTGTCTTTTGGGTCCTGCACGTGGAACAGGAAGCATTTCGGAGAATGCTATCCTGGAAGTTCTGGATTTCAACTTCCTACCTAAAAGCTTAAATTTAGCCTCCAGAACTTCCCTACCACATTTTCCTATGTCATTGGTACCAACATGTACCAAGACAGCAGACTCCTCCCCAGCACTATCTACGATCCTATCTAGGCGGTGCGTGAGGTCCGCTACCTTCGCACCAGGCAGGCATGTTACCAGGCGATCCTCACGTCCACCAGCCACCCAGCTATCTACATTCCTAATGATTGAATCACCAACTATAACAGCTGTCCTGACCCTCCCCTCATGGGCACGTGGGCTTAAGGACTAGCGATGTGTGTGCTCTGTGAAAATAGGTTTGTGATTTGACATAATTCGAGAAGCTCAAGCAAAATACATGAATTTTAGAGTAGTATAAGACAGAGTTCCCTCTAAGCTATATGTGAGTCTTTCACCCATGCTCCTACCTGCAGGGAAAGTACTTAAAAAAGGTCAGAACAACATTTATTTATTTAGCTGGTTTTGCTATACCGTTTTTCTACCAGTCAAAACGGTTTACAAGGTGAAAACAATGGAAACAGGAGGTGCACTTAGGTTACATAAAACATTGAGCAGAGTAGAAATTGCAGAGTACACCACAGCATAGCATAAGGACTACCATTTTGGTATAAGGCAAAGAGTTGTTGGTGGTGCCTGGGTTGCATGACGTATGAGGGATAACAAAATTAGCTAACAGTCTAATAAGGAATTACAGAGTATATGCGATTACAGGCTTTAAGTGGGGGTTTAGGGGGTGGGTCGGGAGAAATTCTGTGCTTGAGAAGAATGTTCTTGCATTGCGTTGTGCTGTTGATCGATACCATAGTGCTCCTGGAAGAGATAGGTCTTCAAACACCTTTGAAAGTTCTGGTTGACTTGATGTTCTATAATTCAGGAAGCGGGGGGGGGGGGGGGGGGGGGGGGGGGGGGGGTAGTGCATTCCAGAGGATGGAGGTGTAGAGCGAGAAGGGTCTGAGGCATGGTTGCTTTTGCAGACCTGGGGTGCTAAGCTGAGCAGGTTTTGGATACTATGGAACCGATTCTGGGATGCGGGTTGAGGGGATGTATGTCCCGGCAGGACGTGCAGCCCCGCAAGACATCTGGGCCTGATTCCCCCTCCGGCTCTCCCCATACGTTCTGAGCAGCAGGACGGGGAGAGCCGGCAGGGGGCAGGATCGGGGTGGAGCGGAGGCGGTCCAGCCCAGCAGGACATATAGGGCCGATTTAGGTCACGGCCCTGTACATTCTGCCGGGCCCATTAGGATGTGCTGCTTATTTCAACTCAAAGGTGGAATAATCAGCACAAAACTGGCGATCAGGCCCAAGGATTGCACTCCCGGGGGCCGGGACCGGGTGCGGGGGAGTCACTGCCTCCTGATCCAGGCCAGGGCAGGCCAGCCATGGGTCTCAGGTGGCAGGGAAAAGGGGGGCCAAAACTTCAGGGAGTCAGGGGTGCCTGCGGAGAGGATGTCCCCACAGGCAGCAGGGGCACACCGGGCCATCCTCAGACCCGATTCTGGTTACTACGGGAATGTTTTGTTCCTACGGTCCAGAATCAGGTCTAAGTGAGCCCATCTTTCTTGGGGACATCTGGACGGCACAGTCATCCCCCTCCCTGAATCAGGCTCCACTTCTTCGTGGTTTATCGGTACTGGGAGTGCTGATTAATGTTTGTAGATGTTTGGAGGTGAGGTTGTTTAGGGCCTTGTGGATGGTGGTGAGGACTTTGTGCTTGATCCGTGAGGTGATAGGGAGCCAGTGGAGAGATTTTAGTATGGGTATGATATGAGTTTGTCTGGAGGCTCGGAAAATGGTGAGTGCTGTGGTATTTTGGGCAAGTTGTAGTGGGAGGATAGTGTATTTGGGCAAGCCCTGTTATATTGAGTTGCAGTAATCGAATAAGGGGGATAATGGTGGCTTGGCACACTGCGCGGAAATTTTCTGTTGATAGGAGGGGACGTAGGTTTCACAGAGTTCTGAGTTTGTAATAGACTCTCTTGGTGGTGTTCTGGACTTGGCCATGGAAGCTCATTTGCTGATCTAGGATAATGCCAAGGTATCTGATGTGGGTTTTGACTTTTAGATCAGTGTTGCCGATCCTGATGGAGGGGGGGGGGTAAAACTTGGGTCTCTTGTGATAGGTAGGAGTGAATCCATTTGAGTGGTTTACCCTGTACTCCGATGTCATTTAAACACCACATTAAGCATTTTTTTAAAATGCTGGTCATAGCATTTAAATAAAATATTTATATTCAGTGCTGCAATTCAGGTGGAGGCCAATTCTGTAGGTGCATGCCTGGATCGTCCGGAAGTCCCTGCTGGTTCTGCCCTCCTCTGATGCGAAAAGCATTATCAGAAGGGACGGGACCCATCAGGGCCTTACAAACATGCTGGAGTCACAAGGGCCCGTGCTTTTGCTTTCCATTTTTTTTTCAAAGTTGATAGTTGGTTGCTGCTGTGGTGAGCTATCAACTTTGATAAAAAAATGGAAAGCAAAAGTGCTGGCTCTTGCGACTCCGGCATGCTTGTAAGGCTCTAATGGGACTCGCCTTCTCTGATAATGTATTTTGCGTCAGAGGGGGGTGGAACCAGCAGGGACTTACAAGCGCGTCAGAATCTTGAAAACCCCACGCTTTTGCTTTCCTTTTTTTTTAAGTGGATAGCTCGTCATCACTGCCCCAGTGCCCTCAGATCTGGGACAGTGACAGGGAGGTTTGATTCTGCCACTGCCGACCTGAAAAAAGTGGAGGAGGCAGAAGCAGCAGCCGGTCCACTCAAATTTTTTGCTTTCCTGCCACCAATATTGAGAGAGGCATCAGTGGTGGTGACAGAAGGAAGAGAGGCAGAGGTGGATGTAGATGTAGATGCTGGAGAACGTAGGGGGGGGGGGGAGCAGGAGGACAAATGCTGGACAGAGGGGGGAAGCAGGAAGACAAATGCTGGACACATGGGGGGAAGCAGGAAGACAAATGCTGGACACATGGGGGGGGAAGCAGGAAGACAAATGCTGGACATGTGGGGGAAGCAGAAAAACAAATGTTGGACAACGGGGGGGGGGGGGGGGGGGGGGGGGATGCAAGAAGATAAATTGCTGAACCAGGGCTGGCTCTAACCGGTAAATGGCTAAGCATGGCAGGCGGGTACTGATGTCAGAAGGGGGCTGTTGCTAGCCGCCCACCCCCTACTCCCCATTCAGGATGGCCTGCGGCACTGGTGGCCTAGTGGAGAGCCTGCCTACAGAACACACTGCTCCCATGGGCAGAAGGCTGTGAGAGGCTGCAATTGCTACTCACAACCTTCTGCCCACGGGACCAGGGTGTCCCACGGGCAGACTCTCTACTGAGCAATCAGCACTCCGCATGTCATCCTGAATGGAGATTGGGGGGGGGGAGGGGGCGGGTGGCCAGCGACGGTGCCCTCCTGACGTCGGCTCCTTTGGGCAGGGTCTGTTTCTCTAGGCCACAGTTACAGCTTGCACAGCCCCTGCCCGCAGGCAAAAGGGTGTGAGAGGCAGCGATCGTAGTCCAGAGAAGCAGAGCCTGCCCGTGGGAGCAGCATGTCCTGCGGGCAGGGTCTGTGTAAGGCCAATTGTGCCCTGCCTCTCTGGGCTGGGATCACGGCTTGCACAGCCCCTACCCGTGGGGCATGCTTCTCCAAGGGCAGCTCTGCCCCTTGTACATACAAGGGGTTAACATGGGGGGGCATTGGGATGGGAGGAGTAGACATGAGGTGGCACTGGGAGGTGAATGTGGATAGGCACAGGTAGTCAGAAGAGAGATGCTGGGTGCATGGGGGGAATAATCTCTGCTCCCTCCCTATTCCCCCCATGCACCCAGACTGAGGTGGGGGGCTAGGAAGATAAAGGGAGATACTGGGAAGGGGCATAGGGAGAAGCAAGGAGGGGAGATGGAGTGGTGATGTTGGCCAGGGGTTTATAGGGAGACCATAGGAAAATGCTGGACTTGGGGGGAAGGGGGGGGGGCAAAGGGAGACAGAGGAGAGATGTTGGACACGGGGTAAGAAGGGGAGAAGGAAATGGAGGGATGGTATGGTATGGAGATGGGTTAGATGCCGGTTGCAGGGGAATAGGAAGGAAGATGGCAGACATGTAAAGAAAGAGAGAGAGCAGAGGTACTAGATGGAGGGAATGAGAGAGCTAGAGAGAGAGACAGACAGACAGACTGGATGAGGGATGAGAGATGATAGACATGGAGGGGGAGAGAGAGTGAGCAAAAGACTGGGGAATAATGGACCAGGGAAGAAGAGCTGGGGAATGGAAGGACTGGGGTGAAGGTTGAAAAGCGGTAGGTAGGTGGCGTAAAAAAGAGGGAGATTGAGAAATGGATAGTAAAGAGTAATGAAATCTGGGTGGACAAAGAGAGAGAGAGAGAAATAAATGGAAGAAAGCTGAAAGGAAAAAATATCAATATCTAAGATGGAAGGAAGTGAAGAAAACAAAAGGAGAGACAAGAAATGGCAGATGGACTACAGACCATAGAAAAAGAGCTAAGAGGAAAGCAGAAACCTTAGATCAGGACAAGCACGATCAGAGAATAAAATGGTCAGACAACAAAGATAGAAAAAAATTATTTTATTTTCAATTTAATGATTGGACTTTGTGCTATCTTTATATTTTACACAGTATTGGGAACTGCATCTCTTTTATTTCTCTGGTGTTGCTCCGCATGTGAAGTCTGGCTTCTTAGGGTTTTAGTTTAACATTTGTCTACATATTTTTATTTTTACTTTAGGTTGTGGTTACTTATTCTGCATTTGGTGAGAGTCTGCGTTCTGAGTCTGTGACTGAGGCCAGGCGTTCTGTTAACACAGAGTTTGAACGTAGAGATCTGTACTGTAGTAATTTGACTTCAACTTTTCAAATAGATATATGGATGTTCTACAGTATTTATAGAGGTGCTTTTTTCTGGGTAGGCCCCTTGTTGTATGAGTTTTGGAAGTTTATGCTCCACGGCCTGCACCCCTCCGGCCCAGCCACTGCTCTCCCGATCGGGGAGGAGCACGCCGGAGCAACGCAGCTCCTCCAGCCTGCTGCTCTACCCAATCGGGGCAGAGCAGCCACCATTTAAGGAAGCGCCGGCAGGCGCACAGGCCTCTCCACGGCCTGCACCCCTCCGGCCCAGCCACTGCTCTCCCGATCGGGGAGGAGCACGCCGGAGCAACGCAGCTCCTCCAGCCTGCTGCTCTACCCAATCGGGGCAGAGCAGCCACCATTTAAGGAAGCGCCGGCAGGCGCACAGGCCTCTCCACGGCCTGCACCCCTCCGGCCCAGCCACTGCTCTCCCGATCGGGGAGGAGCACGCCGGAGCAACGCAGCTCCTCCAGCCTGCTGCTCTACCCAATCGGGGCAGAGCAGCCACCATTTAAGGAAGCGCCGGCAGGCGCACAGGCCTCTCCACGGCCTGCACCCCTCCGGCCCAGCCACTGCTCTCCCGATCGGGGAGGAGCACGCCGGAGCAACGCAGCTCCTCCAGCCTGCTGCTCTACCCAATCGGGGCAGAGCAGCCACCATTTAAGGAAGCGCCGGCAGGCGCACAGGCCTCTCCACGGCCTGCACCCCTCCGGCCCAGCCACTGCTCTCCCGATCGGGGAGGAGCACGCCGGAGCAACGCAGCTCCTCCAGCCTGCTGCTCTACCCAATCGGGGCAGAGCAGCCACCATTTAAGGAAGCGCCGGCAGGCGCACAGGCCTCTCCACGGCCTGCACCCCTCCGGCCCAGCCACTGCTCTCCCGATCGGGGAGGAGCACGCCGGAGCAACGCAGCTCCTCCAGCCTGCTGCTCTACCCAATCGGGGCAGAGCAGCCACCATTTAAGGAAGCGCCGGCAGGCGTGCCCGCGCCTGGCGGGCCCGCGCCTGAGGGCCTCGCCAGAGGGCCCTTTGGCGTGGCCCTTAGGCGTGGACCGAAGGAACAAGGCCATACGGCTGCGCCTTGGACCACATCAACCAACTCCAATCAATGCTGAAATCTAACCGGCAGTGCCACTTCAGTAATTACACCAGCGAAACCGGAACCCTCACCCGAAGAAAACGTCTCCCTCGTCAGGAAAGTACTAAACGGATAACCTGGGACTCAGACTGACCCAACATCCAACTGCCAGACCGACATCCAAACAGCAGAGAAAAGTCCAGAACATTAAACCGCGAAAACGCAAGTAAAATCTCTCCACCCTCAGCTTAGCACCTACCCTACACGGTAGCCATCATAGAATCAGATATACATGATAACCCAAGCAAAGTAGTTCATATGCGAACTTTACTATATACTCTAAGAAATATTGCTCATACATATATCCTATAATACCAGATTAATGTATTATCCACACTTGTTCTATGATGTATGTAGCATAATTGTCTAACCTACTAGATCTAGTTTGCTCAAACAAGTGATAATTGCGTAACCTGCTACTAGTGTTACTGTTGTATGATCAGATGTTATCAGCTTAACCTCCTATTTACAATTACCTCTGAGATATATTGTATAATCTACGAACCAGCTAGTCCCAGTTAGCTTTGACTCAATATACCTGTGTAATCTGCAGTTAGCCAATATCAACAGTTATCTGTTAAGCTGCAGTCTCTACTACCCGTGTAATCTGCAACTGAAGCAAAACTATCATAACCAGGCAGCTTAGCTGACCCACCACCGCCAACCAACATCCCAGCCCAAATCCACACCTCAACATAGATCACAAAATGGCCCTATCCTGCACCATCTCAATTGCCCTCTACCTCCTTGCTACAGGACTAGGCAATGTCACTGGCCTATATACTAACAACAATCACATACCAACTATCCACAGTTATAGAAAGAGGTGGCCAGATGCCCCATTCTATGAATCACTAGAAACCACTCAAACACACCACCACCACCTCCTGCATATATCAATACAGCATAGTAAAAAGAAAACACAGCGACTCCCACGTCTTTTGAAATGTGCCCTTGTAAATGCCCGATCGGTACGTAAAAAATGGCCAATCATCTCAGATACGATAACACTACACAACCTTGACCTGCTACTGATCACCGAGACATGGCTTTCCTGTGATGACAACGTGATACTCAACCAGCTCTTGCCCGCTAACTTCTCTGTCCATACATGTCACAGATCAGGCAAAAGGGGTGGCGGTGTCCTCGCCATCACCAGATCTGACCTTCATTTCAACATAAAAGATGCAACCAGCTCGCCGCTCCTAGACTCAATCTCGATAGCGAATAAGTGTTCCTCCATCAATCTACTCTACAGAGCTCCATCATCCGATCCAGATGCACTAACAACGATAATCGACACGGCCGCAAACTCCCAGAGCCCACATACAACAAGCTGGGTACTAGGAGATTTCAACCTCCCCTCCCTGCAAGACACTCACTCAAAGGCGTTTCTCGAAGCCCTGAAGGATCTAGGATATAGCCAATTAATCAAGGATCCTACCCACACAAAAGGAGGCATGCTTGATCTAATATTCACCACAGACCCAACCAGCAGAGGAACAACCATCCCTGAACTATCTATTACCGCTGTCCCATGGTCTGATCACTCATTAATCCTATTCCAAATTCCTCAACCAAGCCAAGGCCAAAAGGTAGATAACTCAACAATTGGTCAATCCAACAATCCGCCAAGAAGATTCCAACCATTCAACAAAGAACTTATCCTGGAATCAACAATCCCACTAATAACCTCAACAGCACACAACCCAGACGAACTAGTCTCCAGCTGGAATGAGATACTCAGCTCAATAGCTGTTCGCCCAGCAATAAACAGACCTCAAGGGAAACGACACACAGCAACATGGTACTCTACTGAGCTGAAAGCCTCACTCGCGACACTAAGAAAACTTGAGAGACGATGGCGCCGCTCACGCTCAGAAGTAGACCAAAGTGCATACAACCTACAGCTCACAGCGCACCGTACCGCAGTAACTGAAACCATGAAACGTTACCACGCTGACACCTTAAAGAGATCCCTCAACAAACCTCGTGACCTGTTTGCCCTTGTTAAGCGACTTACAACAGAACCTGCATCAGAACAAGCAAATGGAATCCATCCTCAAATATATGCAGACTATCTACAAACCAAACTATGTCAGATAAACAACAACTCTGCGTCCAATACTATCCTTCAGCCTTACAACCAAACATCACTCACTACCTTCATGACCCCATCCAAACAATGCATCGAAAACACCATAGCAGCTATCAACACGACTACAGCACAATCTGATCCATGCCCAGCATTCTGGATCAAAGAACTACGAACAGACCTCAGTCCCATCATAGCCAGACTCATGCAACAATCGTTCACAACAGGTGATTTCCCACGCACCCTCAAACACACATCAATAAGACCTCTACTAAAAAACAACAAACTCGACCAACAGAAACCGGAATCCTACAGACCCATAGCAAGCATACCGATGCTAGCAAAAATAATGGAAAAGGAAGTTCAGAGACAAATACAAGACCACATTGACTCCAATGCACCACTGGATCCATGCCAACACGGATTCAGAGAAGCACACGGGGTTGAGACCCTTCTTACCACACTCTTCAGCAGCATAATATCAGGCATCAACAATACCCGCCAAGGCTTTGTCCTTGTCTTCCTTGACATCGCGGCGGCGTTTGATTCCGTGAACCATGAATGCCTCTTAGAACGCCTCAAAGAAAAAGGAATCTCCGGTAAAGCGCTCGAGTGGTGCAGGTCCTACCTCTCTGACAGATGGCAGCAGGTTCGATCCAAAGACACATCTTCAGAACCATTCCACCAAAGCCAAGGTGTCCCACAAGGATCCTCCCTCTCTGCCTTGCTGTTCAATATATACATGCAACCTCTCTGCAACCTTATCCGGTCCTTCAACGTGAACTGCATGATATACGCAGATGACGTGCTATTATACATACCTTTTGCAACAGAAAACCCAGACCTCTCACCAATAACATGCTGCATAAATGAAATATCCAACTGGCTACAATCTCAAAACCTCCGGATTCAACACAAAAAGACGGAGGTCATGTTCATTACAAGAAATCGTAACTTCACTGCGCCTACAGTACTAAAGGTGAAGGAAGCTGACCTCCAGATCAAATCCGCGATCAGATACCTTGGCGTCACACTAGACCAGAACCTAAATATGCAGGCGCATATAAGTAACACTGTAAGGGCAGTATACCATAAAATCAGATCCCTCAGATACCTACGATCGCTGCTGCAGCCTGACGATTTCAGGACCATCTTTCAAGCACTAATAATTCCGCATTTCGATTATGCGAATGCAATACTGCAAGGACTCCCCCAAACCACTCTGAACCCACTGCAAATGGCAATGAACACCGCAGCAAGAGTACTACACGGAGCATCCAGGAAAGACCATGTCACACCCATTATGAAACAGCTCCACTGGCTCCCGATTCAAGGTAGGATTACATTCAAGACCTTGCTACTCACCTTCAAAGCCACCAACGGTCTCTCGTCAACATCACTATCAGAGATAGTCCAGAAGACACCCCACAATAGGGACAGAAGGTCAGTAGCACAAAACACCTTGATAGTCCCAAGATCAATGACTCAATGCACCAAGTCAACATCCAGCAGGGCATTCAAACTTTATGCACCAATGATCTGGAACAGCCTCCCTCACAACATCCGAACAATCCCAGACATATTCCAATTCAGGAAGGCTGTGAAACACTACCTCTTCCTCCTACATTACCCAGAAACCAATGAAAGCTCAGCACCAATTACCGAGACCTCACAAATCTCCTCTGTCTGAAACCATAAGAACACATGACCAGCCTGTAAATTGTATATATTGTTATTGTATATAGTTACCCTGTTAGCCAAGTTGTTCTCCTGTTCATATGTAAACACAAAGTACTATTGGAAATGTGTATGTTCGTTGTTTATTGTAAACCGCACTGATGCTGAATAGCGCGGTATAAAAGAGACTTTAAATAAATAAATAAATAAAATAAATAGTATGGTAGATTTGGCCTTGTAGATCTTCGGTGACTTTTGTAGGGTTTTATATTAGTTCACAATATACTTGGTACTGGAGAATGTTTATGTTGTTAGTGAGTTGACCAGAATCAGATTTTTTAAAAATACAAGGGGTGTCCGATATTAAAGGTACAGGCCAAAATTACACTAACATTTGTATTTAAAGAAATTATTCAATACATTCCACCAAAAACTACATACTTTTGTTTACTTCTCCACATAATCGCTGTAAACATTGAGACATTTATCCCAGCATGACACTAGTTTGAACATCCCTTCACGGTACAGTTGCGTGTCAAGTTGCTTGAAGTAGTCCATAACGGTATCTTGCAATTCCTCCTGATCTTGCGAAAGTTGAGATCACTATGATTTCATGAACAGAACTCTTAGGAATGCTAGTCATTTCAGCAATTTCACAAACTTTAATGCGACGATCCTCCCTAATCAGACGTTCGACAATTGCGCAGTTAACATCCGTGTGTGAGGTCCTTGGTCTGTCTTTCTTTTCCGGATCATCATTCAACTCCGTTCAGCCATCTTTAAACTTGTTACACCAGACGCTGACTTCTTTTAGGCTTAAAATGTTTGTGCCATACACGCCCTCTAATCTGTGATGAATTTCACTCTGCTTAACTCCTTCAACTTGCAAAAATCTGATAACTCCATGCACCTCAAACTTTGAATACACTGCGATTACACACGCCATGTTTGTTTGCTTCCTGAAAACTACTCGTAATTTGAGTGTTTAAAAAAACACAACGCTACAGACTCTCCTACTACGAGTACAAGTAGCCCTGCATATGACGGCACTATTGCGCATGCGGAGCCGGTATGATTGCCACCTGTACCTTTAATATCGGACACCCCTCGTATATTGAGTTCTGTGGGTGAATGTCCTACTTTTGCTCTGCACCCATTGTTGAGGGAGCGGTTTCTGTGGATGCAGACTATATTCAAAAAGAAAAAGCGAAAACCATAATGCAGTTTTTAACAAAATAAAATGAGCTATAATTTTACAATTTGGTATTATAAACTGCACTGTGGTTCTCACTTTTTCTTTTAGTTACTTGGTATGCGAGCATCTTGCATTTCTTTTGTTTTTGCAGAATATATATTTACATTAACACTATGCTGGTCCAGTATGCAGTTTCAGGAGTTATGTTGGGGCTGCCAAGCCTTTTTGGTGTTTATGTTGGAGTGGGAGGTGTTGTGTTGGGGTCACAAAGTCCCTCTTGTTTTTGAGAGGATGGGAAGTGCTGTATAGAGACCACTGAGCCTATCTTGTTTTTCAGAGGGTGAGAAGTACTGTATTGGGGCGCCAAGTCGCTCTTGTTTTGTGGAAGTAGGAGGTGCTGCATGGGTGCTGTTGAACCTTTGGCATATTTAGCAGCATGTTTCCTAAGCTCTGCAATGGTAACGTAAGAACATAAGAAATTCCATACTGGGTCAGACTGAGGTCCATCAAACCCAGTATCCTGTTTCCAACAGTGGCCAATCGAGGTTACAAGTATCTGGCAGGTTCCCAAAAAGGCACATAGGTTCCACAGTGCTTGTCCTGGGGCAAGTAGTGGATTTCCCAGGTCTTCTTTAATAATGGTTTATGGACCTTTCCTCCAGGAACTTGTCTAAACCTTTTTTAAACCCAGCTACACTAATAGCTTTTACTACATCCTCTGGCACAAATTCCAGAGTTTGATTATGTGGGGCTGTGGGCCAACTGCAGGGAGGCAGTTATATCCGCCTGCAGTTACCACATTTCAATGTGGCAAAACGGCTGTCGGGGAACTAAGGTGGCATTAGTTGCACTCATGCTACTTGCGCTGAGTGATTATGTTAGTTTCTGCCAACAATGCAGATGCCTGCATGTGAGAGTTCTTTCTCTCACCTTACTCTGGAGTAAAGTATAATTTTGCGAAAGAAATCCTGTAAACCTAAGAGTAATGGGTAAAAACATTTTATGTTTATGTCTACATATGTCTGTTTTAAGTTTGTATTAATATATTCCCTACTTGGTGAAGATCTATCTCTGTTCTGCATGTGTGACTGAGGCTACATATTCTGTTAGCATGGAGTTTCTATGTATGGATCTGTAGTAATCCAGCTTGTTCAGTTTTCTAAATAGGAGTATGGATGTTCTAGGGCCCACTGCTCTTTTCTGGATATGCTATATGTTGTGTGAGTTTTGTAAGTTAGTGCTTTATGGAATAGTAGATTTGCTCTATGAGTCCTGTATTCTGGGTTCTTGGTGTAGTCAACTCTAGAGTGTTGTTTGGGGGGGGGGGGGAGGGATACTGGATTATGGATTATCTTTGAGATTTGCTGTTTTGCATTCTTTATGCTTCCAGACTGAAATTTAAAATATTTTGTCAGTTCAGATTCAAGGAAATTTCAAATTTTAAGGGAACATCTCAGTTTAATTTTGTTGGCTGGTCGTGAGGGTTTGCTAAAATTAATCACCAGATTGGGTGTTGGGTATATGAGCAAGGGGGCTATCAGATTATGCACTTGTGGATGGAGGCTGAGTGCGTGGGCCTTTTCCGGCAAGACGGTGTCCGTCTGTCCCTGGTAGGTCAGGATATACTTCTCAATGACTGGCAGGAGGTATTGGAATTGGTTGTCAGGCAGGACACCGAATGGTCGCAGCTTTAAGGGGGGCGGTGCAGTAGCTTTAACTTTTGCCCTGCGTCAGTGGTGGGTACCAGAGCTGCGTTTACTGTTAGGCCGTGGCCAGGTGATCACCACATGAAGGTACTCAGCAAGACTGGAGGAGGAAACTATTCTCTCCCCCTAAGAGATGCACAGTAATTCACCAAATTACTGCTGCTAGTGACTTTTATGGGACCGTCTCTTATGTGTTTGTATCTAGTACTGCATATGCTTAGTAGCACTATAGAAATGATAAACAGTAGTAGTAGGAGTTCTTCAGGAAGATCTGTCTGCTCCTTGTGTTTGAAAATCCAATATTGATACACCACCCCCACTGTCAGGAATGCAGGCAGAGGACTCCCACACAATTTAGAGGGAATGCCGACATAAGAAGCTATTTACAGAAATATGATCTGCTGCAGATCTCAGCAAAATCCACTCATTCCTGCAGGATCAAGCTAGGACGAGAGTTGTCTGGTTTGATTCCAAGTAGTCAGGATGAAACAGTTGTCAGTTGGAGGGCCCACCTGGGTCTAGGAGGAGCCTGCAGAAACTTATCTCTATTAATACAGAGGTTTCAGAAATGTGTATTGCTACAAGTGCCAAGAAAGCATTCTGTGAGGAAGTCTGAAATGTAGGATCCACATTTTGTAAGCAGGTGGCTGCTCCTGTCCACAGAGGAGCATTGGACTGCAGTCTAAAGATTGATGAAGAAGGGCATCAGAGAGGGAGAATATGCTGGCATGGTCTTGTCCCTTCCGGATGACCCCAAGCAAGACGGGCCCGTTTGGACCTAATTCTGGACCGCGGAAACAAAACATTCCCACAGTAATCAGAATCGAGCCTGAGGATGGCCTGGCATGCCCCTGCCACCTGCGGGGACATCCTCCCTGCAGGTGCCCATGACACCTGGGGCCTCAGCCCTCTTTTCCCCGCCGCCCAACCCATGGCTGGCTTGCCGTGGCCTGGATTGGGGATACCCGGGCCCTATTGACGTTTTTTTGTTGCTTATTCCACCCCTGAATCGGCCCTGTATGTCCTGCTGGGCTGGCCCGCCCCCGCTCCGCCCCACTCTGCCCCGATCTCACCCCTCCCCCCGCCATCTCTTTCCGTCCTGATGCTCAGGACATACAGGGAAAGCCGGAGTGGGAATTGGGCCCGGATGGCTTGTGCAGCCCCGCAACCTACGTCGCAGAATCAGGCCCATAGCCTACAGGCTGGCTTTGGGCCCTTGCATGTTTAACCCTGGTCCTGGTTTTGTTGCATCTGCTAGTAGAATCATCCTTCATCCTGTGATGGTTATTGGTTTATCTGATGCTGGTCCCATCTTACTTAACAGAACTAGAATTGTGATCATGTTCTAATAGCAACATCTTCTTTCCCACAACTGTGAGGATTCACTGTGTGACTCTTCCACTGTTACATTTAACTCCCACCTCAATGAGGCATGTTTGAAATGGCCCAGTATTGTTTGCAAAATTCTGTACCACTGACCTGGTAGACCTGTGCGCTTCTGTGAGTGTTGGATGGAAAATCTTGTAGAGCACTGACATAATTTGCTGGCATCTCATGAATATTGGGCAGATTCTAAAAAAAAAGATTCATGCAAAAGAATCACCAAATAATACTTCAGCAGTACACTTACAGACTGGCATTCAAATTTCAACATAGTTGGGTAGTATAGTAGTAGATTTCCAAATCTGAGTCAACTAAATTTCCAGTCATTAGTAAACTTGGCTTGTCCCTATTTCTTTTTTTCTGTTTAGAAAGGACGCTAAATATTCTTAACACTGTTAATAACGGAATCAGTAGTTCATCAGCTTAATCAGATCAAGGTGCATTTATCCATTATTTGTACTTATTATATATGTTATCATGACTCAGCTGCTTGATGCCTTGTGATTGTCTAGTGTTGTGTATACATAATGTTTCTAGTGTGTTTTTCTTGAGGAAACCCATTAGCTATTAGACACTACGCAATAAGGCAGATTTTAGATAAGATGTGGTGAGGTGAATTTAGATGTTCAGGTTGGGATGTTGAAAATTCCCACTGTTGGGACTTTACCTCAAATGACCCAAGCAGACCCAGAACCCTGATTCACCATAGCTGGCCCAAGTGGCTGCTAGACTCCTCACTCCCATTCCCTCAACAACGGTTAGAATGCCCAGTGGCCGGTGTCTCCCCAGATCCTCCAATTAGCACCAAAATCATTGATGGCCCCAGTGGCCCTACCCCCACCCTCCCAAGACCCTAAAAATACAGTAAACATTGGTGGCCCTAGTGGATGCTAGACCCCCTACTCCTGACCCCATTAACAAAGAGTAAGGTTCCCAGTGCCTCCATAGATACTCTCTCATTAGCACCAAAATCATTGGCGGCCCCAGTGACTCCAACCCTCCACCCCCTGATTCCCTCAAAAGTAAACACTGGTGGATCTAGTGGCTGCTAGACCTCCACCCTTGACCTGCCAATAAAAGCAAGAGTTCCCAGCTTGACTCCTTGGACACCTTAACAAAAGCTTAAGTACTATAAACTATGGGAGGCAGGAGTGCTGTCCACATGCTCCTGCCTTAATGTCGCCATCTTGCAAAATGGCAGTGCCTGACCCCGTGCACTGCATCCACAGGGTCAGTCTGCCAAATAAGGCAAAAATTGGGGATAAGCAGCATAGAATCTGTCTATCTACCTTTCGGGATCCCGTCAGATACTTATGACCTGGATGCAGGTAGGGAAGAGCAACCCAAACTATAGTGATATGATGCAAGGTTCCACATTAGAAGTCACCACCCAGGAAAAAGGTATCATTGTGGATGATAAGTTGAAATACTTTACTCAGTGTGCAGTGGTGGCCAAGAAAGCAAATAGAATGCTAGAAATTATAAGAAAAGGAATAGGGAATAAAACAGAGACTATCATAATGCCTCTGTATTGTTACATAGTGCGACTGCTTCTTCAGTACTGCATGCAATTCTGGTCACCACATCTCAGAAAAGATATAGCGAAATTTAAAAAGGCACAGAGAAGAGTGACCAAAATGATAAAGGGGATGGAACGATACTCTTATGAGGAAAGGCTAAAGAGGTTAGGACTTTTCACCTTGGAGAAGAGATGACTGAGGGGAGATATGATAAAGGTCAATAAAACAATGAAGTGGAATGGGTAAATGCGAATCGACTATTTACTCTTGCAAAAAGTACAAAAACTAGGGGACATAAAATTAATAGTAAGTAGTACATTTAAAACAAATCGAATGGAATACTTTTTCATTCAACACAAAATTAAGCTCTAGAATTTGTTGCTACAGGATGTGGTAAAAGATATTATTGTAGCTAGATTTAAAAAAGGTAGCTAGATTAAAAAAAGGTTTGAATATGTTTCTGGAGGAAAAGTCCATAAACCATTATTAAAATGGACTGGGTAAAGAGCGTAGTTACTCACCTGTAACAAGTGTTCTCCAGGGACAGCTGGAATCAGTCCTCACATATGGGTGACATCAGCACTGACGGAGTCCTCATGGGAGCATCTCCCCAGCTTTCAAAGAAAGCCTTTGGGAAATGCCACCACTCATGCATGGTCCCCTTCCTGCCCAAAGGTGCCATCTTGCCCAGTCAAATGACATAGCTGAAGATAGCAAAATAAAGAATGGTAAAGGAGCAACTCCAAGGGGAAGAGGGAGGGTTGTGAGGACTGATTCCTGCTGTTCTCCAGGAACAAGCAGAAAGTCAGTCCTCACATAAGGGACTCCCCAGCTACAGGCTATTGAGAAACCCATAACAAAAAGTGGGTCCCCACAAGGGGAGCCGCAAGCAGCAGCAATTCAATCTGGTGTACAGACTACAGTAGGACTCCTGTGTCCGATGAAACCAGCACTCCGGTAGCCTGAACACAGAAGGGTCGGAGGGTAGGAGTTGCCTAGACCTCAAAAACATTACGGAGCACCGCCTGGCTGGGTGCTATCCCGACGAGATTATCTTTCTAGGCAGTAATGGGCTGTGAAGGTGTGGACTGAAGACCAGGTGGCAGCCTGGCAGATGTCTGCCATCGGGACAAAGTGCAGATTTGCTACTGAACCGCCATGGCCCGGAAATGATGCACTGTGACACGACCTTCCAGCGGGAGCCTCGCCTGCTCATAGGTGAGGGCAATACATTCCGCCACCCACGTGGACAGCGTACACTTAGTCACTGCTTCCTCCAGCCTGCTGGGGTCATAGGATACGAAGAGCTGGGAGGCTTTGCAGTGGTCCTGAGTGTGTTAGACATAGAAGGACAAGGCCCTCTTACAGTCCAAGGTGTGGAGGACCATTTCTGTCCAACTGGCGTGAGGGCGCGGAAAGAAGGTAGGCAGTACCACCTCCTGATTGAAATGTAACGAGGATACTACCTTCGGAAGAAATTTGGGATGTGTGCGGAGCACCACCCCTGTTCTTATAGAACCCAGTATAGGGGGCTTCAGTCACCAAAGCTTGGAGCTTGCTAACCCTGCGAGTGGAAGTAAGCACAACCAGGAAAACCATCTTCCCGAAAGATAGTGAAGGTGGCAAGTAGCCAAGGGCTCGATTGGTGGGTGGGTGAGCTGCCCCAACCCCACAATGAAGTCCCATTTAGTTGCTGGAGGGCCAACCGGGGACTTAGATAAGAGCAGGCCCTGTAGGAAGTGGCCTACTAACGGTTGAGCCGAAAGGGGCTTACCATCTACCAGGTGGTGGTGAGCCGCCAGGGCACTGAGGTGCACTCTAACGGAATTAGACCTGAGTCCAGATTGAGAAAGGTGGAGAAGATACTGCAACACCATAGCCACCAGGCAGGAGTAAGGGTCAGCCCCTCGCGCAGCATACCATAGCTGAGACCCTACGCCATTTGAAGGCATATGCCCTCCTTGTAGAAGCCTTACGGAAGGTCAGCGGAACATTCTGTACCTCAATGGGAAGCTGGAGATGGGCCAGGGCTACCCTCTTAGCAGCCAAGCCGTAAGTGAAAGAGACCCCAGGTTGGGATGTAGGAAAGAGTCCCCCTCCTGAGATAGAAGCCTTGGGGTGGTCCCCAAGGGGATGGGGGCTTCCACCACTAGGGAGTCTGCCAATTGGTGGGTCACCCGAACCCTGTCCCAGAGGCGGCCAGTGGCCTGGGACCACTGGTCCCGGAGACACCACTGCGCCATTCTCATGTGGAGACAGGCATCTGGAGTAACGTGGACCGTGGAGGCCATATGCCCAAGGAGGCACAGAAGATGGCGGGCAGACACCGAGGGACGGTGTTGTATAGAAACATAAAAAACATAGAAATATGATGACAGAAAAAGACCACATGGCCTATCTAGTCTGTTCTTCCATATCAACAACTACAACAGTCCCCTTTTTACCTTTAGAGATCCTCTGTGTTTGTCCCATACTTTTTTGAATTCAGTTACTGTCCTCATCTCTACCACCTCCACTGGGAGACTATTCCATGGATCCACTACTCTTTCCGTAAAGAAATATTTCCGCAAATCACTCTTGAATCTATCTCCCTTCACCCTCATCCCATATCCCCTCATAGCAGAACTTGCTTTCAATTGAAAGAGGCTCTCTCCCTGAACATTTATGCCACGGAGGTATTTAAACATCTCAGTCATATCACCTCTATCCCGCCTTTCCTCTAAGGTATACATATTAAGATCCTTAAGTCTGTCCTCATCAGACACAACCATGCCTAGGTCCCGCTCTTCTTTAGTGGACAAAAGTACTTCACCCCCTATACTATATTGTTCCCTTGGATTGCTGCAGCCCAAATGCATGACCTTACATTTTTTAACATTAAATCCCAGCTGCCAAATTCTAGACCATTCTTCAAGCTTAGCTAGATCCCTCCTCATGTTATCTACACCTTCCTGGGTGTCTACTATATTGCAGATTTTGGTATCATCCGCAAAGAGGCAAACCTTACCCGACAGCCCTTCCGCTATATCACTAACAAAGATGTTAAAAAGAATCGGACCAAGGACAGATCCCTGGGGCACACCATTGGTAACATCCTTCTCCTCAGAGTGAGCTCCATTTACTTGTACTCTTTGTCGCCTACCACCCAACCAATTTCTAACCCAAGCAGTAACTTTAGGGTCCATCCCTAGGGTGCTCAGTTTGTTTATAAGTCGCCTGTGAGGAACAGTGTCAAAGGCTTTACTGAAATCTAAATACACCACGGATGTATCTGCCCGGTCTGTGGGCAAGAAAGCCTGTGACTGTTGGGTGTAGAGCTTTGCTCCTATGAATTCTAGGCACTGTGTCGGAAGAAGGTAGAACTTGGGGTAGTTTATGATGAAGCCCAAATGCTGTAGGATCTGGATGGTGGTGCAGTGGCCTGCTGCACCTCGGACACTGTGCCCCCTTTTACAAGCCAGTCATCCAGATAGGAAAACACGAAGACCCCCTGAAGCCTGAGAAAGGCAGCCACTACTGCCAGGCATTTCGTGAACACTCTTGGGGTGGAGGCGAGCCCGAACCCTCTGTATTGAAAATGCCTGCCCCCTACTATGAACCACAGGTATTGCCTGTGGCGTGGGTGGATTAGAAGTGAGTGAATGCATCCTTGAGCTCTAAGGAGCATAGCTAGTCTCCCTGCTGGAGGTAGGGCAGCAATGTTCCAAGGGAGAGCATCTTGAACTTCTCCCTCACCGGGAATGCGTTGATGTTGTGCAGGTCGAGGATGGGCCTCAGTGGCCAGGCATCGGTGGTGATGTTTACCCACCTCGTGGCATAGAGGGTCAGTCGTCCTCCTATAGGCTGGTGACCTCTTTGGGGTAGAATGGCTATGCTGGAATAGTCAAAAACTCCCCCCTGGCTGGGCTGGAGCTGGTGCTTGGGGCTTCACAGCCTTCTGCTTATGCAGACCATGCCCCTGTCCCTTGGCCTGCTCCCCTTGTTGGGGAGCCAGGGAGGCCTGAAAATGTGGTTAGTTAAGGTAAGAAGCTCCCTTCCTTGGAGTGGAGGAGTAGCCTAGTGGTTGGGGCAAGGTACTTCAGGCCGGAAGGTCAGGGGTTCAAATCTCTCTAGAGGACAGCAATCTTGGGCTGGAAGGACTGGGGTTTCTAGTCTCACAGGTGCTCCTTGTGGTCTTGGGCAAGCCACTTAACCCTCCATAGCCCATGTTCCCTGTAAAATAGTTATCTCCAAGTTATAATGCCCTGTTCAATGTAATTTCAGTTTGTTCAATGTAAACTGTACTGATGCAGAATAGTGTGGTATATAAGAAAATGTAAATAAATAAAGCGGCTTTTTACCCAAGGCCTTCCTTTGGAGAGGGACAGTGGTCTTCTTAGAGAGCTTGGTCCTCGTCATGAACTCGGTCTCCAACTCGGTGGCCTTGTCAGTCTTGGGCTTGCCAAAGAGGTTTTCATCCTGGCAAGGGACATCGACCATTGTCCTGGACCCATTGCTCGAGGTCGGACGACTGGAGCCAAGCCTGGCGGCGCACACCAATGCCTGCCACGGCTACCTGGGCCGCTGACTTGAACCCGTCATAGGCCGCTCGAGACATAAATTTGGAGCATTCATGGACGGCCTTGGACAGGCCCCTGAAGTGTTGCAAGGGTTCCTCAGAGAGACCAGCTGAGAAACCGGCGAGTTCCTTCACCAGGTCCCTCAGGTACATGCCCATGTACAGCTGTTAGGACTGGATTCGGCAAATGAGCATCGAGCCCTGGTAGCACTTCCTTTCGAGGGCATCCAAGGTGCGGGCCTCCCTACCGGGTGGCACAGAGGAGTGCATCTTTTGGCTCTTCAGCCGACGCATGGCTGACTTCATCACCATGGAGTTATACGGCAGTTGCAACTTCTGCAAGCCAGGGCTCTGGTGGACTCGATACATCGAGTCGAGCCGCTTGCTCACTACCGGCATTGATGCCGGCGTTTCCCACATGTGGAACATGAGCCATTCCAGAATGGGAGGAATGGGCACCGTGAGCGATTCCCAAGGGGGAGCCTCGAATTGGAGGATCTCGAGCTCATCAGCCCAAGGGTCCTCCTCCGACTCGGTTGGGAATGCCAGGGCCTTAGAAATATCTTTTACAAAGTCTAAGAATCCCATGTCCTCCAGTGAGGACCTTCTCTGAGGTTCTGAGACCGGGGAGTCCGAGGGGACATCGGGGTGTCGACGGGTATCCGGGAACTCATCATCCTCCATTGCCCACTCAGAGTAGTCCAAGGAAGACTTGAGAGTAGGCTGCTCCATGGGCCTCGAAGGCCCCGAGGCCGCATGGTCCACCCCTAGAGGGGACATCGGTGGCGACCGTGGCCACAACGAGTGGGACACCGAGCGCGACCTTGGCCGAGGATTGACTCGAGGCTGCAGGACCTTGAGAATCATCTTGGCCTCCAGGGACATCTTCGACGTTGAATACCCAGTGGTCGGGGCGGGGGAACCAGACATGCTGGACAACAACACTCATTGCTGATCCAAGAAGGCAGACAAACTGTGCTCTAAGGATGCCATCCTGGACTCAAGACCAGAAGGTTCCGCCGCCTTCGGCGTGGGCACCGAGGGACTCGGGCCCGACATTGGCTCCCCTAAGGGGGTGATACTGGAGACAAGTTAAGCACTCGAAGAGAAAAAAAATCAACCTTTTCCAGGGGAAAGACAGACGACATCTGAAGGGCTCTGCGGAAAAAAGGAGACTGAGCAAGATGGCACCCTTGGGACACCTTTGAAAGCTGGGGAGATGCTCCCACAAGGGCTCCATTGGTGCCGACATCACTCATATGTGAGGACTGACTTCCTGCTTGTTCCTGGAGAATCTACTGTTTATTCCTAGGATAAGCAAAATGAAATCTATCTTTTGGGATCCTGCCAGGTACTTGTGATCTGGATTGGCCACTTTTGGAAAGAGGATATTGGATTTGGAGGACCTTTGGTCTGAGCTAGTAGGGCCTAAGAGGGAGAGATACTGGACTTCAGGGTGGGGGTGGGTGGGTTGAGAGGCAAGATCAGACCACTGGGATAGAGGGAAGAGAGAGAAAGAGATGCTAGACCCACAATTGGTGAGGGAAGAGAAAGAGGAAAGAGAGAGAGGGAGAAATGCTGCACCAAGGGGGCAGTAAGATGCCAGTGGTCCCCAAACTATTGCCAGAACCTTGGAAGAGGTATTCTTTTAGGGTTGCTGTGGGATGGGATGAAGAAGGGAGGGAGAAGGATCTCCTGCTTCACAAACACTCCTCTCCTTCTAGTGACTGATAAGGTCCAACATGACCTTTGGTCAAAAGATTTGAGGACCACTACAATAGATCTTAATAGCCACACTAACTCAAAGAGCCATCAGGGAAATCTTTGGCCTGCAGAGAGAGTGGGCACTCATACATACATACAAATCAAAATTTAATATTTCAAAGTATGGCGTCCAGTTATGCATTCTACGTTTTCACAGAATGATTGAGGGAGAGGTAATATTGGGATGATCATGATTGTTGAGTTTAATTATCTACATCTCATAGGGGAGGTATAAGGCTAAAGATTCACCTAGGATGCCCAATACTCTTGTACCTGCATTTCCTTCACTATTCCTGTTTGCTTCACTTTTCCTGGATATTCTTATGTCTGTGCATTATATCACAAAGTTAGGAATATTTTCCAAAATGCTTGGTTAGTACACTCAAATCGTAAAATGTCTAGACTGAACAAATAACAGAGAAGTAAATGGCGTACCATTTTCTTTAATCTTTGTAACACTTCTAGATAGAATTTGAAGAAGAAACTGATAGTTAGAGTTCTTCTGTATTCCACCTTTCCTCCTACTGCTGAGCCAGGGAGAGTAACTTCATCCAAGATATGTTGGCAAGCATTATCCAGCATCTTCTGATTCCACTGACTGGAATGAAAATTTGCATACATTATTGATTATACATATTAATAAGATAGTTCTCTAGCCACAGAGGATCCCTAGTTGTGGTCAGGTGAGAGTAAGGCTGCACATCGGATGAGATCTGACAGGGACAGCATTACCATTAAGCAAACTAGGCAGTTGCATAGAGCACCAAATTTTGGAGGGTGGCCCATTCCTGCCGCTGTCACACTTCTCTAGGACCTGCAGAGGCAGCAATGACAATAAAAGAAAGAAGCACCGAGCAGAGCCTGCATGCTGGTGCTTCACTTGAATGTGCAGCTGGTCCCGTCTCCTCCAATGCAGACTTCCTGTTTGTATGGGGGGGAGGGGGCGGGGGGGCAGAACCGGCTGGCCTTTCACAATGCAGAAGCAGCATGCAGTGTTTCAGGCTCCACTAAATGCTTTCTTGTTGTTTTATTGTCATTGCTGCTACTGCAGCCCTGGAGAGATGTGGCAGCGGTGGAGGTAGTAAGAGCAGAGGCAGGGGTGGCAAGAATGAGGGTTCGCCTAGGGTGCCTCTTATCCATGCACTGGCCCTGGTCTTCACCATTGCAACGGGAGGGGAGCTCATGCAGACTGGACAGACCATGTGATTTTTATCAACCACTATGTTCTCTGCCTCTGTGTTTAAGATGGGAAGAGTCCATAGGCTCATTAAATGTGACTCGAGAAGGAGAGTCCAGGCCGAACTTAGAAAATCTGAGGTCTTGGGTTATGAGGTGCCGCATCAACCTTGTTTGGGAGGGAAAGGAGGTGTGGGGGGGGGGGGGCGGAGTTGGTATAATTTTTAAAGAGGAGTTACGATTGCAGAAAGCTGATATTGTCTTTTATGAGTGGATGGAGGCTTTATTGGTGGAATCTCAAGTAAATAAAGATTTGAGATTTCTGCTTGTTTATTTTACACCGGCAAGAGAAGATAAAATCCATGGAAGATTTTTAGAAAGGTTATTTCATCTGTCAGTAAAACATAAGAGTATTATGGTGATTGGTGATTTTAATTATCATATGGATGATGATGAGGATTTTTATGCACAGGAGTTTGATACCTTTGTTAGATCTCTAGATTGGAACATTCCAACAAATTTTCCAATACATGATAAGGGACATATGTTGGATCTTATTTTAGCTTTGAATTGGTATAGTCAGGTTTTTAAGATTAAGGGGTATGTTTACTAAACCGTCTTAACGTGCACCCGGCGATAGTGTGCAGGCTGCCATAAAAGGAGTGGGCGTGTCGGTCTTAAAGTAGCAAAACGGGATTATCGTGCGATAACGCGCACTGCTGCGCACATTATCGGGCGAAGCGCCACTAAGCGCGTTAACGCGCGGTAATCTTAAGTAGGCGCCCAGACATACAAACATAGAAACAGAGGTGTAGCACAATGGTTAATACACTGACTGATGGTACAGGGGTCATGAGTTTGATCCCCCAGTGTGCCTAATGCATAAGGTTGGCTGAGGCATCACCCTTTACTTTTAGGTAGTGATTTTTGAGACATTTTACTTTTATTTTAATTAGTGCTGCCAGCAAACACACCCTCACGGTGGCGTAACCTAAGGTGCTGCATAAGACACCCCATAACGCACTCCATAGGGCACATTATAAAGTGCACTGTCCACCAAGGCACCCTATAATGTCCCCTATAGGACACCTTATAAGGCACCTTATAAGGTGCTTGATAGGGCGCCTTATAAGGCGCCCTATAAAGCGCCCTATGGGGTGCTTTATGAGGCTCCTTAAGGTTACAGTACTCTGAGGGTGTTTTTGCTGGCAGCACTAATGTACATTAAAAATAGACAATGCCTCAGACAGCTCTATCAAATAACTCCACCATGGGTTTGAACCTATGACCTCTGGTTTCACAGACAGTGAAGTAACCAATGTGCTACAGCTGCTAACAAACCCCTAGCTGGCTGCAGAAGGACTGCATGGCACCACACAAACTGTCTGCTGTGGTTACCAGGATAGGGTTAACCCACCCGTACCCATGATGCACTGCACATGCAAATCAGCAGTCGACAGATGATCACAAGATGGGGTATGCACCCCCACAGCACCTCGGCCTGGTAGGGGGAACTGACCGTGTGTGGTACTGGCACAGAGTAGCCACAGACCGTCACATTGTGCGGGTACTGTGCTCACCATGAGGGTGAGGTGGGGTGCCCAGCACCAGGTCCCCAGCACCTTTCATAGCTGAAATATGTCATGCTGCAGGTCCCCATCAGTGCTAATGTGTGTGATAGGTAGTTCCAGCAGACACACCTAGGTTACATCTGTGTCCTTTTGTATTTCTCAGTCATGTCTAGCCCTTATGGGCTATGATGTACCCAGAATAGTACATATTCTGTGTTGGTGCCATCGGGACGGGACCCATAGGTGGATGATGTACCACCACAAAACCCACTCTCTGGGGCTCAGGGTGGGAAATAAGATCACCCACCAATAGATCCACATTCTACCTACCTGCAATGGTAGCAGTAGAGGGGAACAGACAACCTACAGGGCAGGCAATGCAGAGCTGCACACATCCATAAAGCAATAGCAGACAGACAGTAGGCCTGGAAATGCTCAGCTGCCCCCCACCACTAGCTGACATTCTCCAGCAGCAAGCCTCCAGCCGCTGCACCCTGCAAGGTGTTCCAGAGCAAGACACATACTAGCTGCAGACACTCTGCTAGCTAGTCCATTGTCCTGGAGGAAATGTGTGTACCCAGAACTGGGATGTCAGCATACACACCAAGCAGATAAGTCAGTGATTGGGTCCCAAAAGGGACCCATAAATATCACATGAGAGAAATGTTATATAGCACTATGGGGGAACCTAGCCATGCCGTGGTCACTGCTCCGTCAGGGTGAGAGTGACCTCCCAGCAGGACAGGCTGTGGCCGGGCACTACAATGTCCAAGCCATTGCCCTATGCCCTGTGCAGATGCGGCCAGGCCAGGCCACATTATCCTGGCTATTCCCACAGTACCTTGCTCCTCATTATGCACATTGGCAGGCCAATACTGGCAACAGTGCTAGCAGTGTGGGCTGTGGAGGGTGTTGGCAGCCACCACACACTGGATAGACAGACACACACTCCACACACCTATGCCAGCATTGTGCAACTATAGAGGTGTTTGGCAGCCCTGGTCACCACACCAGTCCTGGGCACAGTGCAGGCATGGCTATGGTGCGCAATACTGTTGGGGTCACTCTGTCAGACACCAGACCTGAGGCACACTCCACAGACATCAGAAAGTTTGCTATGATGCAGCTCAATCAGCCAATTGTGCTTAACGTAGGAATTGCAATCTGCCAGTTATCATAGCAACCTTTTGATAGCTGTGTACAGTTTTCCCATGTTTAGGGTGGCATTGCTAAGGTATGCAAGTGCTAGTATGGGGAGATGCATGCAGGGCCCAACATCCTGCCTCTCCAGGAGGCTTGGGATAATGGAGCCTGTGGGTGCGTGTGTGTCTGCCCCTGTTGGCCGCTGCTCTAGGGCAGAGGTTCCCAACTCCAGTCCTGGAGGGCCAAACACTGTTCGGGTTTTCATGCTGTCCCTAATGAATAAGCATGCGATACATCTGCATACCATGGGGGCGGTGCATAGCAATGCAGCACAGCCACATTTATTAGAGGCAGCATGGGACCTCAATGGTGTTTGGCCCTCCAGGACTGCATTTGGGAGACTCTGCTCTAGGTAATGCGCATGTTTATGGTGTCTGTGCTCTGTAGGGTAAAATGTAGGTGTTTTGGGCATGTCTATGTCATCTGCACTACAGGTTCTGTCTGTATTAGCATGTTGTAGTAGTGGGTAAAATATGGGGGTGGGGTTGGCAGGAACCACAGCTGGGACTTGAACCTGTGACCTTCTGCCTCTGAACACACTGGTTGTGTGCACTGCACCACCGTGTTGCCACAGATACAGTGCATTCCCTGGTGATACCATGACTGTTCGTCCGGCAGGGCCTGCCTGTTGCAGTGCATGGCACCCACCTACACAGGGCTAGGCCATAGTCTGCTCTGGGCAGCTGCCACTGCCCCCTCCACCACCAGTACCCCTCTGCCACCATGCTGACATGCCCTTCTGCTGGTGGTGCGCAGTCTCAGGCCATCCAGTGTGCAGGTAGGTGGCTGCCTATGGTGCGTGTTCTGGGGTAGGGGTGCCTGCATAGACGTCCACGCTTCCCCCCCAACACCGCCTGCCAGTGTTCTGTGCCCTTGGAGGTACCTGCTGGGTACTATCCCCTGTGACACTGTGATAAACACACTCATGCCCATGTTGGGCCCTCATCAGTTGCTGTCTGGCTGCTGTACAGTTTCAGCATTCCTAAGTGCCACCTAGGCATCTGCCTAGTCCGCACTGTGCCCCAGCTGCACCACAGCATGTGCCGCCTGCAGCCCTCTGTATCCCATTTTCAAGCATCTGTCCAGTTGGCCATTCCCGCCCTGCTGTTGCCGCACATGTGCACGCCATAGGAAACCTGTCTGATGGAGAGGAAAACCATGCACAGCGCAATTTCACTGTGGGCTCATTCACCTTGTATGGGGACGGAGCATGGACCCTTCCAGAATTCATATCCTTTTTTTTGGTGCTTTCTTGGGAGTGTTTTTTGATGTTTCCCATTGAGATCACTATTGCCAGCTTGGTTATTTTATTTTTCCATTTTCTTCTGGTCATTTTCACTGTTTATTTGCCCTTTTGTTCCGTGCACATGTATCACACTTATCACTTTTTGTAGGTTTCCCTGGTTTTGCTGTACATTGCTGACAGAAATGGTTTCTCTTCTCTTTAAATCATCTCTAACGCCAGGGTTTCACTGGCGTTAGTTTTGAGCCTCGGATTTCACATCGTTAGTGTGCGGGGAGCCTCTCCCCTCCCACTCTCCACCCATTGACTCCTTCTCTCCGCCCCTGGGAGCCTTCCTCCGCCCTCTGGGACCTTTCTCCGCCTTCAGTGCTCGTTTGCGCCGCTGCGCGCGTTATCGCGCGCTAAGGTACCTCTGCGCCCGATAAAGTGCCATTATCATGCGATAAGGTACCTTATCGCGCGATAACATCACAGAGCGCACATTAAGACGGTTTAGTAAACATACCCCTAAGGATATCTCAGCATCTACGATTATTTGGTTGGATCATTATTGGGCAGAGAGAGCAGTTGGAGGTGGTGTCAAAATCCCTTAGGGATGTGAATGTTGAAAAATTTCAAATGCAGGTGAAACAATTGTTGGTTTTACAAATTTAATAGCAGTTTAGAGCAGAAGTTAGGACATTGGAATGAAGTGCTAAGTAGCTTTTTTAGAAGTAATGGAACCAAAAATTAAAAAGAAGAGAAGGAAAAATAAAAAAAATTCTCTTCCCTTTTTCACAGAAAGCCAAGCAATTACAATCAGAAAGGAAATGACGGAAGACTCAGGAGAAGTAAAGTAGATATGGAAAGAAACATTTAAGATGTACAGACAGTTAGTTATTACACAAGTTGAAAAGAGCTTACATTACTAGTAGAATTTTAGAGTCAAAGGACTCGGCGAGAGAAGTGTTCATGATTGTTATGGAACTGTCAGGAGGAAGTGCTCAGGAGAAAGTTCAGTCAATATTAAGTAGTAAAGATTTAGCCAAATTCTTTATAGAGAAAATTGAGACTATTCAGAAAGAATTGGTGAATTGACAGGGTTTAGAAGGAGATAAAGTGGTTGCCTCTGACGGAGGGAAAGTTATCATACTTTATTATGCCATCTAATGATTATTTGCAGAAACTAATTAATCATTTTATGAAGGGGTACGAGAGTCTAGTCAACCCCTGTCCTGCACAATTCTTGATATCACCTTCAGAGAAATTTTTTTTTTGTATTTGAAATGTATGATAGCTCAGTCTTTGCAGGAGAGTGTTTGCCCTTTCATGTTGAAACAGGCCTTGATTCGTCCAGTATTAAAAAAGCCCTCTTTAGCTGTAGATGATGTAAATAATTTTTGTCCAGTATCCAATTGGCCTTTTATTGCAAAGATTCTTGAAGCTATTGTTACTTCTCAATTACAGGTTTATATGGAAGAGATTAGAAGGCTGGATGATTGTCAATCGGGTTTTAGGGTGGATTTTGGCACTGAGGCAATGATAGTAGCATTGATTGATAAGATGCAGAGATGGAAGGATATTTGAGGTAGTTTAGTTTTATTAGACTTATCTTCTGCTTTTGTCATAAGTTATTAGATAGGCTGTGTCTGATGGGCATTGAACATAAAGCATTAAACTAATGTGCATCTTTCTTAACAAATAGATCCTTTAAGGTAGCATTTAATGGAAATATGTCTAAGGTCTATGATTGTAAAACCAATGTACCACAGGGATCTCCATTATTCCCACTGTTGTTTAAAATCTATTTTATTCCTCTAGCACAGCATATTAGGAATTTGGGGTTTTCCCCATTTATATATCCAGACGAGGACCAATTCTTCATTCCTATGAAGAATTCATTTCAGGAAATGGTGGGGCATTTGGAACAAGGTTTGGTTTTTGAGTAAGTGTTGAATGAACACAAATTGAAATTGAATGTGGGGAAGAGTGAAACTTTATGGATGGGGAAGGATAAGATCCCAGTTGTGGTTAGATGTATCTCAGTTTTAGGACAGAAAGGGGGTTATTCTGTGCCATAAATAGTGGGGATGGACGTCCTATTGGGCCGTCCATCCCTGCTATTTGTGCCTTCACCCGGCCGCGATTAACTTCCCTGCCAGTTGGCGGGGAAGTTAGACAGGGGCGGGGAAGGGGTGGCTCAGGGGCAGAGTCTGGGCGGTCACCAGCCCTGGTCGTACAGGGCCGATTCTAATGTCGACTCTGTATGTCCAGGGCCGGTAACATATGTGGGAAAGTTATTCCACCTCCGAGGTGGAATAACATCCCTGGATGTTACATTTTTTAAATGCCGGGGCGCGGATGGAGCAGGGGGGATGGCGGACATTCCCCGCAGCCCAACCCTGTCCATAAGAGGCCAGATCGGGCGTTGGGCTCTGTGGAAGTAGCTGTAATTTCCGGCAGCTGTCATTGCAGCTCTTCAATGGAGCCGCAATGCCATAGCAACATGACGCCATGGCGCTGTGGCTCCATTGAAGAGCCTTGCCTGAGTTAGCTGGGGACAGTCCTGTATGTGCAGGTTGGGACTGTGATTCAGTCTGGCCTGCATGTACAGGACCTTCCCGGCTAACTCAGTCAAGGCTCTTCAATGGAGCTGCAGCGCCATGGCGTCATGTTGCTATGGCACCGAGACTCCATTGAAGAGCCGCGATGCCGGCCGCCAGAAACAAAAGCTTATTCCCCGCAGCCTGACCCCTGATCTGGCCTCCTAAGGCCAGGGTCAGGCTGCAGGGATTGTCCTCCGGCCCCCCCCCGCCCCATCCATGCCCTGGCATTGAAAAAATAATATGTCCCGCACATGTCACTAGCTCTGGACTTACCAGAGCCTGGCCAGACTCCGCCCTCAAGCCGCCCCTTCCCCGCCCCTGTCTAACTTCCCTGCACAGGGAAAGAGTTATATTGCTGCTAATTAATCTTCATTGGCTTTCTACAGAAGCTTGGGTACTGTTTAAAGCATCATTCTTGGCTTTTAAAGCTATTCATAAGACTGGCCCATCTTATTTGTCAAACACATTGACGATTTGTTCATCAGTGAGATCTTTACGATCGTCGAATCATTGCACTTTAGTTTTGCCATCAGCTACCTCCTTTCAATAGGAGAACATTAGAGATAGATGTTTTTCTGGTGTGGTTGCAAAATTATGGAAAAGTTTAGTAACACAGATTAGGGATTTAATGGACAATTTTCTATTTCAAAACTCTTTAAAGACCTGGCTATGAAGAAAAATATTTTTCAGAAATGGTTTGATGTGTTTATTTAATGTGTGTTTAATATGGTTTTATTTTATATGTATGTTTATATGGTTTTGTACTCCACTGTTTATGTTCTTGGATGATAAAGGTGGATTATAAATGTAATTAAATTAAATTAAAATTTTCTTTTATGGTCCCCCTTCTTTTCTACAATTACATAATGAGCACAGTTTTCATAGGAATTTACCTGATAACTAAGCAACTACCTGACAAAATTACAATGGGTGAGAACTGTCCTCTCAGAGTGCTCAAAGTATATGCAAGCCTTCAGAACATCTGCATTTTTATCCTGATTAAAATGAGGTGTTCCTGAGGTGTGCTTAGTTTAGGGAAGTAAATAATGTACGCACATTTGGATTTTCAAATGTGCACGCTGTGTCTGGCTCCGCTTATGCCATCCATAGAAAAAAGAGGTGCAAAGTAGAAGCGGTTACAAACCTGAAGGCAATTTCCTTTTGAAAATTTTCTAGAAGCTCTGTGACCATAAAAGTCCCCACATGCTTTTCAACAATGTGGTTTACTTAAAACTGCATCACTCTATACAAATCAAATTACAACTATGCATTTTGCTGATGATCTGAATTTTTCCCATCTGCTAATCCTTCAGAAATAGCTTTCGGATCGGAATGGTTGTTTAAATAAAAGGGCCAATGAATTAAATCTGAATGAGGAACATTTTAATTGTATTCACAGTATCCTTGGAATGACCATTTCCTGGTTTCCACAAATATTTTCTTAAACACACAGGACTGGATTAGCCACCCATGTTCTTTCAGCATGTTACCCTTTCAAGAGTTTCTCTATGATTCAGTATTAGAAAACAAACCTATTGCATTATTGAAAGATAGGCCCTGCACTAAGTAATTCAGGAGTCTATCAATTATTAGACTGAGCTCTGGACCTTTGTCACACATCGCATGCTGCTACTGCGTTAACATTTCTCATTAATTAGAAGGAAAAGATGACACTTTCTGGCGAGAAACCAGCCTTTGCTTTTCAGCCTGCTGATTTCTGCTGCAGGTTGTACAACGTCTATAGGTGACTCCTACCTTCCAATCAGCTTCTGGCATGTTTTCTTTGCACTCACTACGTTGGGTTCAATACCACCATAGAAAAGGCCGATATCCTGAATGACATCTGTGTCCTGTTTGAATAGGACTCTCATTCCAGCATTGACGATGGCAAAAGAATTCTCCCGACGCTGAGCCTGCCTGAACGCGAACACAAACTCCCACTGTAAATGTACAGAGAAAAATGGGTTCTTATGGGTGGAAAAACCTCCTGTGAGAAGATATCCGTCACCTGTAAGGTGCAGGTGGGTTAGTACAGAAGCCCCTGATTTTGAGAGATAACGCTTGCGTCATAAAAGTGAGCTCAGTGTACATCCAGGCAGAGGTACCTGCTTCTTAGAGCAATAAATTCATTTAGACTCATGCAGTTTCCATCAGTGCTGGCCCGAACATGTGCTCCTAGTTTCATGTATTTATGTCTGGGCCACAGTATGTCATGTTCCCTTAGAATCTTACATATAATCTGCCTTTGAAAAACTGTTTCATTAGAGAAATAAAAATTCTGCTGATGTAGAGCTCTCATTGGATATTTCCTTCAGTACTAGTGGTGACATGAGCATAAAATGATCACATTCTAGAAATAAGCTGGAGATCCGTGAGCATGGCAGACATATGACTGGCATATTTTAAAAATGAATAGGGAAGCAAACTATTTCCAGAATTCTCTATTACTAGTTTATTGTAGTATACATCGTACAGTAATAGTGCAAAAAGTGAGAAAATGTAAAAACAAAAAAACTTGCTGCTGTTCTTCTCCTTATGGAACTGATTTATTAAGAGCTAGATATTCAAAAGCACGTATGTGGCTGGAAGTGGCTGCCAACGGCGTAAGCACTTTCTTTTAAAAATGCATCACTCGTAAATGCTTAACGTTTGGCCATCTAAGTGGCTATGGGGGTAATTTTATGAGGAGGCACCTATATTAAGGCAATTTTATAAAGGCAAGTGGGTGCCTACTTACCTTTATAAAATACTAGCTTAGTTGAAAGATCTCGTACCTAGATGGCATGCATGGGCATTATACCAACCCTGGAATAGTGAAAATGTCTAAACCTATAATTTTTAGATATGTCCATAAATGATCATATTTTATAATTTACGTGTGCACTTGCTTGGTCCACCCATGCTCTACCTAAAATCCACCCCTTTGCATGCCTACCTGCAAAGCACTTCCCTTTATATCAAAGCATGTCCTTTTATGCTGGTCAGAATTTCATAAGAGGCTATTTACATGTGTATTGTCATGATGTGGGTATTGATAAAGTTGAAAACTTGAAAAAAAATCCTGTTTCTTTTAAGAATCTAGATGTGCAAGTACCTCCAGGCACAGCTAGAGGGAGCAGGAAGGAACATTCAGGAGCTAATGAGTCTGAGAAGCCTAATGACTTGCACCTGGAAATGACCCCGGAAGTCAGGCAGGAAAGATTTCCTTATAAGCCAGAGCTGAATGCTTGCAAGGTGTGCCCGGCTGCCTTAAGGAAGAGATGCACCGCTTCACCAAAGAAAGAGAAAGGGGAGAAAGAGAAGGACCTGAGAAGGAACAGAGACAGAGGGACGTCTTCCCAAGGGGGAACAGCTCTATCAAGAGGTTCATCTCCAAGAGAAGGAGTAACTGAAGAAATCCTAGAGGAGCAAGCCCACAGATACAGGGTTCACAAGGGTGAAATCCAGAAGGGCCAGGCTGACTGTGCAGCTGTCCCAAGAAAGTTTGTTAGAGCCAGCTCTGAAGTTAGAGGCTGTGCCACGCCCTGTTCTCACAGCGTTCCTGACTCAAGAACAGAGAGACCTAAGCAAGGAGCCAAAGGGAATGGTTTGGAGAGAAGCTTAGAGTCTCTGAGAAATAATTACCCAGTTTTACCAAGCAAGAAAGGAAAGGCATTTTATAATAAACCTGAGTTCTTACCAAGGGAGAGAAGAGAATTCATACCAGGTTTCACCAAACTGCCAAGAAGCACAGCCCTGCCTAATGCTGACAGGCAGAGAAATTGCTACTGCAGGAAAATTGCTGAAAGGGAAAACACTGTGGATTCAAGCCAGCAAAGCTCCAGGTATGAAACCTTTATTGATGATATTGAATGTTTGAATCCTAAAGGCCCTGTTAAAACAAGTCCTCACTCTACAAAGAAGGAGAAACCATACTGGTTTAATAAAATCCCTAAAGCCCTGAGAACAGATTGTTATTGGAGACAAGGCCCTAGAGGCATAGCACACTGACCCGAGTCAGATAGGGACAGTGTTTATTCCCCTGATGATTCTAGTGATGAAGAATGCATGGAGATAGAATGCATAAATACAGTTTCCCTATCTCCACCAGAACAGATGGAGTGTGACCTGTGCACAGCCTCATGTCAAGAGTCTGTAGTCTCTGAGTAACATAGAAGAGTTTATAGAATTTTTATGCTTTTGGAATGAACTGAATTCCTGTTACCCAAGCTCTGCATTAATTGTGAAGTGTAACAATTAAGCACATGTTTTTGAATGCTGGTACCTTTTGAAACAAAGGACTTTCTGTTTCATTATCCATCTCTTATGTTGAACCCTTGCACTGACGGGGAATAAAAGCTTTAATTCCCTCCACTTGGTCTTGTCACTGAGTTCTTTTAGGCAGCCGGAATTGGTAAGGACATTTTACTACGTCAATGAACCTTACGTTCTCTGTGGCTCTCTAAAAATAATCTTTGCCGTGGATTGCCCATAGGCGTAGGGGGCGCTCACCACAACAAATGGCGTAGTTGTTTGGGTTGCGGATATAATCCTAAGAGATACTGTAAAGAAATTAGAAAAAAAAACCTACCAGTATTCAGTCTGAAAAAGAAAAACCCGGGCTGGAGTTGAAAGAAACCGGATTGGAGTAGAAAAAGGTGGACCGGACAGCAGCGAATCCGGAACGGAAGGCGAGGTTGCTGGAGAGTGCTACAACACAGAGCAGCACCACCCTTGTTGAGAGTTCGAGTCTACATTTCTACCACGTAACAGGTAGAAGGGCATAACATGTGTGAATACAAGTAAAAGTTTAAAGGGAAAATTTGAGAAAAAAAAAAAAGGGGAAGTGTAGGGCTGATTTTTGTTGCGCAGCCACACTTGTTTTTTTTTGTTTTCCAGGGATCTCATCGCGATGGAGCAGCGCGAAATGTTTAGTTGGATGGCGGCACAATTCAGCAAGCAGGCGGAACTGGCTGCGCAAACCCAGCAGCATGTAATCCTGGCAATGCAGGAGCAACAAAAGCCAGTCCTGCAGATGCTGGAGACTTGGATGAGCCATCAACAAAAGACACAGGAAGAAGCCGCTGGACTCATGAAGCAGAGCTCAGGACTGGGCAATTGGCCGGTAGGACTAGGGTCCTACGAGACTCTAACTTTAGGGAAGTTAGGAGTGAATGACGATCCAGATGACTTCCTGGACTCTTTTGAGAGAATTGCTCTTTCCGTGGGTTGGCCGGAGGAGCAATGGCCCATTAGACTGGCAGTATCCCTTACTGGAGAGGCACTGTCAGCCTATAAGGCAATGCCTGCTTCGTTGGCTAAAAATTATAGCGAGGTGACGAAGGCCATTAGGGAACGTCTCGGCCTGACTCCTCTTGTCTATAACCGCAAGCTACGTGCGGCGCGTCTTGAGGTAGGCGAAACACCTAAAACATTGGGACACAGGCTTAAGAGCTTGGCTGAGAAGTGGCTAAGGCCCAATGAAAGATCTGTAGAAACGCTAATGGATGTAATAGTCCTTGAACAGTTCATGACTGCGGTACCCAGTAAAATAAAGAGCTTCCTTATTCTTCAGAATTGTCGCACTACTGCAGAGGCTATTGCCTTAACAGAAAGGTATCTAGAGACTGAATTAGTTACCCACTGTACTGGGGAGGTAGCAAAGACAGCAGTAGCGACATTCAGGCAGGCATCAGGAAGTCTCTCCCAGTTTAAAACTCAAAATATGAAAGCTGATAAGAATGTAGAGAAAAGTCATTCTAAAAGATGTTTTGGCTGTGGAAAGTTGGGTCACCTTATCAATGAGTGCCGAGTACGCACTGTGCTCATGGGGGAGCACAGACACTTGGTATCAGAGGGATTTGTACTTGACGTTACGGTACAAGGAGTAGCTGCCAAGGCTCTACTTGACTCTGGCGCAGACCAGACAATGATTTCGCGCAAGCTCTGGTCCATTATCAAAGAGCAAGCTGCGTCCGCCCCAGATCAACCGGAGGGTAGAGTCAAAATAAAGTGTGTGCATGGCGCTGCTACCTTTTACCCTGTGTACAAATTACTGGTTAGAGGTTTGGGGTTAGAGAAAAATATGCTAATAGCTGTAGTGCCCAGGTTACCTAAGGAGCTGGTCTTAGGTAGGGACTGGCCACAGTTTGAGAAAAGCCTGGAGGAAGGTTTAAACCCACGAGAAGCTCTCGTGTCCAGGTGTACCCCTTTCAAGGGTAGGGTAGTTCCCAATCCCCTTTTAGGGAAAGTTAAGGAACCCAAACACAAGATACCAGAGGAATCAGGAAAGAGGTTTGTTTTAAAATTTTGCAAAACCTCACAAGAAGCTCGAAGTCCCTGTCGAGCCACGCCCCAGGCCACTGGATATGACTTATACAGTGCTGAAAGTCAGACAGTCCCAAAATGCGGCAGAGCCTTGATTAGCACCGACATTCAAGTGGAGTTACCAGCGGGATGTTATGGTAGAATTTCACCCCGTTCAGGCTTAGCTCTCAAACACTTCATCGACGTGGGCGCTGGGGTAATTGACCCAGATTATAGGGGTATTATCAAGGTCCTCCTGTTCAATTTTTCAAACGAGAATTTTGAAGTGAAAGCGGGAGAGCGAATAGCTCAGCTGATATGCGAACGGGTGGGCTTCCTGCCTTTGGAGGAAGTACCGATGATAAGCCCTACCAGCCGGGGGAGCGGAGGATTTGGCTCCACTGGGCAGACTGAGATGAAAAGCTTTGTAGCCGTAGGAGAAAAGCAAGTGGATGAAGATTTGGGCCCACTGTTGTCCGACTGTAAAGCCAGTCCGGAGCTACGTGTAGGGGAGGAACTCTCTGTAGTGCAGAGGCAACAACTATTCAGTATGCTGGAGAAGTTTGGAGATGTGTTGACGTCCCTTCCCGGCGAAACGAACTTGGTTGCCCATGAAATCATCACTCCTCCTGGAAGAATTATAAGGCAAAGACCGTATCGTTTGCCCGAAGCTAAAAGACAAGAAGTCATAGCACAAGTCCAGGACACGATGAACATGGGAGTGATAGAGGAGTCTCGGAGCCCTTGGTCCAGCCCTATTGTCCTGGTCCCCAAGCCAGATGGAACGATGCGTTTCTGTATTGACTTCCGCCAGGTCAACGACATATCCACATTTGACGTCTATCCTATGCCGCGCATAGAAGAACTCCTCGACCGGCTAGGTCAAGCTAAGTATCTCACCACCTTAGACATGACAAAAGGCTACTGGCAGGTCCCCCTGACCAGAGAGGCATGACCCAAAACAGCCTTTTCTACGCCAGTCGGCCTGTTTCAATTTCACCGCATGCCTTTTGGTTTGCACGGAGCGGCCGCGACATGTCAAAGATTGATGGACATAGTCTTACGTCCGCATCAAAATTATGCCACGGCTTATATGGATGACATAGTCATTCATAGCGCTACGTGGAATCAGCATTTGCTCCAAGTAAAAGCAGTCTTGAGCGCAATGCGACAGGCTGGTTTAACTTTAAACCCGGGAAAATGCCTGCTTGCTGCCTGTGAAGTTAAATACTTAGGACATGTAGTAGGACGCAGTACAGTCCGTCCTTTATTAGATAAAATAGAAAGTGTCTGCAGTTTTCCCGCACCCCAGAATAAAAAGCAACTACGAAGCTTTTTAGGACTCATTGGATATTACAGACGTTTTATCCCACACTTCGCCGAAGAAAGCGCTATCTTCATGGAAATGTTGCGGAACAATGCCCTGAACACTTTATCCTGGACGGCAGATGCGGAGGCTGCCTTCAAGGTGTTGAAAGAGAAGCTGTGCAGAGCTCCCATATTAAGAGGGGTGGATTTTAACCAACAATTTTTGCTCCAAACAGACGCATTGGAAGTCGGCCTAGGTGCCGTCCTTTCCCAAATGCAGGAGGGTGTTGAACACCCCATCATGTTCCTAAGCAGGAAACTCTCACAGGCTGAAAAAAAGTACTCCACCATTGAGCGGGAGTGCTTAGCAATAAAATGGGCAGTGGAAGCCTTAAAGTTCTATCTTATGGGAAGAAAGTTTACCCTCATCACGGACCATGCTCCGCTCAAATGGTTGAGCCAGATGCGCAACAATAATAGCCGGTTGACTAGGTGGTATATGGCGTTGCAGCCATACGAATTTCAAGTACAACATAGAGCAGGGAAGCTGCATTACAACGCCGATGCGATGTCTAGGATTACGTGCTGTAATAATGATGAACATTCAGCCCGTAATATTTTAAGAGGGGGGATGTGTCATGATGTGGATATTGATAAAGTTGAAAACTTGAAAAGAAATCCTGTTTCTTTTAAGAATCTAGATGTGCAAGTACCTCCAGGCACAGCTAGAGGGAGCAGGAAGGAACATTCAGGAGCTAATGAGCCTGAGAAGCCTAATGACTTGCACCTGGAAATGACCCCGGAAGTCAGGCAGGAAAGATTTCCTTATAAGCCAGAGCTGAATGCTTGCAAGGTGTGCCCGGCTGCCTTAAGGAAGAGATGCACGGCTGCATCAGAGAAGAGAAGCACGGCTTCACAGGGGAGCACCGCTTCACCAAAGAAAGAGAAAGGGGAGAAAGAGAAGGACCTGAGAAGGAACAGAGACAGAGGGACGTCTTCCCAAGGGGGAACAGCTCTATCAAGAGGTTCATCTCCAAGAGAAGGAGTAACTGAAGAAATCCTAGAGGAGCAAGCCCACAGATACAGGGTTCACAAGGGTGAAATCCAGAAGGGCCAGGCTGACTGTGCAGCTGTCCCAAGAAAGTTTGTTAGAGCCAGCTCTGAAGTTAGAGGCTGTGCCACGCCCTGTTCTCACAGCGTTCCTGACTCAAGAACAGAGAGACCTAAGCAAGGAGCCAAAGGGAATGGTTTGGAGAGAAGCTTAGAGTCTCTGAGAAATAATTACCCAGTTTTACCAAGCAAGAAAGGAAAGGCATTTTATAATAAACCTGAGTTCTTACCAAGGGAGAGAAGAGAATTCATACCAGGTTTCACCAAACTGCCAAGAAGCATAGCCCTGCCTAATGCTGACAGGCAGATAAATTGCTACAGCAGGAAAATTGCTGAAAGGGAAAACACTGTGGATTCAACCCAGCAAAGCTCCAGGTATGAAAGCTTTATTGATGATATTGAATGTTTGAATCCTAAAGGCCCTGTTAAAACAAGTCCTCACTCTACAAAGAAGGAGAAACCATACTGGCTTAATAAAATCCCTAAAGCCCTGAGAACAGACTGTTATTGGAGACAAGACCCTAGAGGCATAGCACACCGACCCGAGTCAGATAGGGACACTGTTTATTCCCCTGATGATTCTAGTGATGAAGAATGCATGGAGATAGAATGCATAAATACAGTTTCCCTATCTCCACCAGAACAGATGGAGTGTGACCTGTGCACAGCCTCATGTCAAGAGTCTGTAGTCTCTGAGTAACATAGAAGAGTTTATAGAATTTTTATGCTTTTGGAATGAACTGAATTCCTGTTACCCAAGCTCTGTATTAATTGTGAAGTGTAACAATTAAGCACATGTTTTTGAATGCTGGTACCTTTTGAAACAAAGGACTTTCTGTTTCATTATCCATCTCTTATGTTGAACCCTTGCACTGACGGGGAATAAAAGCTTTAATTCCCTCCACTTGGTCTTGTCACTGAGTTCTTTTAGGCAGCCGGAATTGGTAAGGACATTTTACTATGTCAATGAACCTTACGTTCCCTGTGGCTCTCCAAAAATAATCTTTGCCGTGGATTGCCCATAGGCGTAGGGGGCGCTCCCCACGACAGTATGCATCCACAGACTTTATAAAATTTCCTCCTTATGGCTCCAGTTAAGTGTTTACAATTGAGGCAAGATTTGGAACATTTTGGGGCCGGGCCTAAACTTACATAGATAGTGATGATATTCAATTTCTGTTTATATAAGTTAAATGCATAGATCTGACTACAAAAATGGCAGGTATAACATTATACTGTACAGATAAGTTATCCATATAAAGTTATTCGTGCATTTTCAGTACTCCAACTTATGCATTTAGGGTCGCTGAAAATTTGCAGAACTTTATATGGATAACTTATTTGTATACGCAGTGATGCGGGCACTGTGTGTTTGAAAATCGGGCTCTAAGCTTTCTGAGGGCCGGGCCAACCATTAGGCGAACTAGGCAGTCACTTAGGGCAGCAGCTTCTTGAGGGGTTGGGGGGTGGCAAAGAGCAGGGCTTTCAAAGCTAAACAATAGATTCTGACAGTCGGGGGGGGGGGGCTTAAAGTTTGTCTAGGGCGCCAACACCTTGAACCAGTTCTGAGGCCAATCCTGAGCTTTCTTCCTAGAGACAGGGTGGGAAAAAAGCCTTTTTAAGCATAAGAACATAAGATATGCCATACTGGGTCAGACCAAGGTCCATCAAGCCCAGTGTCCTATTTCAACAGTAACCATTCTAGGTCTCGGGTACTTGTTCCCAAAATGTATGCGGATTCTATGCTGCTCATCCCAGGGGTAGGTAGTGGATTTCCCCAGTCCTCTAATAATGGTTTACAGACTTTTCCTCCAAGAACTCGTCCAAACCTGTTTTAAACCCAGCAGCACTAAGAGCTTTTACTACATCCTCCAGTAATGAATTCCAGAGTTTGATTACACATTGAATAAAAATATATTTTCTCTGATTAATCTTAAATGTGCTTCATTATAGCTTTGTTGTGTGTCCCCTAGTCATTCTACTTTTTGAAGGAGTAAACATCCGATCTATGTTTACCTATTCCACCCTATTCATTATTTTATAGACCTCTATTATATCTCCTCTCAGCCGTCTGTTTTCCAAGTTGAAGAGCCCTAACCTTTTAAGCCTTTCCTCATAGGGATATCCTTTCATCCTCTTTACTATTTTGGTGGCTCTTCTCTATATCTTTTCTAATTCTGCTATATCCTTTTTAAGATATGGCCACCAGAATTGCACACAATATTCAAGGTGCGGTCGCACCATAGAGCGATACAGAAGCCCTATGTTAATTATACTTCCACATCTATCACCCAAAGAGTCATAGAGCCTACATTATGTCCCACAGGCTTACAGTCTTTCTTAGCTTTTCTCACCATTGCCACCCATCTTCTTTTATATTTTATCCCCCTCCACTTCCATTCTCCTTCCTAGCTCCTCTTATGGCCCTTTCTATTAACCTTCTATCCCCAGCTCCTATCACTTCCTTTCTTTTCTAATCAATCCTTTTCTACTTCCTTCCCTAAAGTTTAGCTTTCCCTATTTTGCTCAGTTTCTATCACCTCCTTCCAGTCTCTCGCCCTGCATCTTTTCACCCCTTCTTATATCCCTTCCTTGTAGCTCCTATCTTCCCTTCTTCTCCCTGATGTTTTCAAGCAGCCCTTGACTGTGCTCTGCCTTTCAGGTTTCTTGTCATTCTCTTTCTTTCTCTCTCCCCAGGGCCAGCCAGAGGATATATGACACCCTAGGTGAACCTTCGGCCAGGTGCCCCCCTCCACCAAGGTGTCCAGCATCTTCCTTTCCCTTCCCTATACCCCCCTTATGTGTCCATCATCTCTCTTCTTTCTTATCCCTCTCCCCAAGGAGCATACAGCATCTCTCTCTTTCCCTATCTCCCACCTACCCACCCAAATGTTATCCAGCATCTTCCCCTTCCCCTTCCCCCTACCCACCCAAAGAGTATCCAGCTTCTCTCTCTTCCCTATCCCCCCATCCAAAGGGTATCCAGCATCTTTCCCTATATCCCACCCACTTAAAGGATATACACCATCTCTCTCCTTCCCTATCCTCCCTCTCCCGCTCCCCACTGCTACTGAAGCAGCCATCCGACCTCTACTGTAGCCAGATCTAGACTCAGCCTGTACAGTTTAAAAGTAAAGCACAGTGCAGCAGTAGGCCTTTGAGCACCTGCGCATGCATGCATGCTCAAGGCTTTAGCATACTGCACCTTCACATCGGAACATCAAAGGGGGCAGAACACGCGGGCATTGGTTTACTGTCTTGTGTGGCAAGGAATCCTCCCTTAGGAGCAGCAGAGTAGCCAAACGAGGGCAAAGGATCGACTTCCCTAGCAAGATTCACCTCCTGTCTCAGGTAAAAATGATCTAGGGACAGTGCCGGCCCTAGGCATATTTGAGCATGCTGCCTGCACATGGCCTCGCGCCGCCACAGGCCCTGTGCAACGCTAACTGCATTGCTAGAAAACTTCCCTGCAGATTTCTGATGCCGCTGCTGTTGCATGAACGATTAAGCCACAGAACCGTGGATCATGCTTGAAAAGAAATAGACAAGATTAATCGCTTCAGAGCCTGTGTGAAATGGGATTGGAGAGGAGGGGCAGAAGTGGCAGCAGCGATGGCATCAAGGAAGATACAGGGCACAAGGCAGATAGCCTATCCCATGATCCTGAGCAAATTCAGCCCAGCATGAAACACTCTGTTGCCAATTTCAGGACTTTCTATCTGCATCTGTCAGTCAATTGTTTATGCTCAATTCATATCAAATAACGTAAAGCAGGTAAAAGACTAGAGGGCAAGTGATGAAGTTACTAAAAAATATATTTAAAACAAACTGGAGAAAATATTTTTTCAATCCATAATTTAGCTCTGGAATTCATTGCCAGGGGATGCAATAAAAGTGTAGTTTGGTTTAGAAAAGGTTTGGATAATTTGCTGGAGGAAAGGTCAGTAAATCATCATTAAAGTGGATGAGGAAATATACTGTTTATCTGGAGATAAGTGGCATGGAATCTGTCTACTTTTTCAAATCCTATCAGGCACTTGTGACCTGGCCTGACTTAGAATGGCCACCACTGGAAACAGGATGCTGATCCTGATGGACCTTTGGTCTGACCCATTATGGTAATTCTTATGATTGGGACTTCTGGGTAAAAATCAGTGAAGATTTATTTAGCTGACCCTTCCTGTGCATAAAGAGAGAAATTTGCAGCTGATACTAAGTTAAATACTGGTACTGACACTTAACTTTATACATGTTCCCATTGCCTCTGTCCATATAGGTAGGAGTGCTGAATATAGATGTAGTGTGGCGATCATGCCGGTACAACCAATTTAGTTTAGGCCAGCTATTCAGCAGACCTAAACTAAAGAGGGTTATGAAGGCATGGGGAAGGGGGGAGCCCCCTCTCTCCAAGGCCCTGCATCCCCCACTCAGTGACCATATTTCCATGACAAACCAAATTTTGGTGAGGGGGTTCTCAGAAATAAATCCACAGCACACACTGGTGTATACTCTCCATTTTACTAAAATAGTTCAAATCAGTCAATGCCCAACAGTTCTCTTCTGGGAAACCAACTTTTACATTTCTTCCAATATAACTTTAAGGAAATACAGTAGGTCCTTGTTCCCCCTCTGAATCCTCCACTCCATCAACGGCACACTTGGAACTCCTTTGCTATTTAGCTCATGGAGGACACTTCTCTTTCTAAACCACAGGTGTGTTATCTCCAAATGGTTCCACCTCCCAGCTTGGATCCGGTTCTCGTACCTCTGGGCTCATTAGTGGATATCAGGTGGCAGGATTCCTTTCTGGGGCAAAGCCTCCAGCCTCTCCTATTCCCCCTGGATCCTTGGGTCCAGGCTAACTTCAACAACCTCCCCTCCACTGAAGTTCTTCCTTGGTCCTGGCAACTGCTCAGGGTAATCTCTGTATTTTCCTTTGCCTGTTGACTGTGGTAGTTCTAAGAGATTCACCTGTTACAGGAATGAAACTTTCTAGCTTAGCCTGCTGCTTGGGAGGCAGAATAAAGGATTTAAAAAAGACCCTTTTCCCCCCAAAACCTGGCCCTTAAATAATCTAAGGAGCCTCCCTAGTACCTGCCCTGGGCACATCCCAACTGGGAACCCAGCTAGAACAATTCTAGAGCTCCTATATCTTTGCTGGTTCTAGGGCAGTTCCACCCTTGAAAGAGCAAGAAAGAAAAAATTCATTCCACACTGCAAGGACGTTAGAGACACCTTGGTCACATTTCTATTTTTCTTTAATTTAAATAATGTACCACCTACCCATTCCCAAAGTAATGACCAAAGCAGTGTAAAGCAAACAATGCAATTCCAATACAATAAAAAGAGCAAAACATACTCCCCTCGCTCCCCTTTCCTGCTCCTTCCTCTTCTAAATAATTCTCTTTAGCAGCAGAGTCAACTCAGGGCCGGCCCGTTCATTGAGCAAGAATGTTTTTTGCACAGGGCCCCATGTTTCAGGGGGCCCCGTGCAAAAAACATTCTGCATCAGCCCAGGTAGATAAAAAAAAACAAACAAACTGGCTGCTGCTGCCGTGGCAGTGGCAGAATGAAGCATCCCGCGGGGCTCCCCTGCCCGGCAGAGCCCTCCCTGCAGCATCAGCTCCCTCAGCGTCGGCTTTCAGAGCTGCGAAGGGAGAGCTTTTCTGGAGCTGCAAGAGGTGCTGAGGGAGCTGATGCTGCAGGGAGGGCTCTTCCGGCCCCGCGGGACGCTTCATTCTGCCGCTACCACAGCGGCAGCAGCAGCCATTTTCTTTTTAAATCTACCTGGGCTGATGCGGGGGAGGGGGGTTAGGACTGGCAATGGGCTATGGGGGGGGGGGAGTTAGGGCTGGTAATGGGCTATGGGGGGTGGGCTAAGACTGGAAGTGGGCTGATGGGGGGGGGGGGTTAGGACTGGTAATGGGCTGATAGGGGGGGCTAAGACTGGAAATGGGCTGATGGGGGGTTAGGACTGGTAATTGGCTATGGGGGTGCTAAGACTGGAAATGGGTTGATGGGGGGGATAGGACTAGTAATGGGCTATGGGGGGCTAGTAATGGAAATGGGCTGATGGGGGGGTTAGCACTGATAATGGGCTATGGGGGGCTAAGACTGGAAATGGGATGATGGGGGGGGGGTTAGGACTGGAAGTGGGCTGATGAGGGGTTAGGAATGGTAATGGGCTATGGGGGGGCTAAGACTGGAAATGGGCTGATGGGGGGGTTAGGACTGGTAATGGGCTATGGGGGGGCTAAGACTGGATGGGTTAGGACTGGAAGTGGGCTGATGGGGGGCTTAGGACTTGTAATGGGCTATGGGGGGCTAGGACTGGTAATGGGCTGGGGGGGGGTTGCTAGGACTGGAAATAGGCTGAGTGGAAGGGAGACTTGAACTGCAAATAGCTGATGGGGACAGGGGCTTGGAATGGAAATGGGCTGAGTGGAAGGGGGGCTTGAACTGCAAATAGCTGATGGGGAGGGGGGCTTGGAATGGAAATGGGCAGTGAGAGGAGGGAGCTAGGACTGGAAATGGGCTGATGGGGGGTTAGGACTGGTAATGGGCTTGTGTGGGGCTAGGACTGGAAATGGGTTGATGGGGGGTTAGGACTGGTAATGGGCTATGGGGGGGGGCTAAGACTGGAAATGGGCTGATGGGGGGTAGGACTGGAAGAGGGCTGATGGGGGGGTTAGGACTGTTAAAGGGCTATGGGGGGGGCTAAGACTGAAATTGAGGTGATGGGGGTTAGGACTGGTAATGGGTTATGGGGGGCTTAGGACTGGTAATGGGCTATGGGGGGCTAGGACTGGTAATGGGCTGGGGGTTGCTAGGACTGGAAATGGGCTGAGTGGAAGTAGGTCTTGAACTGCAAATAGCTGATGCAGACGGCGTCTAGGAATGGAAATCGGCTGAGTGGAAGGGGGGGCTTGAACTGCATATAGCTGATGGGGAGGGGGGCTTGGAATGGAAGGGCTGTGAGGGGAGGGAGCTAGGATGGGAAATGGGCTGAGTGGGGGAGGGGGCTAGGACAGGAAATGGGCTGATGGAGGGGCTAGGATAGGACTGGAAATGGGCTGTTGGGGGGGTGCTAAGATTGGAAATGGGCTGTGGTGGGGGCTTGGATTGAAATGGACTCATGGAGTGGCTAGAACTGGAAGTAGGCTCATGGGGGGTTTGGATTGGAAATGGGCTGAGTGGAGGGGAGCTAGGATTTGACATGGGCTGATGGAGGGGCTAGGAAAGGACTAGAAATGGGCTGATGGAGCGCTGGGATTGGAAATGAGCTGATGGAGGGACTTGGATAGGACTGGAAATGGATGGGGGAGCTAGGACTGGAAATGGGCTGATGGTGGGGCTAGGATAGGACTGGAAATGGGCTGATGTGGGGACTAGAAGGGAGCGGATGCTGGGTGGGGCTGGAACTAGAAGGGAGATGATGTTGGGGAGGATTAGAATGGGATGGAGCTGGGAGAGTGAAATGGAGAGGGAAAAAATATTTTGTGTGGGAGGGAAGACAAATCTACAATTGGCAGGATATTGGGAGAGTAAGTGGGGATTGAGGATGGAGGGGTAAAATTTGAGTGGATGAAATAGGAATGAGGAAAGAGCAAAAGGAGAAACATTAGTATGTTAAAGCAGATGTAGAGAGAGAATGGAAAAAAAAACCAGAAGAGAGAAGAAAGGACAAATGGACAGCAGACGATGGAGAGTTAGCAGAAGACACGAAGAAACCAGAAGAAAGTGGCTGGAGCAATTGCAACTGGGAAAAAAATGCACAAAAGGTAGAAAAATATCTCCTTATTTTGAATTTATTAACTGGAATATGTCAGCTCTGGGAAATGTGCATCATTAACGTCTGCACTTTGTTTAGTACAAGAGGAAATTAATTTATAGTTTTATTTCTACAGTGTTATTGTACATTCCAAGTTTGGCTTTTGGGGTTTCCAGTTTAATTATTGTCTTCCTGTTTCTAAATTGTGATTCCTTGTTTGGTGACGGTCTATGTTCTGCATGTGTAACTGAGCTGAGGTATTATTTTTATGTAATTCCTATTTGACATTGCCACTTGATCTCTTTCCTCAGTAGGTCATGTATTGTTATTCTCTGAAATGTGTTGATTTAATATTTGCAGTGTTGCCTTTTGATAGGTAGGGTATGGTGCTTTGTGAGTCCTGGTAGTGCTGTTAGTTGTTCCTAATGTGCCTGGCGGTTGGCACTGGACTATAGTAATGTAGAAATCTTTTAGTCTTTCTTTATCCATATACTCATTAAGAGGCATGTTTACTAAAGGTTAGTGTATGGTAACATTACGCAAATATTTATGTAAATGAGACCCCACACCGTGTCTCCGCACATGGCCCCGCATCCCCCTTGGGCCACCCCTAAGTCAACTCCCCGCATACACAGGCTCCTGTTTAGTGATTTGAACGGCCCAATATTGTCCAAGTTTCAAAAATATACAGATAAACAACTTATATGAATGCATAATTTGCTTTGAATATGGGGTGGAGAGTTGTTTCAGTTCAAGGAAGGACACTTTAGGGAAGGCCTGATGTCTGAGCTCACATTCCAATGCACTTTGATATTTCTAGTCCCACATGTAACACTATACACTGGGAGAAGGATGTCAGAAATCCAAGACTGACCTAAAATCTCCCTCCTTGGACTGTGTGTAGGAAGACTATCTGTTGTCACAGATTTTCTTTAGAAAATATTCCATGTATGACAGCATAAGCTAATCAAAATGAATCCTTTGCAGTCTCAAAATATGCAGGATTGTGTATAGTGTGCGCTTAGAGTTTGTACTAGAAGCAAACAATGGTCAAGAGAGCCAAGGGTGAAAATTAAGCTTGTAAAATTACAGGCTGGTTTTACCAACTCAACTGTAAGGGAGTGAGTATTGGCACCAGAGATGCAGTTTGGACATTTAACACCAGCTCTGCACAGTCAAACAATTCACACCCACCCTTACCTTCCTGGTATAAGGGATATGAACTGAGAGTAGGACTTCTTCTGATTTAAGACCTGAATTTCCAAGTCCAATAAAAAACTTTTCATTCATAGGAACTTGTCGTGCAGAATCTAATACAAAAAGAAGGTACGTTTCAAATGAGAAAATGAGCATGTTTTTTATTTGCAATATCCTATAGTATGTCTATGTATAATATAGCACACAGTAGTAGGTCTTTTAAGGGATAATTTTAAGAATGTCCACGCAAACTTTGCATTAAGTTTCAAAGTGAAAGTATGTGGAATTACCTAGGAAAAACATGCCTGCACACTTTTCTACCTGCTGCATAGTGCAGGTACTTATTCAGAGAAATGACATGTGTAGGTTTGAAAATTGAAGTTTGTGTACTTCCAGACAATGCTCCAAGGAATGCCTCACCTTCCTGCCACTAAAGGTACATGTATCATGGACCTACATATGCACTTCTACCTACTTATGAAGGGGGGGTGGATTTTCTAAAAACCTGTTTCCAGAGATAAAAATCTTCAAAGCTTGTTACACAGGTATGATGGGGTGTATGTCCTGTCACTGCAGGATTCCCAGGGGACCCTGGCCAGGCCCAGCTCTGGACATGTCTAGGAGGGCCCTAGAGCAGCAAACAAGGATACCCAGGACTGGGGAAGGGCCCAAACCCCTACTCCCTCCCTGACAACACCTGGAATGAGAGGAAGGTGAAGGATTTGGTAGACCCCCAGGGAAATAGCTAGAAAATGAGCAACAGCTAGTCCTTGAAAAGACACCCATGGATATTCAGCCGGTGGATAACCCGCCAGACTTGGGGTGGAAGTAGCAACAAGCAGCTACATGGGAGGTGGAGAGGTGTCCAGGTATTTCCACACCTGGGACACAGGTCTTAAAGGGAGGGGGGGGGGGGAATTTATTGTAATGTTCAATGTATATATTTGTCTAAACTGAAGGACGGTGGGAAGACATCATTTGCATATTTCTGACCTAATTTTAATATCATTCACATTTTGTGTTGTTACAAAAGACCCTGGTGAGGGCTACTTTGGACCCAGGGAGGGGGCAGTTGCCCGGGGGGGGGGGGGGGGAGGCAGACCTCAGCGTGGGAAGGGATTCCACCAAATGTGGACTTTGTGACCACTGGATCACTCACCCTAATGTACAGGGGAATGCCAGAGATACACCTCCCTGGTAGGGACAGTCATAAAGAGGTGGTTCTGGTATTGTTTTTTGAGAGTAAGCTAAGTTAGGATGATCCTTGGAGGGGTGGGTGGTTTCTATTGGGCAAGCTCAAGCAGGATCTAGAGGAGAGGTCTATTTTAGTGAGCATTAATGGGCTAATAATGTTGAGGCCTATCTATCTAGAATGCATGAGTATCTAGGGCACAGGGTGGGGTAGGATATTTAGTCTGGGTAAAGGCAGAGTGGGTATATTTTCCTAGAGACCTGCACTTGGGTTGTTTTCTCTCTGTTTGCTTTACAGTTATGGTTTCGGAGGAACTGGTTCATTGGATGGCAGAGCAGGCTCAACTCCAACACAAAGCAATGGATTGGCGAATCGTCCAGATTTTGGAAAGACAGACGCAACTTAACCAGCCACTCTTCCAGCTACTGGAGGTGCAAACTCAGGAGCTTAAGAAACTCACCGATGGGATGATCAGTTCAGCAAGGACATTGAAAACCGAGGTGGCCCCAATTGAGGGATATGTTGCAATGGGAGGACTGGAGGATACCCAGACCCTCACCTTAGCAAAAATGGGTCCTGGGAATGATTCTGAAGCGTACATTCTGACATTTGCAAGGTTGGCTACAGCAGCGGGTTGGCCCTTGGACCAGTGGTCCGTGTGTTTAGCACCGCTGCTTGTGGGGGAATCCCAGACAGCCTATCGGTCCCTAGACAATACTCAAGCCACAGACTATTATGAGGTGAAAACAGCTATCCAGGACCCATTGGGGCTATCCCCAGAGAACTATTGAAAATGTTTTCGGGCCACCAAATTTCATCCAGGCGAAAGACTTAGGGCCGTGTCCCATAGATTAACTGATTTGGCCACCAGGTGGCTTGAACCCGATAAGAACTCTGGACTTGCCATAACCTAAGGAATCTACATAACATACAGTCAAAATACTGAGAGAACCTCCTACAAAATAAGCCCTCAGCGGCAAACTGTAAGCTACCAACCAAACATGCTACCACATTATTTTATTATATTGTACAATGATGCTTCTAGCCACGCTTCTTGTATTAACATACCAAAAAATACTACCGCCTAATCCAACTTGCAGACTCATTTATATCAACACAAAGCCTACACAGCACATAAATTTCAATAACAAACTCCAAGATCGCCCAGTCAAATGCTCACTCATCAACGCTCGCTCTGTCCGTAACAAAATTTAGACTATTGTAGACCACATTCAACACTCAAACACTGACATAATGTGCATCACTGAAAGCTGGATCACTGACCATGACAACGTCCTCCTCAACCAACTAACTACATCACAATATATGCTATTCAACTGCCCCAGATTGGAATAAAGAGGAGGAGGAGTACTTATCCTCACTAAGAAACACCTGAACTTCACAATGATCAACTCACAGTCATTACACACACTAGATTATCTAACCATCTCCAACTCAAAGTACACCATATGCATAACCTACAGAAAACCCACCTCCAACACCGAAGATATATCAGCAATCTTGGATGAAGTATGTACCCAATCAGCCACAAGAAACCTTTTTATTCTAATGGGTGACCTCAACCTTCCCTCAACATCTACAAAAAATGCCAGCACATTTTTAAGTGCCATGGAATCCCTACAACTAACACAAATAATTGATTCGTCAACCCACTGCAAAGGATCGATGTTGGACCTCTTATTCATCCCCAAAATGCTACACAAAGCAAACCTAAACCTACAAATAGATCCAGTATCATGGTCAGACCACTCCATGATATCCTTTAATGTACCAGCAAACACCATCCAACCAATTACCCCTCCTCAACGCAATTACAAATGTAGATTCAAGGCCTTCAACCTGCAACTCTTTCTCGACCATACCTCTTCACTGCTAGATGCAGACATAGATGACCTAGACACATTCATAGGGACATGGAACCAGATAATAAATGATGCAGCAACATTTAACGAGAAACACATTCTGAAACAACAAAAATCTACATGCCCCCCCATGGCTCTCCAAGAATCTAGACCAAATCAGAAGAGAACTTAGACGCCTAGAAAGAAAATGGAAAAGGTCACAAGATTCTTCTGTTACAACTCACCTTCTCAAATACCAAAAAGAATACAACAGCCTATGTAATAAAACCCAGAAAGAATACATCACAAACACCCTTATGAAATCACTCAACCGACCTAGAGAACTTTTCTCGATTGTATCTCAGCTGACTAGTGATCCTACCTCAACAGACACAATAAATGCAAAAACAAAAATTGACCCTCAAGTTATGGTGGATTTCCTCCATAACAAACAAAGCAAGACAGCGCTACGGCAGTATGATCCACCTCAGCAAAAGAACGAAACAGACCGACATCACTTATGACTCAACTTCAACCCAATAAATAAAAGGGAGTTGCTTGACATCATTAACAACATTAATACCACAACCTCACCCCTTGACCCCTGTTCTGTATCATGGCTAAAAAATCTACGCAATAAATTTGCCCAGACCATTCTACAAATAGTACACATATCTCTCAAGCAAGGATACCTTCCTCCTGCACTCAAACAAGCTTCTATACGACCAATCAAAAAAAAGGCCTCGTTAGACAATACTCACCCACGTGCTTACTGTCCATTTGTAAGCATCCCTTTTCTGGCCAAAATAATTGAAAAAACCATACAGCACCAACTGCAAGATCATGTTGATACATATGCCCCACTAGACCCACATCAACATGGCTTCCGCCAACACCATGGAATCGACACACTACTAACAGACCTATTCAATAGACTCATCATTGGCCTTGATAAGCCCCGCCAAGGATTTATTCTCATATTCCTGGACATAAGTGCAGTCTTTGACTCAGTCTCACATCACATTATGCTAAACTGACTCAGAAACATTGGTTTAACAGATGACACCCTAAAATGGTTCACGTCCTACCTGTCAGACAGAACCATACAAGTAAAGGTCGGCACCACCAAACCCTTTAAGTTAACTCAAGGTATCCCTCAAGGTTCAGCCCTCTCAGGATTATTATTCAATCTATACATTCAACCAATCTGTGATCTGCAAAAGAAAACTGAACGTGTATTACCATCTATACGCAGATGACATCATGTTCTACACGCCGTTCAACACTACCAACCCAGATTTCATAATCATAGCAGATATCTTCAATACAGTGACAAACTTCCTCACTGAAATAAACCTCTCAGTAAATAAAAGCAAAACAGAAGCGCTACTTATATTCAGAGATCTGGACTACAAGCCACCAGAGAAGATAAGAGCATTAGATGCTGAAATAACAATAAAAAAGAGATTAAATATCTAGGCATAACTGTTGACACCAACCTCAACTTGTCCTCACACATCAAAAACGCCGCCAAAATAGCATACTGGAAGCTAAAACTCATCAAACCCTGCGACATCTACTTCAGGAAACTGATTTCAGATCCATACTCCAAGCCATCATTACACCACACCTTGACTATGGAAACATCATTTACCAAGGACTCCCAAAGAATGCTCTATTCCCACTTCAACTAGTTCAAAATACTGCTGCCAGAATCCTTACTTCCAGTACAACCCAGCAGCATATAACACCGATCCTAAGAAGCCTACATTGGCTCCCAATATCACAGCGGATAAAATACAAATCCATCACCACCACCTTCAAAATCCTGCACAATTTCTCTGCGCCCTGCCTCACAGAACTAATCAGCTAAACACACACAACAAGACCAAGAAGATCTAACAATCAGAACCCACTGAATATTTTTTTATTTATTTAGACAGTTTTGTATACCACCTTATCCTTCAATCAAAGTGGTCACAACACAATTGGGGGATACTTTTAACATGCAGGGATATGAGACACATACACTAATACTTACAGGGAACATGGGCTATGGAGGGTTAAATGGCTTGCCCAAGACCACAAGGAGTATCTGTGGGACTAGAAACCCCAGTCCTTCCGGCCCAAGGTTGCTGTCCTCTGGTGGGATTTGAACCTCCGACCTTCCAGCCTGAAGTACCTTGCCCCAACCACTAGGCTACTCCTCCCTTCACCCACTCAAGACCAATACAACACAACAAACCAGTAACAGAGCATTCTCCCTATACACGCCATCAATATGGAATTCACTACCAGAAAACATAAGAGCAACAAAATCCATTACAGATCTAAAGAAGTCACTCAAAACACATCTCTTCATTGAATAATATGGACTCAATGACATTATTTAATCTCAATTAGCACATCCTACCCCTCCTGATCACCCTTGAACTTCACCCCCCCCTCCCTCCCTCCCTCCCTCCCTCCTTCTTCCTTCCTAAATGATATCTGCTTCTCTATGGTCATAGTTTATATCTTTGCATCAGTCAATCCGATATTTATCTCAAAGTTGGCTTCCCTTGTTTAATGTAAAAACGATTCTTATGTAACTGTTATGTTTGTTCATTGTAAACCGCTTTGAACAAAGGCAGCATAGATAGATAGATATATTCAGCCAGTGGATAACCCGCCAGATTTGGGGTGGTAGTAGCAACAAGCAGCTACGTGGGAGGTGGCGGGACATTCAGCATCCAGGTATTTCCACACCTGGGACACACCCCAACTGAATCTGAGACTTAAAAGGGAGGGGATTTATTGTAATGTTTGATGTATATGTTTGTCTAAACTGAAGGATGTTGGGAAGACATCATTTGCATATTCCTGACCTAATTTGAAAATAATTCACATTTTGTGTTGTTACAAAAGACCCTGGTGAGAGCTACTTTGGACAGGATGGGACAGTTGGCCAAAGGGGGGGGGGAGGGGGGGACAGACCCCAGCATGGGAAGGGATCCCACCAAATAATGGATTTTGACCACTGGATCACTCACCCTAACATATAGTTGAACCCCAGAGATAGACCTCCCTGGTAAGGGAGACCATAAAGGGGTGGTTCATGGCCTTTTCTTTGATAGTAGACTAAGTTAGGAGGGGCTGCTGGTTGGACCCAAGATAGATCAACAACAGATAAGCAATTGTTTAGTCATGTAAAAGGTTTTTTAGAAAGCTGTCTGTTTTTTTCTGTAGGTAGAAGCAGTCCAAGTGCTCATGTTACATGGGCTTTACCTGTTGGCAAAAAAGAGCAAAAAAAGATTGGGAAAGAATGGTTTAAGTACATGCATTTATTATATAAATGCAGGCCTGCTCCTGTGGCCAGCTGCCTTTTTAAATAGGGATCCCTTTGAAAATAGGCTTGTAGGGCTATAAGGATAATGTTCCTATGAGCCTGCAAAACCCCAGGGCCAGTGTAAAAAGTGAATATTTAGTGTGGGAAAGACCAATGCACTGTAAGGGATAAAAATGGATCCTTGCCAAATGATGCAACAGGACAGTTTTCAGCATACTGTATTTCTGTGTTACTCACCCTCTTTGATTTCTATCTATACCAAGCAGAGATATAAACAAAATATCTTTGCATTGTCTTCTTTCTTTTCCAGAGAGAAGACTTTACACCCATGCCCAAGGCTCATGACTGATGTACTTTCACTGGAGATCCTCCCTACCTCTTCATTATGAATTGAATGTCTTTATCACACACTCACAATATCCATTTTCTATCCTTACCTCTCTTCAGAAAGATAAAGGAATGCCTTTTCCTAGGCTTACCAGAGGGCACCACGCTCTATGGAGTTTGTCCCACCTTTCTAACAGAAATGGTAACTACAGTTCCAAAGTTGCTGTGGGACAAAACTAGGCATGATTCAGCCTAGTTTGAAGACCTAGAGCCCCCTGATCATTGTTGTCCTTTCGGGAATGTGCAGGATGCGAACAGCCTTCTCCAAGACTCACAGGCTTAGCATAAGGACAGATTTCACTAGTTTACATTTTCCATCGGTATAGTATTCACTTTTCACAGCTTAGAGATTACTGCTGCTTCTTCCTTTGCCTCTATCCCCACTAAATCACAAGCAAATGGTTACATTGTAACAATATCTTTTCTTGTTATGAATCCTGTAGTTGTCCACAAATAACATACACCATCTTACTCTCTCTCCAGTACATCTCTCACCTTTGGATATTAGATTGAGGGAACAGTTGCCTACAGCTAGAATAGGAGTCAGGTCAGAAGTGAAACCCCGGCTTATAATGTTTCCTCCTAAGGACTGAAAAAAATCAGTTGTTAACATGAGTTGATATATATTTCTTTGAATATTTTCATAGCCCGCAATCCAAGGTCCTTGTTGGAAAACAATATAATCATATACAAATAATAAAACAAGCAGAATAGAATTACAGATATAAATAACTCTTAATAACCTATCCATTTATGCAAAGCACACACTTTTTCAAATAAAAATGCCCTTATCCTTTTCTATAATCAAACATATTTTGCAAATTGCTAAATCATGTGGCAACTCATTTCGTATTTTTGGCCTCAGAAGGGAAAACACCCTAATCCGTGCTGCTGCATTTCGGACGGGTTTCAATGTAGTGCAATTTGTGCCATATGTCTGAATTTTGTTGTTTTGGCGGAAGAGTCCTAATTGTTAAGCTCTGTTCACTTGTTCTATGTAAACCTGTTCTGTGTATTGAGTTGTTATGCTGTAAACCGCGCTGATTTAAAATAGCGTGGTATATAAAGCCAAATAAATAAATGAATAAAATAAGAGTTGCATCATGTTATTTTGATGTCTTTATATAAAACATACTGCCATGTTTCTTATCTGCTGGCCTGCCAGGGTTTTCAGCTGCTGCAGAAGTGCCTGGAAAATCTTGGTCTTCTCCGCAGGGAGCTCGGAAACTGCTTTTGCCAGGGTGTCCTTCAACGTAGCCAGGCTGCAGCCAGCACCCACCGTTATTCCTGAAATCATGACATATTTCACATAGTTATCAATTGATTATAATTTATATACCAATTTAAACGGATTAATCAGTCCTGGTTAAGGCAGGGCAGCTCTCAATGCTTGCTGTCTAGTCAATTATGAGGAAGGGGAGAGGGTGCAACAATATAGCGTGTGCCGTTGCGTCAGTGCTGACACCTGGTGACCCAGCAGCCCCTGGGTTTTCCTGACAAGGTGTGACCGAAAGTAGACTGCCAGGCCTTTCTTCCAAGGCAATGGAGGGTAAAATGATTTGCCCAAGGCCATAAGGAGTGCCAGTGTGTATAATTTTATTTCTGGTTCCCTGACTGGCTAACTTGTTTATCAGTCTTCTGTTTGGAACAGTGTCAAAAGCTTTGTTGTAATCCACATTAGTCACCCCTGTTGAGAGAGTGCAACAGAGATGGCTAATATGGTTTTCAACAAAGCTTTTGACAGAAATAAAATTGTACGTTGGGCAAAGAGCTGGTTGAGCAGCAGGCTTAAGAAGGTGGTCTGCTCTGCCATTGGAAACATGATCAGGAGAAGGCAGCAAGAATGAATGCTGAGTGAATTGCTATTTGATGTCTTTCTGGGTCATGTACCTGGGAAAGTGGGCCTGTATGCAGATAATACGAAAATCTGTAATCCCATGCTGAAGCTAATAGGTGACTTTCAAACATTTAAGGATGACTGAGAATTTGGCAGCTGTATTGCAATCTAAAAACCTTATGAAAAATCAGCACAAGCCCAGTAGCTCAATGGCAGTTTTACATGCAGCTGAGTAAAGGTTACCAGATTTTGGAGAGCAAATCTAGAACACCTGAACAGGAATGGGCAGGACTGGGCTAGGGAGAGCAGGGGTCGTCCCTCCTTGGGTAACTTTTCCTCATATATTTTGAAATGACCAATCTAGGAGGCATTCAATAATTTCAAAAGTTTAATAAAGACAGTAGCAATCCTCCAGTTATAAGCAATAAAGACAGTAGCAATCCTCCAGTTATAAGTCGGCACTGGATGTCGACTTCCTATTTGCAAATAGGAAGTCTGCATCGGGTGTTGGAAGGGGCAGAAGCAAACAGCCCCATGGTGCTGAAGTTTCACCGAGAGGGGTGGCAGAGGTAGTAATGGGTGCTGGAGAGGGAGAGGGGGGCACACAGGATGAGGTTTGCCTAGGATTTTATTTATTCATGTATTTATATAGGCTCTTGATATACTACTAGGGCCAAAGCATAAAAGTGGTTTACAATAAAAAGACTGCTAAAAGTATGAAAAAGAAAGGAACACCAATCAATTAATAGAACAGTGTAGCAAAAAGGCGGGATAAGGGAGATAGAGAAAAGAGAGGAGAAAATGAAAACAGGGTCAACATTCACACAAACACTTAGGGGTATGTGTACTAAACTGCGGTAATGTCACCCGCGTTAGGTTCCGCGGTAAAGGAACAGATGCCCATATAAAGGCGTGGGCGGTGAATTGTTACAGCAAGCCGTATCAGCTAACGCATGTTACAAGGTGCCTTAGACTAACACGCGTTACAAGGCGCCTTGTAAGGTGCCTCATAAGGTGCCTCGTAAGGCGCCCTATAGGGCTCCTTAGGCTAAGCGCCGTATTAGGCACCCCTGGACAAGACACCGTAGAAGGCACCCTGGGCTATGAAACCATAGATTAAGGTGGTCTAACAAGGTTATGGTGCCCTAGGTTAGTGTGCCCTAAAGGCTGCAAGGTGCTTCAGGATGACATGCATGACCTGTGAGGCAGAGAGACAGATGTAGCCCTAACACTAGATAGAGCACTGAGGAAAGGCAATGAACAAGCGAGTGAAGGAGGGAGAACTGGGAGCCGCTGGACCTGCCATATCTATGGGCATCCGATGTTGCTGCCAGGACTGTTGACAAACATGGTGGAGACAACTGTACCACAGCCCAGGGTGTTGGCAATGTAAAGTACTGGAAAGACAGTGGGTGGCAGACGATGGGAATACGTGTCCCCCAGTGGAGGCGGAGGTGGCAGGATAGTTACAATGATGGGTGGACAGAGGAGTGGTGCCATGCAGATCAAGCACAGGCGAGGCAAGCACGATGAGGTGCAATGCAGGAAAGGGTAGCAGTGCAGGATATGGGGTGGCAGCCTGCACAGGCAGACAGGACTCTACACAGATGACAGACGCAGTTAGACGGACCGAAGGAATGTTGGCAATTGTGGCGAAGGTATTATGGGCTGGCAGCACAGATCTGCAAAAATATGACTGTTATAAGCATGAAAACTATTTGAGTAGGACAGGCATGAAAGGATGGAGCAATGAGGAATTGAACCCATGAACGGCATTGTACTAACCAGTAGGCTATACCTCCGTGGTGTATCTCACAGCAATGGCTGGGTACAGAAGGACTGCAGGTCACCGCACAAACTGTCTGCTCTGAGTGCCAGGATAGGGTAACCCCACCAGTACCCATGATGCAATGCACATGCTGAATAGTTGTCTAGAGCTGATCACCAAATGGGGTCTGCACCTCTCTGGTACCTCAGCTTGGAAAGATGAACTGAGAATGTGTGATACTGGCACAGAGTAGATACAGACCATGCCAGTGTGCAGTTTCTGTGTTCACCCGAGGGATAGGATGGGTGCCCAGCACTAGGTCCGCAGTACATGTGGTGCTAGAGATAGGTCCTGCTGTACATCCCCATCACTACCAGTGTGTGACAGGTGTTCCTTACAGTGCATCTGAAGGTAATTTGGTGTCCATCTGTATCCTGCAGTCACATGTGGTCCTCTGGGACCAGACACCACCCAGATTAGTGTGTACCCCGTGTTAGGGTCTGGCTGACATGGACACCTGTTATCAGGGCAGAGTGGTTTCTAAACTTGCATGAGGTTTGTGTAGCAGTGCCTTTACAGGTCAAAGCGGTATACTCTATATGCCCCAAAGGGCCCACAATCACCTCTTTTATAGGTAAAAAACAGGTGCCTGAACCCCAGTGAAGCAACCTCCATCCTGCTGGTATAAGACAGCCCTCCAGGGTTGGTGGGCAAGAGCCATACCTGTGACTGGAGCAGTGGCAGACCAGCAGTAGTGCTGGGGTTAGGGCTGGAAAACCCCAATTGCCTCACACCACCATCTGTTAGTCACCAGCAGACAGACTGCACCTGCAGTACCTTATATGTGTTCCAACCATGCACAGTCTTTAACTGCAGACAGTCCACTAGCCAATCCATAGTGCATGCTCACGGAGGAACTATGTGCACCAAGCAGGTATCTCACTGATTAGAGCCCCAGCACTAGGAACACAAAAGTATCACTGAGGGTAGATAGTGTAGAGCGCTATGTGGGAACCTAGACATGCCATGGTCACTGCTCGGTCAGCACTGGATGTCCATGCTGTGGCCACCCTGTCCATGCAGGCAGTGGTCAGGCACTACAGTGTCCCAGCCATTGCCTCACATCCTGTGAAGATGCATCCTGGCCAATCCACCCTGTCCGGGCCATACCCACAATACCTTGCTCCTCATTATGCACCTATTCAGGCTAACGCTGGTAACAGTGGGACATTGTGGGCCCAGTGAGGTACGGGCAGGCACAGAACAATGGATAGACATACACACACACACGCTCCTATGGCAGCATTGTGCATAGATAGGGGTGGTTGGCAACCCTGCCTGCCACACTGGTCCTGATCACAGTGCTGACATTGATAAACTGTGCAGGAGGTAAAAGTAGTGCTCTGGTGATAACTGCAGCTCAGTGCTGGGGCTAACAGCCTGACTCTCCATGCAGCTTTGGATTGTGCAGCCTGTGTGAGTGGGTGTTTGTACTCCTGTTCGCCGCTGCTTTGGGCTTTGCACATGCTGCTGTTGTATCTGCATTGTAGGGTAAAATATAGGGACATGCTCTGCAGGAACCACAGCTGGGATGGCTTCTGCTTCTGCTTCTGGACACACTGGCTGGGTGTACTGCATCACACTGTTGCCACAGATGCATGGGAGTCCCTGGAGCTACCTGTATGTTCCCTTAGCCAGACCTTTTATGTTGCACTGCACACCATGTACTGGTACAGGGCATCACCTAGGTCCACTGCAGGCAGGTGCCACTGCCCCCTCCAGCACGGGCACACCCCCCCTGCCATGCTGACATGCCGGGGGGCATACATGAGCATCCTCACATCCCTCCCATCACCGCCTATCAATAGTATGTCCCTTCCGCTTGGGGGAGGGTTGGCTGGGGAGATGTCAGGTCAGTGCCCTGGCAACTGTTGGCTCAGATGGACCAGGTATATGTAGGTGGATTGTGTTTGGCCTTTGTCAGCTGCTGTCTTGCTGATTTCCGGTTTCTATGTTCCTATGTGCCACCTAGGTGCCCACCTAGTCCACCCTGTACCCCAGCTTCCCCCGCTACATGTCCCGCCTGCAGCCCCCTATGCCCCATTTGCACCATCGCCATAGTGGCCTTTCATACTTGGGCACTATGCTCATGCTGCAAATGGAGCACTACTATCACGTTTCTCGGGCTCCCTGCCTATGCTGTACATTGCTGACACTGAAATGGTTTCTCTCTCCTGCAAATGTGCATCTAACAACAGGTTTTCATTCGCGGTACTTTTCAGCCCTTCAGTTCCCCGCGTTAGTGTAAAAGGAGTCTCTCCCCGCCCACTCCCTGCCCATTGACCCCTTCTTTCCACCCTCTCTCCACCCTCTGCGGTGTTTACCGCGGCCGGGAACGCTAACGCTCGTTAGGTAACGTTAACGCGCATTAACGTTGCCTAATGAGCGTTAACGTAGCCGCTGCTATGTTACCGCAGTTTAGTAAACATACCCCTTAGACTGAAAATTAACATGTCAGGTTAGGGTGGAAGGGGAGGCAGTTTGAATGTTTGCTGGAAGAGGTACGTTTTCAGAGCAGCTTTAAGCCTGGGGAATGAGGGTTCAGAGAGGAGAGTGAGGGGGAGAGAGTTCCACAGTGCAGGGCCAATGAAGAAGAAAGCGGTACTTCGAGTACGCTCAAGGTGCACTTGAGAAATGGAGGGAAGGGCCAAACGGTGGATATGGGCAGAGCGGAGAAGTCAGTGGGGATGGTGGAAGTGGAGGAGATTGGCCAGGTACTGTGGTGTGGAGGTGTGAATAACCTTATTGGCCATGATGAGGAGTTTGTATTGAATGACAAAGCATTTGGGAAAGCTAATAGCATGCTTGGATGCATCAAGAGTGGTATCACAAGTAGAAAGAGGGAAGTAATATTACATTTTGATCCCATTGCTGCTCCTTGTGATCTTCGGCAAGTCACTTAATCCTCAGTTGCCTCAAGTACAAACTCAGATAGTAAGCCCTTTGGGGATAGGGAAATACCTACTGTACCTGAATGTAACTTGCCTCGAACTTTTGAGATATGCGCTAAATCAAATTCCCTTACCACTCCTTAGGTCTCTGTCAAGACCCCGTCTTTAGAACTGCTCTCAAAATGACACTTCTAGGGTAGAGGCAACTCCTAGGAGGGCCAGCAAAGTGGTTCATGGCCTGCATTGTAAGCCATGCACAGAGAGACTGAAGGAGCTAAAGACAAACTCTCTAGGAGAAAGAGCGGAAAAGGGAGATATAATATCAAGCTTCACATATTTTGCAGGTTTCCATAAAAGTATCAGAGGGTAACATTTCTATAGAATGAAAACTCAAGGACAAAGGGTCAGCATATGAAACTGAAGGGAGAAAAGTTCTAAAGAAATGTATGGAAATATTTACACTAAGTGGAAACTGGACACCTGGCACAGACCTCCAGTGGATGCTATAGGATCCAAAACTGTGGATAAACAGAAAAAGGATATTTTGAGGAGGGAAAGGAAAGACCACAGATTGAGTGAGACCTGTGACATTGCAATCAACAGGGGCAAATGGGCAGATGGGTGGACCTAGGGATGTTTATTTGCTGAGGTCTTCTGGGTTTCTATGGATTGTTAAGTCTAATCTCAGAGGGCCTGATACTCAGCAGCAGTGGTGACTGAGTTACTTGAAACACCAGCACCAGCTTTTAAATTAATATATATATATGTTCAGCGCTGATATGTTTAGTCAGTGGTACCCCATTATCCATTAAGTTTTGGCACGCTATTCAGCAGGCATAAATTAAATGTCTAGCTTATCTGGACAGCGGCTGAATATCGATGATATCTGGGTACTTTCACAGTAGTGTCCCTGCTCTGTCTCCCTCCACCCTTTGACTATATGGATTGTATCAGGCCAGTTAGACGACCTTGTGGCCCAGTATTATCCATATAAAGGCTGAAAATCTCTGGATAGTAGTGGGGTTATACGTTCACCAGCTGCCGGTGAACGTATAACTCCATTTCAGCAATGGGCCCAGAGTTCCCACTTAATATCATTTTCTGTTTTGCTTTGCTGTTTCAAAATGTGCTGCCATTATATGAATCTGTTACATGACCAACAGCAGTATCTGCAGAGTGCATAGCCTGTTTAGAAAAGTAATTGCTTCAACTCTGACCCAACAAGGAAGATCAAGCATGCCGTGATGATTGGCTGCTAAGTCGCACAGTTACACTCTTTGGGGCACGTCTACTAAACTGTGATAGCTATTCGTAGCTACTGTGGTGTGATAGCTGCAAAAGGCCAACAGTAAGTCCAAAGCTCTGTGGTACCTACAGGGGGTACGCCCAGTTTTCCCTCTGCAGATACAATGGAGGTTTTGGATTTACTGCGGAGTACCATAATACTTGCATTGAGCAGCGAGGGATGTCCTGCAGGTCTCTGTAGTAAATCTAAGGGAAGGACAGGGAATGATTAGGGGCACAGAGTTCTCACTACCGTGCCCCCCCCATACCCTAATCAGTGCCCCCGATATACAATATTGTCAGTGCTGCAGATGTAGAGATCTGCGGCATTGACAATAAAAAGAAACAAAACCAGTCCTGCCCCTCCCCTTCAGCATCGATTACTACTTCTACTGGTCATTTGTATAGCACTACAAGGCATATGCCGCGCTGTACAGACACATGTTAAAGACAGTCCCTGATCATCAGAGCTTACAGTCTAGTCAAGACAGATAACACAACAGCTGGGCACAAAGATAAGTCTAGGGGAATGGTAAGGAAATATATAGTTGGAAAGCAGGAGACTACACGGATCAGGATCCAAAAGCAACCTGGAAGAGATGAGTTTTCAGCCTGAATTTGAAAAGGGCCAGAGATGAAGCCTGACATACAGACTCAGTTAGTTTGTTACAAGCATAAGGAGCAGCAAGGTGGAAGGATCAAAGTCTGGAGTTGGCAATAGAAGAAAAGGGCAAAGATAGAAGCAATCTGCCGGAAGAGCGGAGTTCCTGAGGAGGGATGTAGGGAGAAATTAGAGAGGAAAGGTAGTGAGGAGCAGCAGAATGAGTGCACTTATAGACAAGTAGGAGACGTTTGAACTGGATACGGAAATGGATAGGGAGCTAATGAAGCAACTTGAGAAGAGGGATTATATGAGCATATCGAGACTGGTGGAAGATTAGCTGCGCAGCTGAGTTTGAACAGATTGAAGAGGAGAGAGATGATTCAGAGGGAGACCAGCAAGGAGGAGGTTACAATAGTCTAGATGGGAGGTGACTAAAGAGTGGATAAGTGTGTTAGTAGTGTGTTCAGAAAGGAAGAGGTGAATTTTGCTGATGTTATAGAGAAAGGAATGACAGGTTTTAGCTATCAGTTGGATGTATGTGGAGAACAAGAGGGAGGAGTCAAAGATGACCCAAGGTTGTGAGCCAAGGAAACAGGGAGGAATAGAGTGTTATCCAGAGATTGAGAAAGGAGGAAGGGAGGAAGTGGGTTTAGTGGGAAAGATAAAAAGCTCATTTTTGGCCAGGTTCAATTTCAAATGGTGGTGAGACATCCAGGCATCAATGTCAGATAGGCAGGCAGAGATACGGGCCTGAATTGCCAGAGATTTCTGGTGTAGAGAGGTAGATCTGAGAGTCATCAGCATAAAGATGGTAATGAAAACCATGGAAGAGATGAGCGCACTGAGGGACTGGGTATATATAGAGAAAAAAGGAGTGGGCCCAAGACAGACCCTTGGCATACACCAACTGAGAGCAAAATAGCAGTAGAGGAGGATCCACTAGAACAAACACTAAAAGTGTGGTGAGAGAGATGAGAAGAGAAGAGATCCAGGATAGCAAAGACCCCTAAAAACCAAGCAAGCACAAGGTATTGAGGAGAAGGTGGTGGTCAACATTGTCAAAAGCAACAGAAAGGTCAAGAAGGATGAGGATTGAGTGAAGGTCTTTGGATTTGGCCAGGAACAGGTTGTTGGAGACTTTGTCAAGAGCCGTTTTGGTAGAATCTAAAGGACTAAAGCCAAATTGCAATGGATCCAGAAGGGCTTGTGAGGAGAGAAAGTCAAGGCAACTGTGGTGAACTGCATGCTCAAGTAGTTTAGAAATGAAGGGGAGGAGGGAGATGGGTCGAAAATTAGAAGGACAAGTAGGGTCTAGTGAGGGCATCTTGAAGAGAGGTATAACCACAGCATGCTTGAAGGCTTTAAGGACAGTTTCAGTGAAAGCGATAGGTTAGGAACATAAGAACATAAGATATGCCATACTGGGTCAGACCAAGGTCCATCAAGCCCAGTATCATGTTTCCAACAGTGGCCAATCTAGGTCATACGTACCTAGCAGTTTCCCCAAAAGACACAGGTTCTGCAATGCTTGTACTGGGTCAAGCATTGATATCCTGGGTCCCTTCTTAATAATGGTTTATGGACCTTTCCTCCAGGAATTTGTCCAAACCTTTTTTAAACCCAGCTACACTAACAGCCTTTACTACATCCTCCAGTAACAAATTCCAGAGTTTGATTACACGTTGAGTGAAAAAATATTTTCTTTTATTAGGTTGAGAATATGACAGATGGAAAGGATGACAGTGGAGTAGATGGAGCTTAGGAGATGGGTGGGAAAAGGATCAGAGGAACAGGTAGTGAGTTTGGAAGAGGAAAGAAGATGTGTGGCTTCCTCCTTAGAGATCTAAGAAAAGAAAGAAAGGATGGCAGAGGTTGAGGGGAGGAGCTGGGTGTGAAGATGGGAAAAAGGGAATGGAGCTGATCTCATGGGGAATTTGAGTGTAATTTTGTGGATTTTGTCATGGAAATATTCGGCCAAAGTTTGGGCAGAAAAGGAAGGAGGGGTTAAAGGCAGAGGCACCTTGAGGAGAGAGTTGGGAGTTGTAAAGAGACGGCAAGGGTCAGAGACAAATGGAGAGAGCTGATGGGTCAATAGCATGAAGATTTCTAAAGAGGTTGGAGGAGACTGAGTGATGCAGCAGGTGATGGTCAGATAATGGAAGAATTGAGCTACAGAGGTTGGAGGGTAAACAATTAGAGAAGAAAACAAACAGTAGCTGTGCAGGTGAGAGGGAGCAGTAGAGCACCACTGAAGATTGAATGAGGAGGTAAGAGAAAGGAGCTTTCAAGCATAAGGATCAGAGAGGTTATCAACATGAATGTTAAAATACCCGAGAAGAAGGAAGATGAATCCAGAAAGAAGGAAAGCCATGAGTCAAAGTCAGTAAGAAATGTAGAGGTGGACTTGTCAGAGGATCAATAAATAACAGCTAGTCAGAGAGGCAGTGAAGTAAAAAGATGGACAGAGTGGACTTAAAGACTGAGACTTGCAGAAATGAGAGAGTAAAAACTCAACACCACCTCCATGGCCATTGGGACGAGGCGTGTGGGAGAATTGATAACTGCCATGGTAGAGGGCAGCGACTGAAGCTAAGTCTTTTGGGACAAGCCAGGTCTCACTAAGAGCAAGATGGAGAGTATTAGAGATAAAGAGGTCATGAATAATGGCTTGTGCATTCCATAAGGTGCATGAGAAAGGGAGAGAGGAGGGGGACTGGAAAGGGACATGAATTAGATTGAGTACTTACATGTGGATCTGTCCTGGGAGTGTGAAAAAGTCTAGGGGGGCCAAAGTTGGGATTGATATCCCCAGATGAGAGAAGGAGAAGGAAAGTATGGGGCAGAGAGGAGATAGCATGGTGGTAATGAGGGTGAGCTTCTTTCAGAGAGACAGTAGATGGCTGAATGAGAAGAAGAAAATGGTAAAGCTCAAGAGCTGATAATAGGCTAGATGACAAGATCGCGGGAGACGTGAGGATGATAAGGAGGGGGGCCTTGAAGTTGTTGGTATGAGGGAAGAAGATTAGAGAGTGTCAACAATAGGAAGAGAAAGTAAATTGGAGCCATAGGAAAGAAATGTAGAGGGGAGTAGAAGTCAGAAGAAATAAATGAAGGATGGGCAGGAGAGAGATCTCAGGGGATTAGGATGCACTAGTGAGTAATAGTAGTAATGAGCACAGGGCAGCTATATGAGACTGTTAACCAGGGGGTGGGTCAGCTGTGGGTAGGAGGAAGTGATAATAAACAAGGCAAAGGAGGAGCAGGAAACAGACAGCTGAAAATAGGAGGGAGCTGAAAACAATGATAACATAAATCTATCTATCTATTTATCTCAATATACAGTACATATATATCAATATAGACAGACAGGACTCACAAGCAAGCAGTTAAATGTCTGACCCAAACCAGGAACTAGGAGCAAACCTCCATTGGGAACTGTCCAGAGGGGAATCAGTGACCCTCTCAATCAAGGCTAGCCAGTTGGGGTTCCGATCCCCCCTCCTCCCGCATTAAAATAATTACTCCCGGCTAGCCAATCATCACAATGGAGGCCACCCTCACCCCCGCATGTCCATACCTCTTGGTCCCTGGTGGTCCAGTGGTTAATGGGCGCAGGAGCGGTCCTTCCTGCTCCTGCCCCTCTTCTTGTGCCTGCACAAAATTTATGAGATCATGAAGTGCTGCCCCCTAGTGTCCTGATACTAGGGCCAGCACTTCAAGATCGTGCCATTTTGTGCAAGCCTGACGATGACAGAAGAAGTAGGGAGGACTGCTCCTGTCCTAATTGACCACCAGATTACCAGGAATCAACAGATATGGACCAGGGGAGCTCCCATTAAGCCGACTGCCTAGTTGGGAGTAATTGTTTCAGTGGGGTGGGAGGGGAGATCAGGATTCCGACTGGCTAGCCAAATATTTTTTTTAGGATCGGAGGGGGGGTGTGCAACTAGCTAGCTGAGCTTTGATCTTGGTTGGGGGGGTGCACGGATCTTCCCCAAACAGTTCCCAGTGGGGATTGGGAGCTGTCCAGGGGGATTGGTGCTAAATGGAGCAGGCCCGTTTGTCTTATATTGTTGGTGCGGATCTCTACATCAGTGGCATCGAGAATATTGCAGGATTGGGGGGGGGGGGAGGGGAAAGCTAATGGGGCATGGTGTTCTGCTTGGCACCAGTGCAGATGATACCTGAGACACAGAATTGCTGGTAGATAATGCCACCTCTTGAGACAGCGTTATCCTCAGCCATGATGGGGCCTAATTTTGGCAGCCATCTCACAAAACATTTTATGCAACGTCTGCCAACAATCAGCACGCCTACTCCCAGCCCTGATTCACCCTGATCCCGCCCCACCACCTCTTCAACACACGAAAGGCAGATATCGCAAAAAAAGTGCCTGCAATATCTGTTTTTTGTTCATATCAGCTGCTGCTGCTAGGCGATAAATCTGCATTAGCCCCACGGTAGCATCTGCAGACATACCCTTTTGTAATTTGCTTCTGTTTTCTCATGGCAGCAAGAGTGAAAGGCGGAAACCCCTTTGGCCTGGACCTGGTACCTTTTTATTTCTTTAAGAAAATTACCACTGCAAGAATGCACATTTTAACTACCCCAAACAGCTAATAAATGTAAATAAATAAAACAATTTTCTTGGTAGGCACAGTGTGTTCCATGATGACATTTTCAAACCTGTTCTTCTGACAGGTCTTGCTGGTGTATTGTAAAAGCTTGTGCATTCCTTTGTCAAAGTTTTTGTGGAGCATGGACCCATCTCAGAACAGTAAGGGTGTAGCCTAGCGTATATGTAGATGCAGATTTCAAGCTAAGGAACAGACTAAACATCAAGCTGAATTGACATACATAGTTTAAATAAAGATATTAACCATTCTCAATATTAGCAAATGGACAAAATGGCTTGCTGACGGGACAGTGGATGACTGTTTTTCCTGCACTATATAGTTACATCGAAGGAACTGGAGTTTAATAATGCTTGATGCACCCTCATGGAGCAAGATAATTAGGCTCTTACCCTGGTCTGTGAAGCTCACTATGCTCAGATCTGGAATCCTAGTGGGGGAAATGATCACGGGATGAACAGTTCCTTTCAGTTTCATCTCCAATCCTAAAGGAAGGAAGAATTACAATAGGATTTAGATGCAGGGAGAGAAGAGTGTTGGTGAGGAGAGTGCCCTAAAGTAAACATCTTGTAATTAATTTGGAAGCTGTTGTCTTTACATAATATGTAGTGTTGACACCAGCCACTAGATGGCAGGGTAGTCTAATCTACCTGAGAGTATGCTGTATCTGTGACTGTGCAGCCTCAGGGGCACAGTTTCTTTCTATTTCTACTTCTCTTTTCTCTCTCTCTTTGCTACATTTGTCCGTGTAAGCAAATATGTGCAGACCTTTGTTCCTATGTTGTTTTGCTGCTTTACCTTCTGCCTTTTCTAGTATGCTCTAGGTCAGTGGTTCCAAACTTTTTCCAGATGAGAATCTATTTTAGTAGATGAAAATTCACGTGACTCCCCATATGGCAATCAAATTAAATAATCACTCAAACAACATACATATAAACATAAATATGTAAATCTATGCTGTTTAAAGTAATTATCTGAAGTGCTCAGCAAGCCTGAGATCATAGGGCTTGGAAGTCACAACACAGCTTCATGAACATTTGCACATCACACCATCCTCCCAGACTTTCTCCTTTTCCTATTCACTCACCACCCTGCCCAGGCTCATACTTCACTCGTGCCATTCTCAATCACACCACCCTCTCGGACTCATTTCCCCTATTCACATTCACCACCCTTCCCAGTCTCATACCCCTTTCAATTGCATCCATCCCCTAGACTCACTGCCCTCACAACACTTACTACCCTGCCCAGATTCATGCCTTGCTCATGCCCCTCTCAATCACACCTATCCCACAGCCTCATTGCCCCTTCCACACTCACCACCCTGCCCAGACTCATGCCACACTATGTCCTCCTCTATCACACCCATGCCCCAGACTCGCCACCCCTCCACACTCACCACCCTGCCCAGACTCATGTCACACTATGTCCTCCTCTATCACACCCATGCCCCAGACTCGCCACCCCCTCCACACTCACCACCCTGCCCAGACTCATGTCACACTATGTCCTCCTCTATCACACCCATGCCCCAGACTCGCCACCCCCTCCACACTCACCACCCTGCCCAGACTCATGCCACACTATGTCCTCCTCTATCACACCCATGGCCCAGACTCGCCACCCCCTCCACACTCACCACCCTGCCCAGACTCATGTCACACTATGTCCTCCTCTATCACACCCATGCCCCAGACTCGCCACCCCCTCCACACTCACCACCCTGCCAAGACTCATGTCACACTATGTCCTCCTCTATCACATCCATGCCCCAGACTCGCCACCCTCTGCACACTTACCATCCTGCATAGGCTCATGCCCCTCTCAATCACATCACCCTCCCAGACACATGCCTCACTCATGCCCCTCTCTATCACACCCATCCCTCAGACTCACGTCTTCCCACACAGACCAGCCTGCCAAAGCTCATGCCCCCCTCAATAATACCCATATTCCAGACTCAACAATTCATACTTGCCATTCTGTCCAGGCTCATGCCTCACTCATGACCCTCTCAATCACACCCCTCCTCAAGACTCTTTTCTCCCTATCCATACTCAGGCATGAGCCTGGGCAGGGTGCTCACTCATGCCTCCGTCAATCACACCCCTCCCCAGACTCACCTTTCCCTTCACCGTGGCCCCCTCCAGCTTTGACTCAAGTCTAGTTCGAGACCCATACTCTTCCATGATTATTTGAAACCCCATCTGTCTGTACTTTTTTAATTTTATCATCAAAACTGGGAGGAGGAAGGGAAAGAGTACAATTAAGAAGCCTCCAGCAGCATGGTGCTATTGAAGGCCAACATTGACCGCTACTAGAGACAGGCAGAAGCGACAGTGAAGGGACTGTTAAATACAATAGGAGCATTGGCGGCAGGCAGGGAAAAATCATTGGAGGTGGTTGAAAAAAAAATCTTGGAGTGGCAGCAACAGAGAGAAAAAGCCCTGAGAGCGATGGCAGGAGGGAAAAACAACCAAGAACAGCAGCAGACAGAAAAGACCCCAAAAGCCCGCAGGACCGTAAGAAGATCTCAGAGCAAAGGCGGCAGGCAGAAAAGGTCCTCGGGAGCGTCTGTAGCAGAGAGCTATTTCTCGGGTATGGCAGTGGCAGCGTTAGGCAGTCATTTTTATTTATTCAACTTACTTTAGCAAGTTTCAACTGGAGCACAGTTGAAGGCGGACAGCAAAACAGAGCAGCCAACACCAAGCTGTTCTGTCTTCAAGCACATGGCTCAATGAAAATCTGGGCTTGCTGCTTTGCACTGTTGCCACAAGGTGCAGCAGGCTTTTTTTGTTGGTTTTGTTTTCACCTCTGAACTCTGCAAGCGGCCACAAACCCAAATGAGGATTTTGCAAATCCATTTGGGGTCATGATCCACAGCTTGGGGACCACTGCTCTAGGTGATGACTAACCATTTTGTGAAGAAGTTGGAGTATGGCTCTAACCTATGTTCATGTAAGTAGGACCAGGAATGCAAAAAGTAAAACTGGAGGGAGGGAAAATTAATCTTCTGAAGATAATGAGTGTGTGATCTGGGAAGTGCCTCAACATTGCTAAAATCCACTGTGGTTTGCTTTATATCTTCAAAAGTGTGTGAGGTGACAGCGAGAGAGAGCAGATACTATCCACCCATGAACTTTGCTCTGGTCCCTGGTCTCCCACTGTGATTTTGTGAGGAAAGGGGAATTCTATTGGAATGGCTGGATTTTGTGGCCCCTCTTCTACTCAGAGAATCGTAGGAGAACAGGGGCTCTGCTTATAATATTCAGTAAAGCAGCACTCGGAAATTCCTTTTAGCTATAGAGGTGAGAATGAATAAATACGAGGATCTTTCAGTTCAAAAACTTTAAATATAGTTTACATCAGGAATTAGGTAAAAATCAGAATTAATAATTGCTGATTTATTTAAAAAATAATATTACACATGTTCTTTGTTTAGAATAAATTTCTTTTCACAGAGAAATACAGAGCAGGATGGCAGATAAGATGCAGTAGGCTCGTTTGGTCTGCCCCATTTACATACCAATGTTGGTATTCCCCACTACAAGAGGTGCTTTGGGATACTTGGCCTTCAGCTCCAGCAATTCTGACAGACTAGCAGGAGATATCCAGGTAATTCTTTCTCCTTGGAAAACTATTTTCTTTTTTCTCTGGTCTTCAGACATCAACTAGGTGTTGGGACAGAGAGGGGAAGAGATTCAGGGCTAATAGACTATGTGAAGTAATACACATTTTCAAGGACTTCAAGGACAAAACCCCTTGCTGAAAGTCATGGGAAGCAATGGTTCTCAGTGACATGTAGCCATGTTAGGAATAATGAACGTGGCCAGATTGCTAGTTTATAAATTACCCTTCCTCCTTGTGGCCAAGTGTACCTGTATTGCTTCACAATACACAAAATAGTTGCTCTGGAAAGGAGTTGGGGGCAAAGAAACAGTATATATGTAGAATTCATTTTGAGCTCCGTGTAGTCTTTTCCTACGTGGACTTTGTATCCGCAAGAAAGCAGAGGCAGAGTTCAGAGGTACCTTTGTATCTATGCTGTCTGCTGGCCCCCAGCTTCGAAAATGAGAATACCTGCAACCTCCCCAGCAACTTTCAAAATGATCCCCTAATTTTTCTAGCAGCTAATTAAAAAAGGAACCTAAAATCAGTGTATTGTTCTAAATTTGTCATCACTGAAGCAGAGGATACATTTAGTTCTAAGGTGCCCTTGAGTCGTATCTTTTCTGAACAGATCTGGCTTTGTGAACTAACCTTTGTCATTAGGTAAAATGGCAGGAATCAGAGATGAAGTGAATACACCTTGCCGTGCCTGCAGTCAGTAATGTTAATTAATTTAATACAAAAACATAGGCCCCTTTTGCTAAAGCCAGTTAAGGTGTGTTTTAATGCATGCAACTAGCAGCTGGGAACACTAACATGTGAGTGTGTCTATCACCACACGCTAAAACACACATTAATCGGCAATCGCGGGAGGGGGCGGGGAATGGGCATTACTGCTAGCACCAAGACTATGGCCACATGCTCAGGGGCAACGCGGCTCTTAACACAAGTTCACCTAATGATTCCTCTATGGGAGTCATTACATGAACCTGCCTTTGTCGGAGCACACATTAGATTTGCCCATCACCCTGGGTCCATACTGGTCACGCCTCCCATAGCTAACGCAGAGGCTTTGCAATTAACATGTATTTGTTTGGCTTGTTCATTGCAAATCTTTTGCAGTCTTTAGTTAAAGGGGTTCATAGTATCATATTAGCAGTAATATGATAGATATGTACATCATTGACCATTGCAGCATGTGCTAAACCAAGTTACTAGTAAACATGTGGCTGGAAGACAAATTAGGCCAGTGATTTTCAAATTTTCTTTTTTCAGAATCCAGTAGAAGGCAAATATTTAATCACATGACCAAGATAATAAAATCTTCTGATCTAGAACTATTTCATGTCAAGTAAAACAGTCAAAGCGGAGCGGTCTTTAGGCTGGAGTGGGACCTGCTGTGGTATTGAAATGCAGACCTTTCCTCACTCTTCCTCAAGGGATCTCTCCTTCCCTACTAACCGGACTCTACTGTGTTGTTGTAGTCTCATGGTTTGAACCAAGAAATATAAGATGCTCTGTGTGGTTCAAACTCAAGATTATAACAGTGTGGGATAGAGACAGCAGGAGATGGGGACTGCTGCTGGGGCAGGGGGAGTACCACTAGGACTAATTTGGAAAGGAGGGATCAAGGATGGCTAGGTTGAGAGTTGTATGTGTGTGTGTGTGTGTGTGTGTGGAGGGGCGTTGAGAGGCAAGGATCACTGAAATAGCAAGGTGTTGGCAAGACTGCTGATTCAGAGCTGGAGTGGGAAGGAAAGCATGGCTGGTATCAGGGTCTAGAGAAAGAGAGGACTAAAGATCATAAGGCAAAAGCTACTATTACTTATCATTTGTATAGCGCTACAAGGCATACACAACTCTCTACATATAAATGTAAGAGACAGTCCCTACACATCATAAGTTACAATCTAATCAAGACAGACAATCCAACAAATTGGGGACTAGAGTAAATCTAAGGGAATGGTAAAGATATATCACATAGGTGGTGAACATGAGAATAAGGGGATCAGTTTCCCTTGAAGAGGTGGGATTTTTTAGCCTGAATAGGGCCAGAGATGGACCCTGATGTATGATTCGGGTAGTTTGTTCCAGGCGTATAGAGCAGCAAGGTGGAATGAACAAAGTTTGGAGTTGGCAGTGGTAAAGAAGGGCACAGGAGAGTTAAGAGAGGAAAGGTAGTGAGGGGCCGCAGAATGAATGCACTTATAGGTCAGCAGAAGAAGTCTGAATTGGATGTGGAAATGGATAGGGAGCCGGTGAAGTGACTTGAGAAGAGGGGATATGTGAGCACAATAAGACTGGCGGAAGATTAGCCATGCGGCTGAGTTTTGAACAGATTGAAGAAGACAGAGATGATTCAGAGGGAGCCCAGTGAGGAACTTGTTGTAATAGTCTAGACAGGAGGTGACTATTGGGATTGGGGACAGTAAAAAGGTCCCATGCATTAGAGTCAGCTCCCTTTTTATCTGGCCCCACACAGGAGCCAGCTCTTCACTGTAGGGCTCCTTTAGCTGCGGAGCCAGATCTGGCTGCATCATTTGCACAAGCCTGAGTAGAAGGGAACAGTAGAATGATTTCTGAAGTATACTGGTTTCCTTGAATAAAAGATCCAGCTCAGCATGTGCTCACTCGTGGTACTTCGACAATTTGTTCAACCTAGCTATTGATCATCCTATGATTGCGCACTGCTTAGCCCATCAGCACACATTTGAACAGCTACGCTGTTTCGCAATTGAACAAATACACTATCCCTTGGCCGGCCATACACTAGATGAAACTCTAGTGTCAAAAGAACAACATTGGATATATAAAGTAAACACTGTTAGCCCAGGGGGTTTGAATCTTACTATTGATTGGCAATTTTGTATTTGAAAGATGCCTAATAGTGAGTAAAAGCTCTAACGATTGGAATAGATTTCCACAAGGATAGAATGCTTCGAATAGGTTTTTTTTACTTTACGAATATATGAGTAGTCATGGGGCTGGAAAGGATCGATAAGAAATATGCTGGTAGAGTATTAACACTAGGGATCCTTATATCGTCAACATATAACTAATGGTCTTCAGAAATGCAGATAATTCTGAATTTTGCACAGCGATTTCCACATTATCAGATTGTCTGTAATGACCGATGGAACTATGGAAGCCTTTAAATAGGGGTCCCCTTAGAAATGATACATAGATAGACTAATAGTTGGATGAATGAATGGATCCATTTGTATACTACGCTATTGGTGCATCGGGAGTGAGTTCAGGTGTTTAACATCTCCTGAAATAGGTATCCAATTTAAGATGATGATATCAGAGAGATTTAAATAGGGAAAGCTGTAGTTCGTACGCATGCGCGGCGTCTTTTCAAGAATGTGAAAATGGTTGGACGTGGGCAGCATCAGTCGTAAGGGTAAGTTAGGGTTTTTTTAGATTGAGTTAAGATTTGTAGGTTATAATAAGGTTAGGAACATTACAGGTAGAGGTAGTTAATAGTTTAAATTATTTGTTTGTGTTTTTAAGGTGAGGATCTCCTGAAGAAAGACTAGTTGTTGAAACGCCGCAAAGGCGCCCTATGAGAGCGTCGAGATCCGCTCGTTTAGAATGAACACAGGGGTGAAGATTTTAAAGAAAGTCCTCTAATAAAGATGTTATTTTTTAATAATATAAATTTCCTGAGCACTGGGGTCGGTGGAGATAACTTTTTTTAATATAAAGAAGATGGAAAATGAGCATAAAAAGAATGAGCATATAAAGAATGGAAACTGATTTTGAGACCTCTTGAAGTGCTTTAAAGTATTCTTCTAACTTGCATTGAATTTGAAATTGAACGATCAATTGGAACTGTAATTGATCATCCTCAGACTATTCAAAAAGACTTGTGATCAGATGTGGGTACAGGACTGGGCTTATTAACTATGTAAATTAAGAGGTGAGGATGTGCTAGACTCCAGCATCATGATGTGATATATAGATAGATAGATAGAGATAGAGATATATTTATGGGGAGTGGGCAGGCATAGAACTATATTAATTGGTATATATTAAAATTATTTCAAATTTCCATATCTTTGAGGTATAACCCTCATTTAATTTAATTTATTAAACACATATGTACTGCCATGCAGACCATTGGCTATCCCAAGTAGTTTACAAGTAAATAAAATATAAAATAAGAATCATACAAATATAAAAATTATAAACTAACACGTATTAGTATCAGTAATATATGCATGTTGGGGATAGGTGAAGAAAGCCCCCAGGTAAGTGAAAGCCCCCAGGTAGGTGATACATTAAAAACCTTTATGGAAATGGGTAACAGGGGTAACATATGGAAAGCAGTGTATATAAATGCCTGTAGCATGGGAAATAAGATCCCTGATGTTGAAGCTTTGGTGGGAGTGTCTGACTTGGATTTAGTGGCAGTTACAGAAACATGGTTCACAGAAAACGATGACTGGGATGTAACTATACCTGGCTATACTTTATTCAGAAAGGACAGGGTAGGAAGAAGGGGAGGAGGAGTGGCACTATATGTAAAAACTACTATTAAAGCTTTGGAATTACAGAGCTTAAAAGAGAGAGAGGAGGCATTGTGGGTTAAACTAGAAAGAGGGAAAGAGAAATCTATTTGCATTGGTGTGATATACAGACCTCCCTCACAAGAGGAAGAGGTGGACAGAGAGTTAATTGAAGACATACGCAGCATTGCTAGGAAAGGGGAAGTGCTACTGATAGGGGATTTCAATATGCCAGATGTTGAATGGCACATTCCTGCTGCAGTATCATCTAGAAGTAATGAGATCCTGGATTCTCTACAGGGAGAACTATTCAGGCAATTGGTAACAGACCCCACACGTGAAGTGGCCATACTGGATTTGGTGCTTACCAATGGTGAAAGTGTTTCTGATGTTGTAGTGGGAGATCATTTTGCATCCAGTGATCACCAGATGGTGTGGTTCAGTATTAGGACTAGGGCTGTTAGAATCCATTCCAAGGTGAGGATCTTAGACTTTAGGAAGACTAACTTTGCGAAGATGGGCCAATACCTCAGAGAGTCGTTAGTGGGATGGGAACAGCTGGGGGATGTAGAAAAACAGTGGGCAAAACTGAAAGGGGATATTTTAAGGGCAACCAACATTTTTGTTAAAATGGTAAATAAAGGCAAAAGGAAAAGGAGACCGCTATGGTTTTCTAAGGAAGTAGCTGAAAAAGTGAAGAAAAAGAGGGAGGCCTTCATGAAATACAAGAGTTCACAGAGAGAGGACGACGGGCATCTATATTTGGAAAAACTTAGAGAAGCTAGCAAAGTAGTCAAGAAGGCAAAGATTCAAAAGGAGGAGGAAATAGCCAATGCAATAAAATGGGGGGATAAGACATTTTTCAGATATATTAGTGAGAAGAGGAAGGGCAAGAGTGGTATTGTCAGACTCAAGGGTGCAGGGGGGAATATGTAGAAGCTGATAAGGATAAAGCGGAATTGCTTAACAAATATTTTTGTTCTGTGTTCACAGATGAAGAACCAGGAGCAGGACCTCAGAAAACACCCACAAATAGGAACAGAAGCGAGGGACATCTTGAACAATTTTCAGAAGACTGTGTTCGTGAGAAACTAGCTCAACTTAAAGTAGACAAAGCGATGGGACCGCATGGGATACACCCTAGAATACTGAGGGAACTTGGGGACATTCTAGCAGCTCCACTGACTGACCTTTTCAATGCCTCGTTGGAGTCGGGAGTGCTGCCAAAGGACTGGAGAGAGGCTCATGTGGTGCCTTTACACAAAAGCGGAAGTAAGGATGTGGTTGAAAACTACAGGCCGGTTAGTTTAACTTCGGTGGTGAGTAAATTATTGGAAATGCTGCTGAAAGAGAAAATAGTGAGGTTTCTGGAGTCCAGCGGATTACAGGATCCGAGGCAGCATGGATTCACCAGAGGCAGGTCTTGTCAGACAAATCTGATTGATTTCTTTGACTGGGTGACCAGGGAGTTGGACCGAGGGAAAGCTCTAGATGTGGTGTATTTAGATTTCAGTAAAGCCTTTGACACTGTTCCTCACAGGCGACTTATAAACAAACTGAGCACCCTAGGGATGGACCCTAAAGTTACTGCTTGGGTTAGAAATTGGTTGGGTGGGAGGCGACAAAGAGTACAAGTAAATGGAGCTCACTCTGAGGAGAAGGATGTTACCAGTGGTGTGCCCCAGGGATCTGTCCTTGGTCCGATTCTTTTTAACATCTTTGTTAGTGATATAGCGGAAGGGCTGTCGGGTAAGATTTGCCTCTTTGCGGATGATACCAAAATCTGCAATAGAGTAGACACCCAGGAAGGTGTAGATAACATGAGGAGGGATCTAGCTAAGTTGAAGAATGATCTAGAATTTGGCAGCTGAGATTTAATGTTAAAAAATGTAAGGTCATGCATTTGGGCTGCAGCAATCCAAGGGAGCAATACAGTATAGGAGGTGAAGTACTTTTGTCCACTAAAGAAGAGCGGGACCTAGGCGTGGTTGTGTCTGATGATCTTAAAGTAGCTAAACAGGTAGAAAAGGCGACGGCAAAAGCTAGAAGGATGCTTGGGTGCATATGGAGAGGAATGGCTAGCAGAAAAAAGGAGGTGATAATGCCTCTGTATAAGTCTTTGGTGCAACCTCATTTGGAGTATAGTGTGCAATTCTGGAGACCGCACCTTCAAAAGGATGTGAACAGGATGGAGTCGGTGCAGAGGGTGGCTACTAAAATGATTAGTGGGCTTCATTATAAAGCATAAGAGGACAGACTTAAGGATCTTAATATGTACACCTTAGAGGAAAGGTGGGATAGAGGTGATATGATTGAGATGTTTAAATACCTCCGTGGCATAAATGTTCAGGGAGAGAGCCTCTTTCAATTGAAAACAAGTTCTGCTACGAGGGGACATGGGATGAGGGTGAAGGGAGATAGATTCAGGAGTGATATGCGGAAATATTTCTTTATGGAAAGAGTAGTGGATCCATTGAATAGTTTCCCAGTGGAGGTGGTAGAGATGAGGACAGTAACTGAATTCAAAAAGCATGGGACCAACACAGAGGATCTCTAAAGGTAAAAAGTGGACTGTTGTAGTTGTTGATATGGAAGGACAGACTAGATAGACCATGTGGTCTTTTTCTGTCATCATGTTTCTATGTTTCTATGTTTCATGTTTCTATGTGTCATATATACTAATATGTGAGGCCCTATTAGGTCTCTCTCCGTATGTATCTATTGTATATGGATTAAGATTATCATTATGAAGGCAATTTTTAATGGGAATTCTGTGGATAAACAGGTGTTCAACCTTGGAAAAAGCCATTTTGGAAACTGACCTGGTTTCTCTATGGGATAGAGGTGGCCAGGACTGGCCCAACCATTAGGTAAATTAGATGGTCGCTTGGGGCGGCATCATCTGGGCGTGGCAGACAGCAGGGCATTCAAAGCTAAACAGTAGATTCTGACAGCCAGGGAGGCATAAGACTTAAGGTTTTCCTAGGGTGCCAACACGTTGAACCAACTTTGGGGGCTGGGCCAGGATGAGCACAGAAAAGCGAATGTGGGGATTTCATTTTCAGATCCCCGTGCTTCTCTTTCACTAATTTATCCTGTACACTTTGCCCCTGCAGAGAAAGCCAGTTAAATATTCTCTGCAGCATGGACCCGCTGGTGGATTTTCAAAGGGAAGATCTGAAGGCGTTTTCCTTTTAAAACTAGTTGTAGGCTCATGGGTAAAGAGTGCCCAGGAACCTGAAAGCTATTAACAGCTGCTGAATACAACTGAATATTGTCCTCCATCTATATCTATATTTATGGCGGTCACTTTAGAAGATGGGTATGGAGATGCCCCTGGCACGAGAACGTCACTGTTGCATGGGGGAATGGCAGAGACATGTCCATGGGCGTTCTGTACAGATACATGTCTGCGCCTGATTTCAGAAACGGTGAGCACGTCTACCCATCAGCGGTAACATCCAAGCCTGTACCTGCTCCAGTGCACGCATAAACATCAGAAAAGCTCTTGTTTTTCCACCAAAATACATGGAGAGGGTAGAGAAGCAGGTACTTTGTTATCCTCATTACTTTTCTCAACTACTGTATAAAGAAAACGGAAGGGATACTTGTGTTATGGTCGGCATGCCAATGCACGTCTCCACTTGCAAAATAGCAGGCAGAAATGTGCATCTGCCATGGGATAGATGTCCCCATTCTGAAATATCATTGTGGGGACGCTGTGGGCCATTTCTACAGATGTCAGTTTCGGACACACAAACTTTCTGAAATTGCCCCTGAACTTGCACATTGCCAGTCTTTTCTCAGGAGTTTTGGTTTTGGACATCCCAGATTGCACCTAGACGTCATTTCTAAAATGTGCCTTCACATCTATATCTATCTGAAGTTTTACCTTGGATGAACCTCTTCATAAAGGTGGTTAATAAATCTTATTAGATAATTTAATTTTATTATTTTTTATAGCTAGTTTCAGATAATCTCAATCAAAGGAGCTTGATACAAATCCAAACTCCTAATCACGTGGAGGCCAATTCAGATCTGGGTGCTGTCGGCCTGCCTAGATGATCAGAATCTGGACAGGTCGGCCATGCCCTGATTCTGGGCCCCCGGACATCCAGCTACTTACTTGGCTAGGCCAACCAGACTCCTGCATGGAGCCGTGGTGTCATGGCATCCTTTTACCATGGCACTGCAGCTCCATGCAGGAGCCACAATCCGCAGCAAACCCTGAAATGATCCTTTCCCTGCCACCCAACCCCTGATCGGGCCTGCCGTGGCCAGGGTTGGACGACGGGGAACCCCCTGCATCCCCTTATCTCCTTTTCCCTGCCCGGAGCAAGTGTTGGTTGCCAGCTAGGGGGACTTATTCCACCTTGGAGGTGGAATAAGTCCCCCGTCTAAATGACCGACACCGGATATACAGGGCAGACCCTGGAATCTGCCCTGTATGTCCGGGGTCAAGTTCCCGCACACTGCCTGCCCTCGCTCCACCTCTGGCCTGCCCACTCCCGCTGAGGAACGGAGCTCTCTGCACATCTTGGATCTACATGTGGGGAGCTCTGACATCTGAATCGGCACCCCGGCATTTAGTGGGGCTGGGCATCTGAAACAGATGTCCAGCCCCGCTAAACTCAGCGTGGAATCAGCCCCATAGGGTCTGAATTTCAGCTGGGGTGGCAACTGTTTAACAGTAAGCGCTGGACCTGGTGCTGAACTTTATAGATATATTTAGTGGCGCTATTTGTTTAAGGAGTGTCACTAAATATTCATCAGGCCTAAATTAAAGAGAACTTTTCTGTTCAGCAGCTCAATATTGCTGCTAAATGGATTGTACAATTTGATACTATTAAGTTCCAGGAATCAGCAGACCAAAACAAAACTATTAATAGTCATACAATGACCCCAGAAACATATAAATATAAAAAATACTTTGAAAAAACTTTTGAGGATAAAAGGCCAAATGGATGGTTCCTGGCACCACCTCTGCCCTTCCCCAAACCTAGCCTCTTCTTAGGATAAAATCTGTCCATTTATGTGAGTTAAACAGCCTGATTTTATCCTGATAAGAGTTGAAAATACTTGGATAAGTGAATTATGTTGCTTGCCAGAAAACACATAACTTGCTTTGAATATTGGGCCCAACATAACTCAGAATTGAAGGATGCAATTTGCTTTGTGGGAAAATTTTCTTTGGCCTTCAGATAAAATGATTTTATAAGAGGGGTTATAGAGAAAATGATGACCCAATACACTATCAGGATGAGGCAGGAATCAAATCTCTAGACTTACTATTTTAGATTGCTAAATAAATGGTAGGCTTCTTTTTTAAATTAGGTTGTGGGAAAACTTTGTATCTGTGCAAAAAGCTAAGGACATCTGAGTAAAAAAGGGAGGAGTGGAGCTGCGGAAGAATTCTTCCTCACAGAGAGCAAAAGATGATGACAAGTTCCTGGAGGAAAGGTGCATAAACCATTATTAAAGAGGACCTGGGAAAACCATTGCTTGCTCTAATACAAGCATTGAGGAACCTGTGTCTTTTGGGGAAACTGCTAGGTACTTATGACCTAGATTGGCCACTGTTGGAAACAGGATACTGGGCTTGATGGACCTTGGTCTGACCCAATATGGCATATCTTATGTTCTTATTATGTTCTTATGACTGACCACATGGGTGCACTGGTGTAGTGCTTATACCCCAGCTTTCAAAAAATAAAGCATGATACATCATCTTACCATTAGTTCAGGTGGAAAAATTAATTCCTGAGTTGAATCCAAGGGCAGGAATTCTTCTTCTGTGAACAGTATTGTGCAGAGCTTGAGGAAGAAAGGACGGTTTAGTTTTCAAGATGGAACTGAATCAGTAAAGCACAGTGGGGCATGTTTACTAAAGTGTGCTAACAGCGCAGGGTTTACTGTGTGTTAAATGTGCCACGCTGATAATGCAGGAAGGGGCAGTGACTGGTGGGTTAGTGGCAGAGTGTGGGCATTGATGGTACTTGGTAGTGGTGTAAATTCCAATGAGGGACCCCCAAGCAAAAATTTGCTGAGAGCCCCCCCATTGTCACAGTGGCATGCCTTCCCTCATGCAGAGGCCCCCCCGTGTGGGTCCCCCCATGCGGCAGCACCAGCAGCAGACATATTTGATCATCTTTGCCGTGCTGCCTCCACTCTTGTAAGTTTGCTGCATGCTGGGCGGCTGTTTCCTCCAGGGCCAAAGTCTCGTGATGCGGCTGTTATGGCGAGACTTCAGCCCGGCGAGGAACAGCTGCTAGGTATGCAGCAAACTTACAAGAGCGGAGGCAGCATGGCAAAGTTTGCAATGCTACCTTACCACCGCTGTGCAGGCCCCCTTTCTGCTTAGGTCTCCCCGCATTGTGGAGGCTGCTTGGGCAGAATCACTGGCACATGGTGGTTGGCGTGGAGTAACTGGCATGCACTAAGTGTGATTGCTGCCATTAGCACAGCTGCACTTCCTGCCTCCTCAATGACTAAGTGTGCTTCCACTAGATATGCTGGTTGGTTAGCACAATGAGATGCAACTCTCTGTGGTAATGACAGGGGGACATGCCGAACACGCTCCCAACACTTTGTGAGTCTCCATCACCTCCTGCGCTAATTTTATGTGCTTACCATGTGCTAACTTTGCACAGTTTCATAAACATGTCCCAGTATTTATTTATTTAACTGATTTTGGTATACCATTTTTCTACCAGTCAAAATGGTGAACAGCCAAACAGAGTTTAATCAGAGAGATTACAATAAACAATAGCAGGGTAGCAGAGACGTTACTTGGAACATCTTTTAAAGTCTGTAGGGAGGGTAAGGAGAGGTCAGGCTATTGCAGGTGTTTGTGGTAGTGGGGTGGGAGAGACGTTCTGGGTTGGAGAATGGTGCTTGTGTGGTGTGTAGTTATGTTGTTTTGCACCGTAGTGCTCTTGGAAGAGATATATCTTCAGGTGCTTGTGGAAGTCTTGAGTGTCTTGGACACTTTGCAGAGTGGGGGGTAATGCGTTCCAGAGGGTGGGGTGCATAGAATGCAAAGTATCTTAAACGAGCATATTAGCTGCTCTTGCAGATCTCTGGAGGCAGGCTAAGGAGATTTAAAGTGCTCTGTCTGCATTGTCTAGTAGTTCTAGGGTGCAAAGTGACGTCTGGAGCTGGTTAGCGGACAGGCTATTAAACTTTGGTTGTTCACCGGCACCAAACTAAGTTTAATAGTCTAACACTGTAGTGAACATTTTCAGAGGGATAGCCATATTAGTCTGGAGTAGCAGAAATGACAGAGGCAAGTGGCACCTTATAGATTAACCAAATTTATCGAGGCATGAGTTTCAAGAACAAGAGTCAAACATCCTCATAGTCCTTGATTGCTCCCAGACTCTCTCTGGGGCCAGTGCAGAAACCCTGAATTTCCTCTAGCGCAGCATTCCGATGGTGAGTTTCCCGCACTAGCCCTGCTCTCTGATGCAGAAAGCAAGCTAGCGTGGGAAAATCACCAGAAAAACCACTGCACTACATTGTTTAATGTAAACCGCACTGATGATGAATAGTGCGGTATATAAAAACTGTTAAATAAATAAATAAAATAAATAATGCAACGGGCATGTCAATTGCATGCAAACTACTGAATTATTTATTTTGCTGAAACTTAATGCAGTTTTTTACTTCTCTTTTAATGCTGGATCCACTCCCGCTTCAGGTAGAGTCAAAGGTCCAGAAGAGAGCTAAAGGATCATCTGAGGTGAAGTTTGACATTAGTGATCTAGGCACTGGGAAGACCCCTTTGACACAGTGTGGTGGGGGGCAGTGTACCTTGGATACCAACTTCCCCCCCTGCCCAGTACCAAAAACATTGGTGGCCCCATGGGCTCCAATCCTCCCCCACACCCTGTCATAAAAGGCATTGGTGACTCTGGAGGGTTCTGACTTGCCCTCTTGAAACATGTCATTGGTGATCTTGTGGGCCACAAAGCCTCCCCAGCCTCTCAAAAAGGTACTTGGTGGCTCCATGGGTCTCCCACTCCTCTAGTCCACCCCACACAGTACTTTTAGTTGAGCGGGAGGCAGGAGCAAGGGCCACATGCTCCTGCCTTCCCATTGCCGTTTATTAAAATGGCAGTGCCTGATCCCATGAAGTGCATCCTGGGGTTTCACCACCTGGGGGAGGGGATGCTTATTTGGCAGACTTACCCACCTCCCATAAGATGCATCTTGGGATGCAGTGTGGGGTCAGACAGTTTTGTATCCCAGAATGCACCATGGGGGATTCAGTCTGCAAAATAAGTATTTTTTTTGGCAGACTAAGCACCACATGGGGTCTGGCACCGCCATTTTGAGAAAAGATGGTGGGGCAGCAGGAGCATGTGGACATTGCTCCTGCCTCCCACTCAACTAAAGGTACTATGGGAAGAGGTTATGGGGGGGTGGGCTGTGGTAGGTGGAGGCCCACAGAATTACCAATGACCTTTTTGAGAGCCCGGGGGCCCATGGGGCTACCAATGATTTGTTTTGAGAGAGGGAAATGGGGCCACAGGGCCATCAATGCCTTTTGTGAGAGGGATCTGGGTCTATCAATGTTTTTAGTACTATGTGGGAGGGGGAGGTTGTCGGGGGGGGGGGGAACACCAGTTCCTTCACTCCTCACCCTTTGACACTGTGTCTGGGCATCAGGGGGTCTTTGCAGTGCTTGGATCATCTGAGGTGAAGTGTCAAGCTGTACCTCATTGGACCTTGTTTTTCTAGAGACAGCAAAGGGCTTACAATCTGAGTCTGTATCTGCAGCAATGGAGGGTTAAGTAACTTGCCTAAGATAACAAGAAGCAGCAGGGAGCTTCAAATCCTGGCTTCCTTGGGTCTAGCCCATTGTGATAACCATTAGGCTATGCCTCCACGCCAATAAATGGGTTAAATTGCCACTTGCCTCTGTCATTTTAACATTATAGTGTTACTTATCATTACTCAGCAAATATTCTGTTTTCTAAAATGTATTTTTCTGTGGGAGGACATAATTGCAGAGTCACATTACTGTAAAAACAACTGCAGGTTCAGATGCATTAACATAGTCATGAAGAATATATTTCAAAACATTGCATCAGCCTTTCCCATGTCACATAAGCTGAAGGATAATTTTCTCAAGAAGAATATATGATTTTCTGTGCCTTTCTATTCTTAAAGAATATTTTTGTTTTGCCCATTTAATCCCTAGTTTGGGTCTTCTACTCCCTGCATAGGCTGGATCTGGGGATATTGTAGAGACAATATTCACAGTCCTGGGGATGGGGGGTGGGGAGTCATAGACATTGCTTAAAGGTGACATGGTCAGAGATTTAGAACCTTTGCAAAGTTCAGGAAAGAGCCCTGCACATTACCCAAGCTCAGGACCATCACTGTAATTATAAATTAGGTGCATAGGAGGAAATAGAAGCTAGGGAAAAACTCCTTTGGTAGTTGCGAATGAATGCTAAGGGTGACAGAGTTCCAGCTGAACTGAAAATATGAAGGAGGAATAGATGAAACCAATGTTTTTCCTACTTTTATATCTAGTGGAAAAGATCTGAGTGGTCTGCCCATATTCTGGCTCTGCATTATTTGTCACAATTCATACTGGAGGTGGTGTCGGTGGCATGGGGGTTATGTAATGTGGTAAACTGACAATTGTGCTTTGTACATTTATACCACCTAGACCTGATACCACCAAGCCAGTCCAGCAAGGAGTTTAATTTTATATAGGTAACGCACAGTAGTAAAAAGAGCAATGAAGGAAAATATACAGTAGATTATACTTACATCTTTTTCTTTAATAGCAGATGTACATTCGTTTTCTTGTTTCTCCATGCAACATTTCGCCTTTCCTTCAGTCTGACAACAACCTGCACCCTAAATAAATAATAACCCATTCTGCACTTGTTAACTGTTTGATAGAGTTTCATAATCTGCTTCAAAGTGTGACAGTTACACTCTTAGGACCCAGGGGCAAGTGGGAAAAATAAACTAGAAAGACTGGAGTCAGCAAATATGATGGATTGAGTAAATGTTTTCCTGCCCATATTCCTTCCAGTTTTTGAAGGCACATGTCTTCAGAGCTTGAATTAAATCCACATTAAATACAGCACTTATAACATGGTCATGAGCAGTGTGACATTGTAAAGAATTGTGACTAAAGGGTAAACTCTGTGCTGTATGTCTTTGACCTGATCACATTGGGGTCTATTCTGAACCACGAATAGCAGGGATGGGCGACCCGTTGGGACATCCATCCCCACTATCCGTCTACCATTCCCATCTCCGACAAGCCTCCCCGTATAAACAGGGAGTTTGTACGGGGAAGTTAGATGGGGGCGGGAAAGGGGCGGTACAGAGGCGAAGGCGGAGTGAGCAGTGGGAGGTCTGCGGCCCTGGACCTACAAGGCTGATTCTGATGTCGGCCCTGTACGTCCGGGGCCAGCAGAGTAGATGGGATTGGCTGTGGGGAAAGCACAGAGTCAGTGGCGGCCAGGGATTACAGTTCCTGAATGGAGCTGTGTTGCCATGACAACTGGATGCCATGGCGCTGCGGCTCCATTCAGGAGCCTGACTGAGTTAGCCAGGCAGGTGCCTGTACGTGCAGGCCACCCAGAATTGGGTCCGGGCCTGCATGTACAGGCTTAGATGGGATTCTGATCCTGCAGGGGCTAGATGTGCCCTGCGTTATCAGAATCCCATCAATCTCTGTGTGTCTGGTTCCAAGCGGATGCACAGAGGCCGGGACGTCCGCAATGGAATAGGCCTCATTACTAATTCATTGCATTGTGAACATGAAACAATTTATTGCATACATCTGCCACTTCATTTGTTACCTGATTTCCAGTTCTGGATTTTGTAGTCTCTTATTGGGCAAAGGGGGTTAAGTCGATTCAAAATTGTAAGTACAGATGCACTGGCATACAGAGATAAACAAAAGCGCGCACTATTGACTACATCAGGGGCGGCCCAAGGGGGGTGCGGGGCCATGTGCGGAGACTCGGTGCGGGGCCTCATTTGCATAAGGGCCTCATTTGCATAAATATTTTAGTAAACATGCCTCTTCATGAGTGTATGGATAAAGAAAGACAAAGATTTCTACATTACTATAATCCAGTGCCAACCGCCAGGCACATTAGGAACTATTACAAACACTGCCCATTTAGAACCCATAGCAAACCCACTGTATCCTAACAGCACTACCAGGACTCATAAAGCACCATACCCTACCTATCAAAAGGCAAAACTGCAAATATTAAACCAATACATTTCAGAGAATAACAATACATGACCTACTGGGGAAAGAGAACAAGTGACAATGTCAAATAGGAATTACATAAACAGAATACCTCAGCTCAATTACACATGCAGAACATAGACCATCACCAAACAAGGAATCACAATTTAAAAACAGGAAGACAATAATTAAACTGGGAACCCTAAAAGCCAAACTTGGAATGTACAACAACAATGTAGAAATAAAACTATAAATTAATTTCCTCTTGTACTAAACAAAGCACAGACATTAATGATGCACATTTCCCAGAGCTGACATATTCCAGTTAATAAATTCAAAATAAAGAGATATCTTTGTACCTTTTGTGCATTTTTTTTCAGTTGCAATTGTTCCAGCCACTTTCTTCTGGTTTATTTGTGTCTTCTGCTATCTCTCCATCGTCTGCTGTCCATTTGTCCTTTCTTCTCTTCTAGTTTTTTTCCATTCTCTCTCTACTTCTCCTGTTGCTCTTTCCTCATTCCTATTTCATCCACTCAAATTTTACCCCTCCATCCTCAATCCCCACTTAGTCTCCCAATACCCGGCCAATTGTACATTTTTCTTCCCTCCCACACAAAATATTTTTCCCCTCTCCATTTCACTCTCCCAGCCCCATCCCCTTCTAATCTCCCCCAACATCAGCTCCCTTTTAGTTCCAGCCCCACCCAGTATCCGCTCCCTTCTAGTCCCCACATCAGCCCATTTCCAGTCCTGGCCCCCCATCAGTCCATTTCAAGTCCTAGCTCCCCCATCCATTTCCAGTCCTATCCAAGTCCCTTCATCAGCTCATTTCCAATACCAGCCTCCCATCAGCCCATTTCTAGTCCTTTCCTAGCCCCACCATCAGCCCATGTTAAATCCTAGCTCCCCTCCACTCAGCCCATTTCTAATCCAAGCCCCCCATGAGCCTACTTCCAGTTCTAGCCCCTCCATGAGTCCATTTCAATCCAAGCCCCAACCACAGCCCATTTCCAATCTTAGCTCCCCCCAACACCCAATTCCCAGTCCTATCCTAGCCCCTCCATCAGCCCATTTCCTGTCCTAGCTCCCTCCCCTAAGAGCCCATTCCAAGCCCCCCTTCCCATCAGCTATTTGCAGTTCAAGCCCCCTTCCACTCAGCCCATTTCCATTCCAAGTCCCCTTCCCCATCAGCTATTTGCAGTTCAAGCCCCCCACTTCCCCTCAGCCCATTTCCATTCCAAGCCCCGTCCCCATCAGCTATTTGCAGTTCAAGCCCCCCACTTCCCCTCAGCCCATTTCCATTCCAAGCCCCGTCCCCATCAGCTATTTGCAGTTCAAGCCCCCTTCCACTCAGCCCATTTCCAGTCCGAGCAACCCCCACCCAGTACCAGTCCGAACCCCCCATCAACCCACTTCCAGTCCTGATCCCACCAGCCCATTTCCAGTCCTAATCCCCCATCACCCAATTTTCAGTTTAAGCCCCCCCACAGCCCATTACCAGCCCTAACCCCATCAGCCCACTCCCAGTCCTAATCCCACCAGCCCATTTCCAGTCCTAATCCCCCATCACCCAATTTTTAGTTTAAGCCCCCCCATAGCCCATTACCAGTCCTAACCTCCCATCACCCAATTTTTAGTTTAAGCCCCCCAAAGCCCATTACCAGTCCTAACCTCCCCATCAGCCCACTCCCAGTCCTAATCCCACCAGCCCATTTCCAGTCCTAATCCCCCATCACCCAATTTTTAGTTTAAGCCCCCCCATAGCCCATTTCCAGTCCTAACCTCCCCATCAGCCCACTCCCAGTCCTAATCCCACCAGCCCATTTCCAGTCCTAATCCCCCATCACCCAATTTTTAGTTTAAGCCCCCCATAGCCCATTACCAGTCCTAACCCCCCATCAACCCACTTCCAGTCCTAATCCCACCAGCCCATTTCCAGTCCTAATCCCCAATCACCCAATTTTTAGTTTATGCCCCCCATAGCCCATTACCAGTCCTAACCCCCATCAACCCACTTCCAGTCCTAATCCCACCAGCCCATTTCCAGGCCTAATCCCCCATCACCCAATTTTTAGTTTAAGCCCCCCCCATAGCCCATTACCAGTCCTAACCCCCCATCAACCCACTTCCAGTCCTAATCCCACCAGCCCATTTCCAGTCCTAATCCCCCATCACCCAATTTTTAGTTTAAGCCCCCCCATAGCCCATCACCACTCCTAACCCCCCCAGCGCCCATCACCACTCCTAACCCCCCCCAGTGCCCATCACCCATCACCACTCCTAACCCCCCCCAGCCCAGCCCAGCCCAGCCCAGCCCAGGGAAAATGTAAAATAAAAAAAAAGCTGTCTGCTGCCGCTTCCGGGGCCGCCGCGGCAGAATCGAGTGTGCCGCGGGGCCCCCCTGTGCCCGGCAGAGCCTGCCCTCCCCTGTATCAGCTCTCTCTTTCCAGCGGCAGTCACACACGCCGGCTTTCAGAGCGCGAGGGGAGAGTTTCTCCCTCGCTGCTCTATTAAGCCCGCGGGGGCTGATGGGAACTCCAATCAGCCCCCGCGGGCTTAACAGAGCTGCGAAAGGGAAACTAGTCCCTTCGCGCTCTGAAAGCTGGCGCGTGTGACTGCCGCTGGAAAGAGAGAGCTGATACAGGGGAGGGCAGGTTCTGCCGGGCACAGGGGGGGTCCCCGTGGCACACTCGATTCTGCCGCGGCGGCCCCAGAAGCGGCAGCAGACAGCTTTTAAAAATTTTTTTTTCATTTTACTTTTGGATCAGAATGTTTTTTGCGCGGGGCCCCCTGAAACGCGGGGCCCTGTGCAAAAAACATTCTCGCTCAATGGACGGGCCGGCCCTGGACTACATTATAAGTAGGTGCACTATTGAAGAATGGCGTGCATTATTAAACTATTGATAAAATTGTGTCCTTCCAAATTTTTTTTCTATAAACCAAATAAAATGAAAAATTCCATAAATAACATGGGAAACTAAATAAGTACATGCATGGATAATAGAATACTCTAATTTGTGCGTGTATTTGATGACATGTGCACCAATTCTACACCTGCAATCTAGGCACGCATTATGCTAGTTATCCTAGTATTTTTTTAAGTCAAGTATATGCGTACCTGAGTTTACAAACTAGACCTGACTTTACGAAATTATCCGCCACACGTTTGATTAGCAGCACTGAATATCCAGATAGTGTTGGTGCATAACTGCACTATTTAGTTCAGGCCTGCAATCCAGCAGGCCTAAACTAAAAATATAACTTATCTGGATGCAGTTGCTTATTGACATTTGTCATGGACAGCAAAGATTGCTACAGCCACAAAATTGGTAATGTCATTTGTGACAGAGCTGACTTGGGTCTAGCTTCCCAGAGCTCATTAAACCTCTGGAAATGTTTTTGCACATATGCAGTCATTTCCGTGTTCCCTCCTTTGACGGTTACTGTCAGTTAATTTTCATCTGTGGTTGACGTCAGTCACATTTCGTCTAGCCTCTGTGATCTTCATTTCAGTTTCAACACTGCTTCTTTATTTCAGTTTCAACACTGCTTCTTTAAAAGAGTTCAGTTTAGTTGACATTATCTTCAAAATGTTGGCCAATAAACCGGGATTCAAGAGATGTCTGAAATGTGACCGGAAAATGTCAGTCACAGATTTTCACGAGTTATATGGCCGATGGATAGGATCAACTCATGAAATGAGTAATTGTTCAAAATGTGCTAAAATGTCTCCGAGAACCAGACAAATGAAAGAACATAAGAGAATATTTGGAGAGAAAAAAAGACTTTAACCGCTGAAGTACCTGGGACACAAAGTCGCTCAAAGAAGCCAAACGTGCCAAAAGTGAAAAAAAATCCCCCAATTGAGGCAATTAAAAGAGGATTCAAGATGCAGATGAGCTTCTGGTGGTGTGCATTCACAGAATCGGGACATTAGTGATTGCCTGCATACATTCCTCTGCTAGCCCTCAACAAATCCGCCCCCTGTGACATCAGGGGATCCAAAGAAGGGAAAGGACTCCCTTGTCCAGACTAATGATGCCAAATACTCCTCCCCCTGTAGCATCAAGCAACTCTCTACACAAATGACGCTGAGTGCATTCAGATTCCTTGGCGCTGAAGGATGACAAATCTCCAAAAGCTATAGACTGCAGTAGAAACAGAATCAAAGACAAGGAAAATCACCACAACTATAGTGATTTAGATCCAGGGCACAGCTCTACTTCAGAAGTACAGACTCATAGCTCATCACCACCATTTTTAATTAGTTATTTTAGGAAGAAACCTGCCAAGCGACATTCATGGTCCCATTCGGTCATAACTGAGCTGTGGGAGGAAATTCCTTAGGGAATGTTATGGAGATGATAAATCCAGACAACCCTTACTGGTGCAGAAATTTCACAAACAAAGAAGACTTCTCTTTCCACGAACAAAGATTCTTCTTGCTCTTTTTCATTAACTCAATAAAGACATTTTCTTCTGACTCATTGTCAGAATTTTAATCAGACAGCTGGAAGTGAGACTTGAGTAGAAGTCAACCTCCTTCCATCTCAACCTCCTTCAGATAACGGATCCACAAAACTGCCTTCAGACTCATCTGAATCACGATCAAACAAGGATTCATACCCAAAGGACACTTCTTACCCGAAGTTTCTTCAAAAAATATCAAAGCAGCTTTCATTGAACACCCAGGCTAAGTCTGACCCAAGAGCTGAATTTCTTGGAGCCTTGAAATATCTTAAAGTGCTAAAAGACATAGTGGCATTACCAAGCCATAAAATTCTATTGGATCAGAATGCCAAATTATGATAAATTCCATTCTCAACAAGACCACTATCCAAATCAATGGAAACTAAGTACATGATTCATTCACAACGGAACATGACAAACTTCAACTATTTCACCATTCAGTGCTGATGAAATTGTCCCTGAAGAGAAGGAAAAGTTGAGAGCACATTCCAACACGCCTCCTGCTAAAAATCTGAAACTACTGGATAGCACTGGAAAAAGAATGTTTGAAAACACAACGCTAAATGCGAGAATTGCTACACATTAGTTTGAGATGGCACAATTCTTATATGATGCTAGGGTTGCCAACTTTTTCACCGAGAAAAACCCGACACCTGTGGCTCGCCATGCTCCACCCATTCTCTGCCCCTAGTCCCACCCCTGCCCCGCCTCCAGCCCCACCCACAAAAATTACCGAGGATTCAGTCACACCCCCCTCAGTGTTGGTTCTCACACCCCCCTCCCCTCAGTGCTGGTTCACTCACTCACCCCCCCCTGCTGACTCACTCACCCCCCTCCCCTGCTGGTTCACTCACTCACCCCCCCTCCCCTGCTGGTTCACTCACCCACCCCCTGTCACTCACTCACCCCCTCCCCTGCTGGTTCACTCACACCACCCCCCCTCCACTGCTGGTTCACTCACCCACCCCCCTGTCACTTATCACCCCTCCTGCTGGGTCACTCACTCACCCCCCCTCCCCTGCTGGTTCACTCACACCAACCCCCCCCCTCCACTGCTGGTTCACTCACACCACCAGCACCATCCCCCCTTGCTGGTTCACTCACACCATCACCCCCCTCCCCTGCTGGTTCACTCACACCACCACCCCCCCCTTGCTGGTTCACTCACACCACCACCTCCCCCCCTTGCTGGTTCACTCACACCACCACCACCCCCCCCCCTTGCTGGTTCACTCACACCACCCCCCCCCTTGCTGGTTCACTCACACCTTCACCCCCCCATCTGCCCAAGCCACTGCTTCTGCTTTGTACAGAGCAGCGGCTGCAATACACTTACTTTGAAAAGTAAAGACAAACTGTGTAAGGAGCCCTCCGGTCATCGCAGAGCCCGAGGAAGTGATGTCATGGGGGCGGGCTCCTCACAGGTTGTCTTTCCTTTTCAAATTAACTTTATTGCAGCTAAAGTTAATTTGAAAAGAAAAGACAACCTGTGAGGAGCCCGCCCCCATGACATCACTTCCTCGGGCACTGCGATGACCGGAGGGCTCCTTACACAGTTTATCTTTAGTTTTCAATGTAAGTGTATTGCAACCACTGCTCTGTACAAAGCAGAAGCAGCGGCTGCACTGCTATTGGAATCGCATTCGCGTTCGCGCCGCGGACTTCGGCACAAAAGCTGTTTTTTTGCTCTGGCCGCTCCCGATCTTGCGGCCAGAGCAAAAAACCGGCTTTTCAATGGCCGGTTTTACATCTGGGCCGGCAGCCAGCCTGGCCATGGAAAAACCGGCCAGGCCGGCTGAAAACCGGCCGGTTGGCAACCCTATATGATGCCCTAGAGAAAATCCAGGATTCCTCACCATCCACATCCAGGAAAACATCGGATTCAGCGTCCCCAGTTACAGATCTGGAGGACTGCACTAAGTACCTTATCCGATCAGCGTATGATGCATATGATATGGCATTCAGAGGGAAAGCCATTTCAACTCGGTTTTATCCAAATACATTTTTGTTCTGCCCTCCCTCCATCCATCGCTCAAATGCATAGTATTGGGTTAGATTTCCAGTCCAATACTATTCATATAGAAACTGAAAGCCCAGTTATATGTTCACAGGCTGCCGGTAAATGTAGAGCTGGCTTTGACTATTGTCTTGTAAATGCTTATTTAACACTATCTCTTGTGTTTCAGAAATGGCCAAGGATTCATCAAAGCTATTTTACTTTTCTTTTCACATGAGGGAAACAAAGAAAATTGACACATTGTATTTATTTTGAAATCATTGAATGTAGGTTTATTAGGTAACTCTTGTTAAGCTTTTCCACTGATCTAAGCGTGTTTTTTTATTCTTCGGTTTCCCACAGTGATCATACAAAGCTAAAACAATTTTGTATAGAAAAGAAAAAGAAAAGTCATCAGTGAGGCTTATTAGGCTTTAAAACTTTTCATCAATCTTTTTTTGTACTTACCTTACAGAAGGTCTTAAAGCCATCTAGTATAGGCCTGTATCCAGTGCAGCGACAGAGGTTACCTAATTTAAGAAAAATATGGGATATCAATGTTTAATGTATCATTATGAGGGTGATTTTATAAGGGGGCCCCTATTTTAAGAGGGCAATTAGAAGCTTATTTTAGACCTATTTTATAAAGACACATAAGTGCCATGGGGTTTTCTAAAATAGTAGCATAAGGTGCAAAAATCACGCTTACAAGGCAGGTGCAGACATTTGCAACTGCTCCGAAGCAGGTGCAAATGTCCATGCCTAGATTTTTCTAAGTACACGCATCAATTAGCCTATTTTATAATATGTTAAATACTAATACTACTTTAATACCGCAAAATATATTATTACAATACCACACAAAATGTGGTCTATAAAAATCACCTTCAGCGGGGCTGTGTCTCGCTACTTATTCTTATCACTAAAGTTCACAATGGCAAAAATACAAAGGAGCTCAAATCTTACAGCTGTTAATATCGCAGCACCAGAGCTTTCTGTACCACCGCTACCACATTCGTCATTGCCCCATTTGCCTTCAGATATTAATGTCACCAGACAAGGGCCTTTTGGATGTTTTGTCTGCTGACCACTATGGATGCAATGTGGCACAGATGAAGAACGTGGAGCTAAGTGGCATATTTCATTTTTGAGATAGCTGTTATAAAATTACTTGAAGAATATGAATTTTTGGCATTTGAAATATGGACATTACTAATATCCAAAGGCAAATGGGGCGATGACGAAAGTACTATCAGTGGTGCAGAAACTTTGGTGCTGCGAAATTAACAGCTGTAAAATTTGAGCCCCTTTGTATTTTTGCCATTGTGACCTTTAATAAGAATAAGTAGCGAGAGAGAGCCTTGCTGAAGGTGATTTTTTAGACCACATTTTGTGTTATAATATGCTGTCATGAGGCTGGAGCCATGGAAAGTGAAGGTTTAGAAAAAAACCCTGTCTTTCATAGAGCTGTGGATGTGCAGAAGATGCAATTACCTCGTAGCACAGCTAGAGGGGGCAGGAGTAATCCTACAGAGGCTGAGTCAACATGCCCAGCCACTGATTGTATGAGAGTTAACCAGCTGCACCTGAAGGCAAGCCCGGCAGTTTCAAAGGTAAAATGCCTTTATAAAGGAAAGGCAGCCCAGAAGGAAGGAGGAATCAGGGAAGGAGGAATCCAGCCAAGGGGAATCAAGGAGGGAGGAATCCAGTCGGAAGGAATCCACTCGGAGGGAACTCAGCCAGCAGCAGTTCAGCTAGAAGGAAAGAGAAGGAGTGTGGAGAAGGAGAGAGTCCACACGGAGCAAGCCCACTGGGACAGAATCCAAACGGAGACTATCCAGAGGGATAGAGTCCAGAGGGGCAGAGCACAGAGAGACGGAGTCCAGAGAGAGACTGCCAGGAGAAGCAGTTTGGCTGGAAGGAGTGACACTCCCAGCCCAAGTAATGTAGCTGGATCAAGCAGCACAACAAGAGCAGTAACAGCTGAAAGAGGAGCACAGAAAACCAAGGAGCCATGCTTTAAGAGAAGCCTACATTCATCTGAGTTCGCTGGACCAGGATTTCAAGGTACAAGGAGGAGAGGTTCCTATAGCAAAGCTACCTTTACACAGAAGCACAGAGGTTGGGAATCCTCACCAGGTTTTCCTGGGCTTCAGGAAGGCAAAGCACTGCACAAGAAAACCTGTCTCCCGAGAGAAGTACGTCAGAGAGAAAGCTCCAGGTGTAGCAGCTGCAGGAAGCCAAGGTATGGTGGCTCTTTACTTTTAAAATAAAGCCTTGCTCCTAGAAACTCTGATAAAGCAGACAGTATATGAGAAGAGGGAACAAAGCAGAGCTTTTCAAAACAATACCTAAGGGCTTAACAGAAGAGGCTTACGGGAAGCAAAGAAACAGGGACAGACCCTGTAAACTTGTAGCTGCAAGGGAAAGCACTTATTCAGAGGGAGAAGCCAGTGACGCAGAGTCCATGGAAATAGAGTTTGAGAATACTATTCCCATTCCTCAAGATGAATCCATGGATTGTACTTTTTGTGCTACTACTAGCCTTGAGTCCTTAGTAGAACTGTAAATATAAAAGAAACCCTGCAATTAATTGTGAAGCTTATAACAGTTTGTTTGCCTGCTTGTTTAATTTACTTTGGAATGAAGGAATCCTCAGTTAAACCCTGCATTCAATTGTGAAGCTTATAACAGTTGTTTGCCTGCTTATTTGGTGGAACCCTTTATAAAGAAGGACTATCTTTATTTTCTTATGTCTTAGTGAACCCTTGCGTAAAGGGGAAATAAAGCCTTATTACCCTCCACTCTTGGCTTATATAATTTGTTCTCACAAAGAGCTAAAACTCCAAGGACCAAACTGCACTTGGCCTTAAAGAGCCATTGCTCCTTAAAAATAATAAAAATGCTCAGCATGCCCTTACAGCCACTGGCCACTGGGGGCACCTGACGACAATGCATACCTATGGCAGACTCCACCCACGCTCTGTCTCTATCCACACCTATTGGCAAAGCACCTGTCACCATCACAATGCACCTACACTGGTCAGAATTTTACAACAGGCCATATGTGCAAAAATAACTTTCTAAAATTACTATCCAGTTTCAAAAATGCAGTGAAACGCAAAATTGCAAATACAAAACCAACTTCCAAAAATGTCCATGGAAAAAAACTTTATAGAGTGAAATAAACTATCTTAAGTCTTCCTTTGATTATTTTCACAAATATGGAGTCTGATTTTTGATGTGTATTATTGTGGTAAATATATTTTTGGATTAAAACCTTTTTTGACCATGGTCGTATGATTTATTTTTCAGATTTTTTGGGCCTGCTTCAGTCCCTTGACAAAGCATTATGCAAAACCATGGGCAAGGTCGGGATTGGGGATTTTTGAAGACTTGAGATTTCCTTGGCCTGATATTTTTATCAGATAAGTGATCACTGTTATAAATGTTCTTTGAGGTAACCTTGAAGTGAGTCTTGGAAGATAACAAGAAATAAATTACATGCAAGTAGCAGTAATCCTTGTGGAAGGAGCAGCAGTGATGATGAAATGATTTGTCGGCTTACAGACCTCTTTGAAGTATGAACTGCCTACCTCATATTTTTATCTTTCGATTGTCTCAAGTAATTTGTTCTTCAGGTATTGAGTTTGATTCTGCAACCTGGAAGACTTAAGATGGTTTATTTCACTGTATAAAGTTTTTTACATGGACTTTTTTGGAAGCTTATAAAATTACCCCCATGGGTGTGGGAGGCTTTGATGGTTTCCGGAATTTGTACTACTGTTCTATATCACTATAATGGGAATGTGCTGTACAGTTACTCTTCTTTTTAAATATATGTATTTATGATATGTACTTTTTGTAATCTACCTTGCATTGGCATGGTACCAAGAAAGGTGTACTATAAATATTTGGCTTGATATTCGACCCACAGCGATCAGTGTGTCTCTTAAACTCTGGCCACCATGGGTAAAAAAGTCCAAATATTCATAGAGAGTACCCAAATGGTGGCTACTTTTGAATATTATGATGGTGTTGGTTCTATCCAGATACTTGATGTCATTATCAGATAATGTCAGATAGCACTTAGGATGGCTGATTTGCTTTCCTAAGTTATCCAGATGCTGGTGCTGAAAATCATTGCAATCCAGATAAAGTCTTCTACCCCTGGACTGCCCTAGCACGATCTGGATAGTGCTGAAATAGTCTATGAAGATATACAGCGGCACTATCCAGATAGTGCTGCTGAATATCTGTCTCAATTGCTACTTGGATTATGCTTTTGAATGTCGGGCCCATTAAATGTAATTCCTATGTATCTGGATTCTAATTTCCCATGTAAATTTCTTCCTAGAAGGGATTATTCTTAATTGGAAAAAAATGGACCCTGCAACCTTCACTTCTATTGCTCTATCATTTTCTGTATAGGGCTGTGATGCTATTCACAAAAACACTGTGAAATATATCCTACCATAGTAATGGATAAATGAGTTCTGGCGACCTCAAAATCTATAGCAGCTCACCTTTGAAGGAGATGACTGCTCATTATTCAGCCTATATAGTGTCTCTGACTATGGTTCTCTGATAGGACACCCAGAGATGGTTATCTAAGTGTAGCAGAGCTCCAAAAATTATCCCTTTAGTGGTTAACATGAGGAAAATTCAGGAGACTCTACCCCTAATGTGCCAATATAATAAGCATATAAAATAATGTAGGATAGGTTAAGATGTCCATCAATAACAGTGGGGGTTCCATCCTGTGATTTTGAGGGAATTATAAAAGACCGTTTAATACCAGTATAGCAGGACACCAATATATGCCCTCTGCATTTGGACAGAGTGACATTCTCATCTCCCTACTCCTAATCTGACCCTGCCTACAGTGTGAGGTAACAGAGGATAGGACTGCCTGCCTGTCAGCCACTGGTCAGGGGATATCTCCATCATAGCTTTTGAAGGAAAGAATAACAAGCTTTTAGGTACCTAAGGTCTCTCTCCACAGGAGTCCAAGGAAGGATGAAAGGCTGCAGGAGGAACTTTTGGGGGGGAAAACTGAGCATTGCTGTGGCTAGGCCCACTAGGTCACTGCCAAATAAGGATCAATATAGCAGGTTGTCCCCTAGTGGTAGTAATGTAAGATTACTACTAGGGGTCATCACTGTCATTTTGAAACCCAGTGGCTACCGGGGTGGGAGCGGAGAGGAACCAGTTCTGCCCTGTTCCACTAGACTACCAACCCTCCAGGTGAGTCCTGGAGGATTCAGGGGGTAGGGGGAGGGTAAGGGTATGGTGGTTGGGGGGGGGGGGGGTTCTGCTCATGGATATCTCCGGTGGGGTAGGCTGATCTTGGGGAATTCTTACGGGGTGTGATCTTGGGTGGAGCTTATCTTGGTGGGCTTCATTGTGTGAGGTTACTGTCCATGGGGGTGCTGTTCAAACAGGGGCTGTCCAAGGGGGGAGCAGATCAGGGTCTACTCTCTGGGAGAGGATTGGAATCAGGGCCGACCCAAGGGTTTCTGCTGTGGCAGGCAGCACTCTTGGCTGATCCTCCCCCTGTTGACCCGAGCCGAGCTGCCCTCCCCCACCAAGCCAAGCTGAACTGCCCCCCTGTGCCGAGTCATGGCCACTGATTCCATCTTCGGAGGGGGGCGGGCCAGCAGTGGTGGTGGTGGCGGTAGTGGCAGTTTAAAAGCACCGGCTTTGTGCCGCCACTTTGGTGCCCGGAACATGCCATGTGCTTTGACACACATGGCCTGTCATTTATGACCCCCCTCCACCAGGAAGCTGCGTCGGAGAGGGATCAGACATATCCTGCCACAGGCACCAAAGCCACTGTGCTTTCCACCAAACTGCAGAAAGATTTGTTTTTCATGCAGCACCTAATTAAGTTGTTACATCTGTTGCTAGAGGATGTGGTTGAGGCAACTAACATAACTAGGTTGAAAAGAGGCTGGACAAGTTCCTGGAGGAAAAGCCCGTATAAATATATTAGCCAGGTAGACTTAGAGAAGCCATTGTTCATCCTTGGCAATGAGCTAGGAGAAATTAGATCTGCCTTTGGAATCTTCTCAGCAGTTGTGACTCAGACTGGCCGCTGCTAAAGATAGGATGCTGGGCTGTGCTGATTTTGGTCTGACTCAGCATGTCTTTTCTTACGTTCTTATGTTCATATACTGTGGCATGCTAACAAACTATTAAAAATATCACTTTACTGATAGATGCAAATTATCTTTTTAAAAACCTTTGGGCTTAATACTTGGTTCAAACATGAGAAATACATACCGCCTAGTGCCTCGTATATCTGGTCCATGGTAGGCTCAGGGTGGTTCCTCAGTAGAGTGTACATGGACATCACCATTCCAGGCGTGCAGAAACCACACTGTGAGCCATGAGCTTTTGCAATCCTTTCCTGCAATCATTTAAAAGAACAGGGCATTTTTATAATGTGGTAAAAAGTAGTTGTGGACAGATTCACCACCCAAGCCACCTCTTCAGTCTCCCGGACCTTCAGCAGTTAAGAGAAGAGGAAAGATTAAAGAGGTGATGCTGAATATGCAGATCTGGTACTGGGGGTGCTTGAGCATTCAGAACACTTTTGGAGTTGCTGCCTGTGTCTAGCTACAAAGATATATACAGCTAGGGTTTCTGATTTCAGCTATTTAGAAAATGTACATTTCAGTGTTCATTTTCCAGCTTGTTAAGGTATTTTTGTGCATTATAAAATTTGGATGTTTTCATGTTTCAGGGATGGTAATAAGATTATTTTTTATATTTTCCCATGCTTGCTGCTCTAGGCCACAACACTCTGGCTGATGGATGGCCATGATTTCTTACATGAAGGTTCCTGTTGTTAAGTGCTGTTGAGCTGATGCTGGCTCTTGGTGACTTTGAAGATAGTTATCTCTATCCTCTGGGTTTTCTTGGCAAGGTATGACTGGAAGTAGATTGCCAGGCCTTTTTTCTGTGCAGTAAGGGGGTCATTCTGAACAGCGAATAGCCCACCAGGACATATGGGGTATATGCTTTCATAGCGAAAACGTCCACCACTGTATTCAGAACCATCACGGCCCTGCATGGACATGGCACTTGTGCAGGGATCTCAGTACATGGGTGGGAGGGGGTGGAATGGGGGCATGGTCAGTTGCCACCACATACAACCCAAATTCAGGAATGGCCAGTGTGTACATTCCTGAAGATCCCTGCAGATTATATCTCATACCTGCAGAAGCGAGGAATACAGGCAGAAACGTTTCACTCAGCATTTCATAGCATCTCATCAGGAAGCATGGCCTTGGCAACAGTGTTTGTAACTGGTGTGCCTACGTTCTAAGGAGAAGCTGGATTGGGTGCTAAGCGCAGAGATGATATGGGGTCCTCGGACGCCATGCCATGATGTTGTACTAACTGTGCTGTACATGTGCATGGCATTATTGAGCTGGAGGTGTGTTGTGTGTGTGTGTGTATGTGGTGTGATTGAGGCAAAGGAGGGGGGAACCTGACAGCCTGACTTATAGGGAAGACCAAATTATGACCAGTTGACAGTTTGCACGCATGGGAATTGATACTGCAAGCTCCGACATCATTGTAAGGATATCTGCAGGTGCTCTTTGATATGTATTATAGTTGCCTGCACTTTTGCAAGCTGCCATTCAGGAGCCCTTAGGTGTAGTGTAGTAGCAATTTGGTGTGACAGTCAGCTGTGGTGATCCTCCTTGGCTTTACCCTGGTACATATGGTGCCTTCTACAGACAATTGTCCATGGCAATGTTCCCTCTAAGCTGCGCTGGGTCCTCCGCCGGCATTCCTGCCAGGGGAGGGGGGGGGGGAGGAATGCAGCACCATAGACGCTCTGCCCCTCCCCCCACCAGCAGGAATGCCGACAGAGGACCCAGCATGGCTTAAAGAGAACATTGTCTGTGGTGTGTGTTAAACCCAACAGTAGAGTTGGTGGGTCTAACACACACTACAGCCACTGTTCTCTTTAAGCTGTGCCAGGTCCTCTGCCAGCATTCCCACTGGTGGGGGGAGGGGTGGAGCATCAATTGCACTGCACCGCCCCCAGCAGGAATGCCAGCAGAGGACCCAGTGCAGCTTAGAGGGAACATTGGTCCATGGTGACCTGGTGTGCCCCCACTGCCATTCCTGAAAGGTGTGTCAGGATGCCCAGTGCACCAGATGTGTGTTTACAGCTATTCTGCAGCAGATCTACTGTACCCTCAGCAGTGGCACATCCTGTTTGCAGAGGCATGACCATGCAAGGATGGGGAATGTCAGCTATGTCTATCTTCACTGAATATGCAGCTATGTCCCTGATTTTGGGATAGCAGCTGTGTCTAATCCTGCATCAGGTATACTTTGGGCCTGTCTACAAGTTCAATATTCATGTGGGCTGGATGTGGATGCTATGGAATTGGGCTCCACATTTTCAGAACCTGCTATTCCAAGGTGGTCTCCCATCCAAGAACTATCCAGACCTGACCCTGCTTAATAGGATCACTTGGGGTGATATGCCTGTAGCTAAGGCCCCTCTAAGGAGCTGAAAGCTCATACTGTTAATGGCGATAGTAGGTTCTTACATCACATTATTTATTTATTTATTTATTTCGAGACCCCTAAGGTTCGGCCTTGCTTAGATGGCAGAGTCCTCTAATAGTTGTGCAAAAATAGTGTATGGTGATCTCTTTATGCCGCCTACAGTTACCAGAGCAGGGGAGGGCACTTTGAACTGGTGAAGTAATGGTAGGAGGAAACCTCACTTGGAAGGAAAATGAACTTGTAAAAGACATCAGCCCTAAAGGTAATCTGGGCCTTTGACTGGCTAATGTATCATGGAGGGGGCATGTCTTTGGTTCTAGCAACCATTGCATCACAGGGAGAAATAACGACTATTGGTTAACTCAATTATTGATTCAGAATAAAGGTGGTGACGGGCAGCATAGACCACTGCATTACAGATTTGCTTATGGTAATTCAAGAAGCTGCTTGATCAGAGAAAGCTTCTGACTTTCAAAAGTTGAAGTACACCACTGGTCCTGGGAAAGAGAAGAGGGCACAGTGGAAGACCCTGGGAACTGAGACACAGTGGGATCAGGTTCTACTGGCATGCAGTGCCTGCAATTAAATCTGGGGTTATTTTAAAGATCGTATTCGCAATTTACACATGTAAATACGAGAACTTGCTCATATAAATCACATCCGCGTGTAAAAGGCTATTTTAGAAAGGGCCCGTTTTACATGTGGATGCCTATATTACGTCTGGGTTGCATGAGGCCAGGTTGGAGGCATGGCCAGGGCAGCAGAAAAATCTATGGGCCTGATATTCAAAAGGTATTTGCAGTTTACAGCCATGTAGACCGTGTAAATGCCTTAAGCCTGGATATTCAATGGCACTTACACGGTTAGTGCCGTTGAATAGCCCCTCCTAACTCTCCTATGTGCCCCTGGTTAGCACTGGGGCATGACAGGGGCATTCCGAGGCAGAGCAGAGGCAGAGCAGAGGCGAGGAGTCCCGCTAACCGCGTAGCAGCGATATTGCACCACTAACTGGTTAGCGTTCCGCCGTTGAAACTAGGCCAGCTTTTGGCTCTCCTAGTTTTGGCCATGTATGCTAACTGGGTAGCGGTGAAATATTGCTGCTACCCAGCTAGGCTCTGCGGCAATTTCCTCGGGGCGTCAAAACTGGATATTCAATGCCGTCGCCACAGCATTGAATATCCAGGGTAGGGGTGAGCGGGCAGGGCTATGTAGAAGAATACTGGGCCCTACATATGTATCCCCGATTTCATATAGGGGATGCATTTGTAAGGCTTAAATTGTCCACATCCAGATTTATGTTTGCTCCCCGACATGAATAGAAAAAAAGTGCTTTTTTGACCTTCCTTTTAAAGTGGGGATTAAGGGGGATATCCCCCTTCATCATTAATGTTTACTTCCCTTTCTTAATCACAATGAGGGAAAGACAGTGTCTTCTGTAGTTATTAGCAGTATCTACATGTCTAACTTTTCTCTGTTCTAGATCAATTTGCTCCAAGTACTGCCCCCTCCTTCACTTTCTCTTGTACACTTGCCCCATTACCACTCATCTATATAAGATTTCCTCCCTTTGTGCCACCTTTCCCTCCCTCCTAACCCCATTCTCTTCTTCCCTCTCCTCCCCCCTCCCCCCTCCCCCTTGTTCCTCTTCTTCTGGCTCTCCCTCTAAATACCCTCTTCTATCTTCCTGGTGGTCTTCCCTTCCTACCCTATCTACAGTTTATCTTCAATATGCACGCCATGCTCTTCGCCTTTTATCTTCCCCTTTAGATCCTTGGCCTGGCCATCTTATCCAGTGCCTGACTGATTCTCTCCTTCCTTCTCTTCTCCTTCTTCAAACTAATCTTTCTGATGTTCCCTCAACATGGAAGCATGCAGTCATTTCCTCTCTTCTGAAGAAGCCTTCTCTTGACCCTTCTGATCTCTCTAATGTTTGCCCACTCTCTAACCTTCCTTTCCTCTCCAACGTCCTTGAACATATCATTCAACTCTCCCTCTTTCTTATTAAGGCCTTAATCCTCCATCCTAGGCAAGTTAGATTCCGCCTGGGTAATGGCACCGAGTCACTTTTTACTGCACTGATGAATGAAATTTGGACTACTCTGATCAGGGTCACACTGTCATCCTGGCTTTCCCTATCCTTTCCATAGCTTTCAATCTTGTAGATCACCATCTTCTTCTTCAGAACATTTACAATATTGGTCTTTATATCACACTACTCCACTGGTTCTTCTCTCACTTCCATTTCTGTATCTTTCAGGTTTCGGCTAATTCACAGTTCTCCTCACTTTCCCTCTTCTGTCAGGTATCCCCCAAGGTTCACTTCTGGCTCTTTCAATATCTTCCTTGCCCCACACCTGCTTTTGATACAGTCACTAGGCTGCAAGCCTTACTTATACACCAATGATATCCAGATTCTCTTTACTGCTAGCTCCTCTGATTATGGCACCACTTTTCTGTGTCACTATTTAGATGCTTTTTGTAATTGGCTGCACAAGAACTGTCATTTCTTAAAGGTTTAGAGCTTTTTACTTTTCCTCTCCCAGCCTGCAGCGGACTTTTCCCCCATTGGTTCTCACCTCTTCTACCCTCTCCTTTTGCCATTCTGTCAAAATTCTTGGTGTCACTATTGATTCCTCTATGACTTTCAACTCCCAAATTAATTCAGTCACTAGAAGCTCTTTCATTGCCTTGAGCCATTTTTGTAGTGTTCATCCTTGCCTTACCATCCCTCAGATGAAGCTTCTGGTGGTGTCCCTCATTCTCACAAGGTTTGACTACTGTAACACCCTACATAATGGTCTTCCTCGATACTCAATTTGTTGTCTTCAGTAAATCCAGTCTACGGTAGTCAAAATGATCTTTGATGCATGCCGTTTCAGCCATACCATCTCTCTGCTCATAGCTCTCCACTGGTTTCCTGTTTCTGCATGTCTTCATTTCAACTCCTCACCCTTCTTCATTGTGCTTACTACGCCTCCACTCCCATGTAGTAGCCTCCCTAATTTCTCCCTATAAGCTGCCGCACTCACTTCATTCCTCTCAAAACCTCACCTCATTGTCCACTATCCACATAGAAGTCTTGCGTTACTCTTTTTTTTCCTACTTATGCCGCTTTGCAATTCCCTCCCTCTAGCCCTCTGCTAAGAACCCTCTCTCCTCATATTTAAGAAACAGCTTAAAACCTGGCTTTTCCACTCTGCTTTTTCACTGTCTTGCTCTGAATGATTTCCTGCCCCTAGTTCCGTTTGTTTTCTTTTCTCAGACTTTACCTGCTTCCCTTCTTTACCTCTCCATCTCTCCCACCATCAAAGGCTACCGTATACCTTCCCTCTCCTAACCCTCTCCTCTCTTTTTTGCTTTTTCTCATTCCCTTTTCTGTCTTGGAACTATGTAAATTGCTTCAAAGGCTTTTAGTCATTTAGTGGTATATCAAATGCTTGGCATAACTAGCTAATTAAATAAATAGATTTGCAAATTGTCAAAAAAGACATGTGTAAGTGCTGACATTTACATATGCCAATTGTAAAATGCCAGCACTTACACATGTAAGTGGCTGGGTTTCCAATGTCAATTTTTCCCATGTGCATCTTTGGAAAATGACTCCTTCCGCTGCACATGGATGCCCATCCCCCTGTGTTCCTATGCTCTCGGCTTTAATATAACATACACTTCCATGGTGAGGGGCGGAGATATGTCGATTTTATATCAGACTTACATATGCTCACCCTCTTTGTTAAAACTTACGTAGATTTGAGACATTTTCATTTGGATGTTGCTGCAACCACATAAATGGGCTTTCTAAAACGTGCCTTATCTGAGTTCAATATCCTGCTCATTATGGGATTGAAGAAGATGCGGTTTCCTTGATAAAGGGAAATTCCCAGTGAAATTTTAGCAAGTGTACTTTTTCTAGATCTGATTGTCTGCCATTTATTTGAGTTTCCTTATTGTCCCTCCAGTCCAGTCCAGACTTATGGGTTATGCCCTGTCACCAGCAGATGGAGACTGAGAACCACAGGCTTTGATGATGTCATGCTATAAGGGTTCTGTGCACATCCTCTCACACTGGTATTTCTCAGTTGCCAGCAGACAGTGAAAAACTTCTGTGTAGTCTGGACTCCACTAGTTCAACTGAAAAAAAAAGAGAAAATGGGATGCAAATGTTTTAATTGCAGTAAAAGGGGTTCCTTTCTATAGAGAATCAATACTATTGGGTCAATATTTGCCCTTTTTCTGGTGATATTACCTGGTAGTCCAGGTCCTTTCCCTAACTCTAATTCTCCCCTCTGGGCTCATGGCAAGTCGGTTTGTGGTTTCTGTTCCCCTCTCTAAATTTGAGAGAGGATATGGTGGTTTTGTTATTTCGGCACCGCCTGGCCCTTTAATTATTTTGTGAAAAAAAAAGCAGATTGAGCACCACCAGTAGAGCACTTCCCTGTTGCAGCAGTTAATTAGCATCATAGTGCTGGCAACTCTCTTGCAATCTTGAGAGACCAGATGAGCTTTTTCTTTATTTTTTTCTGCCCATTTCTTCTGGTGCAGCCCTTATTTGATGCTGGAGTCTTGAACAGGCTGCAATGCTTGTGGCAGCTGCTGAGCACACTTATTGGCAACAGGGTTTTGCTGCTCCTGTATTGAGGAGGTCAAGTTTGAGGAGTTCATTAGCAGGGTACAACCAGCGATGGGGGAGTTGTCAGCAATGTTGGAAACCGATGCCGCACCATTTTCTCTATCTTCTCCTGAACTGCGGGATCCTGCGGTTTTGGTGGAAACTGCAGCCATAATGGCAGGAACAGAAAGAGAGGCAGGAAATCTCTTCGGCATGCACGTTTCAATTCCTGATTCTTCGGGGGCATAACTAGAGGCCAGGTGTCTCAGGGGACAGGTCCTCTGGTCTTCTGTTTTCCCTAGACTTTGTACTTTTATTACACCAGGCCTACTGCATGAAGCAGGGTCTGGTGGAAGCTCCCTCCCAGAAGATGGATAAAATGATGGTGAAGGACACGGTTTCCTCATTGAAGGATTCTCTTGAACCTCCAGCAAAGTGCCGGAGGGTACAGCAGGAGACATGGGAGGACCAGGAGTCAGTTCATTCAGGGACTTCAGAGGATTCTTTGGAGTGTCCCTCTGGACTGTGGGGGGGACTCTGCTGTAGAGGATCTCAAAGATGGAGAAATCCCACTTAGGGGGGATCTCAACATTATTCAGATTTTTCGCCGAGAAGAGTTGATGGTTTTAATTGTCCAGTCTTTATTGGTGCTTAATATTCCCCATAATTCTCAGGTGGAGGCGGGGATGGTGGAAGATTCCCTAATGCAGGGCATCTAAAAGCCTCAGAGATCTTTTCCGGTGCATAGTGCCATAAAAGAGATGATAGTTGCAGAGTGGGAAGTACAAGAGGCCGGTTTACGGGGTGGCAGGGCTAGGTCCCGTCTGTATCCCATTCCTAAGGAAGAAAAAGACCTTAAATTACAAAGATGGATGCTCTGGTTTCAGCTGTTACCAAGAAGACTACCATTCCGATAAAGAGGGGTGCAGCCTTGAAGGATGCTCAGGATAAAATAAAGATAAAGATAAAAGCTTTCTATCACTTGACAGTCTGCCCTAGTGTTACAGCAGTTTCCAAAATTAAGTTAGGCTGCAAACAGAAGGTAGAAAGGAACGCCATCAATGCATAGGAAAGAGAAGGAGGAGAGCACATAGTAGGCTAAGGATAGGAAAGATAGAAATAGGCATAATGAGGTCACAGGGTGAGAAGGCAAACCAGGTTGGGGGGGGGGGGGAGGGATGAGCAGTCAGGTGGGGGAAGGGAAGGTCAAAGGCAAGGTGGAATAGATGGGTTTTGTGCATGGTTTTGAATTTTTGGAAGGACAGTTCGGTATGAAGTGTGGTTGGCAGCAAATTCCAGAATGCGGGTCTCAAAAAGAAGAATGCAGAGTGATGGGTGAGCTCGAAGTGCGCATATGTAGGGGAGGGAAGGGAAAGATGGTTCATATGGATGGTCCGAAGCAAACATGGGGAAGCATGCAAGTGGATGAGATCTGTAAGGTATTGGAGAGTGCCAGTATGTATAACCTTATGGACAATAGTAAGTATCTTGTATGTGAACCTAGATTTGAGGGGGAGCCAGTGTAAATGCATAAGCAGAGAAGTGACATGATCTGTGCAGGAGGAGTGAATGAGAAGGCAAGCTGCAGTGTTTTGAAGAAGTTGTAATCAGTGGAGTCGGTATTGGGGCAGCCCTGCTAGGACAATATTACAGTAGTCGAATCTAGATGTGATGAGTGATAGTACAAGTGTAGTTAGTGATGGGAGACAGAGGAATGGACAGATGGCATGGATTTAGTGCAGAGAAGCAAAGGAGTGACAGACAAGTGAGGAAATATGTTGATGGAAAGAAAGGGAGGAGTACAGGGTGACTCCAAGGTACCGAAGTGATGAGACAAGGGATATAGCGGTACCAGACAAGGTGGGGGCTAGTAGGGGGCAGGGGACACAAAGGTAAACCAAATGGCAGCAGATTTTGATGGATTAAGGTGCAAATAGTTGCTGTTTAACCAAGAAGAAATGCGGGAGAAATAGGAGTCCAACGGAGTTAGATAGGGAGCAAGGGGATTGGTATGGAAGAGAAGAATGATGTTGTCATAAGAACATAAGAACATAAGATATGCCATACTGGGTCAGACCAAGGTCCATCAAGCCCAGTATTCTGTTTCCAACAGTGGCCAATCTAGGTCATATGTACCTAGCAGTTTCCCCAAGAGACACAAGTTCCACAATGCTTGTACTGGGTCAAGCATTGATATCTTCGGTCACTTCTTAATAATGGTTTATGGACCTTTCCTCCAGGAACTTGTCCAAACCTTTTTTAAACCCAGCTACACTAACAGCCTTTACTATATCCTCCGGTATAATAGTAACCAGAAATCCCAGACTGTTGAACAATAAGGGCAAATGGGGCAAGAAAAATGTTGGAGAGGAGGGGGCCAATACAGAACCTTGGGGGATGCAACTGGGGAGGGTGGTGCCTTGGGAAGCTGTGGAGCTCCGGAGCTGACCTGGACAGAGAAAGTATGAGTAGAAAGAAAAGAGCGAAACCAGTGATGGACAGTTCCATGAATCCTGAGATCATGAAGGCAAGAGAGGAGTGTGGAGTGGTTGATTAAGTCAAAAGCTGAGACAGATCCAGGGACACTGCGAGAGAAAAATCACCCTGTTCGTGTGACTTATGGAGCTCATTCAAGAAGGAGAGGAGGATGGTTTCTGTGCTGTGGCCAATTCTAAATCCAGATTGGCGGGGATGAAGGGCACAGATGGTGTCAAGATGGGTTGATAGTTGTGAGGAAATCAAATTTTCCAAGATCTTAGAAAGAAAAGGAAGGTGGGTTATAGGGTGCCAGTGTGCGTGGATGGAATGATCAAGGGAGAACTTTTTGAGAATGGGACAGATGATCACGTGTTTTCAGACAGTAAGGAAGAAGCCAGAGGATAAACTTGAATTAAATATTCGGAAGATAAATGGAAGGAGGGTAAGAGAATTTTCTAGAAGCCAGTGAGAAAGGATAGGATCTAGTATGCATGTTGTCTTATGGGATGAGACAAGAGCCTTAGAGAGTTCAGTAGTTGTGATTGGGCGGAAGAAGCTCCAGGTATGTGATAAGGCTGAAGAGGGTGAAGGGGAAGAGAAGGGAGTAGGGGAGGAGGGAAGGCATGGGGAAAGGGGGAGGAGCAGGAAGGAAAGGTGGAATGTAAGAAACAGATTTTCTCGGAGAAGAAGGAGGCCAGAAGTGCTGGATCTGGGACAAAAGAGGAGGGGGTAGGAGCTGATGTAGTGGTGTGGGTTGCCAAAAGAGAACGAAGAGCTAGGTAAAGCTGGTAGGAGGACTTGGAGGAGGAAGTGATCAGATTAGAATAGTAGGATTGCTTACAGCGTGAATCATGGAGTGATATTGGCGATGACACAGACGAGAGGAAGAGGAGAGTAAATCTGGGGAGAGATGCTTGCATCAGTGATGTTCTGTGCAGCGAAGATGGGTGCATTGAAGGTAGAGGCCGGGATGATACCAGGGGTGATGGGTAACTGAGCGAGCAGAGGGAACAGAGCATAGGGGAGCCTCCTGGTCCAAGGTAAAGGACAGTGTGGAGTTCCAGGTTTTTGCCTGGGCATCTATGGGAAGGGAAGAGAAGTTGGGGAGAAAGAGTGTCAGCTGAAGGAAACAGCTGGAGCATGGATGATGTAATACAATGCATTAGTCGAGTGGAGATTGACGTGGTTACCACAGATGCCAGCCTATCTGGAAGGGGAGGTGCATTGTCTGACCCAAGTAACTTAGGGTCAATGGTCTCCAGAGGACTTGGTCTTTCTGACTCTCCAGTCCTTCCTGATGTTGCAGCATAAGGCAGTCAGGATCTTCTTAGACAACGCAACTATAGTAGCATACATCAATTGTCAGGGGGGTACAAGAAGTGCAGCTCTGGAGGAGGAGATGTCTCTGCTTCTTCACCGGGCAGAAATTAATCTTCAGGCATTGTTGGCAGCTCTCGTAGCAGGAAGAGAAAACGTTCAGCCCACTTTCTCAGCTGTCATCACTTGGATCTGTGGGAGTGGCCATAATAGAATTCAGTGTTTTGCAATACAGTTCAGTGCTGGGGTCCACCAATAATGGATCTGCCTTCAATGCCAAGGTGGGATGGTTCTTCAGCCACAGTTGTGAGCCAATGTCTGAAAGTCTGGATGCTGTAGCCCAGTCATTGTCACAAAATGGCCTTTTGTATGTCTTTCTTCCCTGGCCTCTAATTGGACGACTTCTTCAGAAAATAGAGGCACACCAGGAGCTGGTGATTCTACATAGTGGTGCTGGACAGGCCTTGAAAGCTGTGGTATGTGGATCTGGTCCGGCAATCAGTGGACAATCTGTGGCACCTTCTGATCATGAACAATCTACTGTCGCAGAGCCGATACTCATGCAGCAAGTGTATCGATTCTTTGAGCTCGAAGGTTTTCCATTCCCTTATCTTATGTTAGAGTTTGGTGTGTGTTTGAGGCTTGGTGTGAAGAAAAAGGTCAGCAGACTCTCTCAGCCTCAACGCCAGATGTGCTAGTGTTTCTTCAGACTGGTTTAGATAAAGGTCTAGCCTTAAATTCTTTGTGGGTTCAGGTGGCTGCCTTAGCCTGTTATCAAGGTTGTGTTCAAGACTTTTCCTTGTCTTCTCATCCAGATGTGGTTTGTTTTCTCAGAGCCGTTAAGCAGGTTTATCCACCGGTGTGGCAAATTGTTCCCTCTTGTGACCTGAATTTGATCTTATCAGCCCTCTTGTGCCCTCCCTTTGAGCTACTGGGTATTGCTTCACTTAAGGAGCTCATGTTGAAGGTGGTTTTTCTGGTAGCCATATGCTTGGCTCAGAGTATTTCAGAATTGCAAGCTTTATCCTGTAGGGATCCTTTCCTTATGATTTCAAAAGAAAGAGTGGTTTGTGACTGGTTTCTTCCTTCTTGTCTAAGGTGGTATCCATATTCCATCTTAATCCATCAGTAACTCTTCCTGTGTTTTTAGGCTTGGAGGACAATATGGATTTTCGCCAGCTGAGTTTGCTGGATATTCATTGAGTCCTTCATCATTATCTTAAGCATAGCTCAACTTAAAGTAGACAAAGCGATGGGACCGGATGGGATACACCCTAGAATACTGAGGGAACTTGGGGACGTTCTAGCAGCTCCACTGACTGACCTTTTCAATGCCTCATTGGAGTCGGGAGTGGTACCAAAGGACTGGAGAGAGGCTCGTGTGGTGCCTTTACACAAAAGCGGAAGTAAGGATGTGGTTGAAAACTACAGGCCGGTTAGTTTAACTTCGGTGGTGAGTAAATTATTGGAAACGCTGCTGAAAGAGAAAATAGTGAGGTTTCTGGAGTCCAGCGGATTACAGGATCCGAGGCAGCATGGATTCACCAGAGGCAGGTCTTGTCAGACAAATCTGATTGATTTCTTTGACTGGGTGACCAGGGAGTTGGACTGAGGGAGAGCCCTAGATGTGGTGTATTTAGATTTCAGTAAAGCCTTTGACACTGTTCCTCACAGGCGACTTATAAACAAACTGAGCACCCTAGGGATGGACCCTAAAGTTACTGCTTGGGTTAGAATTTGGTTGGGTGGGAGGCAACAAAGAGTATAGGTAAATGGAATTCACTCTGAGGAGAAGGATGTTACCAGTGGTGTGCCCCAGGGATCTGTCCTTGGTCCAATTCTTTTTAACATCTTTGTTAGTGATATAGCAGAAGGGCTGTCGGGTAAGGTTTGCCTCTTTGCAGATGATACCAAAATCTGCAATAGAGTAGACACCCAGAAAGGTGTAGATAACATGAGGAGGGATCTAGCTAAGCTTGAAGAATGGTCTAGAATTTGGCAGCTGGGATTTAATGTTAAAAAATGTAAGGTCATGCATTTGGGCTGCAGCAATTCAAGAGAGCAATATAGTATGGGGATGAAGTACTTTTGTCCACTAAAGAAGAGTGGGACCTAGGCATGGTTGTGTCTGATGATCTTAAAGTAGCTAAACAGGTAGAAAAGGCGACGGCAAAAGCTAGAAGGATGCTTGGGTGCATACGGAAAGGAATGGCTAGCAGAAAAAAGGAGGTGATAGTGCCTTTGTATAAGTCTTTGGTGCGACCTCATTTGGAGTATAGTGTGCAATTCTGGAGACCACACCTTCAAAAGGATGGAGTCAGTACAGAGGATGGCTACTAAAATGGTTAGTGGTCTTCATTATAAAGCATATGAGGATAGACTTAAGGATCTTAATATGTACACCTTAGAGGAAAGGCGGGATAGAGGTGATATGATTGAGATGTTTAAATACTTCTGTGGCATAAATGTTCAGGGGGAGAGCCTCTTTCAATTGAAAGCAAGTTCTGCTACAAGGGGACATGGGATGAGGGTGAAGGGGGATGATTCAAGAGTGATATGCGGAAATATTTCTTTACGGAAAGAGTGGTGGATCCTTGGAATAGTCTCCCCCCAGTGGAGGTGGTAGAGATGAGGACAGTATCTGAAAAAGCATGGGACCAACACAGAGGATCTCTAAAGGAAAAAAGGGGACTGTTGTAGTTGTTGATATGGAAGGACAGACTAGATAGGCCATGTGGTCTTTTTCTGTCATCATATTTCTATATTGAATCTTTCAGGAAATCAGATCATCTCTATCCTCTCCGGGAGTTTGTGTAGAAGTGATGCAGCGTTGAAAGCTTCTATTGCGTGATAGTTGAAGGAAGTTATTGTGTTGGTTTACCTGTTCAAAAATAGGACCCTTCCAGTTCGATTGCGGGCTCACTCAACAAGAGCTCAAGCAGCTTCTTGGGCCGAGTATAGTTTCGTTCACCCTACTGATATCTGTAAAGCAGTGATTTCGTCTTCATTTCATATTTTTATACGTCACTATTGCATAGATGTCCAGACCAGAAGGGATGCACAGTTTGGGGTGTGAGTGTTGCAAGCTGGGCTTGTGGGTTCTTCCCAAGGTTGAATACTGCTCTGTCACATCCCATGCATCTGGACTCGACTGGAGGGACGATAAGGATGGTGAAATTAGGCCTTACCTGCTAATTTCTTGAATTTCTCGAGTCCATTCCAGAACCTGCCCCGTTTTCTGTATTATTGTAGGCGAGCCTGGATAGGTAAGAATGTATGTGATTTGTGACTTCATTCCGTGGCTTTTTCCTTGTTCCTTTCTTTTAGCTGATAAGATAGCAGGCAAGTTCCAAAATATTGTTGCCTTAACTGTTCTTGGTTCTTTGAAGAGCTGTAACTCTTGTTTTGTTATCAGTTTGTATATTTATTATATGTTGCTTAAAGCTCTACAACATGGAGTCTGCTTTGCTACTAGAATACTGGTGTAAGAGAAAATGCACAGAACCCTTTTAGATCATCAAAACCTGTGGTTCACAGTTTCAGCCTGCTGGTGACAGGGCATAAACCATGCGTCTGGAGACACTCAAGTCAAAAATTAAGCAGGTGAGGCCTAATTTCACCATTGTTCTGATCCTACAAGATTTTCAGTAAACTTTCAGTTCAGAACAAAATCTGGTCTGGACTAAGTGGAAATGGTGGTTGTGTGGAGAGAGTGAATCCCTGGAGCTAGTGCCCTCCTAATTAAACTGGTCCTGACCTGGAACCAGAGCCCAGAGGTGGTTCAAGGTGTTGGAACCCTAGGCAAACCTTAAGCTTTACACCCCCCCCTTGCTGTCAGAATCTATTGTTTATCTTTGAATGCCCTGCTCTTTGCAGCTCTACTTTCTGTCCTAGGTGACTGCCTAGTTTGTCTCCCTGATGTTAGACCCCTATTATAAAATTATCCTTTGAGTGCCGCAAGCCAGTTAGAGTTTTAGAATATTCACAATGAATGTGCATGAGATTCTTTTACATGCATGACCACTACTGTATGCAAAGATGTCTCACACATGTTCATTAGCGATCAAACCAAAGTGGTAATTGTACAGCGGGAAATTCAATAGCCAAACAGATATATAACAAGCACTTTTCTTCTTTAATTTATATAGAGTCAAGCACTATGCACTACTACAGTTATCAAATATTGTGTAAAAGGACCGTCATCAAGGGATCACACAGTCTCTATTCGATCAAAAGGACTTGGCATGGATGCACTTTATATTCATCATCAGTCCATTGTCTACATATCACTACAAATAGTAACTTGAAAAATGTTCCTGAGCTTATAAGAAGACTATTCATGAAATGGCCTCAATCAATTGACTAACTTGTGCTGTTTGACTGTCTAAGTTTTGTGATCTATTTTAATTTCTGAGGCAGCTTATTAATTCTCCCATAGCCTTGGCTACAGTCATTTGATTTGATAAATGTTATGCAGGATGCACGTGTATTCATCACTCCTGCTTTCTTTTTGCTGTACTGATTGGTGCAGTGGAGTTCGCCTTTGTTTTTGTCTGAAACAGTATAGCACATACTATTTTAAAGCTCATGTACCACATCGTTTTTAGATGACTTTCATGCCTGCCAGGTATGCAAAGAATCCCATTTCCTTCAGAACCAATAAAACTTCTAGAAGTCTAAACTACGCCATTAATACCGAAGGCACATGGAAGGTAACTTCATAAACTCCTTCTCCGGCAAAGCGCTTTGCTGTGTGTGTATTTGGGGCACGAGTGTTCTTCACTTTATATAATAGGGATTTACGGAAGTGCCGCAACCTTGGTGCTGCGCTAATACCTGTCCTGGAGCAGGGGTAGCTTGCGGCGCTAAGATGGGCACATTGATGTGCGGAAGACATATGATTCTATAAATTATGTGTGTCAATCAAGGGTGTGCCTATGCTTTTACCAAACTCCGCCCCATGCACACCCCAGAGGCCCTTCTGTGTATGCTTTATTTTATTTATTTAGCAAAGTTTATATACCGCTTCTCGCCTGGTCAAAGCAGTTTACATGGAACAATAGAACATCATTTGGTTATACAGTGAACATCGGGTAAGAACTGGAACAGTTAACTATATACAATGGGTAGTGAGTAGTGTATGGAGGGGGGATGGTTGTGTTGTAGGACTGAAGTGTTCTGAAAAAAAGGTTTTTAATTGTTTTCGGAAGATGAGGATGTCGGAGGTATTTCTTATTGCAGTAGGGAGAGTGTTCCAGATGGATGGGGCATACAGCATGCTTACAGAATAACGGTCGGTCAAAGTGCGCATGGAAGTACCCAGTCATGCATTTAGGTCCTTGAAAATTGGGACTTACGCACATAAATAGCACATAACTTCCCACATGGCCCTTATAAAATCAGCCCCAAAGAGGGTAATTTTATAACAGGGTGCTTGGGTTAAGAGGGCTAGTAGGGGCCTACTTAGGCACTGTTTTATAAAGACACATAGAGCCCAATCACAGAAGGGGCACGTCCAGGCCATCTGGATGCCCACTGAACAGGACGGGCCCGTTAGGACCTGATTCTGCACCATGGGAGCCAGACGTTCCCACAGGTGCAGGATCAGGCCCTGAGATGGCCCGGCGTGCCCCTGCATCACTGTGGGGACATCCACCCTACTTGCCGTCCAGTCTGCCAAAGTGCCAACCCCTTTTACCTTGCTGCTCGACCTCTTGTGGGGCAGCTGGGGCCCGGATCAGATGGCGGAGACCTACCAGCAGCTCGACCCTGTCTCGAGGGTGGTCTCTGGGCCCGATCGCTGACCTTGCTGCTGCTTATATCACCTCTGTCATGGAATAAGCAGCATGTTCATCCCTCTCCTGTAGACGTACAGGGCCGTGACCTGAATCAGCCCTGTACATCTTGCTGCCTCAGCCTGCCCCCATTCCGCCCCCTCCTGCCCCTTTCTGACTCTCCCTGCACTGCAGTTCTGGGTGTGCAGACAGAGTGCGTACCAGAATATGGCTGGGATGAATAGCGAGGCTGCACGTCCTACCGGGATGTACAGCCCCGCTAATCGCTTCACAGAATTGGGCCCATAGGCTATTATTTGTCTTTACAAACTACTAGCATTAGTGACAGGAATCGCGACTTCAGTGCAAATGGAGACACTTAGACCTGCTCATGGGCAGGTGTAAATCTTTCACAGAAAGTACGCAAGTACGCAAGTATGTTATAATCAACGTGGGTACATGTGAACTCTACCCATGCTTCAGCCAAACCATGACCCTGACTTACTCCTACTGGCAAAGTGCACACATTCAGGCCAGCGCATGTACTTTCAGCCAGTCGGTATTTTATTAAAGGCCTCTTACGCACATGATGTGATCACGTATGCACTATAAAACTTTATAAGATTACCCTCAACGGGGCAATATACTTTTACCTGAACAGGATGGATCCTGGTTTTCGTGCTTCCAATCCCTTCTACGGTGGTGATGGCGGCACCATCCAGTGAGCAGATGGGGAGCAGGCAGGCAGTGACCGTGTAATGCCTTAGCATTGTAAAGGAGAAGCAAGACTATTAAATGATATGAATTTGCTTAATTAGCAGACTGCAAATAAAAATGCTATATTTCAAAGTGGGACATTGCTTGAGAGGGAAAAGGATTTATTTTTCCAATTAGGTTTCAAAAAACAAACAAACCCTACATGCATTTGGTGGGCAATTCTATAAGGGGTGGCTAGGTTAATGCACTTTTTATGTGTATACTTTACTTTATAAAACAGGGTCATAAGTAGTTGTACCTAGACATGACTGCTTACACTAGCCCTGTAGCTGGCCTATATGTACACCTGTATTTTATAAAGTTGAATGTTCCACCTGTGTAGCTCTCCAGAGTGAAAGTACGCACCATCTACTACTACTACTGATCATTTGTACAGCGCTAGAAGGCGTACACAGCGCTGTACAGACATAGGTAAAAGACGGTCCCTGTTCATCAGAGCTTATAATCCAGTCAAGACAGACAACCATCAGCCTAACACATGCACTTTTAGAATGGTGACTGCAAAGGTATGCAAGTAAAGACCTATAGATGTACGTAAATCATTGAAAATACATGATTTATGCACATTTATGGTATGTATCTTTATGTGACTTCTCATAAAATGTTCCGCCAAAATGTTTATGCTTATTTAGTCTTAATATACCATCTACAGTATAGAGGAAATCATCTAAGCAGTTTACAATTTAAAATTTGAGGGGGAAGTGAAATTGGTGAGAAAACGCACAATAAAGAGGGGAGTATTGCAATGTTAAAGAACTATTTAGAACCAAGAAGGGGGGGGGGGGGTAACCAGATCTATGCACAGCTATAGCCCATATGCATGCCTAAAAAGCCTGGCTTTCAAACCGGTCTTAAAGGGGTGAATGTACAATTCTATCTCAATGAAAAAGCCATTCTATTCCACAGAGAGGGACCCAGGTAGCTAATATCAGTGTGATGGGTGATTTCCAGTCATATCCTTGTCAGCAGTGGAACAGACAGTAAACCTAGCTGGTATGACCTCTGACATCAGGACAGCAGATGCCTATTTCTTTGGGAGGGACCCCAAACTCTGCCCTAACTCCACCCCAAGTTCTGCTCTAACTCTGCCTCAACCTTTACGATTTATGCACCTAGAGCATGGAATGCCCTCCCCACCTTTATTCGAAACATCAATTACCTAACCCACTTCAGGAAGGCATTAAAGCAGCACCTGTTCACTACATACTACCCCGAATCCAGCCTTAGTAATCATACATGTGGCCCATCAGACAATCACTCACTACAACTAAACAATCAGACTCAGCATGAAAAAGGATAATCAACTGATCCCTCAGAAGTACTCCCTGAAATAGAATTCAGACTCCCAGTGTAAATAAGATGTAGATATGATCTGCCTGAAAACAGGTACTAGTGTAAATACAATGTAAATAGTTTCCCCCAGTTACTTCCAAGTTGATCTCCCTGTTTATTGTAAATACAACTCAGAGTGCCTGTGTTGTATAGTTGATGTTAAATGTAAACCGCTCTGATCTAAAATAGAGCGGTATAGAAGAACTGTTAAATAAATAAATAAATAAACCTCCATCCTCACTCCACCTAGGTGCATGGCCAGATATTCTGCAGAAAGCCACCGCCCGTGGGGATCCAATCTTCTGCAGGCAGATAGGAGGGGTCTTTGCTATGACTGTGGCACTCTTTTGTCTATGGGGAATAGGATCCCCATGGGCAATTCGGCAGAGAAGTAGTGGTAGGGCCAGGGTCCATGTGGCCCATCCATTTCCAAGGTACTTCAGGCCAGAAGGTCGGGGGTTCAAATCCCACTAGAGGACAGCAACCTTGGGCCGGAAGGTTTCTAGTCCCACAGGTGCTCCTTGTGGTCTTGGGCAAGCCACTTAACCCTCCATAGCCCATGTTCCCTGTAAAATAGTTATCTCCAAGTTATAATACCCTGTTCAATGTAATTTCAGTTTGTTCAATGTAAACCACACTGATGCAGAATAGCACGGTATATAAGAGAATGCAAATAAATAAATAAATAAATTAGGGACATAAGATTGAAATAGATCCACTAAATACCTTAGACAGCCTGTGTTCAAGGCTCTGAAAGTTATAATCTGAATCTTGTATTTAATTCTTTAGACAACAGATAACCAATGATATTCTATCAACAAGGGAGTGACATTATCAAATTAGTGTGCCTTGCAAAATGCCATAAAAGAGTCTGTTTTCATAATCTAATTTTTGTATAACTACTGCATGATTCAGTTTGAATATCCTGCTTGTCTTAGAATAGTTGAAATAGCCTAATCTGTCTTTGCAAGAAAAAAGAGTGCTTTACAACAGAGGAGACATATACACTGATATCATCTTGGAATCTATAACCCCAACATCTTTAATATTGACTTGGTTGGAATACTGTAGAAGTAACTTGAAGTAAAGGAGCCAAGTCAGGGGTAGCCTTTCATCAACTAATCCACAAGGCCTCACGTTTTTGGAAGTTTAATTTTAACTTAAGCTCAGTTAGCCAATTGACTATGGCATCTAGAGAATTTTTGAGACTGGAAAAGTCAAGATGAGTGTCATCAGTAAAGGCTAGTAATTGGATATCATCTGCATAATAATAGCCTCCAATCCCAAAGATCTGCACCAGTGTTTTAGAGCAGAAGTAGAGTAAAGAGCATGGGGCAAGAATAGAATCTTGGGGGATTTCACTATCCTGATAACTTATCATATCATATAATTATTGATTCCACTGGACCAAGAAAAATCAATCTAACAAACACTTAAAGCATGTGTCACAAATTTAGGAGTCTTGATGGTAAGAGGTTGTGATCTATGACAAATCTATGAAGTATGGCTATTTTGCCATCATCTAGAAGTAAGGAAATGCCAATGCCATTAATATAGTCTGTCAGTTGGATTAGAACTGCCTTTTCAACTACTTTGGATACAAAGGGTAGATTAGACAATGGGCAGTAATATTGTAGATCAGATGGGTTCAGGGAGTGCTTTTTTAGATGTGGACGGATCATAGCTGGCTTCCAGCATGCAGGTACCATGGCCATAGAAAGGTTTGAATTAATCATGGTATGCAGATAAGACCTTAATTCTAAGTCTGGAAGAAAGGAGAGAGGATCCCCAAATGAAGTACTAGATTTCATGGAATCTTTTTAATCACAGTCAAAGCTCTTGGAACAAAGCCTTGAAGATGAGTTTTTCATCAGGCAGGCTTGAATATGAGTTAAGAATACCAGATACTCCCTGGAAGTCTGATTCTGATGCTTCCATGAAAATGATGATAGGGAGAGTGCATGGGTGACCCTGTTGAAGGGTGACAAAAGCCGAAACAGTGTCACCTGTACACAGATTATGAATATCTTATACCTTCTTAGAAAAATAAGAGATAGAGGTGGTGACTGTCAGGAACATGGCTTGCTTATTATTCTCTGAGGTAGTAGTGGGTCTGGTCAACTTGTCTACTAGAGAAAAATGATGCCTGCAATGACTTCCACGTTTCTGTAAGATGTGAGTGGTATTTCTTTTTTGCATCTTGAAGTACTGCTATGTAACTAGCATAGCCTCCCCCATCAGAGACTTTTGGTAAAGCTAAAAAGTCATGGGATAGGAGGCAGTGTACTATTGTGGATCGGGAACTGGTTAAAAGATAGAAAGCAGAGGGTAGGGCTAAATGGCCAATATTCCCAATGGAAAAAGGTGAATAGTGGAGTACCCCAGGGATCTGTACTGGGTCCGCTACTTTTTGACATATTCATAAATGACCTGGAAAAGGGAATAACTAGTGAGGTTATCAAATTTGCAGATGACACAAAACTGTTTAAAGTTGTTAAAACCCAAGAGGATTGTGGAAAACTGCAGGAAGATCTGGATAAATTGGAAGACTGGGCATCCAAATGGCAGATGAAATTTAATGTGGACAAGTGCAAAGTTATGCACCTAGGAAAGAACAACCCACACTATAGTTACACGATGCAAGGCTCCACATTAGAAACCACCACCCAGGAAAAAGATTTAGGAGTCATCGTGGATAACATGTTAAAAACCCTCCGCCCAGTGTGCAGCGGCAGCCAAGAAAGCAAATAGAATGCTAGGTATCATAAGGAAAGGGATGGAGAATAAAACAAAGGATATTATAATGCCTCTGTATCGCTCCATGGTACGACCGCACCTTGAATATTGTGTGCAATTCTGGTCACCGTATCTTAAAAAGGACATAGAGTTATTAGAAAAAGTACAGAGAAGAGCCACCAAATTGGTGAAGGGGATAGAAGGCTACTCCTATGAAGAGAGGCTAAAAAGGTTAGGGCTCTTTAACCTGGAAAAGAGACGGCTGAGGGGAGATATGATAGAGGTCTATAAATTAATGAATGGAGTGGAACGGATAAACGTGGATCAATTGTTTACGCTATCAGAATATAGAAGGACTAGGGGACATGTAATGAAGCTATGGGGTAAACTATTTAAGACAAATAAGAGAAAATATTTCTTCACTCAACGTGTAATCAAACTCTGGAATCTGTTACCGGAGGATGTAGTAAGGGCTGTTAGTATAGCTGGGTTTAAAAAAGGTTTGGACAAGTTCCTGGAGGAAAGGTCCATAAACCACTATTAAAAAGGGACCCAGGATATCAATGCTTGACCTAGTACAAGCACTGCAGAACCTGTGTCTTTTGGGGAAACTGCTAGGTACGTATGACCTAGATTGGCCACTGTTGGAAATAGGATACTGGGCTTGATGGACCTCGGTCTGACCCAGTATGGCATTTCTTATGTTCTTATGTTCTTATAGCCTCACATAACTGAAGGATATTAGGAGATCTGCGCTTCTGCCATTGTCTTTCTGAATGATGGGCATATCATTTAACTGTATAGTCTTTCAATGGTGCAGAAGTATCCAGGGCAGAGTGAAGGCCAGAGTTTCATGTTTTAGCTTGTCCTTGGAGAGAGACGGAGTGAAACTCTTCAAATGAGGCATGTATCAGAGGAGCAAGATTAGAAGGGTTGCGTGCAGGGCAGGCATAACCATTAGGCAAACTTAGGTGGCTGCCTAAGGCAGTAGCTTCTTGGGGGTGGGGGTTGGCAAACAGCAGCTGTAGTCAAAGCAAAACAACAGGTCCTGACAGTTGCACATAATCAAAGAACCATCAGTTCTAACTTTGACTGGCAATTATCAAATACATCATTTTTCCTGGATATACAACTTCTGGAAAATGTCTTCATTATCTATAATAAAGTTTTATATTCAAAAGTATGATGTTCAGTGATTCATTTATAGAGGATCATTCTGTGCGCAGTGGTGTTGGGGTGATTATGATGGTGGAGTTTCATAATCAAAATCTCTGGGAGGGGGAGAGTGGACTTGAGCCTTGAAAGTTAATTAAGGGGGCGCAAGATTGAAGGTTTGCATAGGGTACCTGATACTCTTGCACTGCCCTGGTTAAGTGACTGAAAGGAACTTGTCCATTTTGAGGTTCATTGCAGGGAGAGCTTTTGTTGAGACAGGCTAAGTGAAAGAAAGAAATGAAGTAGGAGATCTTTTCAGGTTAGAGGGCCAAGGAAGAAGATAAGATCTAATGAATGGTGGCTTGATGGATAGAGATATGGACATGTTGTGAAACCCTACATCCTCCATAAATATGTTAAATTCCAAGTCAAATGTTCTCATCGGAAAATCCATGTAGGCATTAAAGTCACCCAGTACAACCAGATTTGAATAACTGGTAGCTGTGCCTGCAGTGAGGATCATTAACTCCTCAGCAGAGGAAGATCTCACTGCTGGATGGAAATGGACCAAAAAAAAGTATAGTTTAGGAGTAGACATAGTTTGAACCAATAAGGCCTCAATTTTAATTTACAGCTTCTATACCACAGATCCTATATGATCTCTGTGGTTTACAATAAAACACAAGAAATAATAAAACACAAACAATAAAATGCAAGTTAAAATAAAAAAAATCAATAACAACATAATAAAGGAAATAAAATCAACTAAAAGCTTTCCTAAAATAGAATGCCTGCGCCTTTTTCCTGAAGTCGAGATAAACTGAGAGAACATGAAGTTCAGGAGGAAGATCATTCCAGAGAACAGGGTCAGATATAGAAACTCAAGTGAAAGAGTGGAGTGGATAGCTCTTGGAGGGCCAGAGAATTATTAAAAATAATTGCCAAGCCACTACCTTGATTATTATCTTCTTCATCTATATATATTGTCATGAGGCTGGAGCTAGGGAAGAAACAGCCTTGAAAAAAACTCCTGATTTGCATAAATCTCAGAGAAGCCAGAGAGCACAGTTCCAGTGTAGCTCAGCCAGAGGGCGCAGGAACAGTTACTCAAGGTCTGAACCCACGTGCTCAAGCTCTGAGCACCTTGATGATGATTGCTTTCACCTGTCCTCAGGCTCACAGCGTGCAGGCTGGAAATCCCTTCATAAGGGAAGTCAGATGAGCAGAGAGGCAGAGCACTACGGAGGCCTGAAAGCAGGGCAGTGCAAGGAGCAGTACAAGGACCTGCACGAAGGAAAGGCAGAGCAGTACAAAGAGCACTACGGAGGCCTGAAAGAAGGGCAGTGCAAGGAGCAGTACAAGGACCTGCACGAAGGGAAGGCAGAGCAGTACAAAGAGCAGTACGGAGGATTGAAGAGGATCCAGTACAGAGACCGGTACAGAGACCAGAAGGAGGGCTCAAGAGACCCAGGTGTGCAGCAGGGACTGCAGCAAGGAGTCCAGCAAAGAGAGGCACCCAAGAGGGTAGCCAACAGAGGAAGAAGAACAGATACAGACAGAGGCAAGTCTCAGCTCTGGGATAAGGCCCAGCGAAGCAGCCTGCCTGCTAATAGGAGTTCTTGAAGTAAAGACTGGAAATCCATGTCTGGTTTTCCAAACAGCCTTAATTGTGGAGCAGTGCACAGAACAGAGGAGCAACAAGAAAAGCTACAGAGTGAGTTGAATCCTGGGCGTGGCACTCCACGGAAGATAAGGTATGAGAAACCTTTTATTCTAAAAGGGACTTTCAATGAAGAGAGCTTTATGCAAGTAGACAAACCTCAATACCAGAGAAGAAGCAAAGTTAACTATCTAAAACCACTTTCAAAGAGGGTTCTAAGGAAGTTAGGTTATAAGCCAAGAAACTTCTGTGAGCAGTTAGAAGACACTGAGGATTCTCTAAACATTGAAGATTCTAGTGAGCCAGAATCAATGGATTTGGATTATAGCTCCAGTGTTCCCATGCCTCACCCAGAACCTATGGAATGTAACTATTGCTTAAGAGGTAGTTGCTTGCCATGCTAATTTGTACAGTGAAGAAATGCATCTTGAGATGGTGAAGCTGATAACCATTCTGTTCTAATTGTTTGTTATTGGTTGGAAGAATCCCTTAACCCAGTTAAACAGTCAATTGTACAGCATACAAAATTTTACTGTTTAGTCCATGGTGGAACTTTACTATTGTTTGAGGAAAGCTTTACCTCCACTTTAAGTTCGTTGTCTCATTTGAACCTAGAGCATTAAGCAGGGAAATAAAGCCATCTCCAGGAACAAGCAGGAATAAGTCATCACATATGGGTACGTCGGTACCGACGGAGCCCGCGCGGGAAAGCTCCCCAGCTTTTCAGATTAAAAGCTTTTGGGGCCTCCCACTGCACATGCGCGCTGCCTTCCCGCCTTCCTGACCAGCTCTCGTCAGTTTCTTTTTTTCCGCGGAGCCAGCAGGTCGTGTTCCTGTCACCGCTGAAGAAATTGTTAATTTTATTGTTTTCTTTAGACCGCGTACCTGCCTTCCCCATTCTGAAACCGGTACTGCCGGTCTCTCTTTCTTTCTTTTAAAAAAAAAAAAAATATATTTTTTTCTTTTCTTCAGCACAGCTTGGTACTTTGTTAGGCCTTCAGGCCTACACAAATTCTCCTCATGGAGAAGCCAGTTCCTGGTTTTAAAAAGTGTACCAAGTGCAGTGCTGTCATTCCTCTTACAGACACCCATGAATGGTGTCTTAAATGTTTAGGACCTGACCATTCCATACCGGACTGCCCATCCTGCTCCCAGATGTCGAAACGTGGATTGCAGAACCGGGCCAACAAGTTCCATGTGCTGTTTCCTTCAGAAGCATCACAGTCATCCAGGTCTTCCTCTCCGGATGGATCTCAGGTAACCAAAACTCCAGTGGGCAAATCCTCTAAAAGCAAATCTCTTTCTAAAGATCGAGAGGCTCTCAATTCTGAGTTCGAGGATTCTGCCCAGGCCAAAAAACCCCGGCGGGAGGTTCCGGCCTCCAAAGCAATCATGGGGTCACAGGTTGACATCGATGGCGCGGCCTCGACAGATCACCTGTTGTACTGCTCTGGGGTACCGGCCCATACCGGTACCGACATCCAGGCAGCAGTGGCGTCTATGGGCACTACTGTCCAAGTCATGCAGCAGGCCATTCTGGCTTTTATTAATGCTGCTACGCCCTCGGTACCGCAGCCAGCGGTACCGGGTCCGGTTCCGGTAATGGCTTCCATACCGGAACCGAGGCCATCGTCTTCCAAACGCAGATCGGTTCCGCATGCCGGATCCGGGCTTTTGCCCGGTACCGATCCCATACCCGGTACGCCCGATGTCGATACCGAACGGTATGCGTATCGTGCGTTGGAAGCACATAGAGGATACTCTGCTTCTTCAGAGGATTTTAACTCCTCTGATGATTCTGATGAGTTCTCCCTTGATCTTCCTGAGGAGCCTTCTTCTCCTAACAGGAGAATGTCTCCACCAGAGGATTTGTCCTTTCAGGACTTCATCATAGAAATGGCTAAAGGTCTTTCTATTGCTTCATCCTCTGAAAAGGAACCCAGATCAAAGAAACTGGATATTTTAGGATACTCTAAGTCTCCTAAAGAGGCAGTCACCCTGCCTATCCATGAAATCCTTCAAGAACACTTGATGGACTTATGGGAGGCTCCTCTAACATTGTCTCCTTCTTCTCGCAGGTTGGACACCATGTACCGTGTCCCCCCTTCTCCTGGTTTCCAAAAAACCCAGTTGCCTCACCATTCTATTGTGGTGAAGTCTGCAATGAAGAAGATAAAGAGTACCAAAAGGCACTCTTCTACTCCTCCAGGGCGAGAATGTAAGACTCTAGACTCTTTTGGCAGGAAAATTTTCCAGGCTACTATGCTTATAGCCAGGATTAATTCCTATAGTCTTTACATGGGCATGTTTCTCAGTGAAATCGCTCTAAAAGTTCGGCATTTTGCCCCCTTTATCCCTGAGGATAAGAGGGAGCAGTTCATTTCCTTAGTGAAACACCTTTTGGATATTTCAAAGTTCTCCAACAGGGCAGCTTTTGATTCCTTTGAGGGTGCTGGTAGGGCTTCGGGCATTGCTATAGCAGCCCGACGTCTTGCTTGGCTCCAGGCTTCTGATCTAGAACCTTGGGTCCTAGATGGCTTACGAAATCTGCCCTGTACAGGTGAGAACTTATTTGGTGAGGAGTGGCAAATTAAGGCCACTCAAATGGATGCAGAAAATGCCACCTTAGATAGACTTTCTAAGTCTACCTCCACTCCTGCCAAGAAGAAGTCTTTTAAGAGGCCTTATTACAAGAAGTCCAGATTTTCTACAAATACTGGCCAACAATCCTCTCAGCCTCGTTTTGCTGCTAAACGTCAGCAACCTAAACAGGCAAGGTCAAAGCCTGCGGCGTCTGCTACGCCTCAGCAGGCTCCACCCCCTCAGGGGTTTTGACTTGCCCCTAGAGAACTTAACTTTTCTGGCTCTAGAACAACCAGAGCCCCTCACCATACCCGGAAGGTTAGCTCACTTTGCTCCCAGATGGGAGCAAATTACATCAGAGCAATGGACCCTCTCTATCATCAGAGAGGGTTACAAACTCCATTTTTCCGACCTTCCTCCTTATACTATGGTGAGGCAGTTCAATTCTCCCCCATCTCTCCTGGCCCTCTTGGGTCAGGAAGTCTCCTCCCTCCTTGCCCAGGGGGCAATAGAGGAGGTCCCTCTTCTTCAACAGGGGACGGGATTCTACTCCCCTTATTTTCTAATACCAAAGAAGACAGAGGGCTTCAGACCAATTCTGGATCTGAGAGAATTGAACAAATTTCTTTTCAAGGAGAAATTCAAAATGCTTTCTCTGGGCATTCTCCTTCCATACCTTCAGAGTCAGGATTGGCTTTGTTCTCTAGATCTAAAGGATGCGTATACACACATACTCATCCACCCATCCCACAGAAAATACCTTCGATTTCTGTTTCAGGGAAAACATTTCCAGTACAGAGTACTCCCCTTCGGTCTAGCCTCTGCTCCAAGAGTGTTCACCAAATGCATGGCAGTCGTAGCTGCCTTTCTAAGAGGCCTGGGAATTTTCATATTCCCATACCTGGACGACTGGCTCATCCGAGCTCCCTCTCAGTCCCAGGCCCAAATTTCCTTGGACCGCACAAGGCGTCTTCTGCAGTATCTAGGACTGGTAGTAAACCTTCCCAAGTCTCAACTAATCCCTACTCAGTCTCTCGAGTTCATAGGGGCCCAGTTAGACACCATCACTGCAAGGGCCTACCTGCCTCAGGTCAGGGCCCAACGCCTGCTGAGTTTGGCCTCCCAAGCTCAGTCCAGCAGTCATTTGACAGCCCGGGAAATGCTGCGACTTCTGGGCCACATGGCCTCCACGGTACATGTGGTGCCCTACGCTCGTCTGCATATGAGAGCAGCTCAATGGACCTTGGCCACCCAGTGGACTCAAGCATCTGGAGCGCTCTCCGACCAAATACTCACCTCAAGCCGTCTATTTTGGTCCCTCCAATGGTGGACATCCACCAAGAATCTGTTGTTGGGGGCCCCCTTCCAACCTTTGTTGCCCCAAGCAACCCTCACAACAGATGCCTCCCAGACAGGGTGGGGAGCTCATCTTCAGAACCTCTCCACTCAGGGCACTTGGTCTCCACAGGAGGCCACCCTTCATATCAACCTCCTGGAACTGCGAGCAATTTACCTTGCCCTCAAGGTCTTCTATACCCTCCTTGTCAACCTGACTGTCCTAGTTCAGACAGACAATCAGGTAGCCATGTTCTATATAAACAAACAAGGAGGGACAGGCTCTCTGTCGCTTTGCAACGAAGCTCTCAGAATATGGGCCTTCGCCAGAGAGCATCAAATTCACCTTCTTGCAGTGTATCTTCCAGGAGTTCAAAACTCTCGTGCAGACAGACTCAGTCGAGTTCTGCTTCCACACGAATGGTCCCTACATATGGACCAGATACGCAGAATCTTTCAGGAATGGGGGACCCCGGACATAGACCTCTTTGCAAGTCCGTGGAATGCCAAACTTCCCCGGTTCTGTTCCAGAACTCAGTGTCAGGGAGCTCAGGCCCACGATGCCTTCCTCCTGCATTGGGGTCAGGAATTCCTCTATGCCATAGGTGTCAAACCTGTCCTGGAGGGCCACAATCCTGCCAGGTTTTGGGATAGCCCTAATGAATATGCATGAGATATATATGCATTAGAGATAGCCTGCCAACCTGACTGGTTTGTGGCCCTCCAGGACTGGATTTGGAGACCACTGCTTTACACCTCTGTCATTTAAGATGGTGAGTGGGCAAGGTACAGATGTCCTAGACATCAAAAGGGTAGCTAGAATGTGTCACATTCATCCTCGATTCTCACCACCACCAAAAAGATGTCTAATGGACAATATTTTGGTGGTGGTGAGAAGGAATGTGACAAATTCTATCTAACCTTTTTGATGTCTTGGACATCTGCACCTTGCCCACTCACAATCTTAAATGACAGAGGTGTAAAGCAGGGGTCTCCAAATCCAGTCCTGGAGGGCCACAAACCAGTCAGGTTGGCAGGCTATCTCTAATGCATATATATCTCATGCATATTCATTAGGGCTATCCCAAAACCTGGCAGGATTGTGGCCCTCCAGGACAGGTTTGACACCTATGCTCTATGCCTTTCCACCCATTCCTCTAATATCCAAGACTCTGTTCAAGCTCCAGAGGGATCACGGGACTATGATCCTCATAGCTCCCCGCTGGCCACGCCAGGTGTGGTTCCCTCTACTTCTGCATCTCTCCCAGGGATCCTCCCTGGACCTGGGAGCTGCGCCAGACCTTCTGTCTCAGGAGGAGGGGACTTTGTGGCACCCAAACCCCAAATCCCTACATCTCAGAGCTTGGTTACTGAAGGCCTAAGTCTTCAAGACTTTAATCTTTCTCAACCTGTGACAGATATCCTTCATGCCTCTAGGAAACCTTCCACGAGGCGTTCTTATGCTTTCAAATGGAAACGTTTTTCCATTTGGTGCGCTCAGCAGGGTCTTGACCCTCTAGCACTTCCTTTGAATTCCCTCTTGGACTATCTCCTGCATCTTTCAAATGCAGGCCTTAAGACGAATTCAGTAAGGGTCCATTTGAGTGCTATTGCAGCATCCTTAAAACCTATAAATGGACAACCTGTCTCCTCTCATCCTCTTGTTTCACGTTTCATGAGAGGCCTGACTCTAACTAAACCTCCCATCCGACCTCCTCCGGTAGCATGGGATTTGAACCTAGTTCTAGGTCAGCTTATGAAGCCACCTTTTGAGCCTTTGGACTCTACCTCCTTCAAATTTCTTTCCTGGAAGGTTGTTTTCCTTATTGCAGTCACTTCGGCTCGCCGCATCAGTGAACTGCAGGCTTTAGTGGCTCATCCACCTTATACTAGGTTTCATCATGATAAGGTGGTCCTTAGGACGAATCCCCACTTTATGCCCAAAGTGGTCTCGCCTTTTCATCTTAATCAAGAGGTATATCTACCTGTCTTTTTCCCGGCTCCTCATGCATCCAGTGCAGAGAGGAACCTTCATACTCTGGATTGTAAAAGAGCTCTTGCCTTTTACCTCAACAGGACTCAACCACATCGAAAGTCTTCCCAACTTTTCGTGGCTTTTGATCCTTCTCATTTGGGACTTCCAGTCACCAAGCGTACACTTTCCAATTGGATCGCTCAGTGTATTTCTTTTGCTTACCAGAGTAAGAACATTTCTATGGAGGGCCATGTCACAGCTCACAATGTGAGAGCCATGGCCACTTCTATGGCTCATCTTCACTCTGTGTCCATAGATCAGATCTGTCGAGCAGCCACTTGGGCCTCGGTTCATACCTTCACAGCCCATTACTGCTTGGACAAGGACTCCCGCCGGGATGCCTTGTTTGGTCAGGCTGTCCTCAAACACCTGTTCCATACTTAAACAACTCCTGCCCACCTTCCCTGGATGGATGCCTGAGATCCATGCGAAGATGGTTTACCCTTGGAGGGGGATCTCCCAGGCATCTTAGCTAGGGAGTCCCCATATGTGATGACTTATTCCTGCTTGTTCCTGGAGATAGCACAGTTACTTACCTGTAACAGGTGATCTCTGGGAACAGCAGGAATTAGTCATCACAACCCACCCACCTCCCCTAGGAGTTGTATCTCTATCTATCTATCTTCCTGTCCTCTCTCTCTATTGTCTCAGCTTTAAACTCGAACTGACGAGAGCTGGTCAGGAAGGCGGGAAGGCAGCGCGCATGTGCAGTGGGAGGCCCCAAAAGCTTTTAATCTGAAAAGCTGGGGAGCTTTCCCGCGCGGGCTCCGTCGGTACCGACGTACCCATATGTGATGACTAATTCCTGCTGTTCCCAGAGATCACCTGTTACAGGTAAGTAACTGTGCTTTATTTACCCTCCATTTGGCGTAGTTATTCATTTCAGGGAGCACTACACTACAAGGACCACAATCCTTTGGGTCCTGCAGCTCAAATACTCCCTGATTCAAATTAAATGTCAGCAGACGCCCTTATATTACTACGCCAGTAGGGGCGCCGCCTGACAATATATATAAAGAAGAAAGTAAGACAAACAGCTTTCAAACCAGCGGAGATAAGAGAGTACAGAGAGACAATGATTATCATACAAGACATATATCTTTTACCATAGCGGATAGAGCCTGTGAAAATCTGTGGACAGACCTGGCCATTGGTACTTATCTGGATAGCAGGCACTGCTATCTGGATAAGTACTTTTGGATATCAGGCTGTAAATTTATATGGTTTTGTCGGGTGTACAACGCAGAAGGGAAGACTAGAGTTTTTCAATAAAAAGTTATTGATATATGCTGGTTTTGATATATGCTGGGAACCATAGTTCTCCTTCCTGTTATCATGGTGCCTATTTGCAGAGCTTATCAAGAGTTACGTGTCTCTGCAGTATTTCCCTTAAAGGCTCACAAGATGCTTAGAATAAAGTAGTGTGATAGCCATGTTAGTCCAATTTAATGGTACTTAAAAAGAGAAACAAAAAGGAAAATAAGACGATACCTTTAAATGGTTTAACTTAATACATTTTTAAACTAGCCTTTGGAGGTTAAAACCTTCTTTCTTGGGTCAGATGGTCAGAAGAAAGCCTGAGGTGCCCCATTCAAAAGAGAGTTCTGAAATTATAGAGAATATCACCTTTTATAAAACTGTACTTTCTGCTTCTCAGGGTAGGTGGAGACACTGGGACTTAGATGTTCATTTTTTTATTGTAAATGGCTTCAAATGGTGTCTCACAAGGACAAGATATTCCAGAAGTGGGTGAGAAAGCAGTTAGTAGATGTCAGCCAAGGTCACCTGACTCACAGTTAAATCCCTCCATTGATCCTATTCAGGGTCAAGAGGAAAATGTAGGGGTATGTTTACTAAAGTACGCTAACATTTATGGTGGGGTTTAGCATGCACTAAGTGGTTAGAATGGGACCATGCTCTAAAAACAGCCAGTGCAATACAATTCCTGCTAAATGGAGCAGGGACTGGGTGGATTAAGGACAGAGAGTGTGTGTTGACTGCACATTGGTGTTAGTGCGGGGTAATTAATGCACACTTATTGCCAAAATGCTATATGTTATCTTCATTGGTAACGATTGTTGTGCCAATCAACCCCTCCTCATTGAAATTGCTGTTTAGACCATTTACTGCTTTTATTGTAAACCTTTTTGCCATGAAAATTAAAAGGTAGCATACCAAATATTTTAAAGAAGTAAATAACTAAATAAATAACCATTGTAATTAGCATGGGTGTGTTAAGTGCACCCGCTTTAATTGCAAATACAGTGTTAGTGTGGTGAGGTACTTTTCAGTGTGGTAATTTAGGGGACAGGCTTAGTGTGCCCCCAACAGTTACTGGGGGGGGGGGGGCATTGCACTTATAACATGCTAATTTTGGCTCCAAATACACATTAAGTGCAAATTTAGTGCATGTTAGTAAACATACCCAAAAATACTGGAGATAGAACTGACTGATCAGCTCTTGCCATGTTTTGGAGTGTAGAGTCAGCTTCTGATCTGATGCTGATTTGCACCCATGACTGAGTTATACAGACTTTAAAACTGGCTGAGTTCTCAGGGTTTTAATAAAATCTAGAACATACCGAGAGATGGGTTGGGTCCTATCAGGTCCTAAATAACCTCCTTGATACTGAGCGAGGCAGGGGAATCATTTCCACCTCATCCAGTCCCAATGATCTTTTTCTCCCAATTAGACAGGGTGGTCCAAAAAAAGTGAGAACATCTCGTAAATTAAAAGCTTAAATAGTTTACTTATTTACCTTTTTTAGCTATATAAAATCTTTATTTCGACAATTTCCGGTCACAATATTTTTTTTTTTTTAAATTGTCAATCATTTACATCTGTCTTTTTGAATTTTTAAATAACTTATTTGCTATGAGATGTTCTCACTTTTTTTGGGCCACATTGTATATTTCTTGTCTTTTGCAAACTTAAAAGTAAAGATTCTGATTCAATATAATTTCAGTACCCAGCTGGTAATTTTTATTCAATTTTCAAGGATACCGTATCTTCTTGGAAACAGGCTCGAATCTTGAGAGCATCACAGTACAAGAACCACAACCTCCTACTCCACAGCCATACTTTGTTCCTGTGAGATGGACTAAAGGATGAGTTAAGGAAGATTATGATCAGTTTTATAATGGAGGATAATCCCCCTTCTCTTAGATTTAAAATCTATTCTATGATCAGCTTTCCTCTCTAGTGAAAAGAATGTGCTGGAAGTTGAAAGCTAATGGGATGATCTCATGCAGGGTTGGTGCAAGGACATTAGGTACCGAAGGCAAACCTTCAGCCTTGTGCCCCCATCCTTAATTAATTTTCAGATTCCTAGGCTTGTTCCTTCGGATATTACTACTGTATAACTAAATTCAACAATCATAATGACCCCAACACCACCTGCCCCCCCCCCGAAGGATACTGTGAAAGCACATAATTGGACATCATTGGCCTAATATTTAAAAGTTTATGTGTTTAGTGGCAGCAGCTATAGGGCCCAATATTCAGCCGCAGAACTTTAAACCTGGATATTCAATGCCGGGGCCATATTTGGGTTCTGGCACTGAATATCTGAGTTGCCTGGATTGCCATGAAGCTAACCGGGCAGTGGTGACATTCAATTGCTTCCCGGTTAGCTTTGGTGGTGAAAGTTAGGCCAGTCTTTCCTGCACCTGACTTTCAAAGCATGTCACTAAACAGGCAGCGGCTCAATTTTGCCACTGCCCAGTTTGCAATGGGTGCTTCCTTGGAAAGCCCCTGACATGCCTCACTGCTAACCGGTTGGCATTGGGGCATGTAGTGGTGGTAGCACCCACAAATATTCAGCGGCAATGTGTTAGTGCTGCCTAATATCCTGCTTAGCGGCATTTACACGGTTAGCATAAAGTCTGCTGTAAGTTTATCTACATAGTTATATGGATAGCGGCTGAATATTGCTGGCTATCTGTATAGTGGAGGCAGTCGTCACTCTATACATATATTCAGTGCCACGGCTTCTGTGGATAGCAGTGTTGAATATATGTAAAATATTTAGATACACGATTGATGTTTAAAATAAACACTAACCATGACATTTGAATACTGATCCACATAATTTCAGATAGTAAACTTTGTTTTGTGTATCTATCTATCTACATATATATGCAAAATATATACACAATGCATAGTTTTATATCAAGACACCCATATGAAAAATGAAAAGTCCAATAAGCTGGCTTTTTTTACAGAGCCAGAACGAACGTTTTCTGCACCTGGAGAAGATATTCAGTTTTACCACCCCGTTCATACCCCTCCCCCAACTTCTTTTAAAATGTAGTTGTGAGGGAGGGGGTTACAGGGAGCAGCAGTGCTGGTCCTCTTAAAAACCCATCTGGGCCAAATCTGTCAGTCAAAGTGGGGATGTGGAGGCCAACAGGCCAATGGTCTCTCTAGACAAAAGTATTTGGGATGGCAACAGAGGGAAAACTAGTTATGTTAGGGGGAAGCCAAAGTGACATTTTCATATAATGTGTCCACTACCAAACCATACCCCTGGTGTTCCTCCCTAGAAATTATAACTAGGGGCACTAAAGTTGCCTTAAATGGGTGTTAAAGGCAAGTGACAGATCAAAGGGGCAATTTAAAAGGCCCTTTTTTTCAAACCAAGGGCTGTGTGAATCACCCAGGAAATTGCTAAGAATTTACCTTAGAAGCACAGGACAGGGCACTGTGTAGCAGCCAACATTTAATAAGTCTTCTTTCCCTCCCTCCCTCCCCGACTCCTACTCACCCCTGGGATAATCGTAGCTTTATAGGTGCTTAAACCTTTTAAAGGGAAGGAGGTGCCCATATTCACTCTCAGATACAGATGTTTATCCTCATCAGGCATACATAAAGGAGCTGAGATTAATTAATCTTGAGGTGAACAAAGTCTATTAAATGTATTAGGTATAGTTTTATTAGTATAAGTATCCTCAGCAAACCTAAGTAAGTAAAACAACTTAAATACCTAAACACAACCTTAAAACTAAGATGCAGACAGCAGTCCAGCAGCGAGATGGGGGCTTTCCAGTCTTTTGAATTGAGTGTCACATATATGATTTTCTCCCAGTTGGTGAGGGGTCTTACGTGTGCACTAGGTGCAAGGTGCTCTTTACTCTCAGGGAACGAGTCCGATCATTGAAGGCTAGAGTAGCAGACTTGCAGGACATAAGGAAGACGTACACAGATGATACCTACAGGGATGTAGTACTGAAGTCCCACCTCCAGTTTGGCAGCATCCCTGGTGCCATGGAAGAGAGAGGTCATGTGACAGGAGAGCATCACCCTGGTGTGGCAGGAGGTGATCCTGTAGCTAGGACCTGTCCTCCAGGTGATGTAAAACCCTTTCGCACCGAGGAGATTTCTCCAGGGCCCTATACTCATGAGGGAAGGGTTAGGACAGTCTTATAGTTGGTGATTCCATCATTAGGCATGTAGATAGCTGGGTGGCTGGTGGACATAAGGATCGCCTGGTAACATGCCTGCCTGGTGCGAAGGTAGCGGACCTCACTCGCTGCCTAGACAAGGTTTTAGATAGTGCTGGGGAGGAGTCTGCTGTCTTGGTACATGTTGGAATGTGTGGTAGGGAGGTTCTAGAATCCAAATTTAGGCTTTTAAGTAGGAAGTTGAAATCCAGAACTTCCAGGGTATTTTTCTCCATAATGCTTCCTGTTCCACGTGCAGGACATAAAAGGCAGGCAGAGCTTCGGAGTCTCAATGTGTGGATGAGACAATGGTGCAAAGAATTGGCTTTTGGATTTGTTAGGAACTGGGCAACATTCTGGGAAAAGGAGGGACTTTTCCAAAGGGATGGGCTCCACCTTAACTGGGATGAAACCAGGCTGTTGACATTAACCTTTAAAAATGAGATAGAGCAGCTTTTAAACTAGATAATAGGAGAAAGTCAACAGATACTAGCAAAAGGTTGGAGTTAGGGCATATCAACAGAAAGGCTCCAATAAAGACAAAAGTAACCCATATGCACATAAGTACAGAGCAGACAGAGCTTAAAGAATCCAAATTACCCCTGCCTACTGATAACCAGATTAATATGAATAAAATACAGCCTCTAAATGCTTGTATGCAAATGATAGAAGTCTAAAAAATAAGACGGGAGAGGTGGAATATATAGCACTACATGAGAGGTTAGATATGATTGATATCTCAGAGACATGGTGGAAGGAGGACAAACAGTGGGAGACTGTGATACCTGGGTACAAACTATATTGTAACGATAGAGCAGGTCAAACTGGTGAAGGGGTTGCACTCTATGTTAGAGAGGGCATTGAGTCACAAAGGATTAAAGATTTGCAGGAAACAAAAGATAGTGAAGAATCTCTATCAGGCATGTTTACTAAAGTCCGTTGCTGTGCGGGTTCCCGTTAGTGTGCTGGTGCCATATAAGGAGTGGGCGGGCCAGGCAGAAAAAAGAGAAAAAACGGACTAAAGCGATCGCACATATGCGTGGGGCGCAAGTGTGCGGGGTCTACATTAGCGCGTCAGAAGGGCAAGAGGGGCGCTGCTGACCACACACAAAAGAACCCAGCTGTAGTACTACAGTTAAGACACTGAGCAATGGTGCAAGGGGCAGGGGTTCGAAACCCCACAGTGCACAATGAACAAGGCTGTTTCAGGCAGTACCTAATATGGGGAAGAATATAGTTTAGGAGGCAGTCCAAATTTTTGTCGCTGAATGTGGTGCGCCGAAGTGCAAGGACAAGAAAAGAGCCACAGCGCAAAGGTGAAGACACTGACCAATGGTTCCGTGTGCAGGGGTGTAATACCACACAGTGCACACTGAAAGCAGTTGTCTGTGTAATAATTTTTGCAGTCACACAAATCATGGCCGTCAGAGGTACTTGCGCTGCTGTGCGTAAAACGGCGAAGGAAGGTTTTGGAGGGCTCCGAATACTGGGAGGCATAAGTCGCGCACTGATGGAAAAGCAGAAGTGCTGAACCACAGCCTGATGGTTGGAACGTTGACCAATGATGTAGTGAGCAGGGGTTCGAATCCCCCCCCACCCCAGTGCACACTGAAAGCATCTGTCTGTGTAATGTGTTTTGCATTCTGAAAAATCATGGCGGACAGAGGTGCTTGCGCTGCTGTGCGTAAAACGGCGCAGGAACGGTTTTGGAGGGCTCCGAATACTGGGAGGCATAAGTCGCGCACTGATGGAAAAGCAGAAGTGCTGAGCCACAGCCTGATGGTTGGAACGTTGACCAATGATGTAGTGAGCAGGGGTTCGATTCCCCCCCCCACCCCAGTGCACACTGAAAGCATCTGTCTGTGTAATGTTTTTTGCATTCTGAAAAATCATGGCGGACAGAGGTGCTTGCGCTGCTGTGCGTAAAACGGCGCAGGAACGGTTTTGGAGGGCTCCGAATACTGGGAGGCATAAGTCGCGCACTGATGGAAAAGCAGAAGTGCTGAGCCACAGCCTGATGGTTGGAACGTTGACCAATGATGTAGTGAGCAGGGGTTCGATTCCCCCCCCCCACCCCAGTGCACACTGAAAGCATCTGTCTGTGTAATGTTTTTTGCATTCTGAAAAATCATGGCGGACAGAGGTGCTTGCGCTGCTGTGCGTAAAACGGCGCAGGAACGGTTTTGGAGGGCTCCGAATACTGGGAGGCATAAGTCGCGCACTGATGGAAAAGCAGAAGTGCTGAGCCACAGCATGATGGTTGGAACGTTGACCAATGATGTAGTGAGCAGGGGTTCGTTTCCCCCCCCCCACCCCAGTGCACACTGAAAGCATCTGTCTGTGTAATCATATTAAATTCAGAAAATTAATGGCCGACAGAGGTGCTTGCGCTGCTGTGCGTAAAACGTTGCAGGAATGGTTTTGGAGGGCTCCGAATACTGGGAGGCATAAGATGCGCATTGATGGTGAAGCATACCAGCTGAGCCACAGCATGATGGTTTGAACAATGAGCAGTACTGCAGGGAGCAGGGGTTTGAACACCCTCAGTGTATAATGAAGCCAGCTGGATGAATCATAGGACAATATGGTTGCATAAGGGGTTCTGCTGCTGGTCATAAGTGTGTGTGCCAATGGTTGTGGAGGCATAATAATGTTGGACAGGCATATGGTGTATATCTGATTTAAAATCACACAAACACTATCACTGTGCAATGGTGCAGAGATCAAGGGTTCCAATCACCCACAATGGCAAATGAACATGTCTGGCAGAGGCAGTACTTGGTAGGGGAAAGATTAGCTCAGGAGGGAGGTAGTAGTTAATATGTGTGCAATAATTCCTTTCAAGCAAATGTACTCTCCCAGCACTGAAACATAACGTGTCGCTGAAGTCATCCCAGAGGACAGATCTCTAAATGCAGTGTCTGCAATGCCACCCTACAATGCTGCTGAAAGAGTGGCCGAGGGTGCGGTGTATAGGGTGCCCTATGAGGCAGGGAAAGGTCACAGTACTGTTTCTTCTGGCAGCATTGTGCATTGTAACGTATGTTAAAAAAAAGGTAGGTGTGCTGACACAGTTATGGGATACATGATTTAGCAGTCAAGGACTGCAGACAGGCCCCGGTTAATGATATCAACAGGGTGTCAGAGTTAATCTCATATTGCAATCCATTCCCTGGGCCTGTGTGCAGCCCGTCGCTGTGATATCATCAATAGCAGACCTGGGTCACGCCTCATTTATATACCAAGCTGTGGCTGTAGAGTGCACCTGGTGACTCCTATCAACATGGAATCTGAGTCAATATCATCTATTAAACTGCCCTATTACCACTGGCGACTGAAATGATTGGACGAACACAGCTCCATGTTATCCATGGTATGTTGTAAATACACACACCCCTATGTTATGAATGCTGACAACTGGTCAATACACCAATGATGTAGCAGGGGTCCTGGTTTTCTCATTCCAGTGAATAATTTTGCCAGAGGTATGTCCTCTCTCTGGGAGCAAGTGCACATCAAGCATCCCTGGCATAGTAAGACAACTACCCCCTTGTGCCTTATAGCATTGCACCTTTCATGGTGCAGCACACGTAACAGCACAAACATAGGCTGTCAGCAAAAAGGAAATGTAAGTTTTTACACAGTGGGCGTGTTCAAAGGCTGCCCACACCCAAGGCCACTATCGTAGGCAACCCATAAGCTCTGTGATTCAAAGGTGTGGCAGAAGATGCGCTAAGGATGTATAGGTGAAATTAAGAGGCTTAGCCAATAACATTTACATCTCACATTTGGAATGCAATCACAGGTATGTGGCAAAAACACACATAACACAAACAATGCACAGAGCAGAGACCACAGACAATACCAAAGTCAATGAAGGAATGACATGAGTTGATGGACTGCATAAAGTACCTGCAGGCCATGTGACACCCCAAAAATGTGAACAACATATCGTCCACAGCTAAAACGATGCACAGATTGATGGTAATGTAACGTGCCATAATGACAGTGTGCAACAGAGGATGGGAATATGTGTGTAGCAGGGCAGGCAGAAACTGCGTAGTATGTGAAATATCAGGATGATGGGATAGTACAAGTGCTAGGCAGAGCACACACACAAGAGGCAAACAGGTTGAGATGCAATGCACAAATATGCGGTAGTCCACGACGTGGTTGAGCAGCATGCACATCAGGTTAGGATGGCACATAGCTGGCAGACAAAGAATGGACAGAAGGGTGTCCCACACCTCATCTCATGGTACAATGTGGTCAAGCCACCGATGTGGCCACATATGACTGTTACACATATTTAAAAGCACATATGCAGGTCAAGCATACAAACCAAACACAGTAGACAGTAAACAGAATTACGACCAATAGCACAAATGCAAATGGCTAAAACGTTAAGCAACACCGCCCATGTGAGGTCATCAGCAAAGGCTGCTTAACCACAAACTGCATGCTAGTACACAAAACAACTGCTGGCTGTCAAGTCAAACAAACACAGAAAAAACAAACTGGACCAAATGCACATGCTTATCCCCAATGTACATATGTAATTGCTCGCACAAATTTGCAACACACACCTGCACAAACACAATGTAATTTTCTGCAATGAGCAAATATTTACGGCAAAGGGTATCATAGTAAGCTCCCTGGATCATGTAAATAATCTGATTAAGATCACGAGACATCTCAACATGCAATCAGGTTGAGCACACTAACCCACATAATCACATCAAAGATGAATGGCCACATGCAATGAGATGTAAAGACCATAAAGTGTGTGTTGGCTATAACCAAAAAAATGTCAGGGCTATGCAGCACACAGGATGCGCCATTTCCCACAGTGAAGAAAGGGAAGGCTGTGTGTAGAGGTCAGGAATCTAGTGGTACATCATGGTCCACATAGGCCAGTGGAATCAATTAAATAAAGATGACATGTGTGTAAAAGACATGCATAAAACAGAGATAAGAACATGACTGTAGCCAATACCCAAAACACCACAATGAGCTCATTATAGCACAAATATCGCAAAGGGATGGTGTGTATGTCAAGCGTTCATACACAGTGATGTGCCATGTGGCTGTCACATACACAGCTGCCACTGTACAAGGAGGTGAGCACATGTGCCCCATGTACATGAACAGCACAGGAACACATAAAGGGGATGTATGCTCAAATAAAGGAGGACTAACATATTAAAGTAAAACATGACTTGCACCACAAACAAACAGTTAACAAATCACATCAGCAAACCATGTGGACTATGACAGGTTATGTAACCCTCCATCACCTATCAAAAATAAAAACATCATCTACATGCTGTGACATTGCCACGATGGAAATGGATTTCCAGCCTCACAAGGAGCCATGACTGATACAAATGCACACATTGATCATGGTGACAGACCTGAAATAAAATCAGCAAAGGACACAAATGTTGGTGAAATACATAATTGTATTTAGTTTGCACATCACAAATATTGTATACAGTGCCATCATCAAATGAGGGCTGAGGACATCACTTTGGAAAGTGTTGAAAACCATTAGCATGTCACAAAGCCACCTCCTACACAAAGGTAAACGAGCTTGATACCAAATTAGCGACAGCATATAGAATGTGCATCAGGTGCATGCTCTGCACCGCACAACAGAACCCCCAGCCCCCCCTTGCTGCTGAATGTTGCAAATGGGTCATCCACATATGAGTGCATTTACAGAGTAGATGCAGCATGCTGAGGACATAACACACCTCATCTTTTCCTCAGAAGATATCCATATGTCCAAACAGGGGCAAACTAACTTATATAAGTTATTTTGTTCAAAGGCTTTGAAAGTCAGAAAACATGAGATACAAGTAGTGGTGACGTACACATCCCAATGCCTGATATAGTATTACAGCCTACACGACTGTGGACACAAATCATCATGTACATCACAATAAGCATCTTCTAACAGGTACCACATGCACATTAGCTCAGACATAATTCCAACACAAAAACCAGCAGAAACATGCACATGTCACACCATCAATAAGGTCTACATGCACTGTTGTATTGGGGAAAAAGTGCAATGGCACATATTGCAGGATACATGGCAATCTGAAGTTACATAGTCGTATGGCCATGCACAAAGCCACACATCAAACATAATGTGGCAATGTGAGTGTTGCTACCAAACAGAAGCCATGATCATGACCGTGAAGATGGGAAATGCAAGCTGAGTACAGACATGCAGACTGTCATGTATGCACTGTAAGCCCACACAAGAATCAGCTTATGAATAATGAAAATTTAAACAAACATATTACAGGGATCCACACAGCAGCCATAGGTCCACATGTTGTGTCACACAAACATAGTCAGTCATTTGGACAAGTACAATCCACATTGCAACAAGATATAGTGATGACACACATGCATGTAAGCACCCTTGGGTCACTCAACACATCATTCCAAGATGTTTTTGTGCGTGAAAGCATTGTGGATTATAAATAGGGATTATGTCCAGGTGGAAAATAGGTTGATTTTGACAATAGGAGCATCCCATCAGTGGCTACATTACAAATACATGGACTGTGTGCCTGTGTTGTAAGAAAAACATGTGAATAGCGTTGGTGCCATGTTAGAGCCATGGTCAAAACACATCCAAATAAAAACTGTTGCAAAATGCACGACATACAATGTCCATGTCAGTTGCTGCTGCACAAGGGGGGATCATTGTAAAACGTAACAATAGTATCTTCAATCCTAGAAATCATGTACAATTTGTTTTCACAGCTCTGGACATGCATAGTCATGTGTCTGTGTTCAATATACGACATTCCCTCAAAGTACATGTGTGTCCCCTATAATGAGGAGCACCTCCTGCCCAACAATTGCATCTGCAGTGCAATTGACACCCCTGGCATGGGGAAATCAGTAGTCAAATCTCAATAATGTCCATCCCAGTCATGTGTTGCACTCTCATTGGTAAAACATCCAATGGGAAAATGTCATGACAAAGGCGTGCATGGTGGTCTCTCGTCAAACAGGTGTGTGGTGTTGGCAACAGCTGCATTGTAAGACGTGTGTCTGGTCTGACATCTACCCTGTGTCAGGAGAGGAGACATATGTTATCCGCATATAACATGGAAAATAAATACAAATGTCATTACGTCACAGCTTGGGATATGCTGAAGAAAGGGATACAAAGGCATACATGACCTGATAGCGATATCACAAATAACCTTGTGGCCAACATCCCTATTCATCAACACAGACATGGGTGTCACATGGATATGTTAATGTCCATGCTCAAGTCACACAGGTGTGTTGCAGCTACACACCATATGCAGCTGTCCATGTGAGCATAGAGGAAATGTTACATGACCATCACAACAACATGAAATCATCAACAGTTTAAGTCAAATGTAATTATGTCAAAAACAAACACATACACCTACCATGTGTGTGCATCATGTGTTTTGCATCAATCGCTGTAGTCACTACCCAACAATCTCAGGTACACCTGAAGGGAGACAATGTCCACAAAAGGTGGGGATTCAGCATGTCAAGCCACTGTAGATGACTGTGCAGATTATGAACATATCTGAAAAAAATAAAAAACACACCAGTGCTTAATCACACTAGAATATACATGTTCTCACAATGCACACAACACATCCCCCTAATGTTGACAATGTAAACGCCACTATGTAAGAGGTATCACAGTCACAACTGACACCCAAGGGCACAGACCCATAACAGCACATGATAATGTATGATGTATGAGCGATGCGTCATCACTCATGCCACTGAGAAAAAGCCACTTACAAAACAAAACATTTGCACAATTGCCAACTGTAACATAGAGCCGGTATGTGCACAGGTGTATATCTGTTCATTTATTGGCACAGTGACCATGAAAAAAATACCCTGTTGTTGTCTCATAGAACATTGCTTGAGGACCAAGAAAGTATAGCCAAACTACAGAAAAAAACATCATACACACACATGCAGGTCTGCTGTACATGTCACATTGAGAGTGTGCAATTGGACATCCTGAACAAAAACACAAGGGAATATGAGTGCCACAATCCAAATATGGGTGACACAGCCTAAAACTAACAAACAAGAAAACCAATCATCTGTGCAATATGACAGATCAGTAAACAGATATGATTGTAATTAATGCAACACACACACCATGTCAATGTACATCCACCTACCAAAACAAAATGCATATTTGCTGATGTATAGACACATGACAATGCACCAGGCCAACAGCATCCGCCAAAAGAATGTCCTCTGCATTAAGAGACATAAGAGCAGCAAACAAATTTAATGTTAAAGCAGAGAATCACACATTGCACTGTCATGTCATCAGCTGTCACACTGAACAACAGCTCACTATTACAGACTGCTCACTATCACAATGCACATAGCTCATATGTGTAAAAGGCATCATGGAGGTATTTCAGGCGATCTACAGGTGTGTGTAGTGTCCCTGTCCCCTCCCTTACCTCTCTGTCCTTGTACGCACAGAGCAATAGAGGTGGATGCGTACACCTGGCCTGTGTATCAGTCCCATATTGCAATATACCCCTTGCTGCAAACAGTTTTGTAGAAAGGACCCCTCTACCTGTTGAAAGTTCTCCCAAAGTAGTATGTTAAGCCACTGCCAAATCGCAAAACGCACTGGAAATATGAACCTCCACCTCATTAAGCCACATATCAAAAACCTATCCTGGTTTGCACATCCCATATCTTCAGTAATATTGTCAGCTATGTGCTGATGATATGCACAAATAGCAATCAAAAATGACCTACATGTTGTAAACAAGCCCACCCCATCACTGCATGTGACAAACCCCTGAGGACTGCATGCCATGTCAATGTGTGATAGTCAGCACAACAAAACATGCACACCTTACATGTGCACTTCTGATAAATAGCTGTCACCTACGTCTTTGTTTATAAGGCAATGTAATCCATGTTTTATTGTGTCTGCAATCTATTTGTTCCTATGGTCTGTGGTCATGTGACCCACAAACATACCCAGCCTATATCACACACATGATTACAGATGTTATCACAGCATCAGTGAGATACGCCATTTAATCCATGAAATACCTGCCATACCACAAAACATACCCACATTCTGTGCACCACCTGGCTAATGTAAACCCCCATTGAGGTTTATGACAAATAGATCTCACAATGTGTGTATATATCCATCACTGCAGTGAAGCTACACTCAACAAGTTAAGAATGTTCTCTTAAAAGTCCCTAGCTGGACAATGCACAGGGCAACACCACTAAAACATATCCATGTCATGTCTACCTTTTCATATTCACATTATGACAAACATCACAGTAGACATGCACAAACCAAAAACAAATGTAATACCATCCACACATACTAGCACACACAAAGTATATTGTGCCTAGTGTGACATGTTGAAGCACACATGAGGGGCACTCAAACATAGGCATAACACATGAGCTTTATCAAAATAAAAGCATCACAAATGGGTCTGATGTAAAACTCCACACAATGGAAAAATGTCCACTAACAGGGAGCAAACACCCAGCGGTAACATCTCCACATATGTCTGACACTGTGCGTTAGCCATACAATGATACAAAGCAAACTGTGATCTGACAACAGCTGCTGCTATCACAGAGCAACACTAATTGGGAATGTCACCTGCCAAAACATCCCACAGAGATACCTACAAACCCAAACATCATCTGCCACCAACTGTTGCTGTGCACTCCACCCATCATTTGTGTCACACCCAGGCACCTATGTGATGTTGCATTGTGACTCAACTGTTAATGCAGTGTGGCCTACACATGCAATATGTACATAAAAAATAACCCAAAAACCAATACACACATTGTAAAGCACATTTGTGTGTTAATATGATTCATACGTACATGAGAAGAGCTCTGCAATTAGCCTCTGCCTGACCGCTGAGCCCTCCCGTGTGTCACCACTGGCACGTACAGGGGGGCACATTGGATCTTCCTCAAGATCCGCATTAATCTCTGCAGGGATATTGTGCCTGAGAGCAATGTTGTGCAGGATGCAACAGGCTATGATAATCTCTGCAACAGTGCGTGGCTTATATTGTAAGGCCCCACCTGTCCTATCCAGACACCTGAAGCGACTCTTCAATACGCCAAAGGTGCGCTCTATGACTGAGCGGCTGGAGGCATGGGCCTCATTGTACCTCTGCTCTGCACGTGTCTGTGGCCGACGAACAGGAGTCAGCAGCCAGGGGCGACAACCATATCCTGCATCACCTGCAGAAAGAAATGTTGCATGTAAATGCAGGGCTCCATGTGAAAAAAAAGTAACAGCTTTGTACACATGAGATCATAACCCACAAAACTGTATTACACTGATATACAGCACAACAACTATCCAGCTCTTACAGATATACATATGATGACATAAAATCAACACATGGCCAGTGCAGCCTGTAAACACATAGCAAAGATTAAAATGTTACCAGATCCACCCCTACATACTGTGTGTGTGTGTGTGTGTGTGTTGGGGGGGGGGGGGGGGTTTCAGCGCAACATGTGTACGGTCATGCATTTACTGTCCACATCTGCAACACCACAACTGTGAGACCACAACAGCAATCCAATGCTCACATAATCAAAGGGAATGTCCCATCAGTAACCAATAAGAAACAGACACCCATTTTCAAAAGCCACACATATACAACATGTATGCCATGGAGTGATGTGAGATTTAAAAACATAGCACCTATATACATACTGTTGTTGAAGGTCAGCATATCCAGAATGTTTAGTCTGGCTACATATGTTGTGTAGTGCTGTTTGCAAATCCCTATATTTCCCATCTTCTTCACATTCACCATCCTGTAAACATCCCTTTGAAGGTACAGTCGTCCAACATGCACTCTGTACCCCTCATAAGTTTTGCAAAACAACACATGCATTTGAACATTACCGTCCTGTGTAGCTAGTTCCAATACTTCCCTGTATGCACCCACTTGGTCCCCCTGCTATAACAGTAATCTCTCCACAATTTGAAGCTAAGTGCGGATGGACACACAAGCTTACATTAAATCACGCTCATATACAGTGTCAAAATGTAAGCTATACCCCATATAGTGTTCCTAGCCTACTGTGTCATAGCCAATAAGTATGGGCAAAGCTATATACACGTTTCGTTCCCTGCTGGAAATGTCCACATCAGTCATCAGAAAGTCATATACACCTATTCATGTTAGCTATTGCCCCTGGGTGACAACTCCAGCACAGTGTATGTGTGTGTAAACCTAACACACAGATGACATGTGTGTAGTTCTACGGATTGTGGGAAAAAAAAAACTAACTATAAATAACCTCTAAACATTATAAAATAATTAACCATCAACACATTAGTATGTGATGTTCAAAAACCCCACAAACACCATCCCATGTTTGCATATGCTACCAACATGCACTCTGAGGGAAGCATTACCAACATAGACATATTCACTGTGGTGTATGCACATGTACAACATGTGCATGTTAAGATCATATACTGTTAAGAACATTATGATGTGTGTTTAAATGTTTCTGCATGTACATGATGTACAGACACATGTAATCATGATTACTGACACCAGGCCTGTGGATAACATCTATCATATGTGAAGTGCATGTGTACCATCAAAGTACATCAACATCTGTGATTACACATAGAGACATGTATAAAGAGATAAATAGATTACACATTGCGACATACTCACCCAGCAATATACAGTCGACATATCGTCCTCCTCAAAGTGTGTGAATAGTGCCGACTGATGCAGGATATAGGAGTCATGGGTGGACCCTGCAAACCTAGGGACCACATTCAGAATAGGTAGATCTGCATCACCCACACCCTGAACAGGCAGGGAATGGTAGTGTTTGCGGGTGCGGTACGCTACCTCCCTGTCTCTAGGCGGGACCAGGGCAACATGTGTGCAATCAATAGCTCCATCAGTGTGGTATCCCGGCTAATGCCTCAAAGGCCTGTTGCAGGGTCCACCATTGTTGCCTAGTGTGGGCATGGCTATGTAATTCCCCACCCGGCTGACCATGGCACGCAGTACTTGGTGGAGACATCGTGAGAATGTGGGGCGGCTCATGCCACCCACTGCGGCCACAGATGACTGGAAACAGCGGAGGCAAAGAAATGTAAGGCAGCAAGGAGCTTCACTAAACCTGGTATTGCATGGGAGACGATCAGTTAGGGGCTCAAGGTCAGGTCTGAGATCCTCATAGAGTCCCCTAATAGCTCTTGTGCTCAGTCGGTAAAGGGAGATGACCTGGTCCTCTCGCATGTCATGGAGCTGGGGCCGGGGCCTGTAGAGGCGTGGCTGCCGAGCCTGCACCTCGGGACGTCGACAGCGCCGTGCACGCACAGCAACCTGGTTGGACCGCCCCCACAGCTGCAGGCCTGAGTTGCTGCGGGACTATACCATGCCCTGTTCCACAGCCCCATCGACACCATCTCCCCTGTCCGGCAAACCCCAGCATCTGCCCACTGCACAGGACACATGCAGCAACATATATATGCGCCATAAACTCCTCCCAGCAAACTAAACACAAAATTAAACACTGGCACACACAAAACCCTATCTAAGCTATGTACAAACTTCACACCACAGAGGACTATACACACAAAAGACTATACAATCAACAGTACAACCCGCAACAAAAACAATCCAAACATACACCTGCTACAACTCCCCTCCTGTCTCTCAGCAAACACACTCCTACTCTTCTCCAAACTATAACCCTCAACCTGGACAACACTCTTCACCTTCAAATATATAGATTGTGTCTTTGCCTAAACGGGCAATGAGCATGCGCAATTGCTCGTAGACGGCAATCCGGTTTGTGGCGCGCATGCGCGACTCTACGCATGGGTGTGGGCACGTGCGTGGTTACACGTACATGCGCATTGCCTCGCACATGCGCAAAACGCACAAAGACGCCCATGCGGCACAAAATCGTTACGCGCATGCGTTGTACTACTATATTTTACAGAGCATATGGGTGGTGACGTGTAAAGACACCCATGCGTAAGCCGGCACGCGCACATCGCAGGAGCGCGACGCACGAGCGCGACGCCAGGAGCGCCACGCCTGCACAAATGCGCATGTGCCAAAACCTCACGTGGTAAAAAAGGTATTAAAACGGACTGACCACGAGGCACACGTTGAGGGTTGTTAGAGGATTTCCAACGCCAGACAGAGAGTTGCAGAGACATCCAGACACAGAGCCTAGGCTACACGTAGTCAACAGAAAAGAGTGAGAAAGATGGTAGAGAATGCAATAGGGATTGAGGCTGTGGGCGATTACGTCTGAGGAAGGAGAGATAGAGACAGTTAGACAAGAGTCTGAGGGATAGAGAGTGTGTTAGGGATACGGCACAGGAGAGAGGGAGTGGTTACCAAAAAAGGTTCCTGTATTTATCTCTGTCCCCTTGTTTATTTACGTCACAGTTCACCATTGTTACAGTGTACTGTCTTCTGACCGGTAGTGTCCTTGGTTTTGTTTGTTTTGGGCTCTGTCCTGCTGTGTGTAGTAGAGTGTGGGTGTGTTGAGAGTAGCCTTGCCCAAGATGGAGATGGAGAGGGACAGTGACAGAGAGGATCAGGGTGAGGTGGTGGAGGCTGTGGGCCAGCCAGTTGGTGAGATGGCACCATGGCACAGGCTAGTCAGGAACAGGCAGGGCCATATGCTGTGCCACAACAGTCACTTTACATCCAAACGGCCAAAAAAAAAGGAAACCTCTGCCAGCAACACAGAGGAAGAGAGCAGTCAAATTCAGTGACAGGGAAAACCACATACTACTGTCATATGTCATTGACCAACTATTGATGTATTATTTGGCCGAATGAGCACACGTGCAACGGTGGCAAACAGATTGGCCGTGTGGGAGGATGCGCGTGATGCAATGGCTGAGGTAGGGGGGTCCTGCACGTGATGTGGAAGGTCTCAAAAAAAGATTTTCAGACATCAAAAGAGGTGTCCGTCAGCACATGGTTGCTGAAAAAAAACATGCTATGGGCACAGGTGGCGGTGGACCCTTTATACCCACCCTCACACCCCTCGAACAAGAACTGGCAAACACGATTGGGAGATATCTACCTTCGTGGACTGCCTGAGGCCCTTCGATAACGCACATCCACATGCAGGTATGTACAACAAATGTGTTTTTCTGTGTCCTGTATAATCAAAACATGTCAAACAGAACACTCATATGCACATATACCCCATATGGGTCACAAAATCTCATTATGTACCTATGCTGGTGGAACATGTGTCTGATATATCCCTACATCACCTCTCATGTTGACATGTCTGTGATGAACATTCCTAACTTAGCTCCCAAATAAATACGCATAATATTCTACGATTCTGAAGACACACACACACACAGACACATGTAGCTAGACGACAAACACACCTGGGATTGCCATACACTGTATTACAGTCCTGGTCATTTCCAAGGCATGTTTCTATGACAATCCATCAATAAATTGCTGCATGTGCAGCTAAGTGGGTGATAGGTGGTGTATAGATCACATGCGCTACACAATAGGTCACTGAGAGTCACATGGAGTAATGATAACATAAGGTGACATAGAAATAAGACCCATATTCAGATTCTAAAAAAAAAACGTTTTGATTTGTAAAACCAGATTGTATGGTGGGTGCAGGTACACGCACGGACCCACATCTGTGGCTCGACTGAGGAGCAGCAGGCGATGGGCACACCTGTGCAATGTGACCATGAACATGCACAAGGGCAACATGTCATGTGTGCATGGGCACAACACACACATGAGGGCCAGACTGAGCTACGTGTTGCGGAACAACACTTATGGGAGGGCTTCCTGTCTCCGGCATGCCGCACACATGGCCGTAGTCAACCCATCCTGTCTGTGTGTTAGTGGTAGGCATTTGCCTATGCCCCATGCTAATTGAATTAAGCGGACCAACCATAACAAGCTTGGCCGGTAATTGAAGTCTGTGAAGAGGACCAATATAAATTTTTAAATACACAGATATGCTGCTTGTTGAATCTGAAATCATTCAAATAATTAAATTACCCTTCGACAAGTACCGTTTTAAATATGGGATAAATATTGTTTTAAAATGACAAAGTATTAAGACAATGCAGCTGTAAGGGATCACATTGAATTTTGCTCACATAAAGGCTGCAGAGCCATGCTGTCCTACACATAGACATTGTCTAAATGGCCTTGGAAGTATAAAGTTAAACGTTGAATAAACTGCCCATTGTAATTGGGATTAGGAAGGGGAAAAAAGATAGGTGTGGAGACCATCCAAAACGTATTTGCATAATCATATCAATACCGGGAAGAAAAAAAAGACTTACAGGGAGGTATGGTATGTTTTCGGGACCAATTAACTGTTTTCCTAGACCTGTAATGAAGGAAGGTCCTGAAAGGTATGTATTTTTTTCCAGAGTACGGGGGACAGCCATATTGCAATTAATTTTTTTTTGATCATGTGAACATTAAACTGCCTTGTATAACATAAAACAATAATTGTGTATGTTTTCTAAGGCTGATCTCCTGCTCCATGTCTGTATCACACACGTATACATATGTATATGTTTCAAACATATGTGTCTCTCCTTTTTATTGTTTCCCATGCAGGTGACTACAGAAAAATGGGTGATCTGCGGAGGTGGAGGTGGAAGAGGAGGAGGGAGGAGTGAGGAGGGAGGAGCAGGAGGCGGTGGTGGAGGAGGTGGAGCTCAACATCACAGCCCCAATGAGTCTGGGGGAGGCAGAGGCTGCTGTCTCAGGGGGCAGCACAATTGGTGATGATGAGTCCATGGAGCCACACATGCACACCAGGACACCACTGGTAGAAAGCCGCAATAGAGGGCCACACACCAATCCAAATGGCAGCCGAAGCTGCACCTGCACCTACTTGGCAGATGATGATGGGGGAGTTGAGGGCCTATGGTAGCATCATCGACATCGCAATGCTGAAGGTGGGTGACCAAGGAAACTCTACAGAGCCCACAACCACCACACACCATTAGTCTATTGTTGGTGTGGGGTGGGGTGGCTGTCCACCACATTAGCTACACAAACTGTCTACATGGATGAAATAAAAAGCGGCAGAGTTAATGTTGTGTGAAAACATATGTTTGAAGGGTACAGTCAACTGGTGTTATTGTGTAACAGTTACATCGTGTGTAACGTCAGGTTGATACTCACAGATGCAGGCATAAGAGGTATGTGTTTGAGGGGCCAGAACGTTCTAACTGATGAAGGAGACTGGCGACACTGGCAAAACCTACCTCCTGGCTCTCTGCAAACACCCAAATGATATTGGGCACAGCCGAAGAAATGCCAAAGAAACCACATTACTTCCAAATAAGTATCCAACCACAAATAGATTCAAAACTCTGTCACCCTACTATGTGTTGTGAATCTTCAAAAATCATCACTTTCACACTATGTCTGCATTTGCACGGTATCAGCATATCACATAGCATATGCATAATAGCTATAGCAAATGGGTAAAATAACCAATAGCACCAAGGCGCGTTCCAATAGGTTGACCCAAACTTTATCATAAATACAACGGGTTGGTGTTTTAAGAGGCAAACCCTATTCACCGTAATACAACATGTGGAGGCGCCCCAACACATCAGACATACACTGCAAATGCCAGAGGTTTTGTAGGACCAAACACAACATGTCACCGTTACAGAAAGTCAACCAATGCAGATCAACACAATTAAAAATATTATGGTGCGGGTGCCATTCACAGGTGGATTGCGGGATAAATGTGTCAGGACTCTCGCAAAGGGCACACCATGAGCATAAAGCAGTTGCCCTGCAATTGCTGTTGCATTTAACCACACAATGGATTACGAACGAGGAACAGGTTTAGTGAAATTGGCATATGCGCATAAAGTTGAACCAAGAACCCCTTTTCCAAACTACATGTACTAAATGGGGACAAAGAACTACCACACATGGGAATCCTGGATCACCCATACCCATGTAGGGGACTTATCATACAAACCGTCAATCTGCATCCATGACATAGATAGATGGGTTCACATACACAATCAACCCGCTGAACCCTGCTAACCCCCACCTGACCACAGCCCCTAACGTACCCCCATGGTACTCCTACCTAGACGCGCTACCTCAGTGGATGATTCTTTACACAATCTGTCAACGTTCCAAAGGCTGTGATAATGTCGATCACACCCAAAAAACCCCACTACCCTCCAGTCCATCATCATGTATACGTGGACAAATATTTTTCATACCTACATGAAAACATCCCATATCCACCCTCCGGCCACGGGACCCAAATTACATATAAACACCTGACAACCACAAACCCCGCCAACTATTGCAACCCCGTTACAATTCCATCTATGCAATTGTATAACACAAACTTCGTAGCATGTACATTGACTCCCTATACATAAGACTTCTCGATCACATATCGAACCCACATTACTTTAACCGTACAGTGACGCCCCTACCACTTGTCCACTGAAGACTAATACCGTGATTAATACGAGGTAGTATTCTACTCCTCTCTATGTAACGTTGATTTCCTCCTCACCTTAGATGCGCTATTGTTATCATGGATATTAATACGGGAGGAACGACAACCGCCCCCATCCTTTCTCCAAGTTTCCAAAATAGCACAACTTGCTCCAGTACACATTAACGCAGGCCCATACATGATGGCTTGTGCGCACACCACCAGCCGCTAACGACTTCGTCGCCGTTGTTTCAAAAAATACCAAGCCTTAAAATGTCCTTAAATTATCACCATGTCCAACAGTCTGCCTGAACTTGCCACTACCCTACTGTCCACGTATTCTCCTGGCTAGAATGTCCCTTAGTTCCCACACTGTCGCTAATTCGCGTTTCGGCCCATAACATTGTTCTCAGCCGAACCACAACACATATGACATACATCCAAACATTGTCACAACATAGCAGCTGCTAGTACCACTCATCCCGCGCAAATACGTTGCTAACTTTCTCTCCTTCAGTAAACTGTCCCCTCCACCAATAACCCACCTTCTGCCCTCCATTGCCCCCACATACTATGACCTAACTACCACTTTACCGGCTGTACGCTCTCGCAGCATACTCTGCTAGCCAGGCCCCTTGCCTTCCGAGGCTACAACCAACACATTCGTATTCTAACACATCCATTCTTTTCCATTATTCCAACATAGACCACTATCGGCGCCATACACTTAAACTTATACAGGATACCTCTTCCCCATCACACCACAGAGTCATGTGCTGTGCCCCTTCACCCAACCCCAGCCCCAGGGCCCACATCTACATCACCACGCCCTCTACCACGGTCCTTAGATCAGGGCCTTGGGCCTGAGTTTCACCCCATGACGCGGCTATCCAGCCCCCCAGTGCACAGCAATCTTCTAAGTAGCATGATTGTTATTGGAGACCCCCTCTAGTCCACAACAAAAGGGCACCACGCTACCCTTGAATTCCCCACTACCCATCACCAAAATATGGTCTATACGCTTCAGTTCCCCTACCGGAACTTTATCATCCCCATGCACAAGCACCATCCTAGTTAGATCATGGCCCTGCACTTGCTCAGCGCACTCCTCACCCTGCGTTTACAAATACCCCCCACCAATGGCGAAATTAACCCCGGCTCCTGAGACACAAAACGATCCCGGCAACCTTAGCCCTCAGATGATTTACCCCCACAATCCGCAATATCTCACCTGTGCTAACCCCACTACCAATCACTCAAGCAGACCCCATAACACGTCACATTCGGACCCCACCACTCACACACTTTGGAATGTTGCTCTGTTCCCCTCAGACAATGCAATGTCGCTTATCACCTCTCGTCTAATAATAACGTGGTCAGAGGGCCCTGCGCTGTGTCCCAGGGCGTGATGCGGGGGTCGGATTCTGTCGGCAGAGAGACACCTTGCGGGACATACAACAACAGAAACGGGGGCGAACCCTATGGTCTGTCACCCTGCTCGCTACAATTTTTCTGCCGCTCAATGGGCCCTATTGAAACGCCGATCCATCTACCCTCATCACCCAGCCCTTTTGTGTCCTCACACAATCATGTGCACATCAGCTTTCCCAGGACCGACCCTGTTGGCTCCAATTGATCCGAGACGCGCTAGGTCGGACTACAAACATCCGGATCAACTCTAGACGTGTTCCTGTCTTTTGAAGTTGACTCCTAGTGATACCATCAGTGGCCTCAACAGAGGGTGCCCAGCAGGAATACTATATTTCCCTCCATTTGCCTGTGCACCTCTGTGTACCTAGGCACCCGGCTCATTGGCATACATTAAAGAGAGGTTTGCCACATATACATGTATCTTGCAGGTTGTCCCCTGTGACCAGCGGCATATGTGATGAAACACTATCGTGAGGGCATTGCTACTGCTTTGTCTCTCTAACCCAATCCATAAATCACACCACTTTTAAGACACCTAGAAAGGCATGGCCGAAAACACAGAATCCATTCCTATACCCATCGGCTCTCAACCTTGTAGACCAATATCCCAGTTCATCTCTCTCACACTAATGTCCGATGAGGACCAGACCACACTACTATACACTTTGCCAACTGTGCCACCCCCACTGTCCTTCGCTCTACGTTCCGGTTCCTATAATATGGCTGTGTGCCGTAACGTACCTAGCAGTGCCGCATTTACCCCCCTATCTGGCACTCAGTGCTACGTTCAGATGTCAGATGGGCCCCCTCTGTTGCTCACCGGCTGTGCTATGCTATTGAACCTACTGATCAATGGCTTCTCTGCCACAACACCCACCCATGCATTTCCCTTCTTCATGCGCCACAACACACATCCGTCTCGTGTCATCACTCTTGCATGCCTGTTTTTGCAATAGGATTCACAATAATCGGTTATCACCAATGAGTTCCTATGGGCCAGCAGACGGCGACACATTCCTGTTGCCAGTGCTCTGTGCGTGTGTTTTCTCTGCCTTAACGATACATCACCCTACTAGATTCCCATCGCACCAAACACTCTGTGATTCGTGGCAGGAATGTGTTTATCTCTCGCCCTGTTGGTATTTCACTTGTGAATGGTAGACTACGGTTAATCCCTTCCTTGTTACACCTGCTGTTTGTTCAATCTTTTCCTGATCTACTTTTAGTCTAGTGCATGTCTCTGCCACCGTTTCGACACGACGGTTCCCATACCTTGTGACAGATCTACTAGCAATCCCTGCCCCCTTTGAGTCAACCCTCACACGTTGTATGTGGGTATGTCCACCACCCCCACTGCTGTCCAACCTATTGCTGTGTAGCGGCCACGCATCCCGATTACCCTCGGGTCTTCTCTGACACTATGTGCCCTTGGGGTAGCCTCGAATTATAATGCCGTTTTGTCATGATTGTTGATTTGTCTCTTACCCCACCTTCCAGGCCTGTGTAAGGGTAGGTCTGCACTATCAACCTCCACCCTCAGCACCATCGTACTGGGATTGTCGCAATTAAATGTTCTCGGGTCCGTATTGGTGCAAGAGCGACCGGGGAGATGCCACCTTGGCTTCTAGAACCAAACCGGTCTAACCTCCGCCCACAGTGAATTAGCCCAAAGCCATCGCTGGACCCGTAATCGCCTTGCAGTGGTTAGCCCAGAACACCATCGGTGAGGTGTGTGTTCTGAGCCCAGCCGCGCGGGGCCACCCATGGCTGTGAACCCGTTGTCACCACACAAATCCATGCCTGGTCCCTACACCTTCTACAACGTATATCTGAGGATCTCGGCAAGCCGGGAGGAACTGCTAGATTGGTTACCTGCATAAGCACCTGTCGACCAACACTGCACACACCTCCACTCAAGCACGGGTTCCCAACAACCGAGGGTCCGTCGCCACGGCCTCGGGTGGACGCGGGTTTGGGGGGCCTCGCACGTGCCTCCAGGTTTATCCCCCCGGGGACCGTCACGTCTAGACCACACTCAATGGAAACAATTCACCTCGCTTGCTGTATACTTTACACTGTAATATATCCTTCCTCATGTCGCCGCTATCGCATCAGTTCTGATTCACAATGATCATTTTCAGTTCTGATACGTAAACACAGACGTTGTTTGGCCTTATGCCCTACCACATGTGACACATTGCTCCTAAGACCAAATCATATGTAGTTGTCCGTGTCCGTGACGACGTAAATCTTGTTACTGTAAACTCCAACAACATATAACTAATTTTTATGTTTATAGCCGTCCGTCACCTATTTTTGCGGCTTCACCGCTTGTTCCCCAATTAACACGTTTGTCTACCATACATAATCCGTTGATGCGGCGCTGTGTGCTACCTATGATGTGTACAGGTTGCTAACACATGTAGATCATGGAATCCCCTTGTCAGTGCGTCGTGTGGGAGCCCCTGTCATGTAGCCAATACACACGGTGCATACAGTGCCTGGGTGAATCTACACTGCCAACCCACAACTAACAGGTCCTCATTGAACGACAAGACCCATTCTGAAAAATTACAGGTACAATTCGTCATGCCTACAACCCACATATGTAATGTGTCCATGTGAAAACTGTATTAGCCACCGCTCGAGGCTGGAGTGACACAGTACTCTGCCACAGAAAGCATGTTGCTCACTTAGGTGGTGAACCGATCTATGTCATGGTTCTCATTATCTTGACATTAATATTCACCGTGTGACCCAATCTAATATATAATTACACATTCCTGGTGGGATACTGTCTGCTGCACCCTTGCCCCTTGACCAAATCATGAACGCACCGTGCCTCCACACACACTCTAGGGCCCATGACTGTTTCAGATGCTACCAGCCCGGTCCAAAGCCTAATCCTTGGACGCACCTCACATATGTGCAGGACTAGTTTCACCTGGGACTTTAACTGCTGCCATGTACATTGAATTGGTGAAAGGATGCAACGTCCATCGGCAAAAGTTAATGGATAATCATAGTCTCAAAAACACAACTACACACATGGTACTTTTAGCAACACCATAATATGCGCCAATGATACTCATCAAGACACATGTGTACCAACCGAACAGAAATATATGGCCCCACACCCACATATCCATATGCTGAAATCCTCACACACTAGAACTAGGTGCCAGACACCAGACCCCTACACGCTCGTTTGTAAAAACCATATATTTACTGGTCTTAGAAAATACTCCGCAGTACACAGAAACTATTGTAACAGTTCTTGGCACAAGCCCGGCAAGCCTCATACCATAAACAGCCATCCGCCCAAACCATACTCTTCCTGCCCGCCAAAATCCCAACCACACATAGTCACCACACACAAAAATCCAACTAACTACACATGGGTCCCCACCCTCCTCCCAGCCCAGGCCCTAGAGATGGAGTGCCCAGGGCAATCACAGTCGGCACACCTGTTGTGACGTTTCAGGTGCAAATTACTGGCGGCCAGTGACGCCATTCAGGGGGTGGTTTGGGACATGGAAGATGTGACCCACCCTCGGAAACCCACCCTCTCAATCACCGGTGGCCCAGCCCACCTGCTGTGGAATGACCACCAGCTGGTGTATCACCGTTGCTCCAGTCAATTCCCAGGCCGCACCGACAGGGTTCTCCACGCATCTG